>OZ023244.1:15825129-16425129 GCA_964006365.1 Trididemnum miniatum
AAGTAGCAGATTCCACTCCTAATTCAACCAAGTGGATGCAAATGTATGTTTTTACTAATCGGGATTTTACTAGAAGTTTGGTAGAAAGAGCCGAAAGAAGTGGTTACAAAGGCATCTTTTTGACAGTGGATTCTCCGGTTTTGGGAAAGCGCAATCATAAAAAAGATACTGTATAGTTCCACGGTAGAGAATCATTTTAACCATAACAAACAACTACTGCACAAGACAAAATTCAACAATCAAACGACAGAAATTGGGTTCTCAATAAATATTAACGATGCAAACCCAAGTTCTAAGATCCAGTAAAAATGAAAGTTTTTCGAATTAAATAATTTGTTTTGATGAAGACATTAAACGACTAAAATATTTGGTGTCGAATGCATTATAAATTTCTACCGCGTCGTATCTACAGGATAAAATGGCAACATCTAGATAACCCTATGATTTTCGTTTGGGGTAGAACAGATGTCAGGGTTTATTAAGAAAACTTTAAGTTTTTACACCGCTGAATTGGACAAGTGCATACTGTAGGCTAATTTTAACATGTCATAATGACCTTGAAGTTATTTCTTGCGTAAAAGAAATTATGCTAAATTAACAAAAAGTTTTTCTGGCTGGATAAATAGTTTAAACGCGCTGAGATGACATTGCGAGAGTGTGTTTCTCGCCGTTTTTAATTAAAAATAAGAATGTTAGCAATAATAATGACCAAATAAATAAGTCCATTAATGAAGTGGTACATTGGGGATTTGATTCGAGGACTCCGAGTCGGATCACTGATATTCAGTAGTTTCCCATTTGATGTACGGCATTAAAAGAAATAAAGTGCAAAACAAGTCACCAAATTCACACGGAATTTCCGAGATTGCCTAGCGGTATTGTGCAGCCAGGTGGCAGCACCTTTCAAGCGAGCTACAAAAGCGCCTCCGTCATATGCCACTACAAGAAAAAACGTAACCCAACTACTGTCAATTCTTCACAAACAAAAGGCAATTTCAAAAACTTCGTTAATTACAGCTATTCCAGAAAGTTTTAAGCCAAGCCAGTTTCCAATCCAAGCTTTTGTTGATACCTCAAGAGTGGAACAATTTCGTTTGCATAGTGCTTTATGTAAGTAACGTTGCGTGCTGCAACACCAGGGGCCTACAATGCAAGTTTACTTCTTAACCACCAAATGCCCGTCATAAACTTATGAACATAGGAAAAGAAAGTAGAAGGAAGAATCTGCTTTTATAAACAAAATTTGTTTCGATTTTTAGCTGTTGTAAAAAAGAAGGGCAAGAAAACTTTCATAGCAAATCAAAGACAAAACCAAAGTGCTGATTTACACTGCACGGCAAGATTTTGATCAAATGTGATAAAACGATTGGGGAACAACAAGTTTTGGATTCTTACGTATTTCTTCCAATGATCTGCACCCCATTAACTGCATGGACGTCTTCAACTCATTCTTTAACATGTCTAGTACTTCAGCAACACCAGCTTCACCATTGCACGCAAGTCCCCATAAAGCTTGTCTGCCAATGAAAACTGCTCGAGCCCCAAGTGCAATTGCCTTGAAAACATCATTACCACATCGAATTCCACCATCGAAGTATACTTCACACCGCCCATTCACTGCTTCTACTACTTCTGATAATGCATCCATGGAAGCAGGAACTCCATCCAGCTGTCGACCACCATGGTTCGAAACAGTGATCCCATCAACTTTATGCTGCACCGCGATTTCCGCCATTTCAGCAGTTAATATACCTTTGAGGACAATTGGAAGCTTGGTAATAGATTTAAGCCAAGCAATGTCCGACCACTGCAAAGATGAATCAAGAATAATAACAGCATAATCTCCAGCGTTTTGACCGACAGGAATATCAACGTTGTTCGTTAAATAATCAAAGTTTGGAAATCGCATAGTTGAAAGAAGCGAGACTCGTTTATAATTGCGCTTTCCCAAAACCGGAGAATCCACTGTCAAAAAGATGCCTTTGTAACCACTTCTTTCGGCTCTTTCTACCAAACTTCTAGTAAAATCCCGATTAGTGAAAACATACATTTGCATCCACTTGGTTGAATTAGGAGTGGAATCTGCTACTTCTTCAATGCTACTGGTAGCCGCAAGGCTCAACATGAATCCGGTTTCCATTGATGCAGCACCTTTGGCCGCACCAACTTCTAAAGGATGAAGCAACTTCTGCAATAGCAGTGGCGGATACACATATTGGTATACTAAGTGGACAACCAAGAACGTCAGTGGACATGTCGATAACAGACACGTCGTTAAGCACTTGAGGTCGCAAACGGTATCTGCGAAAAGCTAAACAGTTGTCTTCAAGAGTTTGTTCATCAGTTGCACCGCTCCTGAAGTAATCCCAAACTGGTTTGGTTAGCTTCGTTTTTGCCAGTTTTTCAAAATCATTGACACAAACAGGTTCATCCATAATCAAAATACGCTGTGGACTTACCTAATTTCAAAAATTAAAGTGATTTGTCCTTCTGCCAATATAAACAAATTATGCGTTAACTCTGACATACTGTTTTATTGTTAAACCGTTACCGAAATAACGTGTTTCTTTGATTCAGACTTCTTTGATTCAGGCTAGTTAGTATAACAATAAGTGACCCTCAATCGTGATTGTTGTGGCAAGTAAAGAGTAGGGTGCGGTGAAAAAATTATATTTTTGAATTTTGAAAAGTGGTATTTATATTTGTGCCCAAATATGGAGCAAACAACATTGGAACTGATTTTAGGTTGGTGCACTTTTTAGTGGCCGTGCACATCTGCCAAGCGATAAAACTACTGCCAATTTGGCCATGTCCTAAAAACCAGTTGAGCTACAAAGCTAGTTTTGGGCTCAAAAGATGCAGAACTATAGCACTTTCCTATCTGCTCTAAGAGGGACTTTCTTTCTAAACTGACCAAAAAAAAATTTGTAGGTAAAAACAGCTTTTTTGATGAAAATCATGCATTTGCGCATAATATGCAGCACCGGTAGTCCATCTTTGCAGTTTGTAAGATTTCTAAGCGTTAAAATAACCACCAAGTTGGTTTTAGTAGGTGTAATTTATTGCCTAGTGTTAGCAATACTTGCGTGCAGCTGTGCATATGTAGAATATGGATGTAGCATCTGACAAATATTATCCACGCGATACATGTGCCGAAATAAAAGTAGACATATCTAAGCATACATATCGAAATAAAAGTAGACATATGTAAGCATACATATGGTACCGTGCTTGAATGATATTAATCTAATAATCACTATGGCCAACCTACAATCTTAGGTTGTCAATACTGATGTCCGAAGGCTTCACTATTGGAAGAAATGTCATTGGTATATCAGTACAGTCTATATCCCTAGATTTATACCACCACTGGTACCCTAGTTTAATTGTAGGATTGGCAGATTGGTGTTCGAATCATTGCAGCAATAGGCTTACCACACTCTGCATACCGGTACCATTAGAGTATTGGTGTGCAAAGCAAAACTGTTACAGTATTATGCGTGGCAGAATTCGGGCAGTGCTGTTTATTCTTCCCTACTGCCATCTGACTATTTATCAGCAAACTTTTTCGGGGCTCTTCGTTTTCATACTTAAAAGCTTACGATACTGGAATTCTCTAAAACATTATGCTCTTACCCTAACCCATGGGTTCCCAACGGTGGCCCTCGGCCCCTCAAGGGGGCCACGAGTGTAGGAGTAAATACACTTTTATCTCAGGAGCGGGGACTTTTAACGTTAGACTGAATGGGTCACGGTCTTTTAGTGTCACAGACTCACAGTCAAAAGGGCAACGATGAAGGAAAAGTTTAGTACCACTGCCTCAACCCAATGCATGTCTGGGTAGTGCGAAAAGGTATTGGGGAATTTTCCGACCCCCACCATTGCGATATATGGTTGTGTAAAAATGATTAGCCCCGCCTTTTCTCAAGGGTTGGTGCTCTCAGCTCTGTATAAGTATGTGGCCAGATTAGGGTGCTGTTTATAAATAAGCTTGACTGATATAAAAATGTTTGTTGATCAGTTTTTATGCTTTCTGGGTATCTTGAGATTTGATATAGCATACCACATAGTGAGAATTATGTTGATATAATTCAAGCAGAGTGCTGTATGTGTGCTTACATATTCATTTCGGTACATGGATTGCGTGGATACTATTTGTCAGATGCTACATCCATATTCCACATATGCACAGCTGCACGCAAGTATTGCCAGCACTAGGTAATAAATTACACCTACTAAAACTAACTTTATTATTGTTTCAACTCTTAAAAGTCTTACAAACTGCAAAGATGGACTACCGGTGCTGCATACTATGCGCAAACGCATGATTTTCATCAAAAAAGCTGTTTTTTACAAATTTTTTTCTGGTCAGTTTGGAAGGAAAGTCCCTCTTAGAGCAGATGAGAAAGTGCTAGTTCTGCATCTTTTGAGCCCAAAACTAGCTTTGTAGCTCAACTGGTTTTTAGGACATGGCCAAATTGGCAGTAGTTTTATCGCTTGGCAGATACGCACGGCTAGTAGATGGTGCACCAACCTAAAATCAGTTCCAATGTTGTTTGCTCCATGTTTGGGGACAAATATAAATACCACTTTTCAAAATTTAAAAATTTAGTTCTTTTACCGCACCCTAGTAAACACTGATCACATTTTAACAAAGAATCGCAAATTTTCAGAGTTAGTACGACATGAATTACAAAGACGTAAGTTTGATTTCTTGGACTTCAAATATGACTGCACGGCCTGAAGGAAAAATTGCCTTACCATCTTCTTGCATCAAGTCAATATCTAAGCTACCGCGATTCGAGCAACTAATAGGAGCAGCCTAAAAAGTCTTAGTAAATGAAACTTCCAGTTGCTTATTGAAATATGTGAACGCTCCATGCATGTGGAAAGCAAACGTTGTAAAACTAACAATACTTTCCTGTAAAGAAGTGAACTCACATTCAGCCTTTGAAGCATATTATTGCATATTATACGAAACTACAGCACATAAATTACAGCATAATAAGTTCGTAAACACTTACACTCAATAATATTTGACAAGTAAGCTTTTTAACTTGGCACGCAAAAGTTATGAGACGTGTGGTTATTAGAACAGTACCACAAAGGCAAAAATAATTAGCATTTCAAATCAAGGAAGCATAAGCCATTGCAGATTAACCACAATACTTTTGCACAGTGAAACCTTATATATTAATTACTGCAATTCATCTATAATCTTATGAAACTACTTTAAAGTTTCAACCAGCAAACACTTAACTTTTTTGCCTGTCTTTCAAACTTGTTTTACAAATAAGATATATAAAACCTGTGAGGAACTAATAGTATTGGATTCTTACGGACTTCTTGCAATGATCTACAACCGTAGAGCGAGACTCACTCTATGTTTGCATTTTAATGGAGTTGCGTTGCAACTGCTGATGATGGAGAGCTGAAACAACTTCCGACCCGACAAGGGGATGTCGTCATGACTCCCTTTCAGTAGGCCAGGAAGGATATTGCTATATAATTTTTAATCTACAACCCTTTAACTGCATGGACGTCTTCAACTCATTCTTCAGCATGTCTAGTACTTCAGCAACACCAGCTTCACCATTGCACGCAAGTCCCCATAAAGCTGGTCTGCCAATGAAAACTGCTCGAGCCCCAAGTGCAATTGCCTTGAAAACATCATTACCACATCGAATTCCACCATCGAAGTATACTTCACACCGCCCATTCACTGCTTTTATCACTTCCGATAAAGCATTAATCCAGGCAGGAACTCCATTCAGTCGTCGACCACCATGGTTCGAAACAGTGATCCCATCAACTTTATGTTGCACAGCGATTTCCGCCATTTCAGCAGTTAATATACCTTTGAGGACAATTGGAAGCTTGGTAATAGATTTAAGTCAAGCAATGTCCGACCATTGCAGAAATTTATCAAGAAGAGAAATGCCATAGTCTCCAACATCTTGACCAACTGCAGCGGCCGCATTTAGATTATCATGGAAAGCAAATCGTAGAGAAGAAAGAGAAATTGGTTTGCGATAACGCTTTCCTAAAACGGTAGCGTCCACAGTCAATATGATGCCTCTATAACCATTTTTTTCAGCTCTTTATATCAAAGTTTTAGTGAAAACCCGATCTGTAAAAACCAACATTTGCAGCCACTTTGTAGAGTGAGTCGCTTCATCTGCTACTTCTTCAATGATACTGGTAGCCTCGAGGCTCAACAAGAATCCAGTTCCCACAGACGCAGCACCATTAGCCGTAGCACCTTCTCCCAAAGGATGGAGCAATTTGTCAAAAGCTGTGGCTGATACACATATTGGAATATTCAATGGACAACCAAGAACGTCATTAGACATGTCAATAACAGACACATCGTTCAATGCTTGAGGTCGCAAACAACTTAACAGCTCAGATGGCCGAGTGGTATAGAGCGTCTGTCTCTTGAGCTGTAGACTCGGGTTTGATTACGAGTCGGGTCAAACCAATGACCTTAAAATTGGTATTCACAGCTTCCCTGCTTGACCCTCAGCATTGAAGGGACAGTGTGGAGAACTAGCCGGCAAGTTTACTTGTTGTGCCGTTGGGAAAGGCACTTAGCGGGATTCCCCCATCTTGGTGTGGTAGACAGATGGCTGGCAACTCCTAAGCGAGCTCGTATAGCGCATTGATCGCTTTCTCGTGATAGGACGATAAATATGCAACTAACTAACTAACTAACTAATATCGTCGAAAAGCTGAACAATTGTCCTCAAGAGTTGGCTCGTCAATTGCGCCGCTGCTGATGTAATCCCAAACCGATTTAGATAGCTTTTGCTAGTTTTTCAAAACCATTGACACAAACAGGTTTATCCATTATGAAAATTTGATGATGACTTATTGTACCAAAAGTCATTGAAAGTACGTAACATTCTGAAAACAAAAGACGTTTAATTCAGATTGATTCGGTATCGCTGCAAATCGCTTAATTATTAGTAGATACTGTTGAAAAACTGTATAAGTCAAAGTGAGGCTTAATTTCTTTTGATATAATACTCGATATAGTTATTGCTAGCTAGAGCTTATATAGTATATATTCATTTGACCAAAATGTGAACGCTCCAAGCGTAATAATAAAGAAATCTTTGCGAAGAGCCAATAATTTTTGCGTGCAAATACACATTCAGTAATCATTAATCAAGAATCGTTTATATAGTGTACACAGTAAAATGCATTCTCAAAAAATTACAGTGCCTAAAACTCTCAATAAAACAATTCTCAAAAA
Organism: Trididemnum miniatum; assembly: GCA_964006365.1. Classification (NCBI taxonomy): domain Eukaryota; kingdom Metazoa; phylum Chordata; class Ascidiacea; order Aplousobranchia; family Didemnidae; genus Trididemnum; species Trididemnum miniatum. Next base: position 15,832,388 of record OZ023244.1, read on the forward strand.
CAGGTGTTTTAAACTTCTATGTATATAAGTAGTATTGGTCAACAAAGCAAAAATACGTTTTCGGGATGGCCTGAGCTGCTTTCTCTGGTAGACCACCCTTATGATTTTATATCCTCGATAACGAGCTTGATTCAAGCTTAGAACCAATCGCAATTTATATTTTGGGTGGCGTTGAACCGAAGAGCGCAAGCTCACCAGCAGTATACGACAAATTATCGCTATATTGCCTGATCAACGATTTACAAAACTTCAGTTAGTTACACATATTTTTACGTAAATGTTCGAAGTTTTTCAACCAAAAATGTTATGGAGTAATTACCAACGCAAAAACTATACACCAAACTGCAAAAAAAAATCTCGATTTAATAAAGCGTGTAGAGTAGACCTATCATGAAAAATTTCTTGAACTAATCAAGACTGGAAAACATTGACAATTAGATAACTTTGTTGTTAAAAAATTCATTGCATAATGCACAGTTAAACTTTGAACATCAACTCTCTACACACAATTATAATTCTTAATCAATAAAACAATTAAATTTAATTACCTGTAAAATTAAAACTATATTTCATCACTTGCAATTGTAAAACGATTGGGGAACAACAAGTCTTGGGTTGTTACGTATTTCTTCCAGTGATCTACACCCCATTAACTGCATGGACGTCTTCAACTCATTCTTTAACATGTTTAGTACTTCAGCAACACCAGCTTCACCATTGCACGCAAGTCCCCATAAAGCTGGTCTGCCAATGAAAACTGCTCGAGCCCCAAGTGCAATTGCCTTGAAAACATCATTACCACATCGAATTCCACCATCGAAGTATACTTCACATCGCCCATTCACTGCTTTTACCACTTCAGATAATGCATCAATGGAAGCAGGAACTCCATCCAGCTGTCGACCACCATGGTTCGAAACAGTGATCCCATCAACTTTATGTTGCACAGCGATTTCCGCCATTTCAGCAGTTAATATACCTTTGAGGACAATTGGAAGCTTGGTAATAGATTTAAGCCAAGCAATGTCCGACCATTGCAAAGATTTATCGCGAAGGTAAACACCATAGTCTCCAACATCTTGACCAACTGCAACGGCAGCGTTTTTTAAACTATCAAGGTTGGCATACCGTAGAGGAGAAGGAAGAGAAATTGGTTTGCAATAACGCTTTCCTAAAACCGGAGCATCTACGGTCAATATGATGCCTCTATAACCATTTCTTTCAGCTCTTTCTATAAAAGTTTTAGTGAAATCCCGATCAGTGAAAACCAACATTTGCAACCACTTCATTGAGTTGGTCGTTGCATCTGCTACTTCTTCAATGGAACTGGTAGCTTCGAGACTTAATAAAAATCCAGTTCCCATTGATGCAGCACCTTTAGCCGTAGCAACTTCCCCCAATGGATGGAGCAATTTCTGAAAAGCTGTAGCCGATACACAAATTGGAATGCTCAGAGGACAGCCAAGAACGTCAGTGGACATGTCGACAACAGACACATCGTTCAGTACTTGAGGTCGCAAACGATATCGTCGAAAAGCTGAACAATTGTCCTCAAGAGTTTGCTCATCAGTTGCACCGCCGCTAATGTAATCCCAAACTGTGTTTGATAACTTCGTTTTCGCCAGTTTTTCAAAATCATTGACACAAACAAGTTTATCCATTACGAAACTACCGGTACGATAATGACTTGTTCAACCACAAGTAATTATAACAGTTCGGTCTTCTGTAAGCAAACGATATTTTATTCAGGTTGATTCGATACCGCTTCAAAGTGTGTAAGTGAAGGCGGTTGAAAACTCTGTGTAAATAGTATGGAAATGTTCAAAAACACTTAAAAATCAAATGACTTGCTTGTTTTCTGGCTTAAGATTTGATTAATTAGGCAGCAAGTAAAATCTTCAGCTTTTTGAAGAAGAATTGTTAGTAAGAGTTTATTTTGTGAAATAATACACATAACCAGCCTACTATGTTGATATTTATATACCGCCAGTAATGATCAGATAACTGCATAAACGAAACTAAACATCTTCGTCAAATTGCAATAAATTACATGCCGAAATTTTGAGGGTAGAAAATTTCTACAAAGTTGTAAGACTGATAAATAAACTTCCACGTACGTTCTTTTAATTCATGCGCGGTTCACGCTAAATTCGCGCACTGTAGACATTTAACATTGATGAATGAAACGGTAAAGTATTGTTATCTGACGTGCGAAGTTTGGTCGCTTCTGAATAAGGCGCCGTTTGGAAAAAAGTAGTTTAAGTTTTTCCACATGTTTTTTCAGCCAATTTAGGCAACATTTTGTGCATTATATTGTTTAGGATATTTTCGATATTGCCTATATATGGGACAAATGTGTGGTTTAAAATAGCCGAAAAAACTGACTCAAAATATATAGAAAATTTCTTATGCAATATATAAGACAAATTTTTGCATAAATTTGCCAAAAAAAGCAGCGTAAAACATAAAGGAAATTTCCTGTATGTTTTGCGCTGCATTTTGGGCTAATTTATGCAATAATTAGTCTTATATATTATTCAGGAAATTTCCTATATGTTTTGCGCTGCTTTTTCGGGCTAATTTATGCAATAATTATTGTCTTGTATATCATATACGAAAATTATAATTTGTCTTATATTTTTGTGTTTTTATCTGTATTTTTGTATTTGTCTTATATTAATAGGAAATTTTTGTATATATTTTGCGTTAGTTTTTTTTTTTTTTTTTTCGGTTATTTATAACCACATATTTGTCCTATATGTACATACAGGAAACAATTGTCGTGTATAATATATTGGATAAAATGTTGCTTAAATTGGAGAAAAAACATGTGGAAAAACCTAAATTATTTTTTCCAAACGGCGCTTCATACTTCTAGCAAAATAGCCAACTCATGTAAAAGCGGCCATCAAACCGACAAAAACGGAAGCTGTTCGGTCATCACATCTAGCGTGCCTTGCAAAAACATCTTCACGAGACCCAATCATCGCATAGATTAACCTTTTAACATCAGTTCTTGCCACATAATTCAAAGCCATAATCAATGAGATAAATAGACGGTTTGCACACTGACGCACAGTCAAGCGTAACGAAATCGTTTTGGCAAAAGTTGCCATCAGCTCTAATTGGTGTATATCAAACTATGACAAAACTGCTATTTTGCGTAGTCTTTTTTGTTGAAGTAAAAACGATTTTGTTCCGCAAAACAGAAGATGTTCGTTTATTAATCTTTTATGAAACACATAAAGCCAGAAATATTTTTTGAAATTGCTTTTGACGCCGGTGGTTCTAGTATCTGTAGACTGGAATTAGGTTAAGTTAACTTAGTCATAGCTTGGCTTTCTCAGGTTCAGACTTGAAACTTTTGCTAATTTTGCACACAAGATTGCATTGCTGAGGAACTTGAGCAAAAACCATAATTTTAGACTGTAATATTTCATTGGTCGATAGTTAAATCAACTGCGATTGGCGACTATCACATTACCGTGAACTCGGAATGCTCATTCAGTTTGTGCTTTGTCCTAAACGAATCATAAGCTTAAACTAGGGTGTTTTGCAAGTATATTGAAACTTATCATAATTATATCAATGATATCGTGGGTTAGAGTGCAAAATGCCTACCGGTACATAGCCGTTACAGCAAAGTCTGAAAAAAAAAACACCTTATGCAGCTAAATATCTTTGATTAAACTGAATCTTTATGTTCTATCAATCACTTCTTCTGCAGTATACTCATTTAAGTAAAAATTTTGCCACTGTTATGCAAAAACAAACTTTCTTTTTTTATGAGTTGCCATTCATTTCTACAGTAACTCAATCGCTTTATGGCAACGCTAGGCAAAGCAGACATCGCTTTGACGCGCATGCGCAGTAAGCTACTGTGCAAAGGGTCGGTTGCGTATCAAATTCAAACTTTATTTCACAACTTACAATTGTAAAACGATCGAGGAACAGCATGTTTTGGATTTTTATTTCATTCCATGATCTGCTAATCATTAACTGCATTGACGTTTTCATCTCATTCTTCAGCATGTGTAGTACTTCAGCAACACCAGCTTCACCATTGCACGCAAGTCCCCATAAAGCTGGTCCAATAAAAACTGCCCGAGCCCCAAGTGCAATCGCCTTAAAAACATCATTACCACATCGAATTCCACCATCAAAGTATACTTCCATTCACTGCATTTACCACTTCTGATATAATCCATCAATAATAATTGTGGCCAGAAACCCAATTCAAATGTCGACCACGATGATTTGAAACAACAATTTCGTCAACTTTACATTGTACGTGATTTCTGCCCTTTCAGCAGTTAATATGCTCTTAAGGACGATTGAAAGTTTAGCGATAGGTTTCAGCCAAATAATGTACAACCACTGCTGTGATTTATCACGAAGAAAAATACCAGTCTCCAACATTTTGACCGACTGCAGCAGCAGCGTTTTTCAACTTAAATTATCAAAATTGCTTATTGGCAAAGTTGAAGATACGAAAATTAGTTCGCGATGACGCTTTCCCAAAACTGGAGAATCCACGGTCAATACGATGCCTTTATAGCCATTTCTTTCAGCTCTTTATCTACCAAAGTTTTGGTGAAATCCTGATCAGTGAATGGATACAATTGCATTCACTTGGTAAAATTGACATTGGCATCTGCTACTTCTTCAATGCTATCGTTAGCCTCGAGGCTTAACATGAATTCGGTTCTCATTGCTGCAGTACCTTTGGCGGTAGCAATCCCCCCCCTCCCCCGGTAGCAATTACCTTTGACGGTAGCAAAACCAGATTCTGCAAAGCAGTGGCTGATACACAAATTGGAATACTCAGTGGACACTGGACTACCAAGAAATCAATGGACTTGTCGATAACAAACACATCGTTCAGTACTTGAGGTCGCAAACAATATCTTCAAAAAGCTGAACAATTTATTGTCTTCAAGAGTTTGCTCACCAGTTGCACCGCCGCTAATCTATTGCCTCCAGAGCTGGAACGAGGGCCGAACCTACCGACACCGAGACAAGACATCATAGCTTCGACACCGAGACGAGACATCATAGCTTCGAGACCGAGACGAGACTTTAAAGTTACGAGACACGAGACTTCATGAGCCAAAAATTAGAAAATATAAAAACGATAGTAATACACTGGAGTATGGGCTCTACTAAGCCAAGTTATTGAAATGACTTTATAGCAAAATAACATAGCAAAAACAAATGAAGCAATGAAGCCGTCGCGGTTATGAACTGATGTAGCCTATTATAAATGTGCTATTGGTCATATCCTTTTAACGATTACAATTAATGATTTAGCGAGTTCACCATAATAACAACAAAACAGCTTATTATCACAAAAGATTTAAGTCCTTGTAGCTTGCAAGGCGAGCAATACCTCTCGCAGACGATTACACGGCCCAATATTCTTTTATAATCTAACGAAAAAGATGTCAAGAAAACTTTAAACAAAGAGTCATTGGTAGACTATGTTGGTCTAGACCAGGGATGTTGGCATTGCAGCCCACTATCCTCTGTTAAAACAATTTTTTAGCAAGTTTATCAAGTATTGAGCACGAGAGTGTTTATGAAATTTAATCAAAATACTTTATATTTCATAAATAATAAATTAATTAACATAAACATTTTAAAGCCATTGTGACACAATGCATTTTTGAAAATCTATCTGGTTCATAACTTTCTCATAAAAAGAGCTTGCTCAAATCTGGAAGCACTTCCCATGTCGGTAACCAAATTTCATGCAACTGTAATCCCTGCACTTTTTTCGATTTGAAGCGTTTTTTGGGCCTGGACGACTTCGAATAATCTTTTGATAGCTGTTGTAAACCAGACGAGAATAGCATCTTTCATAGGGAACAAATTTGTAGAAATCTTAATTTTATGACATATGACACGTTACTCTCTTGAAAATGTTTTGATTTGACACACCGTTTGCCCATAAAAAATATATTAATTTTTCAGACGTGGCTAGCGGTCGTTGTGTCTTTGAGTGAAGGCCATATTGTTAAAAGTTAAAACTAAATTAACATTATTGGATTAATTACTACATTAATGGATTTTTAAATTTTCTTTGTTGTGAAAAAAGATGCATTTTCAACAAAATGCGGCTCAGTACAAGGCCTACCTATCAATGGTTAATTTTTTTTTCTTAAAACTATAATATGAAATATTGGAATTCTGGTCGCTTTGCGGCCCAGTTAAATATTTAATTTTGCAACGGTTCCTTAATACAGTAAATTAAAAGGTTAGACGTCCCTGGTCTAGAGTAGATTACCATCGAATGCATGTGCTTAGTGGTTGAAATAGACAAGTTTCCATATATGCTGCTCACAAAAAGAAAGCAATAGCCTGCAATTCTGCAGGCCTGAACAACAAAGCAAAATGGTCTACACAAAATGTGGCCAAATGTTTTTGCAAAGTGCGAAATCACGCACAATATTTTACTTTAAATACATCGGGTAAGTACCATCGTTGCTTCCGTATCAAAGACCTGAATGCTGTTTCAAATCCAAAATTTTTTCATGTCTCGATCGAGACATGATCATTTTCTGTGACTTTCAAAGTCCAAGACGAAACATTGGCATAGCAAGACCGAGACACTCAAAAACGTGTCTCAAGACCGAGACACGTCTCGAGACATCCAGCTCTGATTGCCACACTGTTTGCGATAATTTGTTTTTTGCTAGTTTTTCACAATCATGGACACATACAGGCTTATCCATTACCAAAATTAACTAAAATGACTTGCCCTTCTGTAATTGCTTACTAAAAATTATTTTCCAAAGTCGCAAAATTTTTTAAAACGAAATGCTTGAGAGATCAAAGTTTTTTCTTCAATTTGTCGAAAAAATAAAAAAACTCAAGCTAAGTTTGTCAAAACAACGCAGCAAATATTTAATTAATAAAGTGCAACAAGACATAAACAATACGCGGAAGCGGTTAAGTCAAAATAAAGTCAAAATTTTACTAAAATAAAGTCAAAAATATGTTTTTTTAGGTCAAAAAAAAATGGCCCTACTTATGAGATAGCTAAACCATGGGATGTGGCTAGTGGGACTGCCAGCAGTAGTAAAGCTGATGATGTTTTCAATGTCAGTCGCATTAGCGCAGTGCTTGGTCATGTTAGTACTAGTGACTTCATAAAACCTACTCCTGATCCACCTGTAGGAATGGGATTTAACAGTTTTGGTAAAGCCAATGGGGCTTATGAGTTGGCTAAGCCATGGGGAGCTGTGGCTAGTGGGACTACTAGCAGTAGCAAGACTAATGGTGTTTGTAATGCTAGTCGTACTGACACAGTGCTTGGCAGGGCCGTAACTACCAGCGGTGCAGGCGGTGCGATGCACCGGGGCCCCAGCACAAGGGGGCCACAAGAGTGATTAAAAAAATTATATGGTTCTCATGAAATTACAAATGAAAATATGTGCCTTTAATGGCTCTTTTAGCAAAAAAGGTTCCCGACCCCTGGTCTAGTAGATTATGCTCTTTCCACTCGGCCATCGGAGCTAGCTACTGTTGTAGGAACGATTGCGTACATCATGCATGCCGCACACACGTGAGGATAAGTGACGCGTTTTCGATAATCGAAAACGAAGCCATTTCTTTGGGCCGATTTTAATTGGGCAAGCGTATCTCTAAACCACGACTGGATTTGAGCACCTGACTATAGGAAACAACGGACAGACGTCATGAGAAAATTTCTAAGCGCTCCGCTTTGATAATTTCTTTTCATATCGCAGTCAACTAGCTGGAGTTCTACAATGTGGTTATACTTAAAAACACAGCGTTGAAATAAATTTAGACGACGGTCAATAGACTAAATTTTACCTACTTAATACGAAGCGGACAAAATTTATCAGAAAAGATAAACAACTTCGCGTGGATGGGCCTATTCTCAGAGTTGGGCAGTACCGTGGTACTTTTGTACCGCGGTACTGTAACGCGGTACTTTTTTAGTACCGTTATCGGTACCGTCGATACTTTTTTAAAAATGCACCGTTTTTGGTACCGTCGTTACTTTTTAGACCATTTTACTCGATATTTCGGTAACTTTTTTTGAGTAAACTTAAGAGAGCAAAAGCGAAAAACTTTAAGGGTTTTTCCGCGAAAAGCATCTTCAAAAAGTATCGCGAAACTACGTTGTTGCAGATCAGTGGTCGGCAACCATCGGGCTGCGGCCTCGTGCGAAGTTTGTTACCGGTCCGTATATGTTTTCAAAATAAATGCTTCAATCAATCAATTTTCTGGACCCGCTTATCCTTGGGGGGTCGCGGGGGCAGCAGCTCGAGTTGGAGCCTCCAAGCATCTCGATCCTCCGCAACAAAGAATAGATTATAACGTTGGACGCAATTTCAGTCGCCAACGATTTTTTTGCAGTTTTCACATAAAAAACACTCATTCTAGCAAACTTATTTATCGAAAAAGAGCATGCAGTGAGTGCAGTAACTATGGACAATGCAAAAATGTTTTCGCAGCTTATGTCTAAAAGCAAAAGTGTGGCTAAAATAAATAAAAGGAGGCAGCAGCCATTATTAGTTTGAGAAAATATAGACTAAAAGTTAGGTTTTAGCACCTTATTACAGGGCCAAAGGGGGAGGGGCATGGCACCGTAGCCTCCCCCTGCGTGCGCCTATGTCGTCAATTCGCCAGTAACGGCAGTTTTTTAAAATTCCCTAGAGGAGCTGTTATAGACGACTTCTACTACCACTATTGTTAACAATTGATTTCTGAATAGAAATATATTCAATAACAATGGGAATCAGTGCTTCAAAAAGTGCTGGATAACTGAGTTCAGTTAGAGCAAATATACGCATTCACTCACCACAGTTTAATAACATCTATGTAAAACCCGACACTCTGTTTCACCCAAGAGAGATCATCAGAGGTATCTTCTTCAAATAGAATCTATTCTAATTGAATAAGATAAGGTGAAACAAACTGTCGAGTTTTAAATAGATGTTTCTAAACTGTGGTGAATTTGTGGAAATAAATTCAGATTTATTAGCAACATACCTATTTAATGATCCTTCAAAGACTTTTACAAATGTGTTGCAAATAACGAAATTTTATAAAAATCATAAAAAATTTCTCAACGCCAGAGCTGGGCAAACTGCGGGCCGCATGCAGATATTTTTTCTTTGCTCTTCACCGATTTTCAGTGGAAAAATAGGAAGTCTACGGACGTGCAGACTTGTTTTATTTTTGCTCATCAACGCTTTGTGTGGGCAATTTGGACCCACACTTTCCACAAAAGTGATATTGTGAAAAAACAGTTAAATACCACTGGTCTAGGACTCTAGACTATATGGAAACATTTATTTCTGTGTCATTGAATCAAAGTAAAACTATAGACCTGCAAATTTTGAGAAAAATGTAAATTTTGATTCGTCTAAAAGTTTTGAGTATGCTGCTACTGATACACCAACATCTACTGAAAGTAGCATTGGAAATGAAAGCATTCTCCTTCAACACAATGATGAAATTCACACAGCAAGAACCTTCGCAACATTTTTTTCGTGTATAGGCCACAAGTTCTTTCACGTCCTTAGTATTGTTCGAATGTAGCAGCGTAGCCAGATAAGCTGGGGTGTGACAAAAGTTTCTGCTCAGCAGGGCAAGTTTCTGATGATGATACTCCTTATACCTAACCTCATGACTAATGAAGGAAACCAATAGATTTATTGTACATGTTGCCATACATGAGAATGCTTGATTTGGTAAGCGTGCCGCTGTCGCCTTGTTGATATAACCGACGTGTTCGCTTGCAGTATCAAGATTTGCGTGAGATTACAAATCAGATTTTACACTAGCACCTCATGCGACAAAAAGCTTGATAAGGCTTCAATTTCGTTGCTTTGCGAGACGAAAACCAAAACAAAAAATAATTTTTAGAAAAAAAATTAAAAAAAGTTTAGGAAAAAATCGAAAATCGGTATCGAGTAACGATATCGTTGTTACTTTTTTAAAAATGTACCGTTATCGGTACCGACGGTGCTTTTCTAGGAAAGTAACGGTACCGATATCGTCGTTACTTTTAAAGTACCGAGTGCCCAGCTCTGCCTATTCTTAATAATCAATTTACTCGACATAAACCAGGTGTGAAGTCACAAAGCATCGAGTTAAAAGGTTGCCGTCTCGAAACCATCACAAGACATACGTATAACTACGTCATAGAGCAAAACTCATTAAATAAAGTGGATAAATCCGATGTCCCCAACCAGGCGTGAAACAGCGGTATGTAAAAAGTGTGTGAAAAAAATTGGATGGGTATAAATTTTTGAAAATTTGAATTTTGAAAAAATTTTTTAAAAAATATATACATTTGAAATTTTGCAAAAAAATTTATGATGCGATGCCTTGCACCGCCTGCACCGCTGGTAGTTACGGCCCTGCCAAGCACAGTGTCAGTACGACTAGCATTACAAACACCATTAGTCTTGCTACTGCTAATAGTCCCACTAGCATCGCACCGTCTGCACCGCTGGTAGTTACGGCCCTGCCAAGCACTGTGTCAGTACGACTAGCATTACAAACACCATTAGTCTTGCTACTGCTAGTAGTCCCACTAGCATCGCACCGCCTGCACCGCTGGTAGAGACGGCCCTGCCAAGCACTGTGTCAGTACGACTAGCATTATAAACATCATTAGTCTTGCTACTGCTAGTAGTCCCACTAGCCACAGCTATCCATGGCTTAGCCAACTCATAAGCCCCATTGGCTTTACCAAAACTGTTAAATCCCATTCCTACAGGTGGATCAGGTGTAGGTTTTTTGAAGTCACTAGTTCTAACATGGCCAAGCACTGCGCTAATGCGACTGACATTGAAAACATCATCAGCTTTACTACTGCTGGCAGTCCCACTAGCCACATCCCATGGTTTAGCTATCTCATAAGTAGGGCCATTTTTTTTTCGACCTAAAAAAGTATATTTTTGACTTTATTTTAGTAAAATTTTGACTTTATTTTGACTTAACCGCTTCCGCGTATTGTTTATGTCTTGTTGCACTTTATTAATTAAACGTGTTTTATAATCTGCAATTTACATAAGTTTTTAACGAAAAAAGGTAGCTTACTTCGAACATTTTCTCAATTACTCAGTGTTGAAGCAAGCTAATGTAACAAAGCGACGCATGACGTTAAAACCTAGGATAACGAGCCATTGTGGGTACCGGTATCAATTAATGTGTAATACCACAGCTTCCTCCGGAAATACTGAGCTTCCTCCCGAAATCCGAGAAGGTCTCCGCTCCGGAATCAAGTGACGCAATCAATAGAGATATGGAGGCAGATGCAAGACCCGAAATACGACTTTACCAAATTGGAAACGAATCATCATCTCAAAGTCACTTTTGCGGATGAAGAACTGGAAAAATACGGAGGATTACTTTCCCACATCCTAGCTCTTCTTTCGTCCGCAAAAACTTGTCATCAGCTTTTCAATCATTACATGCACGCTCCATGATTGTCCGGAAAATCTGGATTACTTTGTCACTTCATTTCGGATTAATTTCAGTTGCCAAATATCTTTAATTTTGCAATGGAAGCTCTGTGTTTACTGTACGTTGGCTTGTTCTGTAATGTAATGTTTCTGTGCATCAACGCTTGACATTGGCTGGCCAAGGAAGGATAATTCGTTCAGAAGTAGGTTTTTCTGTTTGGAGGAAGCAATACGCTCTAGTATATCTTAAAGATTAAAGATCTTGGCTCTTCTTCTAAAAAAAACGATTTGTTGTCTGCACAGCGGTAGTTTCTTTGACTATCACGGAACAATTAATCGTTGTAAATAAACTCCTCAACATTTATATTGTATTTAATGCTTCAGTATTGTGAATGTTTTCTTTGTAGCGTATACTTGCTGTTTGAGATGATTTTCGGTCGTATTTCCAATTGCTTAGCCTTTATCAAAAAGTTAACTATTTTAGGTTATGTAATTATTGCTTAAAACCGCAAGCAAAAAACTAAAAATAACTTATACTTGATTGAGGTCGAAACAATGTGCTATGTAGTCGCAAATGAGGTCTAGTTGAAGGCTATGTACATTTAGTATTTTGACCTTTCACTGCATTAGTTAACGAAATAAGGCGTAGAAAAAGAACAACACATATTTGAATAAAAATCACGACGTAACTTGGTTTCGTAAAACAAAAACAGTTTAAAAGGAGCAAAACATTTCAATTTTAACGCTCTTATGCCCAACCATTTAAAATTACTAGAAAGGGGCATCTTTTTGCTCTCGTTGCGGACACGCTTATATTATTTTTGCAGTTGTTATTTGGCGTGGCCGGAAGCTGCACTACATCTAAAAAACACTCTTCATCTAAAAACCAACGTTTTATTGGCCAAACACCATGTTGCCGGTTCCTGAAAGTCAACGAAGCTACCTGAAAATGCTCAAATGCTATTAAACTATTTTGAAGCCATACACAATTGCTACTCCGGACAAGGTGATTGGTGAATGAAAAGGTCTCATTAAACATCAAACTATCAGCATTACGAGGCAAAAGCCAGTGTGATGGCTAGTCGCCCATGGGATCAGCGAAGACGTAGCATGTCGAAAATGGCGCCCTTTTGCGGAAAAATGGTGTATTCATAGTGGCCTCGTGTATATGTTTGATAGTGAACAATTATGTTTTGCAAGCAGATTGTTTTTTGTGTTTATTCTACCCTTCCAAATTGTGAAAAAAGGTGGTACAAATATGTTCAGTCTAATCGGGACTTTTTGTGACTAAATTAAACTGATTTCTTGTCAACGTTCTGCATTATTTTTAACGAACGTTCAGCATTATTTTTAACGTCATGTTAAACTTCTTTAAATACAATTATTGGGCAAAAATTGTGATTATTATTTGGTGGTTGGACGTCAGGAAGTAAAAGTACCCTCGCGAATTCGGAAGTATTTTAAGAGTTGGAAGGGTAGGAATAAACAAAATATTTTGCAGTTACGAGTATCGAAATTTGGTATTACCTTTTTCAGTATCGAACTTTGGTATTACCTTTTTTAGTATCGAAAAGCCTTTTTTCGAAAAATATTACCTTTTTTAGTATCGAAAAGATACTAAAAGCCTTTAGTATCGAAAAGCCTTTCAAAAGAGCGCCATTTTCGACAAGCTACGTCTTCGCTGACCCCATGGGCGACTAGCCATCACTCTGGCTTTTATGTCGTAATGCTGATAGTTTGATGTTTAACGAGACCTTTTCGTTCACCAATCACCTTGTCCTGAGTAGCAATTGTGTATGGCTTCAAAATAGTTTAATAGCATTTGAGCATTTTCAGGTAGCTTTTGGTATTACCTTTTTTAGTATCGAACCCAGTCTTCCAACTTCCGATTTATAAAAAAAACTCTTTATCCACCAGACAAGCATTTGGTAGTCATTCCAGAATTGCCTTTTGTTGTAAGCCAAGCAATCTTAAATTAAAGATCAAGTAGCTACCCCGGCATATGCTCAAAGGTCTTCAATCTCATCAATCATACAACGGAGAGTCAAATGCGTATACGACAGCGTGACATGATAGCAAGCCAAGAACCGGCTTGAAAGGCTAAATCGTAATCTCGTACGTATGAACTCATTTAAAATTGAATGAAGGTGGTAATTACAAATTCTAGAAGGGCAGTCCTTTCACAACATTTCGCACACCGTTAACATTATTCGTGTTGCCGCCACTAGTTGCTTTACAACTATGCAATTCATAGCTGTAAATAAATGGACAATAGGCACATCGCTATCGGCACGAGAGGTCTGAAGTTCAATTCCCGGGCCGGTCAAGTTGAACACAGTGTCGCCAACCGCTCGCTACCGCTGCGATGTTTCTTTGGAGCAGCGATACCTAGGGGCAAACCGCGGAGATGTACCCTGCCACTCGTGACACGCTATGGTGTAATACTGCGAGCATCGTGAAGATCTTTTTTTTGTTGTTGATCTACTCACATGGACCACCGAAAAAGTCTTGCTTCAACGCATAAAAATGTGAATTAGATTCCTACGGGTTAGCAAGTGGTGGCAGAGAAGTAGGGCAACTATCATAAAGACCTCCTGTGGCAACAAAGAACTTAACCTAAATACAAAAGGTGTATATGGTCGACACTATTCTTACAGATTGTAGCCTACTGCAGTGGTTTATTGCACAGCTCACGTGCCTGTGTTTGTCCTTGGGCTCTGGTGCGGGCACATCCAGAAATTATTTAGGGAGGTTGAAAATTGAAAAATGCGGTATTTGCGGTTTTGTAGCCTACATCTTAAAATAGCGAAGAATCAAAATGAATTCATCAAGGGTAAAACAAAATATCTTAGGCTTGTGCCCCTTTATCTCCCCTTCGATCCACCGATGGGCTGTCAGTTGTCATGCTCTCATCCTCCCTCAAACATTAAGTAAGCGTAGTGTTTTTAGAAAGGACCGTTGTACCAGCTAAAAAGTCTAGTTTAAAACAGTTGGCCAACCCTGGGTGAAAAAATCGATTTAATATCCAAATAAAAAGTTATAGATCAGACGCTCTTCCACCGCAGAATGCATTGCGTAGAGTCACAGCATAGAGCGCTGGTTATCCGAAACGCCTGTCATCCGAATCCAACTTTAACAAAAGAAATTTAAAAAATGCCATGCTGTGCGTCCAGAAATGTCAGCGACTTAAAGAGTGACGAATTAAAACAAAAAAAATGAGTGATTAGACTGCTATAATGCCAATGCTAACCGCTAATAATAGGCTTATACAATAAATCGCAATGTATGTATAGATTGCATACTGTATAATGTGTAATGATTAGGGCCTTTTTTTTGACCTAAAAATATATGTTTGACTTTATTTTAGTAAAATTTTGACTTTATTTGGACTTAACCGCTTCCGCGTATTATTTATGTCTTGTTGCACTTTATTAATTAAATGTGTTTTATAATCTGCAATTTACATAAGGTTTTAAAGAAAAAGGTAGCCTACTTCGAACATTTTCTCAATTACTCAGTGTTGAAGCAAGCTAATGCAACAAAGCGACGCATGACGTCAAAACCTAGGATAACGAGCCATTGTGTGTACCGGTATCAATTAGTGTGTAATACAAAAATTGCGTTACTATCGCAACTGTACTGTACACTAACAGTATGCCTATGATTTTTTTAACGAAAGCCACGCAGTATAATTGCAAGGACGTTTTATTGTAATACAGCATCATATATTTTTTTACGTTCGTAACATCAAAATTTCTGTCTTTTCTCAGTAATTTATTGAGCATAGAAAACAACCTCTCAACAGCAGCAGACGTTAGCTGGGCTTTTTGCAATAGTGCGTAGCTTGTTGGGTCAATTGTCAAGTTGGTACAGTTTATTATTGTTTGTAAATCAGAGTTGGATAGTCGTTTGTTAATGTAGTCTTCAATTGCGCAAGGATCATCATCGAATTGCATATTCTTTAGCAGTCCGTATGCTTTGGTTATTGTGCAGACACTTCCTTCTAAGAACTCTACGTTGGCTGCTAGAGTCCGGTATTGATTTATTTTAACCAAGTCCGACACCAAACCTTTCACATCGATAGCGTCTTTTGCTCTGCTGACTAAGAGGCCTGCACTTGTCCAATTGTTGACAATGGTACGAACAGCTGGAAGGTTCTCACTATAATATAAGGCAGCTCTAAGCCAAGTTGCTCATCTTGTAATTACAGGATCAGGAGGAGATGGCAGACCAGCATCATGAAAATCTTTCTTGCGATCTTTGTTTTTGATTGTTGCTGCCTTGATCGTTGCTGTTACTTCATCAATATTTTTAAAATGAGCACGCATACGCATAGCGCAGTTATGTAGTAAGTGCGCAACGCAGGTGACATGCATCAAAGAAGGGTATAATTCCTTTAATGTCTTTCCAGCCGAAGACATGTACCGAGCAGCATCAGTCAAGAACAATGAAAAATTCTTGCGTTTTATCTCAAGTTGTCGCAATATGTCATCCACAGTGTGCAGAATAATACTGCTATTAACATTGCGACCGCTGTCAAGTGGATGGCAATTAACGAGGAATGTGTGGTTTGGAGCATCTAAGCTGCCCACAAGCACACTAATATACTTTTGTTTAGCAACCTCTGCTTCATGCACAATCAAAAAATTGTTTCGTCACGAAGTAATTCTTGAATTTGTTCCTCTTTTTGGGATGCCAATTTAGCAACACATGCCCGGGCTGCAGTCTCCGAAGGCAATACTTTTCCCATTCTAGCAAATAAAGACTTTAAAGAAGGATGGTTCATTTTATGAAGTGGGATATCTGCAGCTAAAAATGAAGAAACAACCTGGGGGGTTATTACAGGATGCTCGTTAAGCGGCTTGCGAGCTCGGTAAAAATTTTTTCCTCGTTAACGCGTTTTTCGGGATTACAGGATTTTCCGAGCTGGCGAACTCGCTTGGCAAGTAGTAAGAAAAAAAAAAAAAAAAAATGAGCACGTTAAGTTACCGAGCGACAATTTCATACACAACTAGCCAAGGCAGAGCGCGTTTTTTTAGGTCATAGTTTATGCACAATGGCTAAAACCTAGTTTATGACACAACTAGAGCTTTATGCAACTCCCAGGCTTGTTGTGAAATGGTGGATTCAAGTTCAAGTTTATTCGTGCATGCGAATTAAGAGCCAAAGGCTCATCAAGTCGCTACACTCTATCTCAAGCATGACATATGTCACCAGAAAAAATCAGACTTTCAAAAATAAAAAAACAAAACAAAAAAGAAAAATGCAAAGCATAGTCAACATACAAATACATACACATCAAACTAAGACTAGTAGGCTAGTTCAGTTCAATTCAGTTTATTTGACAGCGAAAAAGACTAAAAAGTCATCAAGTCAGCTGACATGTACAACAAAACAACCACTTTAAAAGCAACACTTAAACGAAAAACATACAGACATGCACAGAAAAAAAAAATTCTACTATTGAGACATCATATGGCACAGAGTCACACTAAGAAAATACTGTCAAATCAATACTAGCAGCTGATTACTGGCTAGCACCTAGTCTAGTGCTAAAACTGTGCCAGTATTACCAAGTTGGGATGGCTGTGACTTGGATACAGGTATGAGTGTAGGCTATGTAGTAATGGTGTCGACAGACGTGCCGGTATAGGCTTGCTGTGAGGTGCTAGACTAGTAGCTGCTGTTTGCTGGCTAGCGCCTAGTCTAATGCTAAAACAGTGCTAGTAGGCCTATAGCAAACATGCGTTGGCTGCACACTTAGTCGGAGCATTGGTCGGAGAGTATGAAGTAATGGTATCTTCCACAAGTAACTGTGTGAGGCCATGGCTAGCAACTGCTAGTCTAGCACCTCACAACAAGCCTATGCATCTGTAGACACCATTACTGCATACACTCTTACCTATAACCAAGTTAAAACCATCCCAACTTTGTAACACTAGCACAGTTTTGGCATTAAACTAGGCGCTAGCCGGCAAACAGCAGCTGCCAGTCTGGCACCTCACAACAAGCCTATGCATACCGATCAGTTAGCGAGACACTCGGCTTTACCGCGTAGCTGCTCTTTCTGCGAGCACAACCTGTAATCCCATCTTTGCGAGCTCGTTATCTCGGCTGCCGCTAGGAGAATTTCTCCTCCGCGGAGAATTAGCGAGAGAAATCGCTCGCTAACGCATAAAATCCTGTAATAACCCCCTGTTCCTTGAAGTTTACTTGATAGAAATGTAAAAAGGTTTGCTTACTTTGAGATTTGCTCTTTGTCTCCAATTTTCCTTGGTGTTGCTTACTTTTTCGGTGGCTTTCCACAAAAAACTTTTTGTCGCATTTGACTAACACGTCGCAAAGGTTGCATCGCAAGTCGCCGGCAGGAGTTGCCGAAAACTCATCCGGATATTCCTGGCAAGTTTGCCTCACTTTCGCTGTAGAAGATTTGGCTTGTTTCGGCATTCTTTGCTTTGCAAGCTACAACTTAAAAGACCACGTGCAAAGAGCGCAAGGATTTTATAGGATTAGATTAATTGTCTAAAAATTATGTATTTATGCATCAACAATGACGTTTCATGCATAATAAGTGCTATTTCCTTCTCAATTACCGCACGCATTATTGAGACGATAGTGCAAATATTGCAACTATTTCAAAAGTTTAAAATCACATAAAACCGTGCATAAAATTTTAATAGCAGCTCAAAAATTCAAAAAAACATTTAAGAAATATATATTTGTTCGTTTTTGTAAGGAAATTTTTGATAAAGACAATTTTGACAAATTTTGACTTAATTTTGACTTATAAAATCTACCCAAATAGACTCCTGAACACCTAAAACGAACGTTAGTACACATTTGATCATGGTACGGTAACAAGGTCCTGAAAAAATTTTGGCTTTAGCGGGCCCTACTCATAAGCCTTACTGGCTCTATGAAAGTAATCATTTACCACTGGCACATTATTATTAGCCAAGCGTGCTTCGTCAAAGGACTCATGCTTTGGCCACGACTCTTTCGAAGCGTTAACAAAAGCTATAATGCTATCGAATAGTTTGTTTAATTCATCAAGCCGGCCTTTGGCATGAAGGCATAACACATCAGAATAATCTCGTCTACTATTAATTACGTCATCATTAAACTTACCATTGTCTAAAACCAAATGTCCCTCATCCAAAAGTAATCGAAGCTGCATTTGCTGATCGTGACCAGTAATGCTAGCTTCCGAACAAAGACGCCACACCTCCTGCTTAATAGTCATAAGCCTCCTCTGCATGGCATTAAATTCTTCTAATAGAACTAGGCAAACGTCAGGCAAAGGCTTTTTAGGTTCATTTTCACTAGAAGGCCTGCCGAATGCCACAGACTTGGTCATAAGCTCATAAAAACTACTACCCAGGGGCGGCTCGTAGTGAAGGCTGCAAAGGCTGCAGCCTACCCAGTTTATCACCTCCTTATTTTTTTTTTAAGAAGCAAAATTTTTTTACCTATTCTTGTCTTTCATACAACTATCGACAATATTTTTTTTGAAAAGAATAATTTTTGTACAAAAAATGGCAACACGTAAAGACAGCCACAGCCTTTCGTAGCAAGAACTAACCCTGTAGTGTTACGTCATCAATGCTTTATGGAAGTTTGAATTACGTTCAATGAGACGAGTTAAGGCTGTGTCAAAGCAGCCTTTTTGGTGGTTATTGAGGTGTAAAGCTTAGAGACTGGCTCTATTTAGTTGCAATCACATAGAGATACTGGGTTTAATGAAAGATATGGGATGTTACGGGTTGCATACAGCTTAAGCTTGTAATACAGTGGTAAAGGCTAGTAGACTTTAGTTATACCTTATTTGAACTAATAGATTGCGTAAAAAGAAAAACTTTTAAGCTGTTGATTGACCGGTACCGCAGCTTAGCTAGGTTTGTAGACTAGTGGTAGCTTTTTTGTAGCCCACTAGATGTAGTCGACTAGGTACAATAGCAGAGTACCGGTAGTGTACTTAAATAGAAAAATTTGTTTAGGCCAAACTTGTGTTTATTCATGTAGACTACAGGTGCAGGTTGCCTAGGCTACAGGTACGCACAGAATCAGCTATTGGTACAGTGGCGTGATAAAAAAAAATTGTAAGAGTAATAATAATTCATGGGAAACCTGCCAGTGTTCCTGCAGTTGTGTATAGCCCAAAGCCTACCGCCTTGCTAGTGAAATAAAGAGTTTTTTTTCATTTCAGAGCGAGTATTTATTCTGGCCAGCTTTTCTAATCATGTAGCCTACCTGTTTAAAATAGTCACGAGCCGCCACTGCTACTACCGGTACTGGCCTCAACATTACCGGTAACCACCGGTACCTTACCTTCATCAGTTTCAAACATAGAAGACATTTTTTCGCCTTTTATGACAGCCTCACAAACTTGTGGCCAATTATCCTCACTGGATTTACTATCACTTTCAGCATCTGCAACTGATCTCATTTTGCTGTGCATAGGCTTGTCCTCGTGAGCAGCCTTAGGCATTCCTTTAACCATCTTGAGTTCTTAAAATCTAAATCTACAACACCAGCAACTAACTAATATTCTGTAAATCTTATGTCATGAACTACTAACTGCGTGCCGTCACAAACTGGCTGCAAATTATATCTAAATTAAAACAAGTAAATCTAACAATCAATCAGCCATTACAATCTCGGTCAGGTAAACTGCTATTACTACAACAATTTACCTAGAACTTACTAATTTACAAAAATTTATCCAATCCAATATGGAGGCACGTCTTTTCTGCTTTTTGTTTTGCAAAGAATCTTACTAATTAAAAAACGTCATAATTGCCCCATTATGCACTCTCAAAGCAGTTAATTCCCAAACAATCAAATTATGTAAAGAAACAGAATTAACTGTAACAATGTCACAATCGGCCCTTATGTAGTCTCAGAGCAGTTAATTCTTAGACAAATAAAATTTTGTGAAGGAACGGAATTAACTCTAACACTCCCCTTTTACAATAGAAGGGATTTAAAGTTTTTTTGTTTTTTTGCTTTTATATGATCTTCAGTATTCTGACAGTTAGCGGAATTGTACCGCTATTGCATCATAGAATCCGCTCGACTATTCGAATGACCAACCGGGAACGTGGCGTTGTAATTAAAAGAATTATTTTTTACAACAGCCACCTTTCTTTGCAAGGTATTTTGTTCAATTCTCATCAAGCTTCGTTGTTAAAACCTCGATAAGCTGGGCTTTGCATTGCTTGAATCTGCTCTGTGTATTCTCAACTCACAATAAAAGGTGCAATGAGATAAATTTAACGAAAAAACTTTGAAATAACTGCAACTCTTAAGTAAGAGGAGGTTCATTGTGTAAGGTGCATTCTTCGTTTTCCCGTAAAAAGGCTACGTGATAACATAAAACAGAGAAATTAAGACAACCAATTAATTAAGTTCAAAATATGCATTGTTGCTTATAGTTAGCATGAATTTTGTCGTAAGAACAAAAGCATAATGTACTACTTTTTTATGCCCCCTTTAACCAATTAATTAGTTCAAGGCTTGAATAAAAAGTATGACGATGATCTCATTGTGCAGTATTAGAACTGCGACTTCGTGAAATGCATAACCCGCTACGATTATGGTCTACTCCAGTTGAAGGGTTGCACACATAGGCTTGTGCAGAAATTGTCTGGCGCGACGTGCCTAAAAGAGCTTTTCCTTATCACGGAACGATTTTTGTGGGAAAATCTGAGCGATGCAAGCGTAGACGCTCCTTGTGTACGTCATTGGTTGCACACAACGTAGGCAGTTCAATCAAATATTGGTTTGCCTTTTTTTTGTGAATGCACAATTGCTTCTTGGTGATATCGCTATAGGTCTTTGTAAACACTTCTTGGTAAGAATTTCATTGAGAATTTCAGTACGAAAATATCAAAAAATTTTGATAAATTCTCACTAAAATTATCACCGAAATTAATGCCAAAAATCAAATTAATGGCAAATTTCAAATTAATACCATCGGCTCCATCAAATTTAACACTCAGTGAGAATTTTTGGCCAGTAAGAATTTTCAGTGTTAATTTTTTGACGCACGACATTAATTTTCTTACGCATGGTAATAATTTTGAAAATTCTCACCGAAAAAACTTATGCATGTTGTCTCCACCAGTGAGAATTTGAAATTATCACCAATATTTGCGGTAAGAATTTCAAATTCACACTGGTGAAGCCCTAGCTTGAATGCTGCATCTTGCAAGTTTCTCTTGCTCAGAAACCACAGAGGTAAGCGTCTTATCTAAGAACGTAAGTTACAACGTGGCTTGAGTGGGAGTTGAACTACTCCCTTACGATTGTGACTCTCAGAAACTGTACCATGTTGCCCACCAGCAATTATGTTTATCAGGCAACCTTACGCTATTTTCTGGAGCATGGATTATTAAATTCCGTTCTAACCACAAAAACATAAATTACCAAAAATATGACGAAAACGAAAATTTATTTAAAAAACTTATGACAGTTAAAAATAAGCACGTACCAAGTCACAAAAAGTAGCCAGAAGCGTTGAATAATAATGGAATTTTCATGCCACAGTGCAATCAAAGCGAACGATGAAGCATAAGTCTGCAGCAAAAAATTACACGTAAAAAAATATAGTAGCCTAAACATAAAAAATAAAGCAATAAAGTAACAAAAACAAAATGGAAACAATGAAGAAACAAGCAGCAGCAGCAATGAAGAAACAAAATAGGCCTACAGCAAGCAGCAATAAGGAGACAAAATATCACAATTGACTTCATTTAGGAAAAACTAAGGCAAAAATTATTGCAGGCCTACGCATTTTCGTGCTCTGCAAGCGAGGTAGAACTGAATATTTTTTTAACCTTTGCAAAGTTCTTGCCCACTTATTTGCCTCCTTTATTTGGAACCATTTGGACTCGACAAAGAACATTCGACACATTGAATATATCAATGTCTTGTCCAAGATGGGAGCCTATGTTTTCGAAAATCCTAGGAGACCCAGATTGCTCCATTACGAAGCAATCGATCTGCAAGCTTTCAACCGGTCCTCCTGCTTCTACCAAAAATCGCCGCATTACTCTGCCAAAGTAGAGCAGCTCACGCTTTTTGGACAGGTACATACAAGCGCACCAGCACCCCTTAAGCTCCTCTTCGGTCGTTGGAGTTGAAATTGATTTCCAAAAAGAGGCCAGTTGATCAAGGGAAGACAGATGCTGTTCTTCTTCATCTTCTTCCTCATCTGTGCTCTCGAGTTCGTCCATCGTTTCGATATCATCCGTGCCAACTGTAAGGCCAGGAAACCTTTTTCTGGTTCTTTTTAATGGTTCAGTATTTTTTTTCAAATAATTTTCGTCACTAATGACGACAGCACCCAAATCAATTTTGCGCCTTCTCCTTATGAATGGGCATAATTTTTGATACAAGAGAGCTCTCAAAAGTCTCCATTAACCTGTTTCTAGAAGTTTTGTCTTTAAATGGAGTGGTAGAGGCTTGTGGGGGTTGCGGCAGAGTTTTAGGCCGAATGGACCAAGTAGGGATCCATTCCTTCCCCGAGGTCAGATGATGGCTTTGGTCCGAGAATGGCAAGAATATCTACGTTATCAGCAGATGCCGATGAACATGGTTGGTCTTCCACTGTTTTTTCTTTCTTTGGTGTTATTCTGTTTTTTCTTTCTTTGGTGTATTATAGTTGTTATCACTCTGTCTACCTACCTCATAAAAGGCGAAGACATTCCCTTGACCAAGTGAGGTGGGCGAAGGATGGGGAAGAGGGGGCTGAAGCAGGGTTCTAGCAAAAGTCATTGTTGAAATAACTCAACAATTCGAAATATTGATGTAGTATAAATTTTGATACAATGTGAATATTTAGTTCTTGCTCCAATAATGTAAGTTTCAAGAAGGTAAACTATTCCAAGATAACAAGAGGCCTTGTTATCTCGCAGCATGTGCTATGCTATAGACCCTCAATTGGCTTAGCCATATCAGCATGCAACATCCTACATGTCATTCAAGCCAAATCTTGAAGCCTGCAAACTTACTTCATTCTGATTCTTAGATTGCTGACTAGCTGCTGCATGCGCTGCTCCAGTTGCCAGTAACAGCGCATTTGGATGACGCTACATTGCAGGAATGTAGATTGCAATTTGCTGCTGCATTAATGAAATCTTCCGGTAAGAATGGTTGCTTATATGGTAGTTGTTTCTTGTTTTATTAACTGTAAAACATAGCAGCCTATATCAAGTTTACAAGAGCACGTAACACTATTTGGCGTTATTTTGTTGATTATTTTATTCCTAATTGCCCAATATAACTTTTTGCGATTAAATGAAATATTTAGTTCAGTTTTCTCAATCTCTCCGCAGCTTCTTCCTACCGCAACGTAGAACTTTTGCTTGTGCGAGAATATGAAGGCCAAGGTTTTGAGTTAGCTATGTGATTAAGGCAGAGCGAGAAGAGTAGTTTTGAAATTTTGTGTGTAGTTTGATCACATGCACCGCTTACAAACAGAATAATATTTTAATTGTCTACAACAGTGGTTCCCAAACTTTTTAGACTTGGGACCCACTATTAATTACCACAACTTATGGCGACCCACTTAACTTTATATATAGTTGTTGTTAGTTTCTAGGTTACGCTATTGTTGCAAAGGAACACACCTCTTGAATTATGTATCCCAGTTGCCAAGTTTGCATAGCGTGGTAATTCTCCGTCACGATATCGTTTCTAAGGAACATACCTCTGCAATTAAAAAAAGTCTGCGACTGCAGTTATCAACCTCATAGTAACATGTGTGAGAGACGAAAGGTTCAATGACCTGAGGTTAGGTGACGATCACGCCACGATTCAAGATTGTGTGATGTCACAATTATGATAATTTCTCCTTGATTTTTGTATGGGAAATAGCCAGTATAGTTAATCAGAGCTTTCTATAACTTTTCACGACCAAGACCCACAAACTATACCAACTTTCTTTTCACGACCCACCAAGATTCTTTTCGCGACTCACCGGTGGGTCGCGACCCACAGTTTGGGAAACGCTGGTCTACAAATTGAGCACTGTGTTTGTCAATATTTACTGCATTGCAGTGGATTTGACGAACTTGTGTGGCTTCTGTGGGCAATTGCATGCAAACAACGTTGACGATTGGGTAAGAATATTTAGGTTAATTTCTTAGTACTGCTTCAATAGCGTAGCAGTTGGTATTGGATCCAACCTTATCCTGTAAATGCAAGAGTGGCGTACAAAATGTTTGATAAGAAATTACTGCAGCAAAATACAGTAATGTAAGGTGGTTAATGCTCAGTTTGAGAGCAGGGAAGCCGTAATGGCGTTATTTTTTCCTAAAAGCTGTGGACTACTGCCTTACATTGTTGAGAGGTGCAGCTGATAAAACGGCATTATTATTTAGATTGAATGCTCTCAATGTTCCCGATGGTACCATTGTGGTTGCCGTTAATGTCAGCAATGACGATATGAAGAAAATAGGAAACCAAAGCGTTTGCTGGGACTGTTAGTATGCACTGCGTAACTCTGTTTTAGTGCAGCAATGATGTAGTTTATCATCATCATCATCCAATTTTAATCCGGTTTTTCCTCGTGTCCGAAGGTGGCCGGATGCACCTCATTCTCTCAGGAATCGCTCTCACTCCTTTCTCCATCTCGCACGATCTGTAGCCTCCTCCACTCTCAATCCAATCTTCTTCAAACTCTCTTCGACTTGTCTCTTCCAAGTCTGCTTTGGCCGTCCTCGCTTTCGTTGTCCATTCACTTGAAGCATCATTGCCTTCTTCAAAATGCTCTCCTCATCCCTCCTAACCACATGTCCATATTACCTTACTCCGTTCGCTTGTGCCATTTTATCTAAAGTTTCCTTCAAGCCCAGCATTTTCATCAGATCTTCAGTATTCTTTCTATCCACTAGTTTTACTCCGCGCATTGATCTCACAATAGCTCTTTCGGTTCTTCTTAAAATTATCATCTCGTTTTCCCTCAAGCACCACGTCTCACTTCCATATAACATTGCCGATCTTACGCTACTAAGATACACCATCCCTTTCATTTTCAAAGAAAACCTTCTCCCTAGTAACAACTCTCCGCATTCTCTAAATTTCATCCATCCGATCCTTACTCTTGCAGTCACTGCAGTTTCACACCCAACACTAGCATTCTGTCTATCTTCAAGATAACAAAAATCCTTCACAGTCTCCGTCTCATCACACAACAACTCCACTGGTTCTTCCTTGCCGTTTCCAATATCTTCACATCTTCTGCAGATAAACTGTTGTGCTAAACTGCAGTGTGCTTTTTTCGTTTGGGCGCATCCAGCGTGAATCCATTTCTTACACACTGTGCACAACACCGCATTAGACATAACTCTTTTCCCACATATTCCACACGGATCTACTTTGCTGCGTACAATTTTTCCTTCCGCACCACTCACCATCAACGTAGTCTTTCTAATATTTACTTTTATTCCCTGGCTTTCCCATGTACCTCTCCCTTAAATCCTCCAAATTTTCGCTCATCAGCACCAGATCATCCGCGTACAAAATTTCATTCAATAGCCCTTTTCTTGCTTGTTCTGTCACTGCATCAACCACAGTAGCAAATATCAATGGTTATATCACAGAACCTTGATTTTATGATGTATGATATTTACCCTGTCCACATGTCCAACTTATGTGGGCTTTAGGCCCACTTTGCTTGTTGCTGTAGGCTTGAGCTTGTTGCTTGTGGGCTTGAGCTGTGGGCTTGAGCTTGTTGCTGTGGGCTTTCTGCATCACAATTAAAGTTTTCATGTCATAATTAAAAAAACTGATTATGACGTCAAAAGTATATATGTGATGCAGAAAACCCACAAAAGTTGGACATGTGGACGGGGTAATTCTATTGACTATGCTGCCTTGGTCTAATCGATGTTTTTTACATTGTGCTTCCGTGTTTGCGGTATTATTTTGCCTGTTTGCATTTATTACAGTTTTTGCTCTTGCGTTTTTAAAGTTGATTTGTTTTTTTGCTCTATACGTGTTTGAAGTTGATTTGTTTAAGGTGGGGGTGCTTCTTTTGCTTTTCATACGATTTTCCAAAACAGTGTAGAACAATTTTACGACACATTTTGAAAAGTTTTGCAAGATCGTTGTTTGGTTGCTGTGGAGAGGCGTATATGCACGCTGTCTACAAGTCCAATTTACGTCTGCTTAAAGCCCACGGTTCTTGGTTTTACTTTCTGCTTCACAATTAAATTGTTGATGTCATAGTTTGAAAAAGTGGTTATGACATCAAAACTTTGTCATGCAAAAACTAGAACCAAGAACCATGAGCCTAAAGCCCACGTAAATAGCACTTGCGGACAAGGTAATGATGTAGTATTAAGTTGATGCAAGAGATCGTTTTTGTCCACTGCGTTTGTCCACTGCGAGCAAAAGGGTTTTCAAGATATACCAAAAATTAGGCCTAATGTGTAAAAAGACGAATTGATTGCTTGAACTTTGTATACTCGTCAAATGGAATTGCATAATAATTACTTTTAAACAGCCTAATTAGTGCTACTTTTCCTAGTGTAGTTGAACTGCCATTACTTTTTTAATTTTGTGTTTTTCGTTTTGTATTGTATTGTGTATGTTGAACATGATTATGTCCTAAAATCAATGGTGTTGCTGATAAGATTAGCAAATTTGCTAATTGAAAGTTTCCAACTGTGACGTACGTTACAGCTGGGAATAATTCTAGTAAAAACTGCCTGGACTGTGGTATAGCCACTTACCATGTTGGTAAACCGAGGTGTATGTTGAAGTAGTTAATTGAATTTGCTTGGTAATTATAGCGCTTACTTCAAAGATCAAAGTAACCTTACTTAGCCTAAGTGACTTAAATAGTGAAAACTAGCTCAGATTCAGCAACGTAAGGTCTACTGTCAGAGAAGGCCATTTATCGGCGATAATTTATCACCGATTATCGTTATAGTTGAAAATAATTTTGATTTATCGATAACCGATATCGCTTTCGTGATGTATTTCGTTATCGCCGCTAAATTATTGCGATAAACGATTCTTAATGCATAGTTGCACACAGTGATCAAAGTTGGTGAGTTAGCGCTGAGGAAAAATACAGTGTGTTCCTAAAGTGCTGTTGCAATTTAAAAACATCTCTTTTTGTTATAGTTAATGCCACGGCAGAGTCAGTGAACTGCTCTAATTTCTTAAAAAATCTAAAAGCACATTTTTGCAATGTAATTTGCAAAAAATCTTCGTTTACATCATTAAGGTCATTTACATGGAGCTTTATTAGTCGACTTGTGACATCATTTTGACGTCACATCCGCTATCGGTTTGAAGTTGTCGCTTCATGTGTCGTCACAAGTCGACATCCATAAGGCAATTTGCATGGAGCATTATCAGTCGACTTATGACGTCACAGATGTCAACTTATTATTAGGCGAAATATGAGGCGACAACAGTACTTATTTACATGAGAAGTTTTGCTATCCGTTGCTGATAACAACCTGGGACGCTAAATGGCAAGCAATTGTTCAAACGGGATTACAGCCTAGGCTGGTAGTCTTGTACCGGTTTTTGTATTGTTGTCGGGCTGACTACTTACAAAACCACCATGGAGAATTTGGAGTCGAGGGGGTTGGGTTCAGGGGGGTTTGGGGATGGGGGGGTAGAGTGGAAAAGGTTGGGGTCGGGGGGTTGGGGTCGGGGGGGGGGGTTGGGGTTATGGGGTTGGGGGCGAGGGGCCGGGGTCGGGGGGGGTTTGGGGTCATGGGGTTGGGGGTTAGGGTCGGAAGGGTTAGGAACGAGGGGGTTGGGGACGGGGGGATTGGGGTTGGGGGGGTTGGAGTCGGGGAGTTGGGGTCAGGGGAGTTGAGGTTGAAGTCGGGGTTTTGGGATCGGAGGGTTTGGGGTCGAGGAGGTTGGGGTCGGGGGGATTGGGGTCGGGAGGGGTTGGGGAAGTCAGGGGGATTGGGGTCGAGGGGTTGGGGTCGGAGAGGTTGGGGTCGGAAGGGTTGGGGTCGGGGGAGTTGGGGTCGGGTTCGAAGAGGTTGGGGACGGGGGGTTGGGGTCGGGGGGGTTGGAGTCGGGGGAGTTGGGGTCAGGGAAGTTGGGGTTGAGGTCGGGGGTTTGGGGTCGGAGGGTTTGGGGTCGAGGGGGTTGGGGTCGGGGGGATTGGGGTCGGGAGGGGTTGGGGAAGTCGAGGGGGTTGGGGTCGGGAAAGTTGTCGTCCTCGCGTCAAATAGTCCTCGCATCAAATCGTCTTCGCGTCAAATCGTCATGTACCCTTGGGCAAATGGGACGTGTTTGGGACTAATGGGCATGTGGGGACTGGAACAAATGAGCGTTTGGGAAAATAGGCACTTTGGGATCGATGAGCATTGGGGCAAGTGGGCATTGGGGGAAAATATGGGCACTTGGGGAAAATGAGCACCAAGAAAAATTAGTACCAGGGCAAACGAGTAGGCTATTTGCGGCAAATGAGCACTTTGGATCAAATGAGCTTTTGGGAACGTTGAGCATTGGGGCTGGTGGGCATTGGGGAGAAATGGGCACTAGGAAAAATGAGCACCAGGGCAAATTGACATTTGAGGCAAATGGGCATTTGGGATCGATGGACATTGGGGCGAATGGACATTGGGGGAAAATGGGCACCAGGAAAAATGAGCACCTTAGCAAATAGGCATTGCTGGGCAATTGGGGCAAATGAGCACTTTGGGCAAATAGATGTTTGGGTCAAATGGTAGGCCTGTTTGGGACAAATGGCATTAAAAGCATGTGAGGACTGGGACAAATTGGCATTTGGGGAAATGGACATTTTGCTCATTTGCCCCAATGGTCCAATGCCCATTTGCTCTGGTGCTCATTTTTCCTGGTGGCCATTTCCCCCAAATGCCCATTTGCCATTAATTACCAAGTATTGCCCCAATGTCCATCGGTCCCAAAGTGCTCATTTGCCCCATAAATGCCAATATTCATCGGTCCCAATGTGCTCATTTGCTCCACAGTGCCCATTTGCTCTGGTGCTTATTTTTTCTGGTGCCCATTTCCCCCAATGCCCACTTGCCCCAATGTCCATCGGTCCCAATGTCCACATTTGCTCCACAGTGCCCATTTGCCTCATAAATGCCCATTCGCTCTGGTGCTCATTTTTCCTGGTGTCCATTTACCCCAAGTGCCCATTTGCCCCCAATGCCCACTTGCCCCAATGCTCATCGGTCCTAAATTGCCCATTTGCCCCAAAGTGCCCATTATGCCCCAAAGTGCCCATAAGCCTGTAACACCGTCGCTTGTTTCTAATTTTGACAAGTAGCATCAAAAATTGCCCAAAGCTTGTAACTCCTGCCAGCGATGAAATGAGCTCTAGTTGTAAGAAAGATGGAAGTGCAAAACTTGTCTGAAGATTGCAAAACCTGCATTTAATTTTCTGTCTTTAGTTCAAGTTCATACTGGTACATTAAGAAATTTGCATTCAGTGTAAAATATTAATAACAATTAAACAAACTTCCTCAAAAATCAACGCCTCAATTCTCATTTTCACGCAAAAATTTGAAAAAAATAGGCATATATGTATACTATGTGAAGTTTGCGTGGCAAAAGCCTAGCCTAACTGCCTATGGCTAATCTAACTGTCTGATAGCTTAGCTTAAGCCTAGCCTAAACCTTCTCTTGAAACTACCTAACGGTAAGTGTAACCCAAAATAGCACTTCAAAAAACCAAGCATGCAATATCCAAACAACACATTTGCGCAAGCCTAGCAACCTAACCTAGGACTTGATCAACCGCTAATCGTCTGCTTCTGTCGACTTATCTGTCGACTGAACCACCTGTGCCATGGATGTCGACTTGAGACGACATATGAAGCGACAACTTCAAACCGATAGCGGATGTGACGTCAAAATGATGTCACAAGTCGACAAATAAAGCTCCATGTAAATGACCTTCATGGCACAGGTGGTTTAGTCGACAGATAAGTCGACAGAAGCAGACGATTAGCGGTTGATCAAGTCCCTCTAGGTTAGGTTGCTTGGCTTGCGCAAATGTGTTGTTTGGGTATTGCATGCTTGGTTTTTTTGAAGTGCTATTTTGCGTTAGACTTACCGGTAGGTAGTTTCAAGAGAAGGTTTAGGCTAGGCTTAGGCTAAGCTATCAGACAGTTAGATTAGCCTTAGGCAGTTAGGCTAGGCTTTTGCCACGCAAATTTCACATAGTATACATACATGCCTATTTTTTTCAAATTTTTGCGTGAAAATGAGAATTGAGGTGTTGATTTTTGAGGAAGTTTGTTTAATTGTTATTAATATTTTGTACTAAATGCAAATTTCTTAATGTACCAGTATGAACTTGAACTAAAGACAGAAAATTAAATGCAGGTTTTGCAGTCTTTAGACCAGTTTTGCACTTCCATCTTTCTTACAACTAGAGCTCATTTCATCGCTGGCAGGAGTTACAAGCTTTGGGCAATTTTTGATACTACTTGTCAAAAATGAGTGTATGATATAAACAGAGGATGCAGTGTAGCTCATTTGAAATAAGCCACATGTTTTTGCAGACTGTGTGCTTTAAAATGAGGCTTTTCCAACTAATGTTATGTGTGCATGATTATGTTATGTTGTAATGTAGCCCTAAGCATAGGAACATATGAGTGACTGCTTGTCTGGCTTACATGGTAACATAGTCACGCATGTATGTTAGTTGGTATAGCCCCATTTTAATGTGATCCTACAAAAAAGATGCGGCTTGATTCAAAGGAGCCGTAACCAGTTTCATAATGCAAATTTATAGCCATCTTTTTTGATTGGTTTAAGTACTGTTTGTCTTCACATGAAAACCACCAATTGGCATTGCAACCTGTAAGAGCATCTTTCTTATATTTTATGTCATGATGTATGAACGTTTGTAGATTGTTATGTTGTTATAATTACTCAGGCTCCTCTTTTTAGCACCAGCATTAACTTTACTGTAACTGTAAGAGTCTACTGTAACTTAATAATTCCTTCTGATGAAAAACTTTTTACTTATATTTCTTTTGATGAATCTTTAGGCCTTTTGCAGCTAAAAGACAATATAGCAAACTAGAGGCTAACTAGCAACATATGAACAGACTTGGGATGTATGTGTAATTTAAAATACAATTTCGCACCTGTTTGAAACACAAATTGAAGAAACTTGAAGAAACTACTTGAAGAAACCTAATAAAGCAATAAGAGACCAAGGAAATTAGCTAAAATAACAACGTCTGTAGTGAACGCTCAAGGGTTTTGGGGGCAAATTTAAACACCCCTTCTTTACGACATCATTCTGACGTTTTCGGTTTGCCTTTCTCCCCCTTATGGTGGTTTTGTAAGTAGTCAGCCCGACAACAATACAAAAACCGGTACAAGACTACCAGCCTAGGCTGTAATCCCGTTTGAACAATTGCTTGCCATTTAGCGTCCCAGGTTGTTATCAGCAACGGATAGCAAAAACTTCTCATATAAATAAGTACTGTTGTCGCCTCATATTTCGCCTAATAATAAGTTGACATCTGTGACGTCATAAGTCGACTGATAATGCTCCATGTAAATTGCCTTATTGAAAACTTACCGCAACATTTATCAGAAAAATTAATCGGCGATAATTTATCGATTACCGATATCGCTTTAAAAAATTAAGATTTATCGGTATCGCCCGTCTGGGGCTATTTTAAAGTTATCGATTATCGTTATCGCTTTAGTACCGGCACAGAAAGGTTTATCGTGGCCAACTCTGCGAGTCAGCGTAGTGTGTAGATAATTACGTTCGAAAAAAAAAAAAAAAAACTGGCAAATCCGTTATTTGGTCAACAGTCCAAGTACTGGTTGGTTACCCATATGTCTCTGCCCAGAACACGAACACCCGACATCTCTGCTCTCGCAATCGCATCGATAAAGCGATGTTGCTACAACAGTATTGAGCTTGTAGTCAACGATACCTATCTCTAACGTACCACAAATACAAAATCTCTAACAAACACTTGATTTATATATAAGTCGGAAACAAGTAGCTTGAGCACCTAAAGCACTTCACATCAAGAACGTCTCTGACATGCCTGAAGAGTATCGTGGCATTTACCACTAATCTAGGGGCATGGTCATCGTATTTTTGTGGCACGTGCCTCTGATTTCGGGGCTGGTACCATGTATTTTGTGGCATCACGTGCCACAAATTTTGTGGCACTGTGCCACAGATTTCGGATTTTGTGGCATGTGCCACAGATTTTGGGGCATGTGCCCAAGGA
This sequence comes from Trididemnum miniatum, assembly GCA_964006365.1. Lineage (NCBI taxonomy): Eukaryota > Metazoa > Chordata > Ascidiacea > Aplousobranchia > Didemnidae > Trididemnum > Trididemnum miniatum. Next base: position 15,865,068 of record OZ023244.1, read on the forward strand.
TGGCAGTACGGTACGGTACGCAAGTACGGTACGGTACGCTCCATTTTTCGGCAAATAGTACGGTACGCTTGTACGGTACGTAATTATTGCTAAGGTACGGGTACGGTACGTTGGTACGTATTATAACACGTACCGCACTAAACGTACCGCACTAAACGTACCTTGCGTACTAAACGTACCTTACGTACCGTACCATGTGGTACAGTACGTAACTTGGTATTGTGAAATTTTGTGAACAAGAAAAACAAAGCTTTTATTGACGTACAACATTTCCAAAAACAAACATAAGTAAACGGAAACATTACACTCTGTAGCTTCGGAAATATGCACATAGGAGAAGGCGAAGGGAGCAAAGTTCATTTAGGTCGCTGCCACCTGAAGTACAGAAGATCAACGACCGATGGGACAAAAACACTGAATGATTAATTATATTCACGGCGATACAGAATTGATGATAATGTGTAGTACACAATCAGTCCTGGCGGTAATCTTGGAACTACGGACTTGCAAAAAAAAATAATATAAGTAACCGACGAGGTTTTGGAAGCACAAAGCAGGAATTAAAACACGTAAGCATGCAATTATACAATTTTTAAATGTTACAATTAGATTGTCCCTGAAAACTAATTGGTAATTATAAAAAAAAGGTTGTGACAAAAAAAGGTTGATGCTCTTGCAAAACTTTTAAGTTGTATATAAATAGCTATGGCCAGCAGTGAGTGAACAGAGAACTCCTCTGGGGCCTAGCACAAACAGACTATTTTTCATTTAGAACATTAATATGCGGCATTACAAATTCACAATAACAGGTCGCAATTATACATGGTATGCATCCACCATGAATTTCAATTGAGAGAGGATTCATGAGCACAACAAAAGATGCTACCGGTAAGTCATTGGAGAAGTCTCTTTTGGTCTTCTGACGTCCCTTTAGTAGTCCTGGCTTCCTTGAATCAGGGCTCGGTAGGGTGCAAAGTGCAGACTACCAATAGGCTTATAAGAGAAATTTTACGCAATGGGCATTTTAGTGAACAAGTTTGCACTTCTTCATAACGTTCTACTGTCACCGAGCTCATTATTTTCTGTCGTAACCTACAGTATTTGGAAAGCAATTAAAAAAAAGAAAAATTCGGCTAATGTTTACTCAGCTTTTACAAAACGTAGGAGCTAGCTGCGGTTCCGATCGCCCACATGAATTGTATAATTCAGTGTGACTGGGATCAACGGCGGATCCAAAAATTTTTTTATAGGGGGGTGTAATTTTATATTAAGTTGAATGTTAACTAAATACTAAGACGTTTAGATTCGAAAACGGCCGTACGTAAGCCCTCTGAAAATGTTTTGTATCAGGGGCGTATTCAAAATCTTTTTCAGGGAAGGGCACCAAATTTCGTCACTTTTTCAAGCGTAGTTTTTTCCGGCAGAGTTAATTTTAAGCAACTTAAGTAACAAAAACAACTCTTGGGGGACCGGAGACATGCTCCCCCGGAAAATTTTCAAAATTTTGCATAGTACAATGGCCATTTCAGTGCTTTTTGTACAATTTTCAAGCAAAGGTTGTTCATATTTTTGGCCCCTACCTTTGAGTGTTTCACCAAATACAATGCATTTTGTATGCTACGCACAGTTTTGCTTATGCGTGCTTAAGGCGACTAAAGCTTATTGTAATGAAGAGGTTCGAAATTATGGAAAAATTTTATTTATCCAAAGCATTGTTAGCAGGTTAGCAGGCATTGTTCCAAAGCATTGTTAGCAAGCATTGTTAGCAAATTATTGTTAGCAGGGGGGTGCATCCCCCACACCTCCCCCCCCACCCCCCCCCCACGCTGAAAAACTTGTATAGGGTTCAATTTCCGATCAGGTCGCATATAGCAAACTTTAACCTATTTACAGGCATTGCAATAGCACTTAGCTAATTTGGCGTGCATCCAAGAATGGCGGTAGGTAGGTACGGTACGCAATTTTTAGGTACGGTACGTTTTAAGGTACGGTACGTAATTTTTAGGTACGGTACGTTTTAAGCGTACCATTCATTGGTACGGTACGCGGTACGGTACGCTTGTTAAATTTATTCGAAGTACGTTACGTTAGTACGGTACGGTTAAAATTTTGAAGTACAGGTACGTAAATTTTGAACGCAACGTACCGTACTGCCAACCTTGCATGTGCCACAGATTTTGTGGCTTGTGCCACAGATTTCGAGGCACGTGCCACAGATTTTGTGGCATGTTGATCACTACTGCTGTTGATATTGTTACTGATGGCGGAAACTACTTGAAGTAGAGTAGAAAGTAAGGGATGTAAAAAGTAACCAAGTAGAAGTTAAAAGAACTAGCAAATTTGAAGCTACTTAAGTGAAAAGTAGCGTTTGCAAAACCAAGGCCATAAAGCTGAGCTTTGACGAAAGATAATTTGCTCACTTCCAAACTTGACATATCTTTTGCCGATGCTTAAGTATGTTTAGGATAGTTTGCACATTTATTTGACGAAAATAAAAAAGTGAAGTGTGTCATGATCTGCATAATGCAACCTCATTGTCCACGCCAAACACAAACAACAAAAGACCACTTAATATCACGAAATTGTAGAACTTGTGTATATAAAATAAAACAATACATCTAATATAATGTTGCCAGTTTTATTATCATGCATGATTATTTATCATTTGCGTGATGCATTGCTTAATATTAACTACCGTACTTATCATTTTTAAAGCCACTTAAGAAGTGTTACTTTCTGATTGAACTGCAAGTAAAAGTAGAAGTAGTCGAAATTTAAATTACTTAAATAAGTACTAGTTACCAAGCAATAATATGTAAGTAGAACTTCATCATTACTAAACACCACTGGCCGGGTCAACTCTATTTGCGTCGCAATTGGGTTTTTGGTGTCATGATCATTTTTTTCAGTTGAGTCATCAAAAATCTAATTGCATTGTGGGGGGTCTTTTAGTCTGCCGATGCTGGGTAGGTGGACAAGGTAATTGTCGCTCTCCGTGGGCTGTCACATGACTCAAAGACCACTGGTCCCTTCGTGATTGCCTGTTGCTGCGAATAACCTACGAGTTTTTTTGCTGAATATTGAGTTTGTGTGTACTAATTAGCTACAAAATAAACTCTTTTCTGTTCTGTCAAAGAGAAATGTGCCTAACTTGTGCACAGATATCATCCAATACATTAAAAATCAAAAAAAATTATCGCAAATATTGTCAAAAAAGCTGCATCTATTTATATAGAGTTTGAAGAATTAATTAATATCAAGAGTATGATGCATTTTTAAACCGAATTTTTGTTGGCAAGAACAGAAGTCTAGAAAAGGAATAAAAGTCTAAAGAAAGAAGTGTCTAAAAAAATATAATTCTATAAAAAAAAGCAAGAATAAAAGTCTAAAAAAAGAATAAAAGTCTAAAAGAAGAATAAAAGTCTAAAAGAAGGCGGAACACTTAATTACCTTGATGTCTGTTGGACAAAGTTTTTTCTCCTATATAATAATAGACATGTTTTGCATAGGTTATATTGCTTAATGATACTGGTACTGTTATATCACTATTTATTGATAGGTTGGGTTTTCACTGTCCAGTTGACTAATCGTACTTCATTAAATTTTGAACATACTGTATATATAGCTTCCTTACTGTGCAAAAAAGTGATTAATCCAGCTGCATAATGGAAGTGGAAAATCAAGAACGAAAAAAGAAGCATGACAATGAAAGTGCTGCTGATTTAGAACGAGTTACAGGTATTAGTTTGTATATAAATGAGCTTTGACAGATTTGTAATATAACTGTTTTTCATGATAATATAGGCTGTGGCTATTTGTACAAGCCCTTACAAATAGCAACTGGAGTTATTTGTATGTGAGAGTCGTATAACCAAATCATGTTTTCAGGTCCTTATTCTGTTCTATTTCTGCAGAACTTACATTCTTATTCTATTATCTTTAACTGAGTGTTGACCACAGGTCATGACAAGAATTGAACCGAACCACGAGAATTGAACTGAAGCCGCGACGAGACCACAGGTCATGACAAGAATTGAATCGAACCACGAGAATTGAACTGAAGCCGCGACGAGAATCAAACCCAAAACTAGTGCAGCACTTTCCTTGTGCGCAATACGCTCTCAGCACCAAGCTATAGAAAGGTCTTGGCAATTTAGCAAATAATGGCGTTTATAAACCCATGCTCGTCATGGTCTATTGATTATACGACTCTCGCCTACAAATAACTCCAGACGCTGTTTGTGCGAGCTCGTACAAATAGCCACTGCCTGTGTTATAGCTGTTTTTATGTTTGGTTCTTTGTGCTTTTGATATTTTTATCATGGAAATTGGTTCAGTCAACTGCCTTCGCCTTTGCATATTGAGTTGAACTGGTGCAGTGGCATCAATACTGTAAAATCATTGTACTAATCGGCTACCTGTATATAGGCCTATATTCGTAGTTTTGACTCATACCCAGTGATGGGCGCGATAAACCTTTCTGTACTAAAGTGAGAACAATAATTGGTAATTTTATAAAAAGCTCTGGGCGATACCGATAATCAATAAATATCAATTTCTTAATGCAATATCGGTAATCGATAAATTATCACCGATAAATGTTGCAGTAAATTTTCAATGTGTTTGACGAATTTTATATTTTTAAGTCAAATTGCAAAAGTGTTCTAGATTTTTCTAAAAAAGAGAGCAGTTCACGGACTTTGCCGTAGCATTAAACAAAACGAAGAGCGATTTTTTAAGTTGCAACAAGACTTTATGGAGACCGTGTATTTTTTCCGAAGTGCCAACTTACTAACTTTGAACACTGTGTGCATAAAGAATCGTTTTACTCCATTAAAGAATCGTTTATTGCGATGATTTATCGGCGATAGCAAAATATAGTACAAAAGCGATATTGGTAATCGATACATCAAAACTATTTTGAGCGATAACTATAATCAGTAATAAATTATTGTCGATAACTATCGCCGATAAATTATCCAGATAAATGCCCATCTCTGTTCATATCGCTTATCATTCTTTTCGCTCAAGATATGTACTGCACAGTAAATTGGTCGGCTTGTTCTCCACACTGTCCCTTAAGTGCTGAGCGTCTATCAGGGAAGGTGTGAATACCGATTTTGCAGTGATTGGTTTGATCCAATTCAAAATCAAACTCGAGCTACAGCTTCAGAACAGACACTTTTGTCACTCGGCTGTCTGAGCTGTTTCACAGTAATACTGTGTTGTAGCACAAATCACTGTACCGTATAAGATCTCAGCAAGTGTGACTATGCCCAGTTGCCCACCCAAACATGTATTTTTACTTTTCCCAAAGTTTGTATGTCAAAACAAAGTTTAAACCAAGTTTTTGTGTTGGATGTAACTTTTAAGAGAAATTTTTCATTTTATGTTTAAATTGTCCAAAATCATTATGCCCAAACCATCCCATTTTTCATTTTTTGCACCTTACTGTTGAGCAGTTATACCTGTGCATTGTGTCACAGGTACCGGTGGTGTAAGTCAAGACCCTAGTCCACCTCTAACTTAAAGATACAGTGCATCAAGAGGTCAACTGCCTAGGAATTTATCTTCTTGTTTTTTTTTTTCATCACTCTCCATGATAATGCTAATTAACTCATTTCCACTGATTGGTTTTGTAAAAAAAAAAATTGAAGTTTTTGGCTTTCAAATTATTATCACTTGTATGTATTCACTTGCTTTATTTTCTTCTTCCAGTTTAAATCCGGTTTTCTGCTTGTTCCTGACGGTGGTCGGATACACCTCATCCCCTCCGCGATGGCTCTCACACCTTCCCTCTTTCTCGCTTGATCTCCACAGCTTCCTTGATCTTTCACTCGACTTTCTTCTCACTCTCTTCCTCCTGCATCCTCCATGTCATTTTTGGCCGTCCTCGCTTTCGTTTTCTATTTACTTCCATCGTCATTGCCTTCTTCAGTATGTTATCATCATCCCTTCTAATCACATGTCCATACCATCTTACTCCATTCGCCTTTGCCATTCTATCCAACGTTTCCTTCAAACCCAAAATCTCCATCAGATCCTCCATTTTCTTTTTATCAACTAATTTTACTCCACACACTGACCTCACCATGGCTCTTTCAGTTCTTCTCAAAATTGCCATTTAAGTCTCCCTTAAACACCATGTCTCACTTCCTTACAGCATTGCTAATCTTACGCAACTGCGATAAACCATCTGTTTCATTCTCAGAGAAAACCTTCCTCGTAACAACTCTCAGCACTCTCTAAATTTCATCCATCTGATTCTAACTCTCGATGTCACTGCAGTTTCACATCCACCACTAGCATTCAGCCTGTCTCTTAAGTAACAAAATCCCTTCACAGTCTCCACTTCATGGCATCATACCTCCACTGGTTCTTCTGTGTTATCTCCAACATCTGTGCATCTTCTACAAACAAAATATCTTGCAGAACTGCAGGTTACCTTTTTCATTTTGGCGCATCTCCCATGCATCCACTTCGTACACTGTGTGCAACACACAGCGTTAGCCCCAACTTTTCTCACATATTCCACAAGGATCTATTTTGCTCAAAACAATTTTTCCTTCCCTTCCGCTCACCATCATCTTGGTTTTTCCAATATTCACTTTCAATTCCATGTCTTCCAATGCACTTCTCCATCTTTGAAACCTCTCCCTTAAATTCTCCAAACTTTCACTCATCAGCACCAGATCATCCGCGTACAAAATTTCATTCAATAATTCTTCTCTTGCATGTTTTGTCACAACAGTAACCACAATAGCAAATATCAGTGGTGATAGCACAGACCCTTGATGCATACCAAGCCGTACCTAAAATTCTTCCGATGTCCCTGATCCAACTCTAACTTTCGTCCTTGAACCCTCGTATAAACTCCTGCTTGCACCAATACTTCTGCCAATCCTTTCTTTCTTGATGCTTTATGCTTTCTTTTCTTAATGCTTTGTGTAAAGTGAATAAAGCCCGGAGGGTCATTCGTGACCGGTCTACGACATTCGGGCGCAGACATTTGGGCCCAAAGACATTTGGGCGCGAAATGCGTTCTAGCGCACTTCCAACAATCATTTTCTACTTCTTCCAAAAAAAAATTTTTGATGTCAGTGTTTTAATTTTTTGTAATTTCTTAATTACTACAAGTAATAAGCGAACGAACTGATTGATGTATATTACGGAAACGTAGGAAAAAAATAATGCAAAGTCAAGGTCAAGTTACCGATAAGCAAAGACTGTTTCTATGTTTAATTAAATGTAGGCTATAATTCGGAGGACATTGCGATAATTATTTTGTACAATAATAAACAAAAAAATGTTTTGGATTTTATGAAAGACATTTTTTGTTTGCGGCGACGTGTGCATTTACTTAACGTATGGTACTTAATTGCTGCAGGAAACAAGCGAATCGACCGATAGATGTAGTTTTACGAATACTTTAAGTGCGAGAAATAATGCGAGGTCAAGGTCAAGTTAGCAATGCAAGCAAAGACTACTTCTATGTTTAATTAATTGTATGATTCGGAGGACTTTGCGATAATTATTTTATGTAATGAAGAACGAGAAGGTTTTGGATTTTATGCAAAATATTTTTTGTTTGCGACGATCTTTTTGTTTGCTTAAACGAAAACACAGAGCACATTGATGACGGGTTTAATTAATCGATGAAAAAATCATAAATGCTGAGCGAAAAGCAACAGAATGATCGAAAAATAATAAAATTACGTCGGCGTAAATAGTAAAAAATATGTTTAAAGGTTTATTTGATAGTTGTGGCTGATGCCTCGTAGAAATTATACAAAATAATTATCGCAAAGTCCTCCGAATCATACAATTGATTAAACATAGAAGTAGTCTTTGCTTGCATCGCTAACTTGACCTTGACCTCGCATTATTTCTCGCACTTAAAGTATTCGTAAAACTACATCTATCGGTCGATTCGCTTGTTTCCTGCAGCAATTAAGTACCATACGTTAAGTAAATACACACATCGCCGCAAGTAAAAAATGTCTTTCATAAAATCCAAAACGTTCTTTTATTTATTATTATACAAAAAACAATTATCGCAATGTCCTCCGAATTATAGCCTAGATTTAACTAAACACAGAAACAGTCTTTGCTTATCGGTAACTTGACCTTGACTTCGCATTATTTTTTTCCTACGTTTCCGTAATATACATCAATCAGTTCGTTCACTTATTACTTGTAGTAATTAAGAAATTAGAAAAAATTAAAACACTAACACCGTTGAAAATATAAAATTTTTGTACAAATTTTTTTTGGAAGAAGTAGAAAATGATTGTTGGAAGTGCGCTAGAACGCATTTCGCGCCCAAATGTCCTCGCGCCCAAATGTCGGGTTTCGTACGTGACACCATTTATGCTATGCTGATGTTTTTGTGACTTTGAGTGAGCATGTCCATTAATCAGCAATATGATAATGGTTTACATAAATGTTAACTGAAATGACTTATATTTGTAAAAGTTGGAGCTTCATATTTTTGATCGGTGTCATTTACATTGTTATGGAACTCTGTGGCATGGGAATCAGTTCTTCAACTAGTACTCGATAAGTAGATTATAATAGTGATTTCACATGGAAATTTTTTTTTCATAACAGTTAGTCAGTTAGTTGCCGAGTGGTTGGTGCATTGGGCTCGAAGCTGGCTTCGCGGGTTTGATGCTCAACTAGGTCATCTCTATGATGCATATACTTCACTACCACAAAAATCGTGAGCTGCAATTAAGTGGCTTGAAATTACAAAAAAAAAAAGTTAGTCAGTTGCTTTGTTGCTGGTGGGCTAACCTTTCTTTACCTCTTATTAAAACAAATATAGCTGGTAATGCCAAATTGCGAATATGCTATTAATGGATAAAATATTGAAAAAGCAGCAGTGACTTTTTTTCAATCATTTGTTTAAGTCAAAGTTACTTTTTATTAAATAGATAATGCAAATTCATCCTTTCGATACTCTCACTTGGCTTCTATTTTCCTTAATTGCTTTGTATATTGTAAGTAGGCGTGTTTTTAGTGTGCTAGTAGATGTGTTTTTGAGAAACTGATTAGTAAAATTTGGCCCTAAAACAACTCATTACATACAAATCAATTTCGTTTAGATTACGCTGAAGAAAAAGAGGTAAATTTGAGTGACGTTGGTAATCTTCTTGCCAATCTTGCTCAACAATCAAATGAGAAATCAAATAGTGTTCGCGAAGTCACCAAAATCAAGATTCCTAAAGAAGATATTGAACTTATTATGAAAGAAATGGAAGTTTCAAAAGTTAAAGCTGAGCGAACATTGCGTGAATGCAAAGGAAACATTGTTGAGGCTTTGACTGTGTTAGTAAATTCATGAAAATGGGCAGTTAATGCAACTGTTCTTCGATGTTGGGACTTTGCATTTCAAGTTGCTACATTGGATACTGATATTATTCAAAGTTTTGTGGATTTTTTGGTTTAAATGTTTTGATGCTCAAAACTGGTAGAACACATCCATGCAGAAAATAATACTTGAAAAATTTTTATGAAGATGTTATGTGTGGTTTTGATGTTTAAGCCAGGGCTGCGCAACACAGTATGCTGGCCAAATGTGGTACGCCATAAGCTCAAACTCGGCACACCAAGAATTTATAAAAAGTAATTTTTGTATTTATAGTGAAGTGTAACAACTCTGGCTTATATCGAAATGCACTTAAATCACCATTTTTATCAGAGCCGTAGCAGCCGCCCCCCAAACCCCCCAATTGGGGGGGCACACTGCCAAAAGGGGCCCAAATTGTCTTGAAGGACCCAAAGTTGCATCAATTCAAAAACAAATTTTTACGTTGCGAATCGCGTTCAATGCTATTTTTGCGCTCAGATTCTATATAGCATATTTCAGTTGTAAAATTTTTCGCTATCGTTTCCTTTTAAATAGCATCATAAATTGCGTAATGATGTCATAAACAATACACTGTGTGTAAGAGTTGGAACTTGAAAAAGGAGGCCGCTGCAGAGTTGGATGCATTCATTTTTCGAAGTTTAAATTCAAATTCATTACTTTTGAAAGCATTAAATTCCAATTCATGAACACCTTGTCAGCAAATTTAAAATTTTATTTCGTTTTTATTTATTCGCAATTTTATCCTCCTATCACAAAAAAGCAGTGGTGTAAAGTAACGAAATACTTTTACTTGAGTAGATTACTTGAGTAGTTTTTTTCGGTAACGAGTACTTTTTTGAGTAGTTTTTTTTAGGCTACTTTTACGTTTACTTAAGTACTTTTAGTATAAAGTAACTCTACTTGGGTAGTTTTTATTTTAGAAAAGTAGAAGTAGTTTACTATTGTGGCATTTGAGTTATAGTCTCGCCTTGAAATCCCTCGTTGCGCCTAAAATCTGTATTTACACTCCAATTCTCCATTATTCAACTCCATAACACTCGGTCTCGTCATCGCCATGGAAATTTCACTCCATCGATAAGAATTGCGCTGTCGCCTTTGATACTAAGCGTCACGCAGGAAAGTTATAAATACCAATTCTTAAGTCATTGGTTTAATCCAACTCTGAATCGAACCCCGATTCTACCGTTTCAGAAGCAGACGCTCCATCCAATCGGCCATCTGGGCGGTAATAATTTCTTTTGGTTAACCATTTTGCCACCCTCAAAGCAAGTCCATCCTCGCCGCATCGGCAAGTGTGTAGTTGACACTTTAACGTTTAAAAACGCTATACGAGTACTTTTACTTGAGTAGTTTTTAAATGACTACTTTTTTACTTTTACTTAAGTGCTGTTTTTGGTCAATACTTTCTACTTTACTTCGAGTAGTTTTGCCGTCAGTGACAATACTCTTACTTAAGTACAGTTTCAAAATACTTTTTACACCACTGCAAAAAAGCGACGGGGCGCTATACGAGCTCGCTTAGGAGTTGCCGACCATCGGTCTACCACACTCAGATGGGGGAATCCCGTTTGGTGCCTTTCCCAACAGCACGACAAGCGAACTTGCCGGCTTGTTTCACACTATCCATTTATGCTAAACGTCAACCAAGAAAGCTGTGAATACCAATTTTTAAGTCATTGGTTTGACCGGACTCGGAATCAAATCCCGGAGTCCACCAATCTAGAAGCAGATGCTCTATCCACTCGGCCATCCGATCGGTAAATTAAATTCAATCTTACCCTAGTTCTGTGTCAGTAACCATAATCTGACACCGCATACAAAAATTCATTGAAAAAGGATTTGCTAGTTTGACAACGTATGCTTTTGAAATAGCGCACGAATTGGACATTGGTCCTGTCTTCCTCAATCAAGAAGTACAAAAAAAAAAGAATGAAAATAGAAAGAGAGAATATTTAGTTACGATGCAAATGTATATTGTATAGCTTCTGAGGAAGAGATTCAAAGCAAACTTTTTTAGACAACTGGTGGGCCAGGCTATTATGTCGATACTAGAAAGTTTTAAGCTGACGTGATGTCGCTTCTGTCTTTTTATAGCTGGTTACTCCCAGCAGCTTCGTGCATGAACAGCCATTGTCAACAATATGATTTAACAGTACCGCACGTTCAGATTCTTTGCGACGGGTTCGATTCACGGCTGGAGCCTATTGCATTTGATATTTATATCGGATGGTTGCTGATTAGAACGGCACAAGCTCGTTTGGCAGTCTCCCTTCAATATCCTTGAACTTTTAATTCAATGGTAATAAGTGCTCGCTTGCCTTGCTCTTCAAATTTACAAAATGCGTTGTTACTGTTACTAGTGCTGAACAAAGCTTCAGAAAACTGAAACTTATTAAAACGTTTATTACATCTAATATGGTAAACAGCAGACTGTCTTTTTACTTGTCATTTGTTCGCATTGTTATCCACCTATCACAGAAAGCAATGGGGTGCCACACAAGCTCCCTTAGGAGTTGCCGGCCATCTGTGTACCTACCACACTTAGATGGGGGAATTTGTTATGTTTTTCCCAACGGCACAAGCAAGCATGACGGCTTTTTTAGCGCTATTCCTGTAATGCTGAATGTCTAGTAGGGAAGCTGTGAATACCAATTTTTAATTCATTGGTTTGACTTCACTTGTAATCAAACCCTCAGTCTATTCACTCCTGGATCAGAAGCAGACGCTCTATCCACTATCACTTCACGCTTGATTTAGGGGCTTCGATCTCGCACTATTTGTTTGTTATTTGATACTCGACACTGGTATCTATAAGTTGTTAATTTCAACCGAAGAGGCCAAATACATTGCTCTGCAGTGTAATTTTCTCGTTTTTTCAACCAATAGATAACTGAAAAATAACACGTGATTTGTGACGCAATCAACAACGGTTTGAAACCAAATTGCGTTGGCACTACGATTTTTTTTCCTGATATTGTATCGAGATACTTGTATCGGCGATACGAGTATCGGTATCGATTTAACACCTCTTCAAAGCATCGTGTATCGGTATCGATTAACTCTATTTTCAAGCATCGTGCATCGATATCGATTAACTCAAAAATTGAGTATCGTGCCCATCTCTGCCCAAGTGAACACCTAGAGTAGAGATGGCACGGGCCGCTAAAAGACCTGCTAACGAGCCGTTAACCGGTCTGTTTAGTGGGCCGCTAACGGCCCGGTTTAACCTTTTTTTATTACTGGGCCGCTAACAATTTTTTCAAATTCCCCTTGAATTTTTATAATAAATAATTTATGAATGAACATTGAACAACCAACGCTGCGCTGGACGACCGATGCAAACGTCTTCAGGTGAAGGGTGTAAAATTTTGTATGAGGTAAATTGCCAGTAGTTTTAACTTTCGATTATGCTCGAAAAGTACGCTATTAACAGATTAAGTAATTTTGGTGTATTTACTGCTGATTGAGGTTCTTGAGTGGTGTATTTGGTTTTAAGGGCTATTGAATGTGATGCATTGCTCAGTGCCGTTACCGGTACCTGCCCGTGCCAGTAGTCTACAAGTCGGGTTATGTCTAGTATCAGCCCCCAGCTGCCCAGGTACGGTTAGGGTTAGAATTGATTAAGATTAGGTTCGTTAAGATTAACCTAACTTATAACCTGACCCTAAACAAATGTAACCCTTTGAGGGATATGCATCCTAAAAATGTGTGAATCGAATGTATCCTATTTGGCGAAGCAGTCAGAATTAGGGTCAACAATTTAAACACAATTCGCCTTAAAATTATTGAAAAAGCACTAAAGTTGGTTGGGGTGGGGGGGCTGGGGTCAGGGGGTTGTAGTTGGTTTGAAATTACCTTAAAAGTCGTGTAGTTGATTTACAAGTAGCCTACCTTGTAGTTTCTTGTGCTGTTTTCAACTAGGAAGTGGCTAAAGTTACGTGACCGTAACATTTGCCTCTTTAGTTTATTTTATTACTTCGTCACGCTCTCGTACAATCAGGGAAGCGTGAAGGGATAATAAAATAAACCAAAGAGACAAATGTTACGGTCACGTAACCTTAGCCTCTGCCTTTCAACTACCTTGTAGTTGGTTTAAAAGCACCTTGTAGTTCCTTGTGCTGTTTTCAACTACCTTGTAGTTGGTTGAAAAGCACCTTGTAGTTGGTTTAAAAGCACCTTGTAGTTCCTTGTAGTATATTGAGCTACTTTGTACTTGGTTTAAAAGTACCTTGTCGTTCCTTGTGCTGTTTTCAACTATCTTGTAGTAGCTATAAAAGTACCTTGTAGTGTTTTCAAGAATTTTGAAGGTTTAAAAGTACCTTGTAGTACCTTGTAGTTTTTGCGGTATTTAGTAGGACCCATTAACATTTGTGTCAAGCAGATGAGCATGTTTTCAAATTGGATGGTTTGTATTGATAAGCCTACTGTAACTGATGATAGATTTTAAAGTCAAAGCAATCATTTTCAAATAGTTTAATTGAGCTTATCTATGGATGGCTTCATTAGAACAAAGAGTTGTCTGACTGTAGTATTCAGCATTTAAAATCTCCCTGTTGCTGCCCTTGCACAGCGTAAACATTTTAGAAATTAATCAGTATGTAATGCAATGTTTCAGGTTCAGAGGTTCTGACTTAATACCTAAGATGATACTTTTTTTGCTTGCATAAAGTTGCTTTGAATGGACTAGCCAATAAATTTCCCTTGACCTGTTATAACTTTTGAGTTAAGACTTATGTAAAAAATGTCTAGCGATTTCTGGAAGGCTGTGGACCACCAAATCCGTGGCTTTGAGAAAGGTAGGTGCTATGAATGAATATTGAATAGTACCATAATTTGTATAAAATCTTGCATATATACAGTATATGCAAGTCTGCAGCATAGCCTAGTGCTATCGCTCATGGCTGATTAATCCTTTGTAATAGGTGTGATTTATGGTTAGAGTTTATTGCGGTACTCTTCAAGTCCACAATCACTAGACAGTAGTATCAAATGCAATAATTGCATTCGATATTGCTGTCCAGTGGTTGCAATGTGAAGAGTGCAAGCTCATTTTTGTCTCCCTCAATCTGTCAATGCATGGTTGAATTTTTGTTGAAGAATTGAAAAATAATATGTTGTTTGTTGATTGATTTTTAGAAAAAGAAGGTACCTGGAATGGTCCATTCTACTTTATTTTTGGTGCCGACCCGCAACCTGGATGCATTGATATGGTTGCTGGTGGAAAAGGTAATAGAACAGTTAAAACAAAGGTACTTTGATGTAAAAATTCAACTTGGTAGCTTTTCTTAAGGTAACATTTGGAGCACTGAAATCGAAAGAAGTGAAAAAGCTGTAGCTGTTATAAACAGAATGGAACCCAAACCAAAGTTTTTTATGATTGGTGGTGACATCGTGGATGCATTTCCAGGTGAATATGTACAATAAAATAGCCTGTCATTATTTCATTATGCCATACTGGGTTATTTTTTTCAAAATTTGACTTCGATCAATTGACCTAACTGTCTACAAAAATTTCAATCATGTCAATTATTTTTCGGTCATGCTTGAAGTAACAAGACGTGGAACGAAATATGCTCCCACTCCTTTGTAAAAAACTACTTTGATCAGTTTGATGTTTGTTAAACCTGACACTGTGACACCGGTAGTCTGTTTTTAATTGTTGCTTGAATATTGGCAAGATATTTACTTCGGTCAGTTGACGGAAATGGCTTTAATTTTTTCGGTTTTTACAAATTTAATTTGGACTATGACCGAAATTTGACCAAAAAATAAACCCAGATGCCATATATATGACATTGTCTTATTATAGTTTGAAATGACAAGAGGTTGTTGTCATTGTGTAACGTTAAACAATATCGATGATTAAAATTTGGAGAATTCAAAATTGGCCTCATTACGGATTTATTTTTCGTAGTCAGTCAGTGCAAGCTTGTATATCATGTGTTTTGAACCTAGCACCAGTTGCACTTCATAATTGTTATTGAAAATTTTTCAACTGCCTTGAAACAACTTGTAATGGTTGTACTAAATGCAAAGTTTAGAAACATTGCATTACACGTTTACAATAGAAGAAAGGGTTCAGTGATTTTCAAAACTTAGATTTTTTTAACCAGCATACCCAAAAAAACTCGGAAAAGTTTGAGTAGCTGTTCTGATTTACTGCGTTTTATTCATATTAAACAGAAGTTGTTTGATTCAATAATTTCGTTTGTAATCATAGTAACGTTTAGACCAGAACCAATCTGGGTGATTACACTGCCACCATTTATTTTAGGAACACAACATCGTGACCAACAAGTCAAAGATTTGAAGAAAGCATTTTCAGATCTTGACCCTTGTATTCCATTGCTTGCTGTTAGTGGAAACCACGATATTGGGAATACTCCTACTACTGACACTATCCTAGAATACCAACAAGAATTTGGAGAAGAGTATTACAGTTTTTGGACGGGAGGTGCATTTTTTATTTCCATAAATTCTCAGTATTTGTTTGACCCATCTTCAGCTAAAGAACACGCCGAAGAGCAGAAATTATGGTTGGAGGCTCAGTTACAAAGGTTTGATTTTTCTTTAAATATGCTTGAGATTTGCGTCATATATTGATATATACTATAATTTATATACAATTCACATTTTGTTGAACCATTACATTAAGTCATTAACTGTTTTATTGCAACATTTTTAGTAATACCAATATATAATAGGTGTTCCAAATTTTGCTGGAAATAGGATTTAGCATTAGCTTAGATCTGTTAGATTAAAAGTAAATCTTCTTTGTGCTCGTGATATTGCGCCATAGGGTGGGGATTCATCTACGCAGCTTAGCGCCTGGGCAATGCGGAATCGTCGCAGGGGTGACAAGCCATTGACGACAGTGTTCGATTTGACCGGCTCAAGAGTGAAACCCAAGACCTCCGGTGCCTATAGCGATGCATTTTAACCACAAGGTCAGTCGACCGGTAGATCTGTTAGACGAAGTTGATGTTTGACGTGATTCTTTTTAACCTTTAAATTTTTGTAGTGCCAAAGAGAACTCTTGCGTTCACGTCGTTGTATTCATGCACATTCCATTTTTTGTAAACACTGTCGATGAAGATGATTCTTATTTTGCCATTCCAAAACAAGATCGTGTTGCGTTGTTACAACAGTTTGCTGATGCTGGCATCAAAAAGGTCTTTTGTGGTCATTATCATCGCAATGCTGGTGGAATGTGGAGCAAGACTAACGATGACGGAAGCATTTCACAGGTATTTGCTTTTGCACTAGCTCGAATTCGCAATGAATAGAAGGCCGTGTTGTCAATTTTTGTGAAGGTGCTATTATTTTAATATAAGTTGTAGACCAGAGTTGCTGTGATAAAAATTCAAAACGACCACTTTGCTAGCAAGTTTTAACAGCATGTTTGAAATTGCGTCGTGACTTGGCTCATACTTAAGTTGCGGCATTAACTTATGTGCACCAGCTGTAAACGTTTTCGTAAAAAAGCTGGCTTGACAAAAAAAAGCTGGTGCCCAACTCGTGCGCTTGATACTACGCTAGACAATGCAATTAGTTTACCGGTATACGGCCATTAGATCTTCCGCATTACGTAAGCGTTATTCAATTCACTTTGCTTGTTGACGTTTTCAATTTCCGTCATTTTTGTGATTGTTTATGATGACTTGACTCCTCAGCTTTAACGTTTTCTACAATGGTGCTAAATGAACAGGAAAGCATTGAAACAAGTCAATGGTTAAATATAACGGGTGTGTCGCACTGTATAACAACTTGACTCTGGAGCAGCACTTCACAGCCTGACCGACTTGGCGTGGGATGATTCGGCGTTGAGAAAACTCAAAGTTGGGATATCTCACTTTTGGGGTAGTTGGTGCAAATTGTCAGCCCACATAGTGAAGTAATCATCACACAAGAAAGTCTTATCCTTCAATGGGGCCAGATTGTGCTATTATTCGTTGATCAAGATACCGAGTTATCCAACGCTAAATAGTCGCACATTCATTCAGACGACCGGTCTGTCGAATGGCTTTCAACTAAACATAATTATGTTGAAAATTATACTAAAATGTACTAGTGGATTATATGGACTGTTTATCTTGATCAGTCAAATTTAACTGTAGAAACTTGGTAACAGGCCAAGAGATATACTTGCCGTGCGCGCCAAAAGATATTTTTTAACAGTTGAATCGTAAGTTTGAATTGGTGACGCTAGCTCCCCACCACAATAAGGGTGTGGTGTGAAGAATTATGAACCTTGAAGTTGTGCTCCTACTTCATTGTATTTTCAGTATGTTGGTCAGCAATCATTTAGGTTTGTTGGTTGTAGATCGAAGTGGTTGTATCGTCAGCGATTGGTGCTCAATTGGGAAAAGATAAAGCTGGAATTCGTGTTGTTAAAGTATTGAAAAATGAAATTCTTCATCAATATTATTCATTAGACGATGTTCCTCAGGCAGTTGAGTTCGAATAGCGTTGGTGGTTTATTCAAACACCAGATTTTGTGAATCTAGTTCATAAAATTTGCAACTTGTCAAACTTCAAATGGATGCATGTTTTATAATTCGTTGGTGAATTTTTATAATTCTTCAAACTTGTTCTAATTGCTGCTCTATTTTTACCTCTTTAAAGTTGTGACGATTACAGCTGCCGTTTTGCAGCTATATCTTTTTTAAACATTGTTTAGTGTCGATACTATATTGTTGTGCATTATAAATCCCTTGTTCGACATTGTTAATTTTTTCGCTGAACTTCGGGTTTTGTTAACGGCACTTATTATATATGTATATATATATATTTTTTTTTTTTTTTTATACGTTTTTTCGCACGAGAGGCTGATTTCATTAATTTTTATCAGCATTGGTTTTTTGTTTATAGTTACGTTATTTATAATTTACGGAACCGCATCATTTAGTAGATTTGTGCTTTTTGTACCGCAAGCGTAAATGGGTGCATGCCTAATAAAGTAGAGTGCTCTATAATTCTAAAGCACACAGAGTTTCACATCAGTCAAATGGTGACAAAGTTCGGTGTATGAAGCGCTACAACGTTTTGCACGTATCGGTTGATTTGGAGCAAAGCCTAAACAATCAGGCAATTATTTTTTTGATATTTTTGGCGCAGACCTGGAAGTCTGTGGTATTTTTTTTTAGTTTCGCGTGTGTAAATGTGTGTGCTCTGCAGAAATAGACGGAATTAGGTCGAGGTGACAATAATTGACAAAATGCAGCAGCGGCGTTGTGTAAAATGTAGGCCAGTTTGCACAAAAAAGGTTTCAATGTTGGTGTGGTTTTTCTCGCTGTATTTTTGTTTGAATGGCAACCATTTTTACTGATTGATCTCTCTTTAAGAATTTAAGTTACAGCATCCTTCCCGAAGATATGGTGAGGAAATAACCTATTTCAACTGTAAGCGCAATAGACGAATTAAATGTTCGGTAGTGTCTAGAACACAGTACCGGTTTATTGTCAAACGGCTGCTTTAACGGACTGCTTGTTTGTTTCTTTGCATGACGTTGGTGTCACGCTGTTATGACGTCGTTAGCAGTAATTTGAAATGTAAAAATTAGGGGTAGGGAGATTGGGGATGCAATTAGACACCTAAAGTTAATGCGACTTTGGGATTGAAAAGAAAAAGCCTACCGGTGCTCTAGACAGCCTAAAATGTAACGATAAAAGTAGAAATTTATTAGAGTCGTAGATGACTCTTATTAAAGGTGTTCATTACGAGTAGATGGCTGGTAATTGGTCAGTAGTTTTGTATTTGAGTTATGCTGTTAATCGGCAAGTTTTACGTAAGTAGATAATCATGAACTTCTGCTGCATATATTGACAATAACTTAGTAAGGCCTTGTGGGCAGAAGTTTGCTTTCCCTCAACAAATGATCATCTTAACACAGCGAAAACTATTTCTTCGGTAAACTGTGGTCTTGGAATTCGAACCTCCAACGGAGCTTTTCAAAAACCTTCCTCTGGCCAAAGTGTCTTTAAAATCTGTAAAAGTGGCTCAGGTAGTTGCATAGATTTTAAAATGTGTGCTGTTTTTTGCTTTTTACGTGCTTAAGTAGGATTTTCGACCTGAGCAAATTATTATTGCCAATCCCAGATCGTGTAGTAATATATTTATTGCTACCCAGTACTGCACGACATTGCATGTGTCAAATTCGCTATAGGTTGTGCTATTCCATTATTTTGTAGATTGTTATTTCTAGCTTTGCTATGGTCTAGTATGGGCCGTAGTTTCTTGGAGTGCTTTAATTCGCCGAAAAAAAGAAACGGCTGCTAAGCGTGGTTTGTTCCTGCGTTGTTAATCTTTTTTTTTTTTTGGTGGGGGGAGTAGATGTTGCGTAAAATAATTGAAGTAGGTGATTTGTGCAAAATCAGCTCTTAATCCATGCGTAATTGTTGAATTGCTGTTCGTTTCTGGTAAATTATTTGGTAGATAAATGTATAATTTTCATATTTGATCAGCGAATCGGCGATAGCAAATCCCCATAATCCAAGACTTGCTTAGACGTCGTTCTTATAGGTTTCAATACCACTTCATTGGAGTTGTAATTTAACTTCTTGCGATAAAACTTCTGCTGACTGTAGAATACTGTTTCAACTTGATATGTTGAAAAAATGTTTCGACAATTTTTGAACTTCACTGAGACGATTACTTAGGCTATTAGTAAATTTTGCTGGTGGTATAAAAAGTATTTCTTGTGTGTGCTGCCGGAGCACAACAGCATATTTTGCAAAAAAGAAAACTTTTGGTTGAACGTTTTGACGACGTATTTTTAGCTCCCATCAGCAATTCTAGGCTGATTAATACTAGGCACGTGGGCAAAATCAAATTTCGCAGCAGGTGGCAGTACATGACGGGCAAGTCTACAGTTCATTTGCATGAAAAAAATTACTTCAACGGTTTCGTCGCTTTTATTATTTCCTCCCATGTTTATTGTTATGGAATAGCGTTTAGCCTAAAGGTAATCTATGAATTTGTTGTGAAAGTCGAAGGATGAAAAGAACGAAATGTGTTTTTTTTGCTTGCTTTTGTGTAGCATGAACAAATTTTATGACATGTTTATTAGAGTTTTTTTTGATAGAATTTGTCAATAAACAGATATTGCCGCATTATTGAAGTGGCTTTTGAATTTTCGAATCTAATATTTTTTTGTGGTCAAGATTAACGCCATCAGACTTTGTTGGTGGTCTCAACGTGCAAAATTTTTTTAGCTTCAGGTGAAGAATAAATGCTTCATTTTTTAAAGTTTGTTTTATTTTCATCGGAGCTGGAGGTTTGTAGTTCGATTCCCGCGCCGGTCAAATCGAACACAGTGTCGCCAAGGTCTCGCCACCGCTGCGACGTTTCTTGGAATCTGTGTTGCCCAAGCGCTAAACGGCAGAGATGGGCCTGGCACTCGTTACACGCTTTGGCGTAATAGGTCTACCTCCAGTATAAACAAGATTTGATTTCGGAATACAATAAACATGGGACGAAAATAGCTTAAGGAGGAAAAATAAAGCCGCTGTAAATCTCAAAACTGGACGTTTCGACAACATAAATTCAGCTGTCATCATCAGCAGTGTATGCAAGGCAGTACAAAACTGTCTTGTACCGGGAAGAATAAATTCTTCTTTTTTGGTACAGTTTTGTACTGCCTTGCATACACTGCTGATGAGACAGCTAAATTTATATTGTCGAAACGTCCAGTTTTAAGATTTACAGCGGCTTTATTTTTCCTCGCTAAGATTTGATTTGTTTTATTCACAATGATCCACCTTGTAATTCTTTACGTTCCCAAGATTAGCGCTTTTACCCGTTTCCCCGGTAAGGTTAATCACTGGCTTGCATTCTTCATGAGCAAAATTTCGGATAACATTCAAACCGCAAATTTTTGAATATAAAATTCAATTAAGTAAGTCTAAAAAAAAAAACGAAAATGTGATGTAAAATATTTCGTGCTACATCTCGCGAGCAATGTCGGCGAAAATGGTAAAAAGATTCTTCGGTATTTTTGTTGATTCCAAAACTTCCTTGTTAAAATTTCCAGTCAGCCCGCAGCACCAATGTTCCATCTCTATACAGTTGTGACGACACCGACGAGGCGTCCACGTTTTTTGGCAACAAGCATCTAAAAACATGAGGTAGATTTGGTGCCGCACTCGAAAAGAAAGTGAGTTTGGTTTTAGTTATATGATGTCTAAAACCATCGGAAGTTGTACAGTCCAGTAAGTGCTTACTTTCACTCTCACCAATGCTTCGTAATTACTGTTGCGTGCTTTCAGACAAGTTTCAGAACGATTATTTCGGTCTGGGGAACCCAGATTGTGGAAAAAAGGCCCTGGTGAGACTGCTTTTGCATGCATGTTTCGCTGTCCTGTTTGTTTGGACAACAACTTAAATGTAACAACTTCAATATCTGTGATCTGTAATAACCAATTAATTATATTGATGACCTATGATTTTAAATGTGCTGTTTGGTGCGATCTACACCGACTGTGCTGTGTTTTTAAGATGTTCAAGCAAATAAATAAATAAACGCTTACTTACTTACTAGCTAGAATGAATGATAAAATAAGCATCGCAACAAGTCAGACACTCGTACTGTATTAGGGTTAATGACGTCCAAACGGTCCAACTGTGAGAGATACCAATCTAAGTTACCGTGAAAAGACTTTTCTCTTTGCTTCGGATAATACCATCAGGGGCGGTATAGGCCTACTGCTCAAGTTTTGTTGCGCTTAACGCAATGCGTTAACTTTCTTTGTTCATTAAGTTAACGCATTGCGTTAAATGCTCAAAAGTTGAGCAGTATACCGGTTTAGAGTCAAGATATATGATGAAAGAGGACTTGCTGGAAGCAATTCTCTTTCTTCGTAGTAATGGCTTTTCAAAGATGTCAACGGGCCGAAGATGTTGAGTCCGACCCGCACCCGATTTTTCGAGCCGGAATCCGACCCGACCTCAAATCCTAATTTAGCAGCTACTCTGAGCCCGATTAAAACCCGAAATTAAAACATCACTGTAAATTTTGAAAAAATTTAATAAAAAAGAAAATGAGTTTTACGTTTTTACCCATCCACATCAGTCACCCCAGTTACGAACGGCAATAACCTATTTATACCAGATGTTCTCTTTACCTAATTCCAGCAATTACGAAATATCGATTTTCTTCCGGCGTCCGGCCCGATTGAAGCCCGAAAATTTCAAAGTCCAAGCCTGGCGCGAAAGCTATCCGACCCGAAAAGACTAAGCGCGATTCACAACTATGTGGCTTTTGATTTAAATAATATGGTATAAGCAGATAACTGGCTACCGCTTCCCTACATGTCATTGTGTGCAGCATTTTGATTGTTGTGTTTTTGAGCAAAGGGTATGTTGAAATTCATTTTTATTGAGAAAACTCCAGGTGGGCAATAATGACAACGTAAAACTAAAACTCAGTAGGCCTACCAGTCTGAATAACGCGGAGCTGAGCAGCTCTTTTTAATCAGCTCCGGAGCCGGAGCAATGCCAAGATAGCGAAGAGCTCAGGAGCTGGAGCACCTTCAAAATTTGCCTTGCTCCAACATCTAGGTTTTAACTCGTAGGATATGTAGAGATGTAAATGTTTTTTTTGCCTTTGTTTTAAAAAAAAAACGTTTTTTTTTTCAGAAAAACATGGCCTCAAAAAAAACTGCTTTTTTTTGCAAATTTTGTTGCCAGCGGGAATACTGATTGTGCTTTGTTATTTCCTGGCTTCTGACAGTAATCCAATCTCCAACGGTTCTTAATCTTCGAAATCTAAGTACTTATTGAAGCAGTTTTAAGGGTTCTGCGGTGGCCGGTGGGTCATGCTCAGTGGCGTACATTTGTGGAAATTATTGGGGGTGATGAATCATTGCACCATCAACTAAAACGTCAAGACCGTGTCAACTTCTGGGGGTGGAGCCCCCCAAACCCCCCCACCTCTGTTCTTCTTTGCACGTTATCTCGTTTCAAAAGTTTTGAGACTATCAACATGAATTTCTTCAACTATGATAGACTGAACAATATTTACAACATAACATGCCGGTACAGAAGATAAGCTTAACGTTTTCGGACAAATCGTCAGTCCTTCATTACAGCATGATCAGAAATAAAAAGTTACGCATGCCAAACTAATATAAGCGAAAAGCAAAACAGCGTACCCTGGCTGTTTTGCTTTTTTCAGTTGAATTAGTTTGCTTTGGGCGCGTTAGCTTTCCGTTTTCGATCATGTTCTGATGAAGGACGGCAGCACGTGGCCGAGTGGTAGTTGATAGCGCGGCCGAATGGTTCGAGCGTCGTTTGTACGACTGCGATGATCGCAAGGTTGACTGTTTAACTCTCACCCAAGCCTCGTTGTTGCATCCTTGAATAAGATGCTTCATGGCAATTATCTCAGCTTGGAGGAATTTAACAAGAAGCAAATTGAAGAAGTTAGAAGCAAAATTCAAGCGGAAAAATCGGAAACTAGGGCAACTCCTAAGCGAGTCTGGAACTCTGTATTCGTCCTATTCATAACGTCTCCGTCGCTTTCTCGTGATAGGAGGATAAAAATAACGAAATCATCATCATCAAGGACGGTGGAGTTGTTTGAAAACGCTTAGCATATTTCCTGCAAGTTGTTTTCTAATAAAAAACGTTTTATGTTTTGAACTTATTATTTGTTGCTACAATATGGATATTAAAGATCTCCTCTCTCCCAAACTTATATTAGGCTGCGAGCTGATAGCAGAGATAAAGCTAATATGCTGACAGCAGCTGCTACGAAAGATGATGAATCAAATAGTATTGATTGATTAAAATGGTCACGAATTGTGACGAAACTTTACCTCACAAAAAGCAAACCAATGGAAATGTAATAACCTAATTACTACCAGATAGCGAAATAGTCGGACGTCATTATTCATGTAGCCTACTGTGTAGTGACAATCAACAAAATTTTAGATCACAATACCTTTCGTCGAAGACGAAACGACCATTCGGCGAAGCCGAATATACTCAAATTCACCCAACCCACCCGTGTACGCTCAAACTCACCTAACCTACTCAATAGAGTTCGATTAAACAAAGCTGGCGTGCGGACGTGTTCCAGACAGCTAAGACAGGAAGCAGTTTTTAGCGTGCTCGCTGCAAACCTTGCAATTTCACCAACTTTACTGCAGCCATTGAACAATGGAAGCTAAAATAGATTAATGTGGCGATTCCTAATTACAGCTTTGTTCACGCCAACTCGACTTCTAATGCAGGCGGGTTCGGGGGTTGCAATCTACTTGCATTGTTCCCTTAAATATATTCTCTATCACCAACAATTTTGCTAAAGTAATTCCGAATGCATGTGGATCAAAGTTTGTAGCCCGTTCTCAAAATTTATTTTAGGAGTAGTATATCGCCATCCTCGTGGGGTCTCAGTAGATAAATTTATTGACGATTTCGACAACGTCTTAGATGTTTTTACACCAGAAGGAAAGCTTTTTTACATTCTAGGTGACTTTAATATAAATACAGCTCTGAACCAAACTTCAGCAGTCTCGAAAAAATTCTTGAGCACATTAGTTAGTAATGGGGCTATTCCACTGATCACCAAAGCAACCAGGGTTTCAGATCATTCCTCAACAATAATTGATCACATTATAACCAACGATATCAAGAATAACATTCAACCTGGAGTCATCGAAAGTTGTTATCTTAGTGACCACTATCCCATATTCTGTAAAATCCACAAACCAACTCCACACAACTCCAGCAGTCTAAAGATCCAGCTAATTATTTTCGCGACAAACCAAAATTCAATCCAGAAGATTACAACCTGGATTTAAATTTAGCATTAAGCAATCTTTTCGAAAAGACACCTGAAATTAATAGTTAAACATTCGATACTGTATTTAATAAATTCATTAAAACCATCGAAGACATAATTGATATACATGCTCCTCTCAAAAGTTACTCACGGCGTCAAAAAAGGTTAAAACGCAAGCCATGGATTACTAAAGGTATTTTGGTTTCCATTCGAAAAAAAAATTCGATGTTTAAGCCTTACTTCATTAATGGTAAAGCTGCGCAAAAACACTTATTTAAGACTTACACGAACAAACTCACAAAAACTGAAGCTCTGTCTAAAAGCCTGTTTTACAAAAACGAACTAAGTAAAAACAAAAATGATCCCAAAATGGTTTGGAATATAATTCGTATTGTACTTCCCCCAAATAAAAAATCACCTCACAATACATACCAAGAGATTGTTTCCAAAAGCGATATAGCTGAAAAATTTAACGATTTCTTCTGCACTATAGGGGAAAAACTAGCCAATAAAATATCCACCCAAGACCCGAGGAATTTTAAATGTTTTATGAAACATCGAATTTCAACCTCCATATTCCTTGAACCTCCAAACCTTTACGAAATTACTGATAACCTACGCAACCTTAACGTGAACAAAGCTATGGGCCAAGACAACCTCCCTGCCTATTTCCTGAAAATCGCCTCTAATGTTATTGCTCCTAACCTATTACCAATTATTCACTTTTCCTTTTCCAACGGTATAATGCCTGAACATTGTAAGATTGCTATAGTTGTTCCTCTCCATAAACAAGGTAGTAGAGATGACCCAACAACTACAGACCAATTTCAATACTACCCAGTATCGCTAAGATATTTGGAAAACTCCTTCGTAAGAGACTGACCAAATTTTTTGATAAACATAACGTGATAAAGCCTACGCAATATGGCTTTCAAGCAAACGTGTCGACTACCCACACTGGAAACGAAAATGGTTCGTTAGGGGTTTTTCGGGGGTTCTCAAATTTGCAAACAAACCCATTATAAGGGTATTTTGCAGAAAAAAGGTATTTACTTTAAAAAAAAACCTCAAGTATCGGTTTTTCAACAGAAAGTACCTTTCCTAAGGGTTTTTTAATATGTGTTATTGCTACCTCTAAAGGTTCGAAAACGAGAAAAACCCATAGTGATGGTATTTTTTTTACAAACATATTTTTTTGAAAGGTTTTTTGATATTTGTAATTATAACCTTTTAAGCTTCGAAAACTAAAAACCTCTAAGGAAGGTATTTTTCACAAAAATACCTTTTCCAAAGGTATTTCGAAATTTCCTATTGCAACCTTTTAAGGTTCCAAAACTCGGAACCTCATTTAAGGGTAGCCTATTTTTTTTACAAAAATAGCTCAACTTTTTCACAGAGTCTTTTCTTCTTATTGCTGCTTTTCACGATGAGGTTCAAAGACAATTTTTTGTTATTGATTTGACAAAATATTTTAGATTGAGATTTTTAAATAAATGGATAAATAGATTTTTAAATATTTTACAAAAGTTTTAGATAAATAGATTGACGAAATATTTTATCCAGTCGCCTGAAGAACGATAATCCTATTTACAGTAGATCATCTCTTCACAACAAAAGTGGTACTGTAGCTCTATGTAAGCTACAGAGACGGCACCAGAGCAGTCGACTTAGAGGGGCCAAAGTTTGGATCAATTTTTGTAAATTACAAAAACGTTTCAACAAAATAGAAAATGCTTGAAATTGTGCACAAAAGCCGCTGTCTTCAAAAAGGTAAACTGGTTGATTGGTAGGGCGAAGCCTCTAAGTAATTTGAGTTGTTGCACTGTAGCCTACATGTATATAGAGTGCTACTAATTACCGGTACAGGTTTAGTGAAGTTAGTAACGGAACTTGCTTTTTTGTTAGACCCTGTGTCGAAAAGTGTACTGGTAGGTTATCTAGTTATAATCCTATATGCCTGTTAAAATTGTGCTTGGTTTCATTGGCAATGTAAAGTGAATTCGTAAAAGTACCGGTACACTAGCCGGTGTTTTTTTTCTGATTTTGGCTGACTGCACTTGTCACACATGTTCTGAAAAACAATACTGTAAATAAAATGATTTAACCCTTATTTTCTTCAACATATTTTTTACATCAGACACCTCAACGTTGTATCGCTTTGGTATAACAAAGTTCAACAGCTTATATCTCGGCAATTTGCAAGATATTACAGTATTTTTTTACAGCTATATTCCCAATTTATTACTGCATTAGGAAAAGTTGATTGCCTGTGATTTTTTCTTGTAATGAGCGTGTAATGATAAAAAGTTTTGACATCGCTTCAAATTTTATGATTTCGCTTTGCTACTGTTGCTAATTCTGCGGTCTTCTGACGTAAATAACGTGGTCACTGGTCAGGCGAGCAAATGACACAGCGAAGATAATCAAGGTTAAGTAAGGCGTAACCAGATCACTCGCCATCTTGAAGCATGTACTAAAATAAAAAGTTCTATCTCTTGGTATATGCTCATAACAAAACAACAAATTTAGTTCATTTAGTTAATGTAATAAAAAGTAGGAAAGCTAAAAAAAATTGAAGTAATTTGGATAAAAGTTTAGTGTTTAACTTTTCAGTTAAAAACTTGTTGTGTCGATGCGACACAACATTGAGGGAAATAGGGTTAAATATAGTATATTGTCTCTAATTAGCTTACCTTTTCAAATTACTTAAATTACTTAAGTTACTTAAGTAATATTTCGAAAATTACTTGTTACTTAAGTAACTTTTTAAAGCTTACTTGAACCCAGCACTACACAAGTTGTGTTTTCGACGGATAATAATATATCCGCCCGACTTTGTGATATACGAAATCAGTCGAGCGTAACCACGTGCTCAGTCTGTTCAGAATAATGTCGTGTAAAGTGCAAAAACTGCAAAGGCGATATGTTGTGTATTTCTGTTTGTATTGACTAGCAGTGAGGGTTGAATTTTGACTATGGTATGCGAATGCTGTTAGGGCTTAGTTCTTTTGTGAAGTGTGTACTTTTAGAGCTGTTTCTAGGATATTAAGGCTAGTTAGATGTTAAGGCCAGTTAGGCTTGTGTCTTTTAAAAGAGTTGCTCAAATATTGTACTGTTAATCTTTGTGTTTTTAATCACAATTCTATTTGAACAAGGTTAATGATTCCGGTAGGTTGTGTAAGAGCAAAACTAAGTGATGTGTTTGAGCCGATGTTTTCTGTGCTGTTATGTCGTTCTCATATAAAGAATCTTTTGTGTAGCAGACACATATGTAGTTGCTGGAGTCAGATTAGTCAATCTCAGGTGTCGTAACCTCTACAGTTGTTAGTTAATAGTTGCGTTTATAGTAATTTTGCTGATAGTCTGAAGAGAATAGAAGATCTATAGCTTCGTTTCGAACAATTATAAAATGTGATTTTTGAAAGGAAAAGCATGCAGTAGGCCTACCGTTATATAATATTATGGTAGGGGGTTTAATGTAACGAAGTGTCTCCGTGTCCGTCCCGGACTTTTAACTTGAAAAAATAGGTCAGGGTTAGGTTAGGGTTAGATTAGGGTGAGGATAAGGTTAGGTTAATATTTGGAGATTATCAGTGACGAAGTTTCATCGGAAGTGATAAAAAACGCAGTGTCTCCGTGTCCGTCCCGGACTTTTAATTTGAAAAATTATTCGTCCGGGACGGACATTTAATATTTTAGGTTAAATGTCCGTCAATTGGCAGGCTTGACCATGACGGACGAATAATTTTTCAAATTAAAAGTCCGGGACGGACACGGAGACACTGCCTTAATGTAAAGCAGGGTTTCCCAACCTTTTCCATGAATGCACCACTAAAACAGTTTCAAAAACTCACCGTCCCACTTCAGCATATAAATTGCACATGCTTACGAAAAAAAACTTAACACTCGCACATATTTATGACGTGCTTGTTTAATGAAAGAAATAAGGCAATTTAGTAAATTATTATTTCCAATCAGTATTCAATGAGGCGGATACGCTTGTTTCTGCGCAACAAGCTCGTCAATGTTAATGTGAATTTTTGTGAGATTGCGACAAAGATTTGGTTCCAGTTCCAAACAGCTTCTGTACTTAGATTTGATGGCAAGCATTGCCAAGAAACCACATTCACACAAATAAGGCGCAGAAAGGCAAAAGAAACTTTGTGGCTCAAGCAGAAATTTTTGGGAAGTCGCTTTGGCAGTAAAACCATAAATTGGACAGGTTTGATGTTTGAAATTTATTTTTCAATCTACCATTACAAGAAAGATCAGAAAAAAAATGTATAATTTTTTTGAAAAATGCAAATGACTGTTTTCTGCCGACAATGCTGAGCAATATCCAACTTTATTTGACTGACGATACGCAAATTATTTCTGAAATAAGCTCGCACAGAAGCGGAAATGCAGCTAGATTATTTTTTTCAATATCCATGAGTCTTGTCTGTAATTTTTTTTACCAAGACGACCTAAACTGGTGCTTGCAGCTGAAGAAGAAGTTAGTCCCAAACATGTATCCATACTTAATCACAAACAAAATTAAATTTTAAATACCGCACATTGAGCACGTAAGTGCGGCATGGATGCAAAGGGCATTGGGTCGTAACAGTACAAAAACAATCATAATGATCAATCGAAATTATTACGCAAAATTACATTTAGATTTCTATGAAAATGTTAATGGAAATGAATTTACATTCATCAATATTAATTAAAAAAATATTAATTTCTGAATTTTAGGCGTACCACCTTCGAATCCTTTGCGTACCACAGTTTGGGAAACGCTGATGTAAAGAGTTTTAAACAATGTGCTTTTGTAGTGTACGGTATTTCACATTTTGCTATTACTTTTGCTCACAGTATTTTTCATGTTATCTGTTTCTCACAAGTCACTATGCTGATATAGCCTATTTTCATTTAGCTACAAGTAAGCTGAGGCCAAATGCTTATTGTGCAAATAATGTCTTAAGTGTTCATGTTATACATTTTATTTAGCCTACCTAATGCTAGATTTTAAAGATTTGCTGAATTGACAAAAGCTGAATGAGCATGTCTTCAGCATGCAGTTGGTTTGTTTGCCCTATGCAATTTTGCTGTGTTCCTTTTCGGGAAAAAAAATCAATGCTAAAGCATCTACGTAGTCATCACACTCAAGTTGATTATCAAGGGGGTTTGGTGTGTAAGAAGGATGACTGTGGTAAAACATTTTCTACTTACGAATCTTTCAGAGTTCATATTTGCCGCTATCATGATAGCAGTATGCCAACCTCATCTGACTGCAATGATTTTCCTTGTAATGCTGACCCAGAAAGCTTGATCTATTCTGATACTGGTATACCAGAATTTGAGGATGTTTGTGCTGAAACTTCTTTGCCTCTGTCGAAAGAATTAGGCTTGTTTTACTTGAAAATGCGTGAGTTTCATGTTTTACCAATCAAAACCGCTAAAAACATAATGGATGATGTTATTAAACTGCTAAGCCTTTTGAAAGAAGAATTAAAATCTGCTGTTCAGAGCACAATAGATGAACATAAGATTTCTGACTTTGAAACTATGTGGTATGAAATGAAAAGAGAAAGTTGCTTTAGAGAATTCTGCAAACGTTTAAATTTTGTTGAGCCTGAAACTATTGAACTCTCAGATGACCAAAGATCTGTTCTTGGTGCTTCTGGGCATGCCCATAGGCACCAGTACACTAGTTATCAATATATTCCTATTTGCAAAACTTTAGTTTGCTACTTGTCACACTGGGATGTGTTACACAGCATTGAGCGATGTAAAATTCAAGCTACCGATCCAAACTCTGATGGTGTGCTGAGTTCTTACACTGATGGAGAACTTTTTCGATCAAATGCATTGTTTCAAGGAAATTTTCACTATATACGATTAAATCTATATTGTGATGAAATTGAGGTTTGTAATCCAATTGGCACTGCACGAACAGCACATAAATTGACTTGCATATACTTTACTGTGGCAAACATTGAACAGAAATATCAATCCAACTTACGAAACATTCATTTACTTGCTGTCATTCCCTCATTGCTTTTAAAAGGGCATGGCTATGCCAAGGTACTTGATAGACTCGAGCAAGACCTCATTACTCTTGAAAATGATGGTATAGTGTTTGATTTTGATGGAACAACTTTCCATTTTAAAGGAGGGATTGCAACAGTAATAGCAGACAATCTTGGAAGTCACGACTTTGGAGGTTTTAGACGATGTTTCAGTTCTGGTCGAATATGCAGATACTGCATGTGTGTGCATGAAGAAATCTTTACTAAGTTTCATCCGACTCAATTCACACCTAGGTCTGTCCCGCTCCACAATCATCATGTTCAATCCCTTCAAGAAAATTGTGATGCAAGTAAGGATTTAATTTCAGCATATGGTGTTCGATGTTCTTATCCTTTCTTGAAAGTGAAGAGCTTTCATCCAATAACATCTTTGCCTCCTGACTGCCAGCATGACTTTTTAGAAGGCATAATCATCCAAGTCATGGAGTGCATTTTTGAAGATTTAAATCGGCAAAAACTTTTATCAAAATTTCAAATTGTGTCACGTGTAAAGCTGTTTTCAGTTGGCATCAGTGATAGAGATAATTTTCCCAAGTATTGGAATCCTTTTTCAAATAAGTCATTGACATCTACTCAAGCTTGGTGTTTGTTTCGATGTCTCCCTTTTTTGATTGCGGACGCTGTCCCAGAGCATGATTCAAGTTGGGAAATGTATCTTGCATTATCAAACATATGTGATATTGTGTTTGCTCCATCAATCAAAACAGAATGGGTTAGTTATTTAGATGTGCAGATTCAAGATTTTCTGGAGAGATTTGCATCAAACAGCGATTTTGCTTGTAAAATTAGGCCAAAAATGCATTTCATGATTCACTACCCTGCTCTAATTATGAAATATGGACCTATTCGACCACTATGGGCTATGAGGTTTGAAGCATTTCATCAAAAAGTGAAAAAAGTGATGAAGCGGTGTAGTTCATTTAAAAACGTACCAGTTACAGTTGCTAATAGAGTCCAAAGAGGAAAGTGTTTTGAACAAGCAGGATTAAACTGTTTAAGCATGCCAACAGAATATTCCAGTTTTCAAACGATGAGCATCGTTGATCTTCCGAAGTATTTGTCAGATTATTTTTCTGATGTTGAGTCTTTAACGCTTGTTAAAAGCTTAAAGTTTGATGAACGACTGTATCGCGTTGGTGGTGTTTGTGTCACAGATATTACAAGCTGTGATAATCCTCAGTTCTTTCAAATTTCTGCAATTGTTAATCACCGAAATGTTTGGTATTTGGGTGGTGAATTATTGCTTAATCAAACTTTTTCTCATCATTACCATTCATATGTTGTGGAACATTCTAATATTTGGCATGTTTTGAGATGTGGTTTTGAATTGAACATACATGGTTTAGATTTGTACAATCTTCATGAGAAGTTGCTTGTTAGATTATGCTACAGAATTGTTGCTTTAAATTCATTATCTGAAAATAACTAATTGAATTTTTTGACTCTGCTTGAACACTTGCGCTATTGCTTTGTTTTGTTGTGATGTTTTTGTTTTGTTTGCAGTTCAATCAGTTTTAGTTTTGGAGTAGCTTGTAATGCTTACAATTTGATTCGCAGAATTTGTCGGTGTATTGTAGTCCATTAGACTAACAACTTATACGTATATGTATATACTAAAATATTGATATTACACATTTTGCGTTGAATGTTTAAGCACAATGGTAATTCAAAATATAAAGTTCTTGAATCGACATCTTGGAGTGACAAAAGATCAATAGACTATTGGAAAGCAGACTACCAGTACCACTAGTAGCAATGATTGAGGTTCACATTTTTGCACGGCCTAGGCATATTTTTTTTTTTTTTTTTTGCTAAAATCATACTGATCGTGACAAGTTTAGTGTAGGCTTAGCTCTCATATTCATAATACTTTTTTCAGCGTATTTTAATGTGTATATTTTCATGACCTTAGTAAAGGAGGCTTAAGGTTTTTGCATACTGAAATTTTAAAATGCACTGTTGACAATGTCAGCTCGTAACTTCCTTCAGTTTAATATGAGCGAGTGGACTATAATTACCTTTGACTTCTACTTTTAGTTTTGATATGGCTCATGACTTCTTCTGCTTGTGAAAATGTTCATAACAGAATGAAAGTGTTGTTATATTTTCAAGTTTTTTTATATGTAGGCTATAACCGGTACCGGTATATGTAAAAATATAAAAACTTTCCAAATCAAAAAATGATAATTTTTTTAAATTTTGCATTGTTGAAATATTATTCAAGGTGTTTGGTTGTGTATGATGATCATCTTTTACATAATATTTCTTTACTGTGAGTTACAGAGTAGAAGTATATACATAATTTGGAGAAGATGTATCATGTAACTTTTGAAAATTTGAAGAAAAAAGTTTTAGTTGAAAATGTAGAAGACGTCTTCCAAAAATTAGAAGATGCTTTTCAATTGTCAATTGATGAACACTATCTTTATTTGTTTGATAATGACTGCGATGATTGGCTAACAGTTGAAAAACCAACCGACATAGCTCAGTTAGGAGGGAAAGGAAAACTCATGATAAAGAAAAAAGGTAAGTATTATTTTTATTTTGTTAAAATATTACATATACTCGCATTTATATATAGTAAAGAAAGACCTAAAATGTTTCCCTTAAATGTGATTTTATATTTATTATATTGTGTGTGTATATACAATCATTTTTTCTTGAAGGTAGATGTAAGAATCTGACAACCACGATTGAAACTGTATATATACAGGGTGTCCCAAAAAAATGTATACACTTTAAAATTAATTGTGCATACATTTTTTGGGACACCCTTGTCTTTGCAAAATTTTCACAATTTTACAATAAAAACTTGCCCTATCAAATCTAATAATCAGTTGAAAAATTGATAAAATGTTGAGCAGCCTGAACGATAACATTGACCAACAAAACCCTGTGTATACATTTTTTTGGGACACCCTGTATATATATTGATACTAAATAATTTATAATACCTTTACCTAAAAATTTTTACTGTTTCGAGCTTGTAGTTGGTTGGTACTGTTTTTATTATTATTATTATTACTTGCAGTTTTATCCTATCACGAGAAAGCGACGGAGCGCTGTACGAGCTCGCTTAGGAGTTGCCGGCCATCTGTCTACCACACTAAGATGGGGGAATCCCGTTGTGCCTTTCCCAACGGCACAACAAGCGAACTTGCCGGCTTTCTCCACACTGTCCCTTTAATGCTGAACGCCAAGCAGGGAAGCTGTGAATACCAATTTTTAAGTCATTGGTTTGATCCGACTCGGAATCGAACCCCGAGTCTACCGATCCAGAAGCAGGCGCTCTTAACCACTGGGCCATCTGATCGGTGACTGTGGTTTAGTGACGCTTTTCCAATCCATTCAATGAATATATGTACCGGTATATGTATGTTGTACTTTCCAGGATAGAAAATATTTTTAAAATGCGCCCAAGCAAAATCCAGGTTTATTCATTTCTAAAAAACAAACTAATACCCATGGAAGTACATTCAATATGAGACATATACGTAGGCCTGTAATAATTGTTTTTCAGTACAAGTTTCGAATGTTTAAAATATAAGCTAAACATGCCTGTGTGCTTACAAACTGGTCTAGTTTTTCTATGCATATATATATACCGGTACTTGGTTTAAGCAATATATATGGCCTTTGACATCTATTGCGGTTGCTTTTTTATTTCCGGTATTTTTACTGTTTTAGTTGCAGCATGTAGTGAGATGTCACAGAGTGAAAAGAATTGTACCATTACTGCCTTTCCGAATGTTCAAGTTACTTTGGAGGAAGCATGTAGTGATACTCGGTTAAATTTTGGCCATTCAGATGAATTGTTTGATGAAAATACGTGTCTTATCAATGATGAAGAGCCACACAAAGATTGGCCTTGCTTCTATGATTTGCCCAAGTTCCCTCCTTCTTTGGATTTTGACATTAGGTCGCTTCCATCTACAAGTGGTGGTTATGCTATTATTCCAAGTAGCTTGAGAAGAAGGATTGTACAATTTTTTTTTGAGGAACTCCGAAGTTACTCATGGTAAAATTTTTTTTTTTTTATATATTATAAATGTATATATATATATATATATATATATATATATTATATACTTCTATATATATATATATATATATATATACTTCTATATGTCTATGTACTGCTATATGTATGTATATATATATATATGTCTTATTCCCTTATTATTCCAGTTATATATTTGCTTTTTTTATTCTTTCTGCGATTAAATACCGCCAAGTCCGGTTTTAGCTTAATGCTAATGATTGATGCAAAACACAGCTCATGTGACAGGATAGTATTTCAGGCATTTGAAAGAGTTGTAATTGTAGCAATGCATTCAGTTATGATATTGTTTTAGTATCGTGTTTCCCAAACATTGTGTCGTTGGAGATTTTAAGATGTGTCACAAAACTTGATTTCTAAAGAAAAGCATATAATATATACATAATCGTATCGCAAATAAGCCTGCGAACTTTGATTGAATATTTTCCATTGTATATTACACATTTGATAATTATCGTATACACCCACTTCTAATTTGACTTTCCAATGCAGTAAGGATAATTGTAATGCAATCACAATAATCTTGGCATCACATCATTATGACGTCGTGAGTATGGATCTTTTTTCTCCGACAGAAGTACATGGTAAAAAAGCAAAATTGCTTTTTGGAACAGATGACAAAATATGGCTGTGCTTTGCAAGTATGAAACCGGAAACTCGTTTCAATCTTCATGAAGTTGCGAGCACTGCGTTTAGCAAGTTGAGTTTGTCAGTGATGACTACTTATGATATATATGTATATACTCTGTAATAAATGTGGCTTTAGGTACCCAAGTAGTCATCAGTATCGGAATGTTCTTAATAGTGCTTTGAGAAAGTATCCAGTTTTGAGAGATCGTATGGCTCATCAAGGAGTTTATTATGTGAGTATGATTTGCTTTTGGAGGCCAGTGCTAAGTTATCAATGCAAGTTTTCTGTTTCACCAAATTTCTCAAGATTCGTTCTCGGTAAGACAACGTTTTAAAATAACGGTAAAATGGGTTATTGCATAATGCTTAGGTCGGTTGATATGCCGGTTATTTGATTTGTGGAATAGAAAACTATCAACAGTCAAAGTAATTAACAATATTGTATATGCACTTAATATTTATTATAATACGCTGATTGTTGACACATGCCACGAATTAGTGATTCCCTTCCAGCAACATAGTGCTAAGGCAACTAAACTATTTTCGTAGAAATGGTTAAAGACGTAGCAAGTTTTTTTCCAACGTTTCTCCTGATTTATCTAGCCTGGAAATTGAAATCCAGACCATCGATACTCATTACCACCTGGCCATCTCGGCGATACCAGTATAGTAAAATATTTTTTAGCACTGTAATGATTTTGTTTTTCAGCATTCATGGTTAGAAAGCTTACGGCAAAAATTCAAGCGTGCTAGACCAAACATTTCGTCTTCTCAGCGTGAAGAAATGGTGAAAAAATATGGCTTAAACAGCACCAACAAAAAGAAAGAAACACATTTGCAAGCCTCTACACCTACAAGCGTGGTACGATGCAAGACGACTCGTCTGAGTGATGTGGTAAGTTAATTTCATTTGCAAGAATTACAGTAGGCTGTAATTTCATTGCTTGTTAGTGAATAGGTAGGCTCGGGGTTTGATTCTGAGTAGGATTAAGCCAGCAACTTAAGATTGGTGTTCATAGCTTCTCTGCTGGAGAAACTAGCTGGTATATAGTAATTTTTAGAGCACATTGATGACCTCATTTTGAAACCAGTGGCAACTAGTGCTGGGTTCAAGTAAGCTTTGAAAAATTACTTAATTAACAAGTAGTTTTAAAAATTGACTATAGAGACAGTATACTATGGTTGAAACACTTTTTTTCTAATACCTTTGCGCGCAAAGTATCTATTCGCGCAAAGATAAATTATTTATCATTTCATCACTCAAATATGATCGTAATTTTGAAATAAACAGTCTAGCAGCACTGAAAACCTTTCAGCTTTGACAGAAGAGGGTGGAAGTAAGGGTACTAGGGTAGTCTCGTAACTGGGATACGCATAAAAGTTTCGGGGTCTTAAAATTTTGTTGTCACAATACGTTTTAAACCAGTGGTGGCAACCTTTTCATGCCAGCAGGCGAAAATCAACCAATTCTGGTTAAGGCGGGCCGCACATTTTTGTCAGCCGAAAGCCGCTGACCAAATTCTTGCTCGCAACTAGCTTGAGACCTTTTTTTTGGAGGTCTCTACTTTGAAAAGGTAATATTGCGCGTTTCAAATCTATTTGTAGATAAAATCACCAAAGAATAAGAAAAGATCATATAGCCTGGTCAATTATGCAGCTGCCAGAGCTGTTTTGGGATCTACAAATTTTTCAGGTGTATGTGCGTGAAGAAGCCCCTGGCCGGATTTGGTCCGCCGACCCTAGGTTGCCGACCGCTCTTTAGCACAACATGTTTTAGTTCGTCACACTTGAAAAGTTACTTATATATGATTCTTAGAGTTATTTATATTTTAGTTATTACTTAGGTAAATGAGTGCTTACTAAGTTAAACCATGCAACTCTCTCTAAGTGGTCCCGTAGTGATATTCGTTACCGGCCCAGCACAATAAATCTTAGCGCATAGGTGAAACACTAAAACATATATATAGATATGGAACTTCAATTAAGTTCTGGTAGTGTGGGGATCAATTGATTGGATGGCCCAGAAAACTCCCCTAGGAAGTCCCAATCGCAAAAATATTTTTGTATGTTATAGATGCATATACCTATGTATTTTCATCGAATTATTCAGCCCGTACGTTGTTAGTACTATGAAATTAAGTTAGTGTCATAAAAAAGATTTTCTTTTTGCTGTAGTCTGCAGAGAACGTTTCAGAAGACGAATACAGCATGCAGAAACACATTGAGGCAATGCAAAAAGAAATGAAAAAGTCAGTGTCCAATCGAAACCTTTCTTTAGTTGACGATCGAATGAGCAGAACTCGTTCTATTCGCCAAGATGAAGTGAAACAACTTGTTCCAATAAAAAGTTTACTGGAAAAGTATGCTCCACTGAGTGAAGGAAATGGAGTAAGTTTTCATATTAGATTTTCGTTAATTATTGTGAAACTTTGAAAGTATTGCTGTTTGTTCATTTCTCGCCTGATATTGACCTGATTTTTTTTCTAATTATTTGCATTTTATCCTCCTATCATCAGAAAGCGACGGGGCGCTTTGCAAGGTCGCTTAGAAATTACCAGCCATCTGCCTACCACACTAAGACTGGGGAATCCCAATAAGTGTTTTTTTAATGGCACAGCAAGCGAACTTGCCGGCTTGCTCCACACTGCTAAACGTCAAGCAAAGAAGCTGTGAATACCAGTTTTTGAGTCATTGGTTTGACCCGACTTGGAATCGAGCCCCGAGTCTATTTAACCGATTCAGAAGCAGTCACTTAATTCACTCGGTCATATGATTGTTTTACCAGAAGCTGCATTATAGAAGGTTCAAAGTGTATTCAAAGATTTTTGATGTAGAGTTGAAGTCATACTGAAGATGCGACTGTATACTGTTATTATTTTTAGATAATTGCGGAAATGAATGCAATGTGGAAAATAAACTGCCTGAACCTAATTCAAGATGACAAGTTTCGGTTTCTTACTCAAAAAACAAAACAGAAGTTGCCGGAGTTTATTAAACAAGTTATGACTTCAGGTAAAAGTTCAGTTTTATTTTCATAGTGGCACAGAATTTGCGTTTAGTTGGGGCCCAGCTGCGCAGAACGCGACTTTTAACCGCCAACCCACATGCCTCGCTAAGCTCGACCCTAGGATGAGCGGTTAAACTTGCCAGCAGGTAGAGCCGGCGTTATAACTTGTTACGACTGTTTCGATTTTGTTTTGATCCAGCATGACTTAGTGATTATGGCTTTGGTTATGAAGCGGTAGATTTAGGTTCGAGCATTTGAATGAAATGAAGAGCTTGCAATGTTTAGATGCTTGAACAAAATAAATGTTGCAAAGAGTAATAGTGTTTACAATATGCTGGCTGGGCCCTTGCCCTAGCTGATTTTAGAATATTGCATTTTAGATTATATATGTATGCAGCATCTCATATGCACTGTTTTTTTGTTTTTTTTATATATAAATATAAGCGGCTGCTTTGAAGTTTTATTTGTTTTACGATGGCCGTTGCGGATTTTTCAGATTGGAGTGCTTCGTGGTTGTTAGTGCTACCGAATATTTTCAAAGAAGATTATGACAGTTTTATCACAAACGAAGTAAGTGTATAAGACTTCAAGCGCTCAAAATATAAAATTACCAATAGCATGACATTTCGAAAAAACTACATATGATTGTTCTGATAGTAATTTTTTAGCGCATTGGTTAAATTTCGGTAGAAAAAGTCGATATTGTATCCGATGCTAACTATATACCTTAAGTAATCGAAAGATCGGTTACATCAAATGCATGTTTTCGTGCTGTGACGGCAGTGAGCACTGAGCAACCTCGAAAGGCCGTTGGCGTTTACTGTTATATCATAGCAGTGTGGTGTCTTCATTGCCTGTTTATGTCACGTGTTTGGCTTGCTTGTTTTTTACTCTTTTTTTTTCCTATCGTTCTGGTTTGAATGGGTGCTGCGACCATGCCTATTAATCTTTCCGTCTTCAATTTTCTTTCTTTCCTGCATGATGAAGCGTTAGTTGTTTTGTTCCTTTTTTTTTCCATGTGCGTTTGTTGTTGCATTTCTACATTGTTGCCTTATACTTATTTGGCGGTGCAAAAATGAAAGACACCTCTACTACTTCATCAGATCTTTGGGCTGTTTTGAGAGGAACCATAACTATGCGCTATGCGGTGTTGAAGAACCATAACTATGCTCATAACAACTCTCAAGTGTATATTATTTAGATTTGTAAGCTCTTGTGTGGTTACTGGTTAACTTTGTTGATTTTATGGACAATGCAATTAGTTTATCCTTCTAGGAGTAGGATAGTGAGCTACAAAGAGGGGTTGTTGGATTTTGGGTATTTAGCCACAGAGTGAAGCGAAAAAAATAAATAAATAAGGCAAGGAGAAAACTTTTTCAGCATTTTTTTTTCAATTATAGTTCAGTGTTTAAACCGTTGATGGATTGGCTGTTGGTCAATGACGTGCTGTATTCCATTTCAAAGCCATTAATGCAACTTCTATCCATTTGCAACTTCTATCCATTAATGCAACTTCTATCCATTATTTATTTACATTCACTTTTTGATTGCAGGAACCGTTGTCATATTTTCCAGTCATCTTGAAAGTGGATGAATCTTTTTTCGAAGTTGCGGTAGATGGATGCCGCATCACACAAATTGAAAGTTTGGACGTTGCTTTGGCTTGCTTGATGGGATGCTACTGGATTTTTGACATCCAGTATCCAAAGTGCTTGAAATGCACTTTGAGTTTCATGAGCTCTCAAGTTTTAAAACTTCCAGGAGAAAGTGCAGAATTTCCAATGAAGTTACATAGGTTTTTGAATCTAATTCCCAAAATTTTGTAAATTGCTGCTTTGATGCAATTGTATGTCACTTGATAGTGATGTTCTCTGTGTGTGTGCGCTTATGTTTGCTTACATGTGTTATAAGTGCTGCTGCTGTACATGACAATGTAAAGATTTTGATACAGAGAAACTGGATATAACGACATCTGCGATAACGACAATTCGCTTTTAACAACACATTGTTGGTCCCGCCAATATTTTTATCTGTTATGATTACATAGAATTCCGCTATAGCGACAATTCGCATTTAAGGACACTTTTTTCACGGTCCGTTGAGGTGTCGTAGGCAGATTGTACTGTATTTTCAAAGTTCGTTGTGATCTTATAATTTCGTTGTGATCAAGCAAAGTTCGAGATATTGTGTGTTATCAGAATAAGCTGCCCTGACATACTTTGTTTTTTTGATGATTGCAATATATCAGCACACGCTTGTCTAATGTCTACGGGACATAGAAAACACAATGTGTTTTATGTGTCCCATAGACATTAGACAATCGTTATGATGGTTGCAATGTAGATTGTTCGTTATTTAAATAAACGAGGCAAACATTGCCTGTGTTCGACTTTGCAGATTGTTGTAACCATTAATGGTTTTTTTAATGCAAAAGAACTTTTTGTTATGGTTCTTATGGCATTGGAATACCCTATGTTTTGTAGCGCCTAAGTTGGTGCTTTTTCTAACCTTAAAGGTTTTGCGTGAACACCCTTATGGTTTTTAAGCAAACCTATAAAGAGTTTTCTAAAAGCTCACTAAGGTTCGTTTAAAATCCTTAATGGTTTTGTCTATAACCTTTTAGGTTGTTTAAAAAACCGGCTAAGGTTCGCCATAAGTTCCTATTAGGCTTACAGAAAAACCTGAAAAGGTGTTTTTGAATACCATTGGGGCTTTTTATCAAACCGTTGTACAAACCTTGTTGGATCCAAACGACACTATAAAGGTTCTTTGGCTTGAAAGGAAAAGCCTAAACAGTTGTTTTTCAAACCAATATAGGTGGTTTAAAAAAACCATTTGAGGTCTTTTTGATGACAGAACAGCCCTTGCTTTAGGTCTTTTTGATGACAGAACAGCCCTTGTTTTAGGTCTTTTTGATGACAGAATACCCCATGTTTTGTAGCGCCTACTTTGGTTCTTTTTCGAACCATTTTCGTTTCCAGTGCATGTCATTCTTGACATTCTAACATCTTTATAGCCTACGATGGCATTCGTGAAAAGCAATTCTCCGGCTTATTTTTTCTTGATCTGAAAAAAGCCTTCGATACTGTGAGCCACAACATTCTCCTATCTAGACTTGACTACTATAGAATTAGGGCATGACCCTCAAATTAATGAACTCTTATCTTCAACGAAAACAATATGTTCTGATAAATAATATAGAATCTAAGTCGCAATCCAACAATTATGGCGTTCCACAAGGATCCACACTTGGTCCATTACTATTTTTACTTTATATTAACGATATAGGCAACGCTACTCACTCTATTCCAAGGCTCTTTGCAGACGATGCATGCTTTTTACTTAATCACTCCAATCTTGCGACCCTTAATACCGAATTAAATCTTGAATTAACTGAAGTTTTCAAATGGTGTAGTGCTAATAAGCTAACTATTAATCCTAACAAATGTCATTGCATGATTATACCACCTTCCACGAAGGACTTTGCTTTAGACTTCACCTTAAAAATCGATAATACAATCATCCCTTCTAATGAAACAGTAAAATGCCTTGGTGTAATAATCGACTCCAAACTTTCCTTTGCTCCTCATATTGAGTACCTTGAATTGAAATCGTCAAGAGCTAATGTCATAATTAGCAGGTTAAAATCAACCCTTCCTAACGACGCATTGTTAAAACTCTACTATGCACTCTTCCAACCTCATTTATTATACGGTTTGACAATTTGGGGTTCAACTTTCCCCACTTATTTAAATCCAATAAAAACTCTTCAAAATAGAGCAGTAAAAAACTTTGAAAGCGGCTTAATGTACGACAACTCAAATCCATATTACGTTAGGTTTAATATCCTAATACTTCAAGACTTATGCATTGTTGAAACTGCCAAAATTGTTTCAAATTATATACACCGACCAAGCTTGCTTCCCCCTCTTTTCTCAATTACTTCAATAGGGCTCATTTAATTTCCCAACACTCCTCAAGATCTCCCACCACCCATAGAGATCTTTTATATATTCCTCTTTTCCGTACTAAAAAAATGCAAAGAAGTATCAAATACCAGGGTGTAAAGATTTGGAACTCCATCCCTGCGGAAATCAGAACGACGTCACCGGTTTCCTTCAAAAAAAATTAAAAGCTCACTTACTGCAACAATACTAAACTGTCTGTCCTTATTCTGTCGCGCGCTTCTTCAGTGATCTCTGCCAGCTATAAGCAATTTCATGAAACTGTTTTAGTGTACCGAAAATTTATCTCTTAAAGGGGGCTGCATGACTCGATAACTGTAAGGTCCTTTCGCAGCCTCCCTGTCGCGTAGGTACTTATTTATTCATTTTTTGCGTGTATGTAAATTAGTGTTTTTCTGTTATTTTTTTGTGTGATCCGTATGTGCGACAAAATAATAAATTTGACTTTGAATATCCCAATATACTCAAACTTACCTAAATACTCGCACTCACAGAATAATCCCTGAATCTCCTACCGGTAATATACTCAAACTCACCTAACCCGCCCGTGTATGCAAAACTGTCTAATGAATACATGCACATTATCTAACCCGTTTAGCAGCTGCAGACGCGTTTCGACCTTATTAGGTCTCATCAGTGCAGCATAGCCTTCCCACCTAAAAATAAACTCAGAATAATTCCTAAATCTCCTGCTTTTCACCTCTATAGAATATTGTATCTCAAAGCTAACCTTATTCTTGACATACTCAAAGCTTAAATGAAACTTAAAATAAGGGTAAAAATGAGACAGGATGTTCATCAATTGTAAGCACATAGAGGGTAATGTGATAGCCGTTTCGTCTTCGACGTTAATTTTTTTCTTCTTCTTGGACATTAATTTTTCTTTTTCGCCGAATGACGTTAACTTAAGAAGCAATTATTTCATTGAGGATCCATAAGAATAGAAGACTGCTTATGTAATCACAATACTCTCAAAATATACAGGAAATTTCCTATATAATATATATGACAAAGCATTTCTCAAATTAGCTAAAAAACGCAGCGCAAAACGCATGGGAAATTTCCTATGTAATATATAAGACAAAGTTTTGCTCAAATTCGCCAAAAAACGCAGCGCAAATCATATGGGAAATTTCCTATAAGTATATAAAAAAAATTAATTATTGCATAAATTTGACAAAAAAGTAGCACAAAACGTATAGGAAATTTCCTATATAATGCATAAGACAAATTATTGCATAAATTTGCCAAAGCAGCGCTAAACGTATGGGATGCTTTGCTCTGCTTTTTTTGGCTAATTGATGCAATGATTTGTCTCATATACTATATCGAAAATTTCTTATAGGGCTATATGTTGTGCCAGTTTTTTCGGCTATTTTAAGCCACATATATGTCTTATATTTAAATAGGAAATATCCTATATACTATCTTGGACAAAATGTAGCTTAAATTGGCCAAAAAAACATGTGGAAAAGACTAAATTATTTTTTGCAAACGGCGACTCATGAATTTCCTATATATATTATGTCAGTTTTTCGGCTTTTTTAAGCCACATATTTGTCTTGTATATATATAGGAAATATCCTAACTATCTTGGACAAAATGTAGCTTAAATTGGCTGAAAAAACATGTGGGTTCAACTTTAAAATAGGACATTTTTTGCATTTAAATCGCGTGAAAAGAGAAAAAGTCACTCTTCGCTAAATCATACGATTCAGAATACAATGGAAAAGGTCTGGCTCGCTTGTGTTCAACAATGCCTGTTGAACCTATCATACAAAAAAATGTTGCGTCATGGGTCAGCGTTGAAAAAAAAAAGCAATTTGTCGTTTATCGAAACAAAAAAACTCAGATTGCGCTGGTAGTACTAAGATTAAAGACGAGAAAATCCATATATTTTAGGTAAATGTAATTAACGTGAGTGCCTGTGATATCTCAGGATGTGCGCTGAACACCTTTAACTTCTGGAGAATACGCCCCTGTTAAAAAGCAACCAAAATCGCGAACAGCAAACGC
This sequence comes from Trididemnum miniatum, assembly GCA_964006365.1. Classification (NCBI taxonomy): domain Eukaryota; kingdom Metazoa; phylum Chordata; class Ascidiacea; order Aplousobranchia; family Didemnidae; genus Trididemnum; species Trididemnum miniatum. The sequence goes on from OZ023244.1 coordinate 15,909,977, forward strand.
AAGAAAATTCCCGCCATTTTCCAAATGAGTTACAAGCGGCTAAAAAATATTCTTTTTTTTATGACTGCTGCTAAATTCAAGACTTATAGGCTACGTGACAAAAAGACTATCGTACTCTGATTTAAAACCAAAAACAAACTGTACCAACATGGCTATAACTCGAACCACCTACGCATTGATGCAAAAAGTGTAACCAGCTTCTGTGGTTGTAGAACGCTTAGCCTATTCTCAATGCTTGGCCAACCGGCGAGACAAGGCAGAAATTTTGATGCAACCAATTTTGAACGGCCAATGTTCAGAATTACACTACCTACAAGTTACTAACGGTAAAGCATTGGCTGCTCAGACAACTATTCACAGCTCGACACGTCCGCTCGCCATGATTGCTGAATTTTAGGCTTTTGGGCCCTTCCCCTTTTGGGCTGATTTTGGGCTCTTCTCTATGGTGGCGCTCAAATAGAGGCTTTAGGGACGGTTATGGTATTTACAGTAGCAGTTAGGGTTGCTAAAACAATTAGCTTTAGCTACACAAATACCCTGTCCGCATGTCCAAAGTATATGGGCTTTAGACCCAATATTCTTGGTTCTCAATTCAAAAATCAAATCAAATCTTCATTATACTCGCTGTATTACGCCGAAGCGTGTAACGAGTTGCGAGGCCCATCTCCGCGGCTTAGCGCCCGAACAACACAGCTCCGAAGAAACGTCACAACGATGGCGAGTCGTTGGCGACACTGTGTAGATTTGACCGGCCCGGGAATCGAACCCTAGACCTCCCGCACCGATTACGTGCGCTTAGCAACTGAGCTAACGGCCGGTATTCTTGGTTCTAATTTCTTAATTTTGAGGTCATAATTTAAAAAAGTGATTATGACATCAAAACTGTAATTGTGATGCAGAAAGTAGAAGCAAGAACCGTGGGTTTGAAGCCCACATAAGTTGGACATGTCACATAACTTGTGGAGAGGCTAAATATGGGTTATAGGCGAAGGAAATCGAGTCCCCCTCCCACTTTAGAAATGCTTCCGCCACCGCTGTCAGTGTCAATTTAGTTGTTTATATTTTAAAAATTTTTCAACAAAACAGGCGGTTATAGCGCGGTGTTAAAGATGAACAAGCCGGCAAGTTTACTTGTTGTGCCGTTGGGAAAGGCACTTACCGGGATTCCCTCATCTTGGAGCGGTAGACAGATGGCCGGCAACTCCTATAGCGAGCTCGTATAACGCTTTGATCGCTTTCTCGTGATAGGAGGATAAATATGCAACTAAATAAAAAAAATAAAGAAAAAGCATGATAGAAGCAATAAAACATAACTTATTGCTTGTGAGCAGAAAAATTGCTTAAATGCTTACGCAAACATTGATACTAAAAAAATTTAAGCTTTTTTTATACAAGAATTGCCGTTTTAAGTCAAATTTGACGATTCAACAAATTTAATTAACTATCGTTAATTGGAGCTGAATTTAACGAATAAACGTCAACGGAGGTACATAACTGTGTCAACGAAGTAGTGGTTAACGAAGCTAACGTTTTGCATTTACTTGCCCATTTGTGGTTTACATGTTAATGATAAGCAGGGCCGGCGCGAAGGAGGGGCCAGGGGGGCCTGGCTCCCCCAATTGACATGCTTGGCCCCACCAATCAACAAGCTTACTCTTTTAAAGACAGCAGTTTTTGTGCTTAATTTCAAACTTTGGCCTCTCCTGATAACCTGATAAACGTCTGGCCCCGCTAATTCGACTGCTCTGCTGCCGGCTCTGATGATAAGCAATGTAATTACTTAGCTTGATCTAATGCAGAGGTGGGCAAACTTTTCACACGAAGGGACAAATTTTGAGGACTGCACGCTGTTTGAAAAACAAGGTGAAGACCTTTTTTTGGAGATCACCGTCCACGTGCGAATGTAATCTCCAAAATAAAAGGTTTTCACCTCGTTTTTCATTTCAATTTTGCACCGTTGAGGCCTATTTATTTAAAGTCACTGCTATCCGTGATCTCTATAGGAAAAAAAAGCTTTTCCGTCCAATTCATGGTGGGAGTTTGAGTTTCCGTAAGTGCCGGCGGGCCAGAATTAAAGAACCGGCGTGCCGGATTTGGCCTGCGGGCCGTAGTTTGCCCATGTCTGATCTAACGTATAAGGCAGTAATCGATCGCTCCCCACTAGTACATGAACATAATTTAGGACATTGTATGAATTGAAAGTTTTACCTTTTACAGTGGTTTTTAAACGATGGATTAATCTTGTTACTGACTATTATATTCTTTGTGTAGGCCTACCCTACTACATGTCCCTGACTGACAACTCTGATTAGTAGCACATTACGACATTTTGAGGTTATCGTAAAAACATGATTGAACAGAAGTTTTATTTATCTGAAAAACATTTTTCCATCCATTGCCAAAGTTTTACTATGCTGCAATGCGTAACCCAGCATATACGCTGCGTTACCGGTGTTCCTGAGATTAACAGACCGAGTTAAAACAGCCATTACGACTTAGAGGCCCATGCATTCAAAGCCGAACTCCTTATTCCATTGAGCAACAAGACAAACTCATGGATTTGTTGTAATACTTTCTGCCTTCTACCTTCTGCCGTCAACTAGCTCAATACCTACTGTCGACTACCTTCAGTAGAAATGTTTTCAGCAGATGGTGCATTTGAAATAGGCCTTCGTGATCTTGAAGATCAAGATCAGATCACCAAAACCTCATGATACCAAATGTCAAGAATACAATCATTGCTACGCGAAGCGCTTCTGGCGCCCGGGCATTTGATGTAAGGTGTTTCCGATTGGTATATAAAGTATTATTTGTGGAGAGATTTTAAGTTTGTGGTACCAAACTAATGTGGCTGAAGTGAGTTAGCGTTGCTACAGTACTTCCACCTACGTTGTAAGCGAAGCTTGATGTTGCAGGCCTGTTGACTCCGTGGAAGACGTGTATGTCTGTGTGAAGTGCTTTAGAGGCGTGGTTGCAGGCAGCGATGGCGAAAGCATTTCTGAAGTGGGGGGCCAAAAGCAATGACCAGATTTTCTTCGCCTACAACCCATATTTAGCCTGTCCACATGTGACATGTCCGATTTATGTGGGCTTCAGACCCACGGTTCTAGTTTCTGCATCACAATTACAGTTTTGATGTCATAAAATTGTGATGCAGAAACTAGAACCTAGAACCGTGGGTCTAGGGCCCACATAAATTGGACATGTGGACAGGGTAAGTGTGTAGCTAAAGTTTATTGTTTTAGCAACCCCAACAACTACTGTAAATACAATAACCGTCCGTAAAGCCTCTATTTGAGCGCCTCTATAGCAGTGGCGTTGGAAGTACTTTTAAGTAGGGGGGAGCTAAAATTTGCGTTATCACACCAACGTCTTCGCCCCCCAGACCCCCCTCCTTGTTATCGCAACTTACATCATGCCTATCATGCACTTTACTTCAGTAAAAATCACTTGGACACTACTTGATAACTCAAGCTTTCCTGTGGCTAGCGCACACAGAAGCCAGATCGACGTTTGTAAACGTGTTAACCTCCTTTAAATGAACTTATTATCTGTTCACAAGCTCCTAGTGTCAGGCTCTTAGGGAGCGTATTTAAGAAGGGCATTGTGCCATGCCTCCCCTCCCCCCCCCCCCCCTTCTGACTCTGCCTTTTAGTAAAAAAGAACGAAATTAATGGTGCCAAGTGACTGGAATGTGCCAGACTCTTTTGATGGTTTCTGTAGCGTATGACCAGGGGCCAATTCAGGAAGGTAGGATGAAGAGGATGCATCCACCCACCACCCCCTGCCATTTTCAAAAATGTCTTTCATTTATACAATTTTTCCATAACTTCGAACCTCTTCGATAGCAATATGCCTTACGCCTAAAGCACGCATAATCGAAAATGTGCGAATGAAATGCATCATCTTTGGCGAAGCTCTCAGAATTAGGGTTAAAAAATGTAAACAAAATTTGCCTAAAAATTGTTCAAAAAGCACTAAAATGGCCATTAGATTTCAGCATGTAAATTTTCAAATTTTTTGCGGGGTAGCGTGCCCCCGGACCCCCTAGAGCTTTTCTTGTATCTCAATCAGCTTCAAATTTGTTCTGCCGAAGAAAATACGCTTGAAAAAAATGTGGAAATTATGGGCCCCTCCTTTTAAAATATTTCGCTACGCCACTGCTCCTAGGATAAGCTAGCTAATTCTAATTTGCTATTTTTTTGTTTCGGTGTTATTTGCCCAAAAGTTTCTTTTAAAATTTTAGAAGAAAAATTAGCTGTGACATCATAATAGAGCTCTCAAAGCTTTGTACAGGAAGTTGCCAGGAAATCCAACTGTTTTTGCGATTTTATTCACCATTGTTACAAAGTTGCAAAAGTTTGTACGTACGTTGGCTTGATGGTATAATTCAGGGGTCGGCAACCTGCGGCTCCAGAGCCACATGCGGCTCTTTGAATTCCCAGTTGTGACTTTTTTTGGAGGTAAACAAAAACCTTTTTTGAGGAATCATTTTCGGAATAACTGAAGTTTTTGGACCTGACGATAGTTCTGCGGCTCCCGCTGGGTTTCGTATTGTGACAAACGGTCTAATTTGGCTCTTTAAGTGCAAAAGGTTGCCGACCCCTGGTATAATTAATGAAAACAAAAAACGAATTACAAGTGACGCCATTAGCCATCGTTGAAGTGCAATAGGGTGTACTGTGGTTATAAATTTTTGAAAGGGGGGCCTGAAAGGGGGCTAAAAAATCAAAATTTCTATGGGGGGGCTGAAAATAATATAGGGGGAGGGGGGCTTCAGCCCCCACCTTTCAACGCCCTTGCTCTATAGTCTATAGTGGAAGGATTGAAAAATAGAGCGCCACCCTCTGATAGAGTCTAATTGAACACCTTTTGTAATGCCACTACAGGGGAAGGTGTTGAAAATGACGAGGACGGCTACACAGGGACGTGTCACCTGATTTTCCACATTGAATTTTTGATTACTTATCAATAACTGTGTTACGGTAGATTTTTTTTTCTTAAACAAACAATAATTCAGTTTTTTCTTTTCATTAAATAAATTTTAGTTCCCAAAATTCTGACCAATTACAGTTAAAAAATCTAGCACCAACCTCTAACTGAACACCACCTCTAATGGAACAACACAATAGGAGCAGGGTTGAAAAACAGAGCGCTGTGGCCGTGTGGCGCTCAAATAGAGGTTTCGCGGTATGTCACGTATACGGTTATACGTAAACAACGAGAGCAGTAAGCTTTTTTGGAGCATACGAAAAGATAAAGTTGGGATGATCAATCACTCAACTTCAATTAACGTTATTTCCTACACCTAGGCCTATAAGGTGATGCGTAGAGGAATAGTAGAACTTCATAAATCGCATCGCCACACGTAAAACTAGAATGGAAACGTTGTAATTACTTTCTCACACTAGAAAAAGCATTTTTGTTGGCAGAGGAATTGCTAGGGTTAGCACTGCACAGCAAAACAAAGTGAATTAAAAAATTTAAAAACATTCAAAAAATTTTAAAACTAGACTATGGATATTTTGCACAGTCCGCCGCGTTTATTTTATGACAACTGCACATTTTATCAATTTTAAAGGTCAGGTTGTTAACTTCAAAATTAAGTCTGAAAAAAGCAATGCTCCCACCTTCCCGAGAATTAGCATCGCCCCTCGCAGTATGACAAATTACACTGCAAATACAGTAGGCTATATTTCTTTTGAGTGACTGTATGCAAATTCAGTGCAGATAATAGGGTATACAGCAGGCCTACAATACTTTGGTGGAGGGGCCTAGTTTTAAGTTTAGTTGCTATATTGTTTAGTCGGCTGCGTGGCGCAGTGGTTTGGAGCGTCATTTTACGACGACCATGATCGCAAGGGTAATGGTTCAACTCCCAACCTAATCTCGTTGTTGCGTCCTTGGATAAGATGCTTCACGATGATTATCTCTGCTTGGTGGAATCTGGCAAGCAGCAAATTAAAGAAGTCAGAAGAAAATTCGACCGGAAAAACTTGGAAGCAAAGGCAACTCCTACGCGAGTCTTGATTCGTCCTACGCATAGCGCCTCCGTCGCTTTCTCGTGATAGAAGGATAATGATGAAGAAATAAATCAATCAATTAAAAATCAATAAACGACCCTTACGACAACTACTGTTCCTCGCCTCGTCTCAAAATGTACTGTAAAGTGCTTTTTCCAAACTGAGAGCTTAGATCAGTGATTCTCAATCTTTTCTGGGCTGTGGCCCCTTGACTGTACCTCTATAAGACCGTGGCCTCTATAGCGTGTAAGTTTAAAAGTCCCGGTCTGCTGCCGGTATAGTTCATTAAAAATTCCTACCATCGTGGCTGCCAACAGAACACTTTGTGCTCGTGATCCCTTTGGGGAACCAAGGGCCACGGCCCACGTTTGCGAAATTGAGAACCGCTGGCTTAGATGCTACCAATCGCTGGTTTGCCTTTCTGATGTTAAGATGCTCATTTTGACATTTACAAGCCGCAAGTTAATTTTTTTGCTATAAGAAGATTACACTTTTTCTATTCCCCCACCCCACAAACAAGATTTCGAAGAAAACATCTTTGGGTTTAAGCTCTTTCCTGGGTTTCAATTTCGAAGCTACGCGTATTAAGTTTCAAATACATTCATGCAGAGGTGCTTTTGTAGAAATAAACGCGTCGATTAGAGCCCTCCCAGCCCCCCCCCCCCCCCCCTGAAAAAAAAGTGGGGTTTTTGTGCTTGTGGTACGTAAGATGCCACACTCTTGCAATGGCATAATTTTGAGTTAACCAAGCCAGCCAGTTGACCTAGTAGTAAAAGACATCACTATCAATGCGGGAGGTTTTGGGTTCGCTTTCTGGGCTGGTGCCGGCCGTTAGCTCAGTTGTTAAACGTACAGACTATTCGTGCGGAAGGTCTGGGACTCGATTCCCGGGCCAGTCGAATCGGCACAGTGTCTCCAACGGCTCGCCACCGCTGCGACATTTCTGTGTTCCCTAGGCGCCAAATCGCGGAAATGGACCCAGAGCCGGCGCCAAGGGAGAGCCAGGGGGCCTGGCTCCCCCAATCGACATGCTTGGCTCCCTTATTAACAAGCTTACTCTTTTGAAGACAGCGGCTTTTGTGCTTAATTTCAAACTTTGGCCTCCCCTGATAAACGCTTGGTCCCCCTAACTCGACTGCTCTGGCACCGGTTCTGGATGGACTCCAGAGGCGTACGCAAAAGAGGGGGGTCGGTAGTCAACAACCCCCCCTTTAACGATTGCTGAAAAAATTATTTTTTTATTTTTTTATTTTGAAAGGAATCGACTCTTCTTCGTGCGGAGGATGCCGAATGAGCTCGATAGAAAAGAAGCTAAATCAGTTGATAAAAAATGTAGCTAATCTGTCAAAAAGAATTAACAGTGTTGACCAAAAACTTGACAAAATTAATGAAAGGGTAGATGTGGCTGAAATCAAAATGGATCAAAACGAAAACAGAATAGATGAATTAGAAGGAAAAAACAGTGATTTGGAAAGCGTGGTTTATTCTAAACTTCCACAAGACGAATTTAAAGCGCATCTAAAAGATTTTAATGAAATTAAATCACTTATGCTTAACTTTCAAAAAGAAGCAATTGCTCAGGAAGCATACATAAACGAACAAATGTTCTAATCAATGATATAGAAGAAGATTCAGCCAGGGTATCGCGAGAACAAAACAGTAAAAAATTGTACGAGTTTTTACAAGAAGGTTTAAAAATTTCGAAACCGTTGGTTCCACAACCACTCGATCTACACCGATTACCGCAGCATCCTGTGAGTCGGCAAGGGTCAAAGGTCTGTAGATCGATAATTGCGAAACTTGCCACGTCAACTGATAAAAACAGGATTTTTAAGGCAGCGGAGAGGCTGAAAGCTTACAATGAAGCTCGACGTGCAGACAATCGTTCTCATGAGTATGTCACTGACCACTTGCCTGAAGCTTATTTACGTCAGAAAAACGTTTACTTCCGTGGTTCAAACAAGCTAGAAATGATAACCAGCGCCATGGCCCAGTGGTTAAGAGCGTTCGCCTTGGAAGCTGGTTGGCTGGGTTCTATTCTCAGTCTGGCCAAACCAAAGACTTCAAAATTGGTATCTGCTGTTACACTTGCTAAACGCTCACCAATAAAGTGTAGCGCGGAGGATGAAATAAACAGAGAATAAAAATACGTCAGTGAATTCTTGACCAAATTTAGTTTTGGCGCTAAAGGATCTTAGTAGTTATAAAGCGCCATAAAACCACACAATATTTCAATATTTAACAAAAAAACTGTGTGGCGTGTGGTAAAGGGCGAACACTGCCTATATGTGGACGATGAAAAAGTGGTATTGAACCATTAGTTACGTATCGAATGCCTTCAGTAATATTCAGCAAGTGCATTTAGGCTTAGGCCTTTGTACTTCAAGCAAATTCTACGGACTCCGTCTTTGTGTGTATTAGTTAGTATGCTGCAACTAGTGCCTCTGGTTGTCATATCCTAATCAGCAACAACACGTATTTTCAAAAAAATAGTTTATGGGGACTGCCTAACTAAATCAAAATTTATTTAAAAATGGTCTACGAGGTAGCGATTTGCCGAATCTGTGTATTGAACGGTGTTGTTACGCTAAGCGCTAGCTTGTAGCATCTCCACGATACCATTATTTCCTTTTTATCTTCATCCGTAAAGCTAAGATAAGCAACTGTAAACTCATAATTATGCACTACCAGTGGCGATTCCGGCACTCGGGCTACTCGGGCTGAGCCTAAGTTACGAAATGATGGAAGGCTTGTTATTATTTAAATTTTAAAAAGTAAGCTTAAAGCTTTTTTTAACTTAATTCGTATCAAGTTCGTTGAAAGAAACAGTTATCGTAAAAAACAACGAAGTGTGCGGTGGCAGTTGCGTTTTTCGCTCAACGATTTGTCTAGCCATAAGCTCTGGCTAGAGGAAAATAGCCCGAGCCGCATTTCGGAGAAAAGAAAGAAACAAACGAGACAAAAGCCTTTTTCCTTATTACATCTTACTCGGGCTCGATCGCATTTGCCTGAGTCAGACAATGCAAACGTTTGTTACGTTGTTTCACACAATTCTTTCCTTAACTTGTTTGTGGAACTCGGGCCCTCGAGGAATAGCCCGAGCTACAATTGGAGAGAGGAATAGAAAAAAGATTTCGTAAGACGCCTGCCATCATGCTGCCATGTAGTAAATGCAGGCTTTTCGTTTGGTCATAAATGTCTGTTCCTCTGTGGCTCAAAATGGATAGCTGATAACAAAGAGCTACACAACAAACTCAGTATGAGTTTGCCATCAAATTAAGAAGATTAAACTTTATGGATGAATGAAAGCATTTTGCAACAATTTAACTGTAATTTGTGTAAGTTGCTATTTTATTGCTTTTTTTACCGTTTTTTTAACATTGTTTATGTCGAGCCCGAACAGCCATAAAAAGCTAGAGTCGCCACTGTGCACTACAATGTAATTTTTTTTTTTATGTTATTTATTGTTGATGTAGGCTAATATGCATTGCAAAGAACTTATTATTTTGTTGACTGCTCAGTGACGAACACTAATTGTTTATGGCGCGAGACTCTCCCAGTGAAGGGGAACTCCCTGATCTATTTCGGTCGAGTCTGGTTGCCACTCAGTTTTTCAACAAATACTGCACTGCGGAAGAAGTGGGCGATAGCATGTTTACCAAATTTAATGAAAATATTAGTAATTGTAGTTATTTCAAAGTTGATGCTTTAACCTGGGACAATGAAGTCGACGACACCTTGACACTTATGCACGTAAACATTCGATCCCTTCACAAAAATGTCGACTCATGGCACGAATTAATAGTAACTTTACACTTCACTCTTCACATAATATTTGTATCGGAATCGCGCATCAAAAACCAAACTTCAGCCAATTTATCTCTACCAAACTACAGCTTTGTTCACGTCGCCTCGATCACTAACTCGGGCGGAGTTGCCGCATACATTCACCAGAATCTTGATTACGAAATTTGTGACAAACAACACGTTCTATGCAATGCAGAATGTCTTTGGCTGAGAACACGTCACTCCCTTATCTACCGTCATCCCGAATCATCAACTGCACAAGATTTTATCAATGATCTTGCTCAGTGCTTGGATTCTATGAACAAAAGCGGAGAGATCTATTATATACTCGGTGATATAAACATCGACATAAACCCTAGCTCCAAAGACTTACCCTCTTTCACTAAAGATTACACCACTATGTTATTAAGTAATGGTGCCATCTCCTTAGTTACCAAACCAACCAGAGTAACCGACAAAACTTGGCCACATATAATAGACCAAATTGTTACTACTGATTTTAAACACCAAATTTCTCCGGGAATCGTAGATTACTGCGATATTAGTGATCACTACCCAATATTTTGCAAAATTGTTACTCCACCAATCGTCAAAAAAGCAAAGCAGCCAATCGTTCTCTACCGTGATAAATCGAAATTGGACATTGATTTGTTTAACTTTGACCTCAGCGTAGCATTGCAAGAATATTTTAGCAGTTTATCTCCGATCTCGAGCGAAAATTACAATTCTATCTTTAATGGTTTTGTGCAAGTAGTGTCTTCTACTATCAATGAACATACATCCTTAAAAAAATATTCTCGTCAACAACGTAAGCTAATACGCAAACCCTGGATTACTAAAGGCATCTTGATCTCAATACGTAAAAAAAATCCATGTTTAAATCTCGTTTTGTAAACGGCAATGAAACCCCAAAATATATATTCAAATTATATTTGAATAAACTCACTAAAATTAAAACTCTTTCCAAAAAAATGTTTTATAAATCCGAATTTGACAAAAATAAAGGCGATCCCCGGAAAATAAGGAAAACGATAGGTTCCTCACTCCCTTCTAAAAATAAGAGTTCCAATAATCCCAGCAATAATAATAACTGTAGCTACAAATCGCAGCTGCAAGAAAAACCGGAAAATTTCAATAACTTTTTTTGCTCCATCGGTAAAAATCTTGCTCAGAAAATCTCAACTTTACCATCTAATCGTTTTAAATCCTATCTAAAAATCGTGTTTCGTCATTGATGTTTTTAGAACCACCGAACATCAGCGAAATTGTAGCTTTGATGTAGGCTCTAGACGTGAATAAAGCTGTAGGGCACGATAATATTCCAGCTTTCTTTATCAAAGTGTCAAAATATGTTATAGCTCCCTACCTTAACATCCTAATTGATTTTGCCTTCTCCAACGGGATATTCCCTGATAGCTGTAAAACTGCAAAAGTCATTTCTTTTCTTAAATCTGGTATTGTAAATGACCCCTATAACTATCGTCCCATATCCATTTTAACTTGTTTTTCCAAAATATTTGAAAACCTTCTACATAAGCGCCTTAGCGAATTTATGAACAAAAACAATGTAATCATTCCCACCCAGTACGGATTCCAAACCAATTTTTCCACTTCACATGCCATTTTAGACATTATTACTCACGCATATGATAATATCAACAACAACCAATTCACTGGCCTATTTTTTGTGGACCTCAAAAAAGCATTCGAAACTGTCAACCACAAAATTCTTGAATTTAAGCTATATCACTATGGTACTCGTGGATGCGTTCTCAATTTAATACTGTCGTTTCTTGAAAGATGTCAATATATTCATATCAATGGGATTAATTCGACAATTAAGTCAAACCCTTATGGTACCCCCCAAGGCTCTACTCTTGACCCCTTACTTTTTCTTTTATAAGTTAATGATATGCCAAATGCCACTCAATTAACCCCAAGATTATTTGCGGACGATACTTGTATCTGTGTAAATCACCGCAAGCTATCGAACCTTCAAAATCTTCTTACACCGAATTGGACGCTTTATCAGAATGGTGTGCAGAAAATCAACTTACCCTAAACCCCACTAAAAGCCAAGTGCTAATAATACCGCCCTATTTAAATGTGAACTTCGAGAATTTCAGTGTCAACATCAACAACATATCTGTCTCCGCAAACGAATATGTTAAATACCTAGGCGTTTTAATTGATTCGAAACTCAATTACAATTTTCACATAAAAGCTGTTAAGCTGAAATTATCCCCAGCTGTTGGGATAATTGCCTACTTAAAATACTTTTTGCCACGGAATGTGTTATTGCAACTCTACTATGCGTTAGTTCATCCGCACCTTTTGTATGGACTAAGCATGTGGGGATCCACGTAACCCTCTTATTTGACTAAACTCTCAACACTTCAAAATAAGGCAGTAAAAATAGTTGGAGGAGGCAAAATATTCGATAGGGACTCACCATTTTACACCAAACTAAATATTCCAAAACTTCAAGACTTATACACTGTAGAGATTGCTAAATGGACGTACAACTTCATTCATCGGCCCAATCTTCTAACAAAAATGTTATCGGATATTTTTATCAAAGCCACCAGCGTATCCCAGAAACAAGCCAGATCTTCAATAGCCCATATAGACCTTCTATACATTCCACGTTACCGTTCCAACAAATTGCAAAGAAGCCTATAGTATCAAGGTGTCAAGGTTTGAAACTCGATTCCGCCAGAAATTAGAAACTCTTCCTCTCGATCTTTTTCTTACAAACTCAAAAACATTTCACAATACATCACTAAAAACAAAAAATAAAAAAGCGCAAAAAATTGAAATTTGAAAAAGTGTTGTTAATTATATTTTTGTTAAATTGTCTCAGCAGCTCGTCGCTCTTTACTTCCCAAGTCCTTGTTCGCTTTCACGAAAAATTACAAATAGTCACGGTGGCTGCAGACTCGATGACCCAAAAGGTCCTTTCGCGGCTTCCAAGTCCACAGTTTTTTTTTTTAATATGTACCGTACTTTTTGTTACTGTATTGTTTTACGACTAAAATAAAGTGTGTCTGTCTGAAGGAATGAAAAATAAAGCGCCATTCTCTCTTGAACACCACCTGTAATGCCACTACAGGGAAGGTGTAGAAAATGACGAGTACGGCTACACAGGAACGTGTCACCTGATTTTCTACATTGAATTTTGATTACTTATTAATAAATGTGTTACGGTAGATGTTTTTTTTTCTTTAAAGGTTAAATGTTAACTCTGTTATAAGTTTTTTTTTTCATTAATTAAATTTATCTTCTCTAAATTCTGACCAGCTAGTCAAAAAATATATCACCATCCTCTAACTCAGGGGTGGGCAACTTCTTCAGTCGACGGGCCATATGTGGGAAGACGAAGTCCTTCCTTGGCCGGATTATTAGATCGATCGAACTCAATATCTTCAACAACTACTCTTGTCAGGACCGCTCTGATCGGAAAAGCAAAAAAGGTCCACACGTCCTCAGATGTCTTGTTCTTCACCAAAAAAGAGCAAAAAAAAGGTCTACACGTCCTCAGATGTCCTGTTTTCCACCGAAAATATCGGTGAAACAATGGCGCAGCGAAAAATTTTAAAAGGGGGGCCATAATTTCCACATTTTTTTTATTGTCCTTTTATTCGGCAGAACTACTTTGAAGCTGATTGAAAAACAAGAAAGGCTCTAGGGGGGTCCGGGGGCACGCTCCCCGGGAAAAATTTTGAAAATCTACATGCTGTAATGGATATTTTAGTGCTTTTTGAATAATTTTTAGGCAAGTTTTGTTTAACTTTTTTAACCTTGGTTCTGATTTCTTCGCCTAATATGATGCATTTTGTTCGCACACTTTTGATTTACGCGTACTTAAGGCGTAAGGCTTATCGCTATCGAAAAGGTTCGAAATTATGAAAAAATTGTGAGCATGAAAAACGTTTCTGAAAATGGCTGGTGGGAGGATGCATACCCCTCATCCTTCCCCCCTGGTCATATGCTACAGAAACCATTGAAAGAGTCAGGTATATTTTAATCACTTGGCACCATTAGTTTTGTTCTTTTTTACTAAAAAGCAGAGTCAAAAGGGGGGAGGGGCATGGAACAATGCCCTCCACCTAAATACGCTCCTGCGGTGAAGAGCAAAATAAGGTCTACTTGTCCTTAGATGTTCTATAAAAAAATTAAAAGGTTCTCGGCTTGATTCGCGAAAGGCATTTATATTTCTGCAAGTGCCGGCGGGCCGCATAAAATGGTCTCGCGGGCCGTATGTTGCCCATGCCTGCTCCAACTGAACACCACTTCTAACAGAATGCCACAATAGGAGAAGAGCGCTGTGGCCGTGTAGCGCTCTAATAGAGGTTTCTCGGCATGTCACGTAGACGGTCACGGAAACAACGAGAGCAGTATGCTTTTTTGGAGCATACGAAAAGATAAAGTTGGGATGATCAATTACTCAACTCCAACAATCCAATTAACGTCATTTCCTACACTGATAAGGTAATGCGTAGAGGAATAGTAAATCGCTTCGCCACTCGTAAAACCAGAATCGAAACGTTTTAATTGCTTTCTCTGACTAGAAAAAGCAATTTTGTTGGCAGAGGAATTGCTAGAGTTAGCACTGCACAGCAAAACAATTAAAAAATTTTGGTACATCAAAAAAATTTTAAAAACTAGGCTATGGATATTTTGTACAGTCCGCCGCTTTTATTTTATGACAGCTGCTTATTTTATTGATTTTGAAGGTTAGTTGTTACCGTCAAAATTAAGTCTGAAGAAATCCAAGCTCCCACCCACTTTCCCGAAAATTAGCCCCGCCCCTCCCGTTTTGAGTGACTGTCTGCAAAGTCAGTGCAGATAGTAGGATATGCGATACATTGGTGAAGGGGCCCAGTTTTGAGTTTAGTCGCTATTGTTTACAATTTTAAACGACACTTACGACAACTACTGTACCTCGACTAATTTCAAGACGTAGGCCTAGTGTAAAATGCTTTTTCCTTACTGAAAGCATAGAATTAGATGCTACCAATCGCTGGATGTTAAGATGCTCAATTTGACATTTACAAGCCGCAAGTTTGATGATATCGACGCTGTGATTCGGGTGAAAAATGCTGACATATTATCGTCGCTGTTTTTGACCTTAATCGCATGATTAAGGATTCTTCTCGCGCGTAATTTATTTTAGTTTAAGCCTAAACATGTTTCGTTAGGGAGGGCAGTTTTTTTTCATGCTCCACTATCTTCTCTTTTTAAGATAGTTATTGGAGAAACTGCCCCCTTCATAATGAATGCATATTAAATGTTTATATGCGTTGTTTATATCAAAGTTGGTTCTTGAAAAAAGAATGTTTTTTGAGGAAAGCAGTTGACTGTTTTACCCACCTGGCTACACCTTGTTTGTGACGTTGAGAAAGCTAGCGTACTTTAGTCAGTTAACCTTCCTATGGCCCAAAAATGAGGTCAACTGAAATTTTTTTTGTAAATTTTTAACCAAGGCTTGACAGCTTGAATTTCTGTGAAACCTTTTCTCTCCTTAACTGAAGCGCAAAGAATGAAGCAAAAGTGTAAATCAAATCAAATCTTCATTATACTCGCGGTATTACGCCGAAGCGTGTAACGAGTGGCGGGGCCCATCTCCAAGACTTAGCACCTGGGCTACACAGCTTCGAAGAAACGTCGCAGCAGTGGCGAGCCGTTGGCGACACTGCGCCGATTTGACCGGTCCGGGAATCGAACCCCAGACCTCCCGCACCGAGAGCGTGCGCTTAGCAATTGAGCTAACGGCCGGTAAAAATGTAAATGGAATACGGCATAAGGTTGCAGAGCTTAATCAAGGTTAGCTGCAATTGCACAGTAATTTAGACTAGAAACATTACAATCCGATGCACTATACCTCTGAACTACTGTAGGATTGTAGTATCTTTACTTCATCACGATGTGATGTGACTGAAAACCCCTCATTGAAAATCCTGCACACGCCACTGTTTCACGCAGACGTAAGGAGGGATGATCATTATACTTGTAAGGGAATGGTCTACGCCAAAATGTTTTATGGGGAGATGGTATTGTTTTTCGGAGGGATGGCGTCTCCCCTCAATTCGAGTACTGGCCCTAGATATCCCTTAAAAGCAAATTTCGTTTTCCTGCGTTTTATAAACACAGCAGCTGCTGTGGGCTAGGCCGAATTGCATAACTGCAGTGTAAAGGTTACATCCAAAGCACGGAAATACTGAAATCCGCTTGTGGTTTACTAACTTGTGACTGAACTCCGCCTCACTGTTTCCATCCAGGGATTTCTTCTCCGCGTGAACTTCCAATGAATGATTGACTGCTTTTACTATGATGTCTTCTGGTGGGAAATCCCCTACTTTGACAGCAAGAGACCACTGCTGGCGGGGAGTGTGCGACAGAGATATCATTTTTACCTTGGAAACAGTTTCAACAAAAAAGCTGCGAAAAACCTGAAAATGTTTTATATAGTGAAAACTTTTGAAGTCGAAACGCTTTTTTAAACCAAGTTTCGTTCGTGCTTTTGTCGGTACAGTGCTTAATTTTTTTTAAAGCGTCCCGACTAAATTGCAACTGAATGTTCTACTCTAAACTAACCTGAAGAAACACTGCCAAATAGTTTAATGAAAAAATGGATTAATTTTGCCCAGAGCTGCGAACTCGATCGATTTTTGACCGAGTTCAAGTTCGAGTTCAAGAGCTATTTGGAAATTCGAGTTCGAGTTCAAGAGCTATTTGCAAGTCCGAGTTCAAGTTCGAGTTCTAAAAATTTTATTTTTCGAGTTCGGCAAAAATGACCGAGTTCGGCGAGTTCGAGTTCGCAGCCATGGACTTGGTAGGTCGCAATGGCATGAACAAGTAAACGACATGCAGCTTTTCTTTTGGTAAAATCATAACTTCAATTTACACGGATTGTGACTACTTGAACAACCAACTATATTTCGTAGTGATCTTTTATTTCTTTTCAACAGTTTTAATATCTTCCTAATGAACTCGAACAGTTTTATGCGAGTCCAAGTTCGAGTTTATAAGAAATATTTTTTCGAGTTCAAGTGCAAGTTCGAGTTCGGCAAAATGATCGTGTTCTTTCGAGTTCGAGTTCGTAGCCCTGATTTTGCCTATACATTCTGTTCACAGATTTATGGAGGTGAGTAAATTGAATTCTAAGATTGGGCTTGGAACTTATTCACCACCAACATATATTTTTTCCTGATTCTTTAGAGTTCTAATTTCCATGAATTAATGAGCTGTATAGCCTACTGAAAAATATTGGTTTAGGTCTATCTTTCTTTAGCAAATCACATCACAAAATCAAGGCTGTGAACTAAAGCATTATGATTCAAGCTTGTTAACGGGGATGTTATGGCATTGCTGCCTGGGCGGGAGGTCGGGGGTTCAAATCTCGGGTCGGTCAAATTGGAAGCAATATCGCCAACGGCTCGCCACCGATGCGACGTTTTTTCGGAGCTGCGTTGCCCAGGCGCTAAGCCGCGTTAATGAGCACCGACACTCGTTACACTCTTCGGCGTAATTCGTAAGTAGGCTGAGAAAACCACATGTCAAATATAACACCGAAATACGAACATGTACTTTTTAGCGTAGTGATTAAGAGGCAGGAAACATCGAAGAACCCAAGGGTTATCAAAGTCGAGATGCTCCCTAACAAGCAAAGCACACTGCAGCGAGATTCCGCTGGAACAACTTAGCTTGAAAATAACTTATTGCAATTACGCCTACACACAATACAGAATTTGCCAGCATAACCAAAATTTGATTTTTTAAATTTCCTTACACATAAAATTTGTTTTATCGAGTTCAAACCAATAGTTGGTCAACCTTTTTCGAGGACAAATTGAAGTTCAAGGTCAAGGTTTTTTATTTTTCGAGAACACGTTCCAGTTCGGTAAAAACGACCGAGTTTTACAAGCTCAAGTTAGCAGCTCTTCTCAAAATATTTTATATTAGCCATGTAGCACTACTAGCATCTACAAACTACAATACAAGCCTATTGGTTTCCTCTTGTTTTTTTGTATAGTTTAAGTTTTTCTGTACAACTTCACCTTGCATTAAACTTCAAAAAAAAATTTTATCTTCTTTTTTGATCTTATTCTTATCTACATCCACCTGATGAGCCCCAAATGGGGCGAAACCGGTTGTGAATTGATATTTCAATGCACATTACTACCTTTTTGTAGTAATTTTCTTCTTCAACTTTTGTTTACTTTAATTTTTTACCTTATTTGGCCACTTTTTCCAAAAATTTGCTTGTCCCAATTTATAGGCCTACAATTCTGTTCATTCCCTATGTTGACGTCTGATTAGATTCTCCCCGAATACCTAGTTTTATGATTCATGAACTAGAATTTATCATTTAATGATTTTTGTTGATTGGTATAGGTGATCCCAATTAAATTGGAGATCTCTTGCTGAATCATACACCCATTCCTCATTCTTATTGAAGGGCTTTTGTTTATTACGCTGTACTGCAGAGTCAGTTTCTGTAATACGTCTGAAATTCGTCATTATTCCCTGGGTGTTCCACGTCATAACGTTATCAGATAGACTCGGCTTTGCTCTGTGCAGCCTATTTCGCGGTTATCATCTGTCAACTAATAAAAGGCACTGAGCTAGATAAGTAAAAGTGCATGCCATGCACTTAGCGTTGAAGCAATCAGTGCCGTTGCTCCGTGGTAACAAAACGTTTAACACGGTGGCTTGCACTCAAACTACTCAAGCCTGCTTTGTTACCTATTTTTCAATTAAAAAAGTTAAACGGTATTTTGTGCAAAAAATTTTAAAGTTTCAACGGTATTTTAATAATAATAGTGCAGCGGTTCTTATCTTATCGGTAATTACCCAGTGCGTAGCCAGCCTTTGTTGAAAGGGGGGCAAGCTGGGAGCAAGGCTTCTGTGCAGGGGAGCAGTTTTTATTTGACAAAAATATAGAAATGCTTACCCTGGAAAAATGACCTGGTTTTGACGTAGTTTGGTTGTATTGTAACCACTGTCAGCCAATGTTCTCGTTGTCATTATTTATACTCTCACACACTTTTACCGTTTTAATTCTGCTTTAACTAATTTTTCATGGTAAACATTGGTCTAATCCATGGTTTCTTAACCCTTTGTAGTTCAAGGACCCTTAAAGCATTTGTTCGAAAGCTATGGACCCTTCTGGGTTGGTAGAACAAACAGACTGCAATATCTTGTGCATATGAAACTAGTATGTATGTGTGTAGATGATCATATCATTACTTTTAATTCCTCCAAAACTAACGCAATATGGTTTAAAACTAACTTTCTCAATCTTAATTTTGTGCCCATGATTTCAATGTACAATGCTACTGTAGAGTTTGTGTCGAAGGATAAGTATCTAGGGATTATTGTGAACTGTAATAGGAAGGATGATGATGACGTTAGTAGACAGTAACTTACGTTCAACTTATAGCATTGCCAATATGTTACGTAGCAAATTTAGCTTCTGCTCTAATACCGTGAAAAACTGCTTGCTTCGTACTTTTTGTTCTGCAATTTGTGGCCTTACTTTGTGGTGTTTTTATTCGAAATCGTATATGAATGGTATCAGAGTTGCGTATAATAATGCGAACAGAATTTTGTTTAACCTACCACGGCAAATAAGCATATCAACAGTGAAGTTGCGAAATAACATATCGACTTTTGAAGCCATACGAAGAAAAACTCTGGCAATGTTTGTAACATGATGCTGCCAATCTAATAACAAATATATTGCTGCTCTCGTGCGTTGTGATGACTTTGTAAGAAGCCAGTCCTATTCTACCATTACTGGCTTCCATTTATGACGTTTCATTATTGTTTTTTTTGTTTATGTGTGTAGTTATGTTTTTCGTTATTGGGAACTGGATCTGCTGAAGGCCTGAAATGAGTAAATAATAATTAACAACGTAATAAAAATATATCCCTTTAGAAAGACGGTACCCATTTTGTCTTTTGGGACAGTAGATTGAAAACAATTATCGGAAGGAAGTGGTGTTTTGGGTAAACACTTTTTGGTCCTTCAAACGAGAACCAAATCTATGGTTCTATTCCACATTATCTGCTGCTCTGAAAAAATGTTTGAGAAAACGTATTTATGTTTATCGTAAAATTTAATCAAAGGAAAACTTGTCGCAGAACTAGCGGTTCTAAGTTTAGACGATCAAAGAAATTTCTAAAAAGCTCGATGGCCTAGTGGTTACAGTTTCTGGCTCTGATTCAATAGGTCTCGGGTTCTAATTTAGTCTGAGCCTGTCTGACGATTGATAGGCCTAATGACCGTAAAATAGCTATAATAAAACCCACTAGAATTGCATTTCGCTTGCAAGACTAGAGGCCTAGCACTACCAATACCATTTCTTAAGTTTATAACTTGATAACCTTACACGGCTAACTTCCCTTGTGACCACGAAATTTCTTTTACAGCTGCTATAGTTTCGTAAATCTTTAAAACCAGTTAACTCTCACTACTACCATTTTAAGATTGACGCTTTTTACATTTTAAAGCATTTGATATTCCTAAATCACTCTAGAAAAGAAAAAAAAGCCCTTTCGGCCTTTTCCTATTAAACTTTTTAAGAGGTAAGTAGGTAACGCATGCGAGTTACAATTTGATTGAAGGACAACACAACGGTTATATCTGACGTTACAATGGCCAATATGCGTTGTCCTTCAAGGTTTCAAAGTTACAATATTCGGGCCTGTAATGTGATGAGACCATGAGCGCAGCAAAAAGTAACCTACGCGTGGGGGTTTTATATTAGCTTTACTTCTGGCTTTGAAAAGAGTAATTGCTGTGTCGTTTCGAAAACAATCGGAAAAAATCTTACGGGGAGGCAAGAGGGTAGAGGCAGAGGTCTTATTGAGGGGAGCAATTGCCCCCCTTGCTACGCCACTGTAATTACCCCTAAAGAGGTAATTTAGCATTTTAAAATGGGTAATGTAAATTTTCACAAAAAAGAAAAAGCAAATAGGGATAACTTCTTTTATTGGCAAACGTAAGGTTATGTGCGGCTGTCAGTGGTAGTTGGTGAACAATTACAATGCTTATTGTGATTTCATAGTTCCATTCAAGATAATGAAATCAAGCAAATTTAAGCAACATTTTGAGTCTTGCCTTGATCAATTAGTAAGAGAGCCAACTGAATATTATAGGCGAAAATCTGCCACTAAAAAATTACCTCCTTGATTATTGGGGAATGTAGGCAAAACAAATCAGCTTTGGAAGCGTTATATCGCATTGTTCAAGCGTCGTTTTTACGACGACCATGATCGCAAGGTTAATGGTTCAACTCCCAATCTAGTCTCGTTGTTGCGTCCTTGGATAAGATGCTTCACGATGATTATCTCTGCTTGGTGGAATCTGGCAAGCAGCAAATTAAAGAAGTCAGAAGAAAATTCAACCGGAAAACTTGGAAACAAAAGCAACTCCTAAGCTAGTCTGGATTAGTCCTACGCATAGCGCCTCCGTCGCTTTCTCGTGATAGGAGGATAAAGATAAAGAAATCAATCATAATCAGAACAATCAAGCAAAAAAGCCTCACACGATTGGCAAGGAATTGAAGAAACCCTGCTTCATTGAAGGAATCACCAGATTTGGTAGGCCTACAGACAAAGGAAAAAAAAAAAAAACAAACATTGATTGCATTAGCAATAAAAAGAAATTTAAAGCCTATTATTTTGTTTCTTTAGTTTTGATTACAAGCTATTATAAGAGGCTGTTTTTCGATAAAAGGGTAATTGATACGCATCAAGTATTTTCAGGGGTAACAGCATAAAAAGGTCAAGAATCACTGATTTACGAGTATCCGAGATATTGCGTAAGCCATAGACATAGACCTCACCAGAGCCTCCGGCAGAGCGGTCGACTAAGGGGGGCAGAGCGTTCATCAGAAGGGGCTAAAGTTTGAAATTAAGCTTAAAAGCCGCTGCCTTCAAAAGAGTAAGCTTGTTGATTGAGGGGCCAAGCATGCCGATTGGGGGGAGACCAGGCCCCCTGGGCCCCCCCTTGGCGCCGGCCCTGGACGTCACCCAAACTGCGTGCGTGAAGTTGATAACAAAACAGAACAGAAGTGATAGGATACATACAACATAAAATCGTGATTCGTATAGTTTAGGTCCACTACTTTATTACGAGGGCATGTAGTCTGCTAATGGAATATGGAGGCTAGTTAAGGCCAGCAAATTTGGTGAAAGGTATAAAATCAACGGGACGGTACTGCTCGTAATTAACAGCGCTTTGCCCAGTTACGGTTTTAGTGGTAGGCCTACTGAATCCGAGCATTTAGGTCGTTTTTCATTCATGAATGAGAAAAATACCTCAAGTTCCAAAAACGTTGGAACTGCATGAAGTCACTGAACAATATTTGAAACGAACAAAATTTTCACAGTTTCCATGCAGGAAAACCAAAATCTCTACCTGCTGGTCAGACAATGCGGCAGCATTTTAGTCTCAAAACGCCTTTACCTGGGTTCGATTACGCATCGTATCCCTTAACTTTTCCCTAGGCCCATATAGCAATTTATTGTCATTTCTGTTCTCGACTTAAAATTCCGTAGGCTACAGCTGAATTAAGCTGAATAATAGTCATGAGTTTTCGCTTTCTTCACAAGATAAACATTCCTACATTTCTCAATAGTTTCATCGTAAAAAATTTGGCACTTTCAAAACGCTTCCAAAAAAACTTTACGCCGTCGGCTTACGCCAAAAGTGGCAAAAAGTACCATGTATACGACGTATACAGTTGGCCTATGTAACCCCCCCCCACCGAAAAAACATGAAACAACAATATTTAATCAACTACAGTAGTTTACCCTGCGTTTATACGTCATCAAGTTCGCGGCGTGAAGGTATATATCTTTGGGCTCTTTGCTGCCATCGCCCTTGATTTTATGATTTTTTTTACTTTGTTTATTTTTTTTCAAAAAAAATTTACCTACATGCAGTACTCGAGTTGAGAGGGGAGGCGGCCCTCCGCAAAACAACGCCATCCTTCCATAAAACATTTTAGCGTAGGCCTAAACCATTCCCATACAAGTATAATGACCATTCCTCCTTACATCTGCATGAAAAGTTGTACCATCCCCCCATAAGTGTTTTTTACAACTCGAGCGCTGCTTACATGCTACAATGAAGCAAACATAAGCTGATCAAAAAAATTAAAAAGAAAAACATAAAATAAATAAGAATTTGAAAGTTAGCGCAAAATTTATTCTAAATATGAATTTATTCTAAATGCTTCAAAAATCAAATCTGTATGACACTTGCATAATGCTGCAGCGCGTAATGAAAATGGCGGAGCCCATCTCCGAGGCTTAGCAACAGAGCTCCGAAGAAATGTCGCAGCGGTGGCGAATTGTGTCCGATTTGACCTGCTTGGTAATCGAACCCCTGGGCCCAGACCACCCGCACTGATTGCGTAGTGCTTAACTATTGTGCTAACCGGCCGTTCTACAATCGCTTTTCTTTATTTATCATGTTGCCCGAGCGTATAGCCTACCCCAAACCAATAAACAAACGTGTGAAAAAAATAAAACCTTGGGAATAGTCTAAAGTGATACATTGTTTTTCAAACTGCGCCAATTAGCCGCATACTATAAGAAAGCTGTGCTTTCTTTTTTTGTTTTTAAGGTAAGCACTTAATTGCAGCTTAGGTTTTTATGTTAATCATTTTCATGGATCATGGAAGATGTCGTACTTGAGCATCGAATTCGCGAAGTCAGTTCCGGGACCAAATGCGCCAACCACTCGAGCAACCTGTTTAACATTCATTTGTCAGTAATACGCCGCCACTAAGCGATCGTTATTGATTTTATTCAATAATCCGTCTTTTTCGTCATATTTTCAAGGCACTTCGCAATATGTTTTAGTGCCTAGAAGATTTAATGTCAGTAAGCCCAGGGTTTCCCAACTTTTCTTGTGCCACGTACCCATTTTTGCGAATCAAGTTTACCGCGCACCCCACTTTTAAGTTGCGTTAATTTTTCACCCAACAGCTATAAAAACATAAAATGCAACACGAAAATACAGTAAATTGTGCTTAATCGTAATTCCATTTTTACCAACACATATGAACCACACAAATGGGACGAAAGGGGTTGCTTCTCACAACTTTTGTTTCAAATATTTGTCCATAAATTCAACATTTAGACCGAGCTATTGGCGTAGTGCGGTCAGTAACCTGCGATTCTTTGATCCTCAGGTTGAGGCTCTTTGTGGGGATAAACGAAGACTTTTTTTGGGAGAGGGAGAAACAAAGATCTTTTTAAATTTTTTGATTGCCGTAGAGTTTTTGCTGCTCACAGTGTCTTTAATATTTTGGGATATTGCATGGTTAAGATGGCTCTTTAAGAGCAGTAGGTTGCCGCCCCCTCGCGTACTTGTAAAATACATCAATATCGGTGCGCAAAGTCTGGGGTCCGATCCCCGGGCCGGTCAAATCAGACACAGCGTTGCCTCCAGCAGTTTGCCATCATTTCGAGGGTTCTTGGGAGTCGAAGCTGTATTGGACGGGCGCTAATAAAGTCACAGTCGTGAAGATGGGTCCCGCCACTCGTTACACGCTTCTGCGTATTAGCCTACCGTAAGTATAACAAAGGTTTGCTTTGATTTTACATTTACACAATTACAATGCTTTTAGTCATTATTTAGCTCTACCAACAGGATGTAAAAGAAAGTAGGCCGTTAAAGCTTGCATCTTGTATCGTATAAACCAGAGCCGGCGCCAGAGCAGTCAACTTAGGGGGGCCAAGCGTTTATCAGGGAGGGGGCCAAAGTTTGAAATTTGCACAAAAGCCGCTGTCTTCAAAAGAGAAAGCTTGCTAATTGGGGGACCAAACATGTCGATTGGGGCACCGGCCCTGTAATAAACTTATATCTTAAGCTTGCATCGGGGTCTCACTGACCTAGTCTATCATCTCTGCACGTGCGTTCAACTTGTCATTGCAATTACGCTATTACAACATTATAATTCAAAAATAATAAGGGCAAGAGTATCATAATCCATGACTAACTTTAATCACTTATTCAATAATCAATAATCAAGAGATAGTAGAAAAAAAAAAAACAATCTATAACATTTTTAATCACTACAGTAATTAATTGGGTCTGTGTATGTCCTGCAAAAATCATTTGAAAGTTCTAGTTTTTTATTTTTTGCAACATTGTCGCGGACCCCCAGTGCGGTCGTCGCGGACCCCCAGGGGTCCGCAGACCCTAGTTTGGAAAACTTTGAGTTAGCCTATTGAGTTCGATTTTTTCGTTTATGCTTTGTTTTTGTAATCAGGGACTGCTATTTTTAAAGTAGCTTGCAAACCTAATTTGAAAATCAGACAAGATAATGCAGCAATACGCATGAAAATGTTAGTTCGCATATTCGTTAAATTTGCTCATGAGCGTCAGAGTTTCCAAATTATGCTATGCGGATTGTGGGGAATGAGTGTATAGTCGTAAACTCGCAGCTGTATTATTTTCACCGGAAAACTTTGACAAAACATTAAGCTATCAGAGAAAAGATGTAATACGCACGTAATTCTAAAGACACGTGAAAGCTCGATTTTATTGAGTTTGAATAGACAACTGGTTTTATCAAGACTAGAACAATTGAAGTACTGTAATTCACTCTAAACTGGAGATTACAATACCAGTTGTAGCTCGAAACGAATTCGCGACGGAGAGTGGTCAACCTTTTCGTTTCTGCTTAACATTTAATCGATTGCGCGCAAATTCCGTGCCAGATGTCATCGGCTTCGTTGGCATCCTTGTTTCTTATGACATCACAAATGCTCAGAGTCGTATGTTGCGGCTGTGTATTCACTTGCAAACTTAACAAAGAAGGTGAAGCAACGTTTCAAAACGAAAAGGAAAATTTGTCTTCTAAACGCTTTGCGGCCAGTTAATAGAAAAAAATTATCGGTTAAGCCAATGTTTCTTGCTGAATTATTCATGAAATTTGTAGCAGGATGTAGTGAGGTACAGAACTGTGCCGATGTTGAAGCGTAGAGGTAAGTCAGCCGCAAAATGTAATCATATCGGTTGCGTTGCAGTGTAGGCTAGCGAAAAATTAAAAGGGTGAAGAGGAAAATGATAAATTTTGCTTAACTAGTAATCACAGGATGCAAAGTTTTGTTTTAGTAGACTTTGCGGATGTTCATGTAATTAAGGGTGAACTAGAATTGACTGATCACTTGCATGCATTTGTCAGTTATGGCTTACCGGTATTAGCTGCCCCAGCCTGTTTCAAGTTTATGAGACTAGTCAGCACCTCTCACTGTAGTAACAAAGGCGTTTAGTGACACGGAATAGGCCATGATTGGTAGAATTTACTGTATGACTCGTTTCGTGTGTGGTAGGCTACATGTCAGGGGGCTTGTTTGAATTAAGCTGTAGTTAGGGTTAGGCCCTAACCCCTACTAGTAACTCACTAGCGGTCCTTATGCTCGCGATATATCCGCCTGCTATAAGATACGGCCTAATTCAAACAAGCTCTCATGTCAGTTGGGAAAAACTGGAAGATTTTTAATCGCAGATACGGTTGTTTAAGTAGAAATACCAGTAGCCTACATGCATACATACAAACCTAAATCGTTTTTGAAATTCCATCCTTGCTCGTAATCAGTGGCGTAGCGAGAAATTTTAAAGGGGGCAAAAACTACATCTAAACTGCAAAAAAGGGGGCAAAACCTACAAAAGCCATTAACAGAGTTTGCCGTATTTCACTCCCTTAGCAACGCTTGTGTTTTTGCTAAAAAACTAAGTCAGCAGTAGGGATTGGCATTTCAGAATAATTCGGTATTCTAGAATATAAACCGAATCTAGAATTTCGAATCCTATTCTAGAATAATTTTTCAAAATTTTGGAAACATAAATCTCTCACTATATAAAAGATGCTTGTAGCGCAACACTATAAACAAGATAGAAAAGAAGGAAAAAAGCACTGCGCGTGCGAGTCAAAAAAGAGCAACTTTTACATCTACATAAAAAAAACTAAAAAAAAAAGAGATTACGCTGCTTCGTTTGCAAAATTTAGTTGATTAGAATTTTCATTTCGGTTCCAACTATTTGAAATAATTTGACTTTTTGGATTCGAATCTTTAAGGATTCCGATTAGAAAGATTTGAAATTGTAGAATGCCCAACCCTAGACAGGAGAAGGGGCCATGGCACGATGTCCCTGCCCCCTAATTTAATACGTTACTGCTAGTTGTCTTAACGAACCTAAACAGTGACTATGTCAGTCTTGCTGCCTACTGCGATGGCGGAACCATGGGGGTGGGGGAAATGCGGGGACCAGTTTTTCTTCGCCTACTGCGCATTTTTTATAATTCTATCGCGATTTTCTAAATTTCAGTTAGCATCACCATCAGCAGGGCCGGGAATAGACAATGAGAGGCCCTAGGCTATTTGATCAACGAGGCTCTAGTGATTAATGATCAGACCCATCTCTGTGTATATAAATGTCCTCATGGTCGATCTTCAAAAAAAGAAAAGGTATTAATTGTTCGCGAAGGTCTAAAGGTGCATTTACCGATACGCGACAAAAATATTTCGCACCTTGTTTGTTTTATTTTACTGTTCACCGATCACGCGAAAACCTGCGAAATCTTTCTGCATTTACTTTATAATTTTGTTCGCGTGCCGGGTGTCGCGTATCGGTAAACGCGTCTTTAAACGCGCCTTGAAGGCGCTTTTACCGATACCCGGCTAGCGGCAATGCGACTACCGTTACAAACTATACTGGCGTGCGATTGCGGCGATATAAAATTTGCTAGCCTGCGTCAAGCAAGCTAGATTGTTCGATAGAAATTGTACCAGTACAATTACTTGCTATCGCGTGGTTTTTGCTGCGTTGTCGCAAATAAGTTCAACGTCAAAATCAAATAAACCAAAAAAATTAGGTAGTCCCGTTGCGCTTGCCGCGTATCGGTAAACACGCCTTTAAAAAAAGCTATTTCTCGGAGGCCCTAGGCTTCAGCATGCCTAGCCTATGGGCATCGGGCAAATTCGGCTCTGCCTGTCGACTATTGCAAACGTGTCACTTACGGTTATGGAACAATGCATTTCGCTCGTTATGACAGAGTGCGCACATCAAAATCATTTCAAATATAATTTATTAGTCATTACAGGCTGCAGCACAATTAATGTTTTTTTTAAGCGAAATCTTCAAGTCTCCAACTCAAGGTTTAACTAAATTTGCGACTTACGTATGATTGTGGAAGTGCCACTTCTATTATAAAGCTTCAACTTGAATCACTAGCATGGCTCCAGCCTTCGAAGTTTCGTGACCATCTTCCTGTTAGTTTGCTGTCGGCTGCTTAGATGGAGTTTCTGAATTTAACCGATGTTTTAACGACCGTTATCAAAAAAAGCAATGTTTTCTTTTTCATTTTATTTCTAAATTGGTATTATGAACGAACTAAGCTCAGATGCGACATATAAATGGATGTAAATGATCGTAAAGTTAAAGAAATGTGGATTTGTGCTTCTTCGTTTCTTACGTCAGGGAGCGACTGTGCCTTTCTTCTTATTGCAGCTGGTTTTAGTTCTATTGTATATTTGTTAACAATTGTAGTATCCGAGACCCGTCGTTGTCTTTGCGGGATTGTGCAAAACGGATCATGGGGGGCCAGCTCGGGTAGGGATAAGGGTGATAACTGACAAACATATTGAAGAAGAAAATAAAGTCAAAACAGAGGCTGAATTTGGGGCCTAGTAGTTTTGGTATCAGTTGGAAATGCATTCATTCAGCGGTTTTGTTTACGAAGTAAAGACATAAATTAGGGCCCTTCCAGAGCCTTTCCTCCCCAAAAAGTGTTGCCCCCCCCGCGGTTCCGCCACCTATGGCTGCATAGTGCGTACCATTACAGGATCCAGGAGAACGATAAAACAAAATCTGCGTTTGATTCAAGCCCGCGTCCCGGAAATTTTTAATTGCTTTCCTGAAACTTTTTGTTCGATTATGACATACAGTTGTCCTTCACCCTGCGACATGAGATAAAACTGACACCAATTGATAATTTAAACATCGGTAAGAAGTTCTCCCTTTTGCGTAACTTTATGCTGTCGGTGGAACTAAACTTAATAGCGTATTATGATTTATAATCATATAGTAGACCAGTTGCCCGGGAGTGAGACGAAGTACAGGATGTAAACTCAACGGCCCGGATGTACAACTCAACGTGCGGGAGGCGTAGGGTCGATTCCCAGGCCGGTCTATTCAGACGTGGTGTCGATAACGGCTCACCACCGCTGCTACGTTTCTTCAGAGCTGTGTTGCCCAATCGCTAAGCCGCAGAGATGGACCCCGCCACTCGTTACAAGCTTCAGCGTAGTACGGCAAACATAAAGAAGATTGGAATTTAGTATAAACCTCTATGTTTTTGTTTTTTTTTTTGTTCTGAAAGTCACGTAAGTATATATCTCAGTTCAGCAAGAGTAATTTTGCTTTTATCAAAACTCTGCTACTCCATTGAGTTAAGAAAAATAATAAGGGAACGAATCGAATTTAAAATTGTTTTGCTTTTCTCCTGTTTTTCTTAGCAAATAATTACTTTGTACCGAGCATGCGGCTGCTGCTAGATCTTTTTTTCGAATAGTTTATTTGTTAAGCAGGGCTGCTTCCATTTCGCAACTTTTCAGAGGCATTATTGCAACAAAAATATGTATGGCTTGTATAAGCACGCACTGGTGCACATTACGCACGCAAACCTAGCAGTGTCTGTGCTCCAAAAATGGAATCGGGCCGTGTTGGTTCAGCCCGAACCCGAAGAAGTAAGCCCGAACCCGACCCGAACCCGAGGCCTCATAAGGAAGCCCGATTCGGCCTGACAGTAGTTTTTCCGGTTCATTAAGTACTAAGTAGGCTATGCTACGTAATTGAATGGTAATGTGCTGCAAAGCAGTTTTATTGTTTAGAAAAAAACAAAACAAAAACACTAATAAATCAATGATTGATTTATTTATTGATAAGCAGAATTCAGTAGTTCTATTGCCTCCACGGTTTCTGGAGATAGCAATGTCCGCCTTGCTGTTATGGTCAGTCCGCAGGAGGAAAAGTCGCGTTCCGACTGAGCGCTAGAGCACTTATTAGCAATGCATAACGCTGTGTCTTTTGTTAATGATCTTAGTGCAGAAGAGCTTCTAATTATTACTAAATCTGTAGTACACTACCAGCTAGTCACTTCGGCCGTTCGGCGCACAAAAATGTAGTTTTGAGAAATATCCTAATGTAAAAAAATTATTAGCTAGTGTGCCCTCGATTGAGCCCGATTTCTCTTATGAAAGTTAGGCCCGAACCCGGCCCGAACCCAACCCGACCCAAACCCGACCCGACTTCCATCTCTGCTGTGCTCAGTCTTAATAAATCTACCTGAAAGTGCTTTGCGATTACAGTACATCCAGTCTTCATGAAAGAAGGCAAGGATCTGTTATAGTGCTTTAATAACTTGTTTGGCGAATAGCTACTGTAAAAGGTTTCACAGATTTATTATCAGATTTTAAGGAAAACCGATCGATATAGCTTTATTGCTGATCCAAAAAAATGATTAATCGTGAAGTAGCTTTTGGTATTATGCTTGTTTCATCTGTTATAATTGGCATGATATGCAAATTGCTGGGATCATTTCGATACAAGAAAGAAATTCTATCCTTGATTGGAATAATCCAACTTTGGTGGTTCTGTACTTGGGACATTTTTCATTTGTTATTAATGACTGGAGTAGGAATTACACTGATCAAAGTTGTCAAGTGAGTACGTATGGTCAAATTAGTCACTAGCCCCTTACGAAATGGTTGACGAGTTCACTGAAAAAATTGTGTTAGCCCATGAATCAAATAAATTTGATTAGACCTATGTCGAAAACTCGTCAATTTCGATGTTTTTGGTGTTGAATCAGGAACTTCTACAGAGGTTTGTGTAGCAGGAAAAGATGGGTCACATGTACGCACAGCTATCGAAAATTTCTGTCTATTTGATTGGACAAAATGCAGTGCCAACATGCTTAAAATCGTGTGAAGAAATTGCTCAAAAAATATGTGAAAACTTGCCGATGAATTTTGGATTTCGGCGCGCTTAAATGGCTTATTGCAACTTTATTCCATTTAGTTTGATATTTTGGATTAGAGATGGTGTACTTTTTTGCTTGTTTAGTTGGGCTTCTGACCGATGCAGTAAAAAATAACATCTCACGACTTTTAGTAGCAGAAATTGTGCAGATGCTAAAAAACAAGTAAGGCATTGAGAGTGAATACGCGTAAACCCATTGCCGTCTATTAAAAAGGTCATTCCCCAATCCCCATTTCGCTCACATGTGATATTGTTTAGATGCAATCCTCGATTAGTTTTTGTCTACTGCATACTTCATCGTTTACTTTTTGCGTCGTCAAAATATTTGGGAATTCCCCGAGATGAAAGCAATTTAGCTAATGCTGCTATGCTGGTGGCTACTCTCAAGGTAACATTTTGTGCAATTGGTGTGCTACGTGTGCAAATGGGTTAATGTTTGCGATCATACCCGGCAGCAGGGACCTGAAGTGAAGGCTTTAACCGGAAAATTGAAATTGGAGGTTTAAAATTAACTACTGAAACTTGGCTGTTTTTATTACCGGTAGTAAAAAAAATCTCAACGCACTAAAAAAAATAGGCTATCGATACATAAAAACTTGGTTGAGTTTTTTTTTAATTTTGAAAGTTCAAACCCTAGCTACAAACGTCAGGTTCTGTTTACGAGGGTGCTTGCGTTTAATAATTTTTTTGTTAAACATGGTATTCATTTGTTAACGTGGTAGAGAGTTAAACATTTTGTTAACCATGGTAGACAGTCGGCAGCGTGGCAGAGTGCTTCGGAGCGTCGTTTTTACAACGGCCATGATCGCAAGGTGGATGGTTCAACTCCCACCCAAGCTTCGTTGTTGCGTCCTTGGATAAAATGCTTCATGACAATTATCTCTGTTTAATGGAATCCGACAAGCAGCAAATTAAAGAAGGCAGAAGCAAATTCAATCGGAAAACTCGGAAACAAAGGCAACTCCTTAGCGAGTCAGGATTCGTTCTATGCATAGCGCCTCCGTCGCTTTCTCGTGACAGGAGAATAAAAATGAAGAAATCATCAATCAAATCATAACAGTATAATGTATCATGTATTGACCACCACTTTTCTACTAATTCCGATGCTTTCGTAAACCAACTTCATCCATGCTTGCTTTCGTTTCATGACGACAAGACAACTTACAAGCTGTTTCCATGTTTAAATAAACATGATAATAGCGAGGCTTGGATAAGCTAAGACCCGACCCGATTATGAGCTTCGTCATTATTTTAACATAAAGTTGGGAAAAATAGCTCTCTGGCAGCAATCGACTATTGCTTTATCCCAAATAGGCTGAAGCAGAAGTCGATTGCTACCGGATAGCGTTGAGCAAGTCCGTTGAGCACATTAGTCATGCTTCGCGACACACGCGAATATTTGCTACGTTTAGTGATTTACTTATTTATGAATTATTTATTTTGGCTATACAGTAATATCTTTTTATTTACAGGCGCTGAACTAAAGCGAAACGAAATAAGCGATATTTACTGTATGAGTTTTTTTTCTACATTACTGAAAAGTGGCCAACAATATAGATTTCTTTTGATAAATAACACGTACGAAGTTTTAAGTGATGTAAACGCTTTCGCAATATTCATTGACCATGGAGGAACAGAACAGAACGTTTATTTTGTTGCTTCAATCACAAGGTACATTACAGCAAGTTTGGCACATGAATAAACAAGTGATACACGCAACAGGCAGCTGCGAAGGGACCAATGGTCTTACTTCGCGGTGGAGAAGTGTATTTGCCTGAGCTGTTCCTAGGTTCATTCCTGCGCTCCTTCGTGCCATTTTTGAATGCCGATCAGCCCATCCTTATTATTTGTTATTTTACATAAAGTATAGACTACAACCAATGAGTAAATCTGACCAGACTCTAGTGAAAAAAATCTTGCCTGCTTCTGAACGATTTTATTGTCCTTTTTTTGATTTTTGTTGCTTTATTTTTCTTTCTACTGAGAAAGTGGTTAAGAAGCTGTAATAATCTCGTTCAAGAGTCTCCGCCCGAGGAATCCTGTTAAGTGCCTTTCCAAACGGCAAAACTGGTCAGCTTTCCTTTAACGTCAACTTTTTGACTTGTTCCCCCCCCGCTTTTCTATAATGTTGAACGCCGAACAAAAAAACTCTTCTGGTCCTGCCACTTTCGTCTTTTAAAGCCTGAGGTTTGAATTCAATCGTTAAATATCGATACTTCCGCTTCGCAGGCTTTTGTCGCTCGATGATGTAATTTGTTACAAGTTAATGTTTCAAGCTGTTTCCAATTTGATCCTTTCAATATTATAACTCCGCTGTTCACTTTGTTGTTTCAGATGATTATTGTTGCGTATGAAGTTTCTGATTATCGTCACAATAAACTAGTAGTCACCCCCAGAGAGAATTATAAGGCAAAATGGATTAATTTGGACATTGAGCCAAATTCTTATGACATCTTTTGCTTTATGACTTGCTTTGTAGCTGTCTTCACAGGTAGTAACTTCACATAGTTGGTTTAAGCTTATACTCATCAATTGTTTGGTTTTGGTTTAGTCAGATTGGGCATTTTTTGGTTTTGATATTAACAGTATGATCAGAAATACCATATGGCTTAATTGCGGCATGCAGTTTTGTCTTGTGGCTGTACCAGTACGATCGTTAGAGTTTTGTATATTTGTCATCGATCAACTATTTCGCATGCTGCGCTAGCGTTTGCTTTACGGTTATAAGACTGAGTGCGATACCAATTCGAATGAGGCAAAATTTGAAAAAAAATTGCAAAACGTGTAATTTTAGATTTGATTCATCACTTAGTAGCCCATATCACAAGCTATATGATTAAAATAGGTTTTTGCTGTCAAGAACTCAAATGTAACTGTCAGCTTTTGCTGCAAATCGACTTGAAAATGTCATATAGCAATGGATAAACGGTTACCATTTAAAGAGTAAAATTATTTTTAATGTGATTTCTGCTGCAGCCGTAGGTTACCTAGACCTTTCAAAGGCTATTACAACTTTATAACTGCCCTACCAATCTTTATTTTACCAAGTTTATTTTACTATTTATGAATGGTTTTACTACTATTAATGTGGAAGCACCGTCTAAACTAGCAGGAATGTCCAACCTACGACCCACTTAATGTGTGGACTCATCACTTAATATGTGGAAGCGGCCCACTATCGACCCATTGAAAAAAAATTTTGAGTTTTTTTTTTTTGGCTCTATTATATCGATAGTTTCAAAGAAAACAGAACGTCTGAGGACGTGAAGACCTTTTTTTGCTCTTCGACGAAATTTTACAACGGGACGTCTGAGATTCGAAATTATACAGCGGATCGTCTGAAATTTACAATAGTTTTGCTGCTCAGTTAATATTTTAGCTCGCAATGCGGCCCATTTAATAAAAACGTTGGACATCCCTGGTCTAAACGATGATTGTGAATATATCTTTAATATTTTTTAGGTCCAGTGTTCAGATACAAAACGTATCATGACATGTTCCACAACTATGTCAATACTTCTGCCTGGGTGGAGTTATATTCCAGATTAAAGGCGTTTGTCTTTGTTTCTGGCTTATTCGCATATTTTTCATCATACAGTGGCAATTATTTAAAAAGCGAACAGTTTTTTGAACACAAGTTTGCAATGAGGTCAGTAAATGTGCTTGAAGTGTAAGTGGTAATTTTACTGATATTCACTGTCTCGTATACTGGTTTTGTATAGTGTAGGGATGAAGAACCGTCAGTGACATGGTCTAGCGGTACCGCGCGCATGTGACAAATCCTACGTGACGGGTTCGATTCGCGGCTGGAGCCGAGAGCATTTGACGTATGTAATGGGTGGCTGCTGACTGGAAGAGCGCAAGCTCACTTCGCAGTCTCCCTCAGTTACTGTTGAATTTTCGGTTCAATACAATTTGAAAATAACCTAGGTATTGTGTGCTTCAAATTTCTTAAGAAAAATGCTGAAAATCGAAGTTGTCAATCAGTTTTCAACATGCACAGAATAGTCGAAAAATCAATGCAAATCGTCGTTGAAACTATTTGACACGTTATTGAAGCAAAAGCAAACAAAAAAAGTTTCTCACCTGCACAATCTATACAATTTCAAAAGACTCCAGCCGGACTTTTTAGCGGTCGGTTAGCGCAGTTGTAGAGGCATCGCTGTCGGTACGAGAGGTCTAAGGTTCGAATCGCAGGTCGGTCAGATCGAACACAGTGTTGCAAAGGTTGCCACCGCTGCGATGTTTCTTCTGAGCAGTGTTGCTCAGGCGCTGAACCGCGAAGGTGGTCCCTACCACTAGTCACACGCTTCGGTGTGATAACGCGAGTATAATGAAGGTTTGATATTTTTGTAATTTTAGTTGTTTTTTTTTAAATTGATGCTTAATTAATTGAATTTGTCTTGTTATGATCTGTAGAAGTCTTAAGCGCTTAATTTATTTACGCAAAATAAATTAGCCTTTTTTTTTCACTCTAACAAGACCAAAACCTTACAGCATTATACATTGGATGCTGATTGTCGATCAGGATAGTTAGTTAGAAAGTAATTCGAAAATGACTCATTGTTTCAAATCACGTACATTTTATTCAAATGCTGTAATATGTTTCTCAATTTTTTTTGGTGTGTTGCTTGATGTGTTGCAATTAAGTCAATGCTCTTGTTTTCTTAATCTTAAAAATTTTAATATTCACTTCAAATAAATTATATAATATTTTGTAAATTAGTATATTAAATGTACTTAATAACAATTTCAACCACATTGAAATAAATAGGTATTGCATTCGTAGAAATAAATTCCTATTTTCTTGCTGCAAGAATAACGTTGTGTTTATGTTAAGATTGGTGGATCTGAGTATCGTGGCTTTGACGCAAGGAATGAAGTATTCACTTTGTTGGCAAGTTGCAGAAGCTACTTGTATTCTCGTGGGACTTGGTGGGTACCCGGA
The DNA here is from genome assembly GCA_964006365.1 of Trididemnum miniatum. Classification (NCBI taxonomy): domain Eukaryota; kingdom Metazoa; phylum Chordata; class Ascidiacea; order Aplousobranchia; family Didemnidae; genus Trididemnum; species Trididemnum miniatum. The sequence continues at coordinate 15,945,828 of OZ023244.1, forward strand.
TTCTACTAAACCTATCCCTGGAATGGGTCCATCGATTGAATTAAGAGAAAGAGAATTGTAAGTTAATGGAATCATATGTCCGTTGTGGGCATATTGGTTTTAGGTGTTGGTTAGGAATGGATGATTTTGACTCCCAAAAAGCTATCTAAATGACAAGTTTCTTTGTATCTAAAATGGTTTTTCGGAGGCAAGATTTTGAGAAGGATAATAAAGTAGAGAAATAAAAATAGTTTTGTTGCTGTTAATTCGTGTAAGTTGGATTAATTTCATTCTACATTGTCACAAATGCTTGACCTTAACTGATATCTAGTTAATATTTTACGCATAAACCAAAAAATACTGCATCCTGTAGATGGCAGCTGAATGGTTTCTGCTTGGTGTATATAGTGTGGCCCTAAAACACGTATCTTACAACTTTTCCAGAATAGATTCAGAGAGCAGTGTATGATATGGTATACTGCGACTTCCGTTATACAGCATCTAGACTCATATTTGGCATGTATCAATTTTGAAACATAGCGAAATCGTTTGATAGCTCAAAAGAATTGCAGTCATAAAGTGCATTAAACGGTAAACCTTACCATGTTATAGCGTTGCAATCATACGACCTAATTCCATATCTTTGTCCACTTCACGCTATTCTTTATTTTAAGGGAGAAAGACCTTACCTGCAACTTTGATACGGTGTCCACCATAAAATTTGTGGATACATTGTCGTCTCCATCTGTAAAAGGGGCATTACAAACATGGAATCATTGTACACAGTGGTGGTTGGCTTATTTCGTGTACTCAAGTACAATTTTTCCGCGCAGTTGGAAATTAATCAGGTAATTTAATTGCAGTAGTCGTTGTATGATGGGTTAGCTATTCAAGAATTTGGGAAATTACGAAAAATTAAAAGATCTGGTCTAGTATTTCCAATTCCATTTATGGGCCGTTTTGTAGTAAGTGTGTCGTAACATAGGTGTTATTTTCGTTACCGTTAATAGTGTTTTTACGATTAGTATTTTACTTGCAAAAGGTTTTCTTCGAATCGGGTTTCATAAAGTGCACTCCGTATTCAAAATGCAGCATCTTTTTTTGTTATTACTGTTTGTTAAATACTTGGGGTGGCGCAATCGCCTCTGGCAGAATGAAAGAATAATTAAATACGCATGGTGGCGCTATTAATAAACTCTGGAAAACAAAACTTGGTATCGGTAAGCTGGGTGGTTTTGGGATGTTCAACGATGAGGCTATGCCAGTTTAACTCTTAGCAAGGTCTTCAATGTTGCTTAATTATACTTCGCATACCAAGCTGTATCTAAAAACAAAGAGGAGTAGGATGTAGTGGTTATTATGATGGCAGCACTGTACATCGTTAGCACTGAAATGCAATTGGCAATGACCACTAACGCTACGCACGACTCCTAGGTCTAGAATTAATACAAAAGTCTCATGCTCTGTGCGAATGACGTGCGAGAGTAATATAAAATCATTGAGGTTTTATACATCAAAATCTTTATGCAATTGAAATTATAAAGTTAGCGGCACTTTTTGAGATGGAGCGCAAAGCAAATTTAGGAAATCTGTAAGCGTTGACTTCGTTATCGCTACTTAGCTTTGTATTGAACTTAGTTTGATTCCAACGCAGCCACGGTTCGATTTTAAAAATTACTGACGTGTATTTGTGGCTCTGAATGTTTACCGTGCTACAAATCAATCAAATAATACTTTCGTTTTGTCCTAGCTATATGTGCTTCGCGCATGTTTCAACTTTTGATCTGTACTTCGCTTTAAGAAGTTTTTTGTGGCATAAAGCTCTTTAATCTAGTGATCAAGAAAGTTTTGCGATCGGAAAACTGGGTTGATGCCCAGTCGAATCAAACCAAACGCATTAAAAATTTTGATCTCAGTGCTGCCAGAGTGGCTCACCGCTGTTATAGCGTCCTTCTACTTTCACAGCTATGCTTTCCAAGTGCTAAATTTTAAAGATAATCGTCGCAAACTTGTGTCTCGCTTCAGCGTTGATAAATAGGTTTGTGAAATGCTGATGTATGAACGAACTAGCTACTCACTAAGACTGTAACCGTTGGATTCTGGTTCCAAAGAATAAAATGACGTTTTACTGTCAATAAAGGATGTGTTTTGACTCGCCACAATCAAGTCATTAAACCTGTTTTATTATGTTTATGGAATGATAGGAACAAGGTGCACCTTACTTTCGCACGCTTGCTTTTGTTCAAGCCAATTTAGCTGACTCACTAACGCGAACCGTAGCTCAGATACACACAGCAGTTTCTGTCAACTACATTAGCCTGCGGGTTTTAAATTTTGTTCTTCCGGCTTTTTGTTTGGGTTAGAATCAAATCATGCCTCAAATTTTAAGCCCACTTGCAACTCCTGATGATAGCCAAACGGTTAAAGCATTATATACTCAATGTTGTGAGCTGATAGTGATGCAAAAGATGCGTTAAAAAGAACAAGTTAATTGCAAAATCTTCGTTTTACTTTCTGCGTAGATATTGTCTCCTATCAATCTCCCTTAAAAGGAAATAGTTAGCAGAAAATTATAGTTTTGTTGAAACTTGCTGTAGCGACTTAAAGTTTAAATGCGTTCCAAGCATTTTTTAATCTTAACCGATTTTATAAGCAAATTTTCAGCTCTTTTTGGCCTCATCTTGCATCGTCGTCTTAGAACAAATGAACACATAGTTGGAAGGATATTAATGGGATATGTAGGATCAAATGGTTTAACCTGGTATAGCTTAGCGCGCAACTTAACCCTTCTGATATTTTACATTTTTTCCATTCTTTTCGAAAATGCTTAAGCCTAGACTCCTACAAGAAGCGAAACGTGGTATAGAAACAATAAAGTTAAGTCCTGAAGGAAAAAGTTCTGTTTGAAAGAAATAGTTTTGCTGTAGCGTTCTGGGTGCGCAGCTGTGACAGACAGACAGACAAGTTTATTTTCTTATTACAACTACAAGCACTCAAAAAACTTTAAAAAGGAAAAAGAGTAGATTTAATGTAAACATACAACTGAAGCTCGTTTACTTGCAATATGAGGTGAGGAAGCCGTAAAGGGACGTGAAGTCTTCGAGTCAAACGACTACCTTTTGACGTTTTAGATGCTAAGTTGCGAAGATTGGCACCGCCGAATGGTGACATGTATCACACGAGATGAGAAAAATGACTGATTAAATAACAAATTGATGTTTTTTTAGGGTTTTTTCTGTTTTATTAATGAGTGCTGTAATACATGGAGCAAAGATCGGTTATTACATGAGTTTTCCAATGCTCATAATTCCTTTAATCGCTGAAGACATTTGGACCAGAAATATAAACCCTCGAATGGCAGGAAATATATTTTTGTCTACAATCTATACGCTGTAAGTATCTTGATCGTATGTCTACAACTTATTAGACGTTATCAAGGAATATTCCAATTCCATTGTAAATTTTAAGGCTCTTAATTGGCTTTACGTCACCTGTAACTGTCCGAAATGAAAACGACTCTTGTCCAACAGACCATGAATAAATAATTTTCAGGCAATGAAGCCCTTTCTTGGGTTGCAATGACTAGTGTCACTAACAGTTTCGCAGTCACTGCTCTTATTTGGTGAGTATCAATAAGGGGGGGGGGGAGGTAGCCTTGGAAAACATTTTTTGGGGGAAGTGACAAAGTGCAATAAGGGAATAACTTCAGAAAGATGATCCGTTTGGGTAAAGGGCCTAAGGGAATTGGGAATACACTAGCACACTCCAGATTAAGCTTTATCAAAAAAAGCACCTTACCCCCGTTGCTTCGCCGTTGGTTTTGTAGTAACTCGTAACTGCGGTTGTTTGTTGACGAATCATTGAAAATATGCGTCATCACAATCAGGATTGCTTTTCAAGTTTTTGCTTATCAACCTGGATGTCGTAGACTAGAGTGTACTGTATGCAGAGATGGGCAGTATCGAGGTGTTTGTATCGGCGATACGTATCGCGCGATATCGCGCGATACGCGATACTTGATATCGCGCGATACGCGATACTTGATATCGCGCGATCGCGCGATATCTTGTATCGATATCGGTATCGATTAAGTGTTTCACTACAGTATCGCGTATCGGTATCGATTAAGCATGTTTTTGTGCATCGCCGATACAAGTATCTCGATACTGTTTTTGAGCACGATCAATCTTACCAGGTGTTGACTGCGTGTTCATTTGTCCGCAGATTGTAAACTTGCACCATTTTTTATAATTCATTTGTAAACCAATTTTTTAATTGATTTTTTAATTGATTTTTTTTCCTGATATTGTATCGAGATACTTGTATCGGCGATACAAGTATAGATATCGGCATCGATTTAACACCTCTTCAAAGTATCGTGTATCGGAATCGATTAACTTTATTTTCAAGTATCGTGTATCGATATCGATTAACTCAAAAACTGAGTATCGCACCGATCTCTGACTGTATGTTGTTATAGTAGGCGAACGTTACAAATGAAGGAATTAAAAAGTAATGAACTAAAAACGGCGTATTTGTATTTTGTTTTAGGCTGTATTGGATTTTCTTCAAGTCATTGGTTATGTTCTATCTGATCTGCGTGTTTTTGCTGCAAGAATACAGTGACATTATACGCTTTGGAGAGTCCTTGTATTTTTATGGCTATTCGGTACCAAGTGTATTTTTAGTCTTAGGTTTATTTATTTCCACTCTTTTGCCTAGACGTATGTCTTAAGTGTATGTTTCGCTTTTGCAAGCAACAAAATTCTTTAGTCAATAGTTACAAACAGGTATTTTGTCACATTGCCCCTGTCCACATGTCCATTGTAAGTGGGTCAAAAGCCCATGGGTTTTCTGCATCATAATCAAATTTTGTTGCCATAATCTCATTTTTCAATTATGACATTAAAAATTTGATTATGATCCAGAAAGCCTGTGGGCTTTAGGCCCATTTGAACTGGACATGCGGACAGAGCAATCATTAAACTTGTGTGAAAATCTGCCTTAGCCTATAGTTATAGTTGTGAACGTGAAACAACGTTTATTGTTTCGTTCTTTCAAAATTAAGTGGAGCGTGAAGTTGCTAGACCTTATTTCTGTTTGTATCTCCAACGTCGTGGGCCAGAGCCGTGCAACGAAACAAGCTTGAGGTAATCGAAAAGTCTGGTTCATCTACATTAACTTTTGTGATAAATGTTTTTTACATTATTATTTAGAATTGAAGAGCTGGGCATAAGGAGAAAGCAAAGCTTTGATTGCTTGTATTGCTACGCCACGGGCATTAATTCTTTTGCATACAGGGTAGTTTGTGTCGAGAGTTTGTTTACTAACAGGCAGCCAACTTTGCTCAAGTCGTTAGTTGTGTGGTTAATTATTCAGTATTATAAATTAGTAAGGGTGCATTTTGGGTGAACATTGCGCCATTACTCCACCACCCTTTTGACATGGTATTTTTATTTAGAAAATACAGTTGCAATTTCTGATTCCCATCCATCTGAAATTTTAGCTGCGAACTGTTGTATTGTTAAGTTAGGGAAGTCTTCTTGGGTATAAAATTTTACTGTACCATGTGTTATGCTTATAGCTTCTGTCTTTTAAACGTGATGCAATATGAAGCTTAAATATATCAAGCTGAAATCTGTTATGTTATGAGCTATTACAATTTATCAAAAATAAATTTTTATTCTCCAACACGTAAGCTCATTATATTTCTTAATCAAGTCTTTTAGATTTGTTCGTGCGAGGTGCGTAATTTGCTGAATCACGAGGTTGCACGTAGAGCAAAATAAGCTCTTAATTTGAAGTTTTACAATCTAGTTGGTGATGTGCAGAGCCGTAACTTCGTCTGGTGCCTGGGTGCATACAACAAGTACGGAGCCCAGAAAAAAGGTTTCCCACCCCCGCTTGATGCCTGCTACAGCCTCATGCCCCCTTGCTCCGGGGCGAGTGCCTCCTAGTCCCTCTTTACGATAAATTGATAGTAGTGTGGGTCCCTCTTGGTGTGAGACCCGTATGCTCTAGGGCTAGAGTCTAGGCAGTGCACCACCTACACTCTCGGTAGTTGTGGCTTTGGTAGCCGCAATACGTGTGGGAGTTGGGAGCGAGTCAGCTGTTGGTAATCATTAATATAGTTGCCTTCGTCATATTTCTACAAGCACCGTAATCTTTATCTCCTTCTAGCGTCAACCGCGACACATTAACTTCGTCTTTTTCCTGTGTGTTTTCCAAGCGGTATTTAAGCAGTGGCGTAACAAGGCAGGCGGTCCGCCCCGGGCAGCACGCCGGGGGGACGGCATTTTTGGATAAGCTTTACGTGATTTTTTTCCTAATGATTTTAAACTACCATTACTTAGCCTATTTGCTATATCGCTTATTTGCTAATCGTAAATCATATTACTGTGTAGCTCAATGCCCAGGCGCAAAAGTTGCGGAAATGGGCCCGCCATCTCGTTTACGCTTTGGTGTATTCCCGCGAGTATAATAAAGATTTGATTTTAATGTTTATTACGTCACAACTGCGCACTGCTTTCTTCTTCTTCTTTGCATTATTGAAATGGCTGACACTCACAAAGCCTCTGCTTTTAGACAGAAGCTGCGGAAATATTTTAGCATTGTCCAAAGTGACTGCATCACTGCATGCCCTTTGTCGATAAAAAAGTGTGCTGAAATGAGTGTTTTTTATGTGAAAACCGTAAAAATTCGTAGGCGCCTTTGACCTCCTGCGGCTGGAGTTTTCACCCCTAGACCCCCGGTTGTGACCCCTTTTCTACCAAATCCCATGGGCCACACTGATACTGCATTGCATTTTGGCGTATTATTCTTGTGTTGACGGTACGGAAATGAAAGACATTAACTGACTAAGCCGGTTAATACACACTAGCATCAAAAATCATTGCTGTAGTTTGCAAGTCAGCGCGCTTTTAATTCTCGCATATTTTGTCATGGAGAGTAGATGGCCGCATTTGAAGCTGATTAATGCTTAAAAAATTATTGCTCATTTGGGGCCGGCAGCTTTCACTTATTATTCGCAAGCGTATATTTGATTAGAAACTACTAGAGTTTCGATAGAGATGAGTGAATTGCGATTGCTGTAGTCAGTAGAATCGGTTGTTTTAATCATAAACTTAGTTAATCGAAGTGTTAGTCAATTAATTCTATTTTAGTTTGATTACGGTAATTATTATTAGCGTGATAATTTGCGGATGTAAAAGTTAACTTATGGGATTGTATGTGAATAAGATTTCAGAAGTATATTTTAAATCGAATCATTGGACATTATATGTTTACTTAAAAATGTTATAAATTACGATTGCTACTTCCAACAATTTTGTGCTATTTTCTTCACTTCAATGAGGAAGATACCACATATTGCGTTCTACAAAAGATCGATAGAAAAATGACAAAAAACATCCTTATCAAAAAATTGGGCAAAAAACAATTCAAACCTGCGAAGATACCTAAATGCTGGACTCGCAGCGATTGTTTGTCAATAAAAGCAAACGACGCAACCTTCTGTAAAGTAAACCATTGCTAGAAATAGATTTTTGTGCTAGAGACAGCGCGCCGTCAGTAAACAAACGAAGAAATATCGCATGTCATGCGCTTCAATAGCCAGGGCTCTGTTTAAAATTTGATCCTTCCAAACACCGGTACGCAGTTAGATGTCACAAGCCTGACGGCGTTTAGAAACCAAATGTTGGAGGAAAAAAGTAATTCGTCATTGACACGATTTGGCATGCCAGCCGCTGTTAGCCAGCGAGATTTCAGCAGTGTAGTTCACGCCTTTTCCTATTGCGTGTGTAACGCAAAACAAAACTGCGTTTGAAAAAGGCTAGCACGTACCAACGTAACAGCTAGTTAGTCTGCGTGCTGGTACGAAGTTATTTCAATGCGCTGTTTGTTAGCAAAAGCAAACAGCGTGGTATCAAGATCATACTAAGCGGGGTTTATGAAATTAGTTGTTACCTGGTACAGTAGCCTTTAAAAAGTATACCTGATGTTGAGGTAGTTTATGCGTATCGTGTAAGCTTCAGAAAGGTGGTTGAAGTTCAGCAATGTCGCTACTCAACCGTGAATTGACGTTTATGCTGATGCTGGGCACTTCCTTTGCGTGTGGAATCATCATTCGTCTTTTTGGACAATTTCGGTACAAAAAGGAAGTTTTATCCATCATTGGATTAATCCAAATGTTCTGGTTTTGCGAGTGGGATTCCATTCATTTGCTCTTAATGATGGGTATTGGAACAGCCCTGATCAAAATACGACTGTAAGTTGTCTTATGTTGTGGCAAATATTGCTTTTTGCAGTGTGGATTGTGTAACGCTTTTTGTTTATACGGCACACAGACTGGTCAAGTAAGGTAAAAGGGGTGTTGCTTCGTTGAATGACAAATATCTTGCAGTAGCCCAATGCGTCGAAACATATTACCACTTGTATTCTTAAACTTCCGTAATGTAAAATTTGATTGATGATTTCTTCATTTTTATCCTCCTATTACGAGAAAGTGACGTAGGCGCTACGCATAGGACGAATCCTGACTCGCTTAGGAGTAGCCTTTGTTGCCGAGTTTCCCGCTTGAGTTTTGCTACTGACTTGTTCAATGTGCTGCTTGTTAGATTCTACCAAGCAGAAATAATTGTCGTAAAGCATCTTATCCAAGGAAGCAACAACGAGACTTGGGTGGGAGTTGAACCATCAACCTTGCTATTATGGTCGTCGTAAAAACGACTCTCCGAAACACTCGGCCACGCTGCCGACAATTTTCAACCGAGTTAGTGAAACAGCCGAAAAGCGCGTAGGCTCTAACAACTGCGCGAGTGCACGTGCTAAATGTTAAAGCAATGCTTCTGTCTACTGTCGGTACAAAATTGAAAATGTGTGAAAATGGATCTAGTTAATAAACCCTTTCCAATTTACTAGAGTTTTCTTGGTTCGTTTTAAACCACATCCCTTTTGATCGACGAATACATATTAGACCTAGCTTGTCCAAACCTTTTGTCTGGGCCGGATTACGGGTTTCTGAGGCCTGGGACTATGTGGTAGTCAGGGGCCTGTTTTGTCCCCGTCAGTCAAAGACATACTGAAATGTGTAGCCTACATACCAGTATTAAACACATTCAAAAAACCTATTTTCTACAAAGCTTTAGAAGATGTACATAATGTCATGCCACAGATCCTCAATTCCTGCAAATATGTTTCTGTTGTTTTGTAAATAATTCTACGATTAGTTCCTCCCAAGCCATGCAAAATTTGCGTTAACCTCCTTCAACGCCTCTAATTCGTATCCTAACGTCCTTTTGCGTACCTCCACCAAAAATCGTACGGCATTTTGTGTGAAACTATCTTTAATTTACGCTGCTATCTATGAATTATTACAAAATAATCATAGATTTCAATGACTCACTAAAACAGCGACGTTTCTTCGGAGCTGTGTTGCCAAGCAGGCGCTATGCCTCAAGGATGGACCCCCCGCCAGGCCGCCACATGTATCACGCTTCAGCGTAATCTTGAGTTTAAGTCTGGATAAAACGTTGCATAACACACTGTAACCGATGCTAGGCTGTTGATAGTATTTGATTGAGATTTGTGGCAAAATTAACACAGCAATGAACATTTTTATCAATATTTGATCATTTTATTTAACCAGTTTGAATTTTGTTTCGAAAACCGTCAAAAGCGTTGTACGCAGTGCCAAAACTAGCGCCCCCCGAACCCCCCAACCGGGGGGGGGGGGCCGCACAAAAAGGGGGGCCCCGTAAATAGTCAGTACGTAGTACTATTTAATCAACGTATGATAAAGGTGCCTTAAATAAGCCTATTCTAAGATTCAATATATTTTTTGTTTTAACTCGCGCGATGTGGGACCCCCATACCATATTTATGCTTTTGGCCTTGGGGGCCCCTGCAAATTTTTCGAAAAATAGCAGTCGCAAAACTAGCAAACAAAAGTTTAGTAGCATACCAAGGGCCAGGGGCGGATCCAGGGGGGGGATGTGGGGGATGCATCCCCCCACCAGCCATTTTCAACAATGCTTTGGATAAATAAAGTTTTTCTATAATTTCGAACCTCTCATAACCATGGGTGCAAATCCATGGAGGAATGTATCCCCCCAATAATCCGGCAGCATCCCCCCAATATTTTCATGTCCCAAGACTGGGCGTCAGCGCAGGTGATGACCTTTTTTTGGCCTTCACTTCATTTTGGGCAAAAAATTGGCATCTGGGAACGTTATGATCTTTTTTTTGGTCTTCACTTCATAGTGGGCAAAAAATTGGACATCTGCAGACCTGTCAATTTACCTAAATCATCCCCCCCAATATCTGAAAATGGTCGATTTTGCTAAATCATCTCCCCCAATGCTCAACGTAGATTTGCACCCCTGTTCATAACAATAAACCTTAGTCGCCTTAAGCACGCATAATCGAAACTGTGCGAACAAAATGCATCATATTTGATAAAGCACTCAAAGTTAGGGGCCAAAAATATGAACAAACTTTGCCTGAGAATTGTTCGAAAAGCGCTAAAATGACCATTACAGTATGCAAATTTTCAAAAATTTTTCGGGGTACCATGCCCCGGACCCCCCTAAAGTCGTTTTTGTTACTTACGTTGCTTGAAATAACTCTACCGGGAAAAAATTGCCCTTGAAAAAGTGACGAAACTTGGTGCCCTTTCCCTGAAAAAAATTCTGAATACGCCCCTGACATGAAACATTTTGAAAGGGCTTATTTACTCCCGTTTCCGGGTCTAAGCATCTTTATATTTAGTTAACATTCAACCTAATTTAAAATCACATTCCCCCCCCCCCCCCACCAAAACTATCTGGAAATTCTGAATACGCCCCTGACATGAAACATTTTGAAAGGGCTTATTTACTCCCGTTTCCGGGTCTAAGCATCTTTATATTTAGTTAACATTCAACCTAATTTAAAATCACATTCCCCCCCCCCCCCACCAAAACTATCTGGATCCGCTCCTGCCAAGGGCCTCTCATTCTCAAGTGAAAGGCACAAAAATAAGCCTTAAAAACGTTTTTTCTTCGCATAGGTAGCGAAATGTTAGAGTAGAGTTTGCTTGCAGCATTATTTTAGTGGGTTTGGAAGGGACCTAGTTAAACAGACTACTACACCTTGTTAAAACTGAGAATTTTAAAGGCTGAAAACGCACAAAAAGCCTCCAAAATAAGGTGAAATTCCGCAAAATTTCGCAAAAAAGACCCCCCTAGCTTGGCATCGCCCCTTCGGGGCTCGCTCTTTTGCATCGCCATCCAAGAAAAAAATTTTAAGGGGCCCCGAAAGATGATTTCGAGGGGCCCCGCATTGCCTAGTTTCGGCCCAGGTTGTACGATATTCTGTAGAACAATCATATTGCGTCAGAATGTTTTCATGTATGTTTTTCGGCATTTTTTCGCTTTCTGCAATTTTGACCCTAGCATAAGGAGATTTGATTGGTTAAGAGGGGCTGGGACAATTTTAAAGCTAGCTTCTGGACCCTGTTTCCTGCGCCTATAAATGCCTCAGCCATTGGGCTGGTGAAGCGGTACTGGTCCGAATCTCGCAACTCGAAGGAGGTCCGAATCTCACAAACTCGTAATCAGTCTTTTTTGATTTCGTTGAATTGCCGCAGATCTTGTGATTTAATTTCAGGAGTAAATTCCTTGAAATTTTTGGCATTGATACAATCTTGAATCTCTCTCTCTCTCTCTTAACCCTATAAACCTAAACTAAATGGATTAGACCTACTTGATAAAGGTTGGTAATTCGTATTCAACTTTAAAATATAAAATAGTTGATTGATGAAAAAATCACTTAGTTGTTCATAATACGTTGTTATCGAAGGGCGTATTTTTTCGGTGGACCTGGGGCTGCAGCCCCCGCCTTAATCCGGCCCTGCTCCTTGTTACATTCGTGTACTGTATAGGCTACATAGAAATTTTGAATATCCATGTATTAATAACTCACATAAAATCACGAAAGAATCTATCGCCTAAAACAGAAATTCTGGGTAGGCTCCTGATTGATAGCTTTATGTGCATGCTCATTGCATTGCGCAGTGTTTTTTAAAGGTTTTGCTGGATGAACCATTAAGCAATTGTGAAAGACGCAGATTTACTCTACATTATGGTAGAAGCGGATTTTGATAAACCGCTGAGAGATCATTTGGGTTCCTCAAAACGCCTTAAAGAAAACACAACAATGTGATGACGTATTTTCGCCCCCCGGGTAACAGCTATACCCTGAACCCGCCCCTACATTGTTCAAGCCCATTAAGGAGTCGACAGCTTCATGTTTGAGATTGACCTACATTTTGCGTTCCTTCGCTTTTATTTTTTACCGTAATACTAGGCCTATAGTTTGAGTGTTCAGTGAAAAGAGGTTTGTCTACTCCAAGAAAGCAAAAGATCAACAAAACGTGAGCCGCTATCCACTACTGAGGTACGGTTACAAAGGTATTTATGACCGCCCAATGCGCATTATCATTCTTCTGTTATACCTGTTGGCAGTTGGTCTGCTTGATTGGTTTCGTAAACGTTATCTTTTTGCGCGGGTCGTCATTGTACAGAGATTTACAGGATAAATCTTAACAATAAGTCGTAGCTTGGGAAATAATAGTTAACTATTGTCTTCGTCTGACGGTATGAATAGTGGTTTTCTTGCGCTTAACATTTTAACAGCAGCTGCTGCCGGTTTGCTTTTTAAAACGCTTAAGAAGACTGTTGTATTATGATATAAAGCAGCAGGATTGTATACGAGCTCAAGCTGACTAGTTCAGGCCCGAATTTGATCTCAAACTTTAGTCCGATAGTCTGCTGGCCCAACTTACTCCTCTGTAAAGCAGTGCTCTTAAACTAATTTTGCAGCCGTATGATGAATCCCCAGTTAATAAAAAAATTTAAAAATATCGAGTAAAATATAAAAATGCATAAATTTTGCTTTTGTTGCGTAGCAGAATCAATGACGTATTCTATAATATGGATTATGGGTTTTTAACGTTTGATCTATAAACGTAGGTCTAAACTTGTAAGAGGTCCGCTTTAAGGACTTCGTAGAGCCAAATATTAATAGCTTGCACCACGAATTACGAGTTGACTATACCATTTAATATTTGTTGCCATAACTTAAAAAAAAATCAAATGAAATCATCATTATACTCGCGGTATTACGCTGAAACGTAGTGAGTGGCTGGGCCAATCTCTGCGGCTCAGCGACTTGGCAACACAACTCCGAAGAAACGTCGCGGCGATAGCGAGTCGTTGGCGACACTGCAGTTAGTTTGACCGATCCGGCAATCGGACCCAAAACCTTTCGCACCGTTAGCAATGTCTTTATAAACATGTTTTTTTAAAGGTTCTGTGGCTTCGGTGTGATGTGTTGGAGATGTAAAGTCCATAAATCAGTGGTTCTCAAACTTGTCGGAAGTATCGAACCCAACAGGTGTCATGCAAGCATACATCGAACCCTTAATTATAACCAGGAGCGGATCCAGAAAATTTTAGAGGGGGATGCAGTTTAGAATTAGGCTGAATGTTAAATGAGTGCAAAGACGTTAGACGTCTAAACCGGAAAAGGGCATAAGCTCTTTGAAAATGTTTCACGTCAGGGGCGTATTCAGAATATTCTTAAGGCGGTGGAGGGTGGCATAAAATTTTTACATTTTTTAAGCGTATTTTTTTCCGGAAAGTTAATTTGAAGCAAATTGAGGAACAAAAATATGGCTCTAGGGGGGTCCGGGGGTATGCTTCCCCGGAAAGTTTTCAAAAATTTAGACACTGTAATGGCCATTTTGGAGCTTTTTGAACAATTTTTATGGCAAATTCTGTTTAATTTTTTTGCCTCTAACTCTAAGTCCTTCACCAAATATGATACATTTTGTTCGCACATTTTCGATTTATGCGTGCTTAAGGCGTAAAGATGATTGTTATCAAATAGGTTTAAAATTATGGAAAAATTGTATTCATCAAGAACAGCGTTGAAAGAGTATGGTGGGGGATGCATCATTCCTCGCAGAGATAGTCATTTACTACAACTGTATGCCTTTTTGCAAAAACAACCCCTGCTACAGCCTCACCGAACCCCTGGGGTTCGGTCGAACCCAGTTTAAGAACCACTGCCATAAATAATTGAAAAACACCAGCTGCTTCTATAGATAGATTTAAGCCGGTGTAAAGGAGTGTTAAATGTTATGTTCTAGCAATCGCTTTGAATGCTAATTTTAACTCGTACATTTTACAGATTTGGACCACGAGCTGTGTTTATATTTTGTTTTCTTCACCGTCTTCTATTCGCTTCTTCAAAATATCTGGGATTACCTCGCGATGAAAGCAATTTAGCAAATGCAACAATGTTTATTGCTGCAATGAAGGTATAGGCTAGCCTACTGTTCATCTACTGCAGTCTATTTTTTGTTCAGTTTTGTTGACAAAACATCCGAATTCATCTTATCGATTGACGCCACGACAAAGCCATGTGTTAAAACAAGATTTTGATATGATCGTTACTTTCTTCGAATACGCCAGGCGGCCATTGTAGCTTAGGTTACGTAGTTAAACGTCAACACTACTTCACTTCTTAAAAACTTAACGCGATCAGGGGCGTGCCCAGAAATTTGGAAAAGGGGGGCCGCAATTTCCTGTTTCCCTTTCCACTGAAAATATCGGTGAAGACCAAAAAAATGGTCTTCACGTCTTCCTACGTCCAAATTACCCCCCAAAATCAAGTGAAGACCAAAAAAAAGGTCATCGCGTCCACAGATGTCCTGTTTCCACTGTTCCGCTGACTGGAGATATATATCAGCTTATATGTCAGGGGGGGCGCGAACCCAGCTGCTCCCCCCCTGGGTACGCCCCTGACGATCTTCTAATTTAATTGGTTGTTGTAAGGTGTATGTGGTGATTTATTTAGAGAGAAAATTCGAAATCTCTTGTTTGGTGGGTAACTTAACGCATTCTTCAGTTATCACTGCACTATTGCAATAGTACGCCATAACATTAGCTGTACCTTAGCTGATCTTGGTCCATAATCTAGTCCAGTGTTTTTTAACCGGGGTTCGATCGAACCCCTAGTGTTCGACGAAGCAATCTCTGGGGTTCGGTGGAAATCCTTCAATATCCTAACACTTTCAGGGGCGTACTCAGGGGGCCGCTGGCCACTTGATTTTGGGAGAAAAACTGGACGTCGTAAGACGTGATGACCTCTTTTTTGGGAGGAAAATTGGGCATCACGCTGTCTGTTTCTAGGGTTGGGTTGAGACAGTCACGAAGTTGTTAGGGTTCGGCCGCTTGGCACGGGCTAAGAAACACTGACTTAGACCTACGTGCCAATTGCTTTTAGTGGAGAGCAAAATTCCTTATACAGACGATAATAAGCTACAGCAGAAAATGAAAATACCCCCCCCCCCCACACACACACTAAAACTGTCTATAGCCTATAACAGATATTTTCTCCTGAGCAGCGAACCCACGTGATCAAACAACTGCGCAAGTTTTTTCCTTACCAATGCTTTGTTTTAACAGCAAACGAGTGGCCAATTTTTTTATTTAATTAGCAGAGAGTAGAAATGACAAATGAACGGGTTCAACTTATGGCACGTGATCTTATTTTGTATCTCAAGATATAGGAAAAGATCCTCACTAGCGCGAGGCCCCTTCAAAGCGCGGGGCCCAATTTGATAAAATCGGTCAAATCGGCTTACAACCGGCTCTGTTCAAAATTGTGTAAAAAAAGAGGGTGCCAAATGTTCAAAAAAATGTTAATATGAAACGTTGAAAAATTAACGTTGAGATTGGAAAGACTAATTAAGTGACATCTGAGCTTCCACAGTTGGGCAGTGATTCTTATCCTGGGATTCGCTTCAAAATTTTTTTTCTGGGGGTACTTGGATGCAGGTGCGCAGCCAATGATTAATTTAGTGGAGCCGAGTGCCGGATATAGACAGTGAGAAGCTCTGTTTTCATTGGCCCTTAGTGATTGATTTCTAAACATAGTCCCATACATCAAGTAGAGGGGAGCCCCTGCTACGATGGCGGTCAAGTTTTCATGTGTTTCCGTACTAATGTTTGACATCTTATTCTAGAGAAAAACGTGTGTTGATTGAAAATCGAGCGTACATTTTTTGCCTGAATTTGCGTTATTGCGATGCAACGGTGCGAAATCCACGGCTTATTATGTTAGTCAATATTCTGGGTACCTCCAAATAATGAAAACTTAATTCAAACAAAGGACTTCTACTTTAGAGTCAACTCATTGAGGATTCGGGTTTCACCAATCACGGGTGCTTAACGAGGAAACGGTTAAGAACCACTGTTCTAGTGCTTATTCAATGAAAATAGTTGTTTAGGCTTAAGTGGTCCTCATTTTTTACTCTTGTTTGATTTAAACCGAAGCTGAATTTATTCAGTTGCGTTGCTAGAGGTTATGATTGAAACTTTCTGAAATTTTGAGAATTTGGCTCGTAAAGATTTTTGCTTTCCACGTTATTGCACAGCCCGAGTAGTCCGATAAATCACCCTATATATTTCCGCTCTATCGACGAGGTGCAACCGTCCTGAAACAGCGATTCAGCTGCTGAACCACGGTGATGCACATGCCTACGAGAAACGATGATTTATTTTATGCAATCAAACGTCCAACTACGTGTGCTGTTTCTTGGTCTTGCTATGTGGCGATTATATTCTCCAGTTCTGTGTGTCTGGTTTGAGTTGCGTCTTAAATTTTATTTGTTTTCTGTGATCCAATTTTTTTGATTTTAAATTTTCGCTAAAAAGATGTTTTACATACAACTTGTGGTCTTATCTATTTAAATGCAGCCATGCTGGTCAAACTAACGCAGATGTTTTGCAAACATTTTAAAATAGATGGTGGTTCTGAATGTATCGATAAGTGTCTTTTCATTAAATGGTTGTTACGATGCTCTGAAGAAAATACTTTCTTCTGAACGTCAATATGTCGATGATAATATATTGTGTTTTGTATGATGGCGTCATAAAACAGAGAAACACATTTTTAGATGGTGATTGTTGCATATGAAGTGGGTGATTACAGAGCAGCGAAAGCACAAACTGAACAAAAACTTCCTTTGAAAACGAGATGGGTTAATTTGGACGAAGAACCAAGTGGCTACGATATTTTGTGTTTTATGACATGCTTTTCAGCCTTATTTACTGGTAAGTTGGTGCTTGTCCTCTTCAACTTCCATTCGCATCGATAATTACACAGTACCTGCTGCAAAACCTTAAGAACTAGCGCAGAAGTTTTGTTTGTAGAAAGGGTGCGTAAAAGACCTCCGCAGTAAGGCACGATTTTTGTTGGAGAATTTAAGCAGTGACGACTTTTATCGTGTATCAAAAGAGACGTAAAGGGACTCTTATGCCCTGCTAACGCCTCGAAATCCAAGAGTCAAATGAGCTTGTGCACCAGTTTGATTAAGCTGCTCCATTTTTCTCTTCATTATTTCTGGTCGCACTCTAGTAAACAGGTTGCTCCATTCAAGGCGGTAAAGAAAAGAAGATTGGCACCGTAAGGTCTGAGCTTACATGCAATAACCGTAATGTGGAACGGACAAAAATCAAATCTTCATTATACTCGCCGTATTACGCCGAAGCGTGTTAACGAGTGACGGGGCCCAACTCCGCAGCTGAGTGCCTGGGCAACACAGCTCCGAAGAAACGTCGCAACGATGGCGAGCCTTTGGCGATATTGTGTCCAATTTGACCGGCCCGGGTATTGAACCGCAGACCTACCGCACCGGTAACTATGTACTTTAAATGTAAATGCTTAATTTAAAATCTTTGGTTTGATCAGGCTCGGAACCGTACACCAAATCTACCGTTCCAGAAGCAGATGAGTTATTTATTTCTAGGCTTCATGCGCTAATATTTTTTCTTTGTGTTCAGGACCAGTTTTTCGGTACAAAAGCTACCACGACATGTTGGCTCTGCACGTGAATGTTCCTATTCAGAATGAGATTATTACGAAGCTTATAACTTGTGCTGCGTCGTCAGCTTTCTTTTTTCTTGTTCCTTTCAATTTCAAAACGTACAATTTAGAAATTTTTACCGAAGCCAATTTTATTATGAAGTAAGCCTCATTTTGCACAAACTTACAACCGATTACAAATGTAAAAAAGTAGCGTAGCTTCGTGAATAAGGTTATATTATTTCTCCATTTAATACTGTTTAGCATCTTTGTAGTTTTGGTTTTGCGTGTTATCTTTTGCAGTTTTGGTTTTGCGTATTATCCTTTTGGAAACTTACGTAGTTTGGGGAAGCCAAAGCTGCCTTGCCTTGACTTCAAAATGTTTTTTTTTTTTTTTTAATTCTCTTGCGCTCATTTTTGGCGTATTGTAAGAACCCTCGATTCCTTTGACACCGACTCCCTGATCTCTGGCTCATTTTTATGTTTAACGTTCCGCTATTTTTGCCTTCTTTTTTCGGTTGAAAAGTTTTTTGTGAAGCTATTCCAGTAGTCCCGTCTTCGTACACACGAGTATTCTTTCGTAATCACACCTCGTGTATCTTTCTATGTGAAATAAATGCACAAATGGTGACTAGTGAAGCAGGAAGCAATTTGAATTTGAGTGACAGTATGCTTGTGTAGAGTGAATTCAAGTTTATATAAATTTGCGATTTAAGAAATTGAAATTTGAAGCATCTTTGTAGGTTTTTATTTGATTGATGGTTATTCTTATGCAGTTTTTTATCGCTACTAAAGGGGAATCGTCTAGTTTTTCTTGTTATGTTCGGTATGTGCCGGAAGAATGCAGCGCAAATTCATGCATCAGCGTGTGAATTGCATAAATATATCATAAAAAATTGCTTCATCTTGTGTTACAGTAACTTGACACTTGAACAAACGTAATACCGGTAATTTTCTTGTTTTCACTTAAATAATAATTTGACGATGGAAATTGAAATACAGGCATGATGAAATCTTATATTTTCAGAATCATTCTTATGGTGATTGTCAGTTTAACGCAAATCGCGAAGTACGCTGTGGCATGGTTGCTTGCAGAATGCGTCTGCGTTTTGATTGGCTTAGGAGCCTATCCAGTGTCCACCGATCCTATGCCAGGAATGGGACCTTCAAAGAAGATTGAATTTACTAATAACACAAAGTAAGTGTAAGCTGGTAAAAAATCAAATCTTTATTGTGCTTGCGGTATTATACCGAAATGTGTTACGAGTGGCGGGGCCCATCTACGCGGCTTAGCGCTTGGGCAACACAGCTCCGAAGAAACGTCGCAGCGGTGGTGACACTGTGCCTGAGTTGACCGATCTGGTAATTGAACCCCAGACCTCCCGAATCGATTAAAAAATCTTCACAACTGGAAAATTTTTTAAACAATGGCGGCTAGCTGCGTCCCTTTTTTTTCTGATTCTTACTAGAGATTAAAGCAATAATAAGATGGTGTTTCACTCATTGCAACCAATTAGCTTATTTAAATCCTACTGGCTAAAAGGGCTATTAATATTAAGCCTTTAATGTGTAGCCTGAAAATTTCGACAAATCCGTAGGTTTTTGACTATAATCAATGTCGTAATGTAAAATTGTAGAGAAGTTCGACCCCAAAAATGCAGAATAGACCTTTCTAACTGTTGTACCTGACAAAGCCACAAGACCCCAATGTCTCCGATGTCCAATCAGTGGGCTTGAAGCGAAGCGGGAACTGTAGCCTATTTCAACTATATGCTTGAGGGAATCGCAATATATCTATACCACGTCCGGTCTTTCACACTCATGTAAAACTTCTTTATTTCTTAAAGCAATGCGATGTGAAATTTGTGAAGGCAAAATTAGTCTGTCTATGTTCATTCCTACTTGCATATAAATTTTGTTAAAAGTTCTTGTTATTTTTTAAAACTATTTTACGTACAACTTACCACGGTAGCCCACTTATTCGCTTTGACTAAGTTTTATGATACAAGGTAATAATTGGTCATCGATAGTGATAATTCTCGAAGAAAACAGTTGGCACATTTGTTCCAAACTCTCGGGTTTACTGTTTGGGTATGCAGTTTTAGGAGCTGGTTGTTACTCGAGAAATAAAAAATTTTCCGTTAATAAGTTTTTCGTCAAACCAGTCAAGGGTTATAGTGGCCAGCGCCGTATCTAGAAAAATATTTCGAGGGGGATTGGAAAAATCGTTTTTCGATCTCTAAGAAAGTCTTCGTAATGGGCGTTGCGTATAAAGCTACCTCCCGTTGAGCAAAATTCGGCGTAAATGCCTATATTTACTTTGGTACTGAAAATGTTTCGGGGAGGGGGATGATTCCTCCCTACATACGGCCCTGATAGCGTTAAGCCCTCAGTTCGTTTGAAGCGGTGCCACAATAAGAGTAGGCCAACAGCAGAACAGGTTACCATGGTTAAGCTTACCTAGTGATAAAAAAAAACGGTTTTTTTTGCATTTTTTTTTGTTTTAATGCATTCCTACTTGATGATTCTAAACTAGTTTGTTTTTAATACAAAGATTGGTAAGTAGCATGAAATCGCGTTAACATATTAAACATGACAGTAGCTGGTAGAATGATATTGCTTAATTTTCATTTTTTGTTTGTTGCCTAGATTAGTGTGAACCTAACCTAACGCTTATCATGTAAGCATATTTTTCGATTTGCACGGCTCGGCTGTGCTAAATTTTGAGTTCCGTAGCCCAACCACTAGGTGTAGACTCAGGGCCGGCGCCAAGGTGGGGGCAGGAGGGCCTTGCCCCCAATCGACGTGCTTGGCCTCCCCCCAATCAATAAGCTTACTCTTTTGAAGACAGCTGCTTTTGTGCTTAATTTAAAACTTTGCCCCCCCCCCCCTTCTGATAAACGCTTGACCTACCTAAGTCGACTGCTCTGCCGCCGGCTCTGTGTAGACTGTACCGGACGTGGAAGTGTGTTCAGTGATGGTGAGCGACGGCTACCGCATAATGGAGTAAACGAGAATGTCCCAGAGTAAAAGGAGGGTTTTTGTCGTCTTGCATAGCGGTGAAATTTTTTTCTGCGGTGTATGGCTTCGTGGTGTTAATCTATAAAACCTAAGCCTGTAGAACTAAGCACGAACGCGGTACTTTCCGCTTTAAATTTGGTGAAGGGTTCTTTCAGTTACAGATTTAAGGGCAGAATTAAACGCCGCTCCATTTGCTACATATTAGATCAGTGGTCGGCAACCTTTTTTTAATGCGGCCCAGATCACCCTTTCATTAGCTATTGAAGGATGCCAGGAGAAAAAGAATTAGATTGTTTTACGCGCAAAGCTTCAAAGGGAAGGTTTTTATTATTATTTGTATGGGCTTTTTATTTGCAGCTAGCATGTGGGCCACAAAGACTTTGTAACACCGATCAATCACTCATGGTTTATTATGAGCAACATTTTCAGCAAATGTAAATGCACACACTGACACACATTTAAAAATGAAGCACAAGGAGATGACGAATATGACCATACGGTCTTCTCAGTCAGCCACCACCTTATCTGCCGAATAGCCCGCGGCCCACGAAAAATTGCTGAAAGGCGCACTGTTGGGCCGCGGCCCACAGGTTGCCGACCACTGTATTACATCCATCTGTACGAAAAGACCAAACCCGACGAATGGATCAAAAGCTCGATTTCGGCCCGAATAATGTTACCAAAACGCATTGCTCTTTAGTTACGTCACTATTATGCCATTATTGTAAAACAAAATAAATAATTGATAATCCAAACGAGCGCTTGCTGTAAAATGCAGATAAAAAATGCAGCAAAAATATTTTAAAAAAGATGAAAATATTTTGCGTTGAAGAGCTAAATATCAGCTCGAAAAAATTTGAAAATCACGGCCCGAACCCGAGAAGCCCGGCCCGAGTCCAACTCTGCGGTGGCTATTACAGATAATTAGGCTACTTCAGAATATATTTTTCAAAAAAAAAACAAGTTTTTTTTAAGCCGTAACACGTTTTAAAAAAATAAACGATTTACATCACTAATAGGGTGTAGTGAAAAAAAATTTTTCTTTTATAAAATTTCAAAAAAGTGGTTTCCTCATTTGTGGCAAATGGGCCGAAAATGACACTGACAATGGTTGTGGGGTGTTGCCCCCCTAGATGGCCTAGCAACCAGGCTAAATGCCCCCCAAACTTAAAAATCACCTTAATTTCATAACCGCTCATGCTAGAAGGTCGAGTCAACGCTTAAAATTTGTGGAATTATACACTTTGATTAAAATCTAAAGCTATTGACGACCTATTCTTAAATCCAAAAAAGTTTGATTTTTAAGGGGTGCAATTTTGGCCGAAGTTTCAACTACAATTTTCCAAAAATTATGCTATTGCAAATATCATCGAGAAATTATCTGGCAATAGACATTAATTTTGGCTGAAATGAAGCTGGCACACAAGCGTACAGAAAAGTAAAAGCAGCCAAATCAAACAACATAATTATTATTCAAGTTACGCTTAGTGTTTATTGGTACGACCACAAATTGTTGCTAAGCATTGAACTTCTTCATAATCATGCGATTTTGGCATTTGACAAAATAGCGCATTTTTTGTCCCATATTCTACCAATTACCAGAGGCTTCAGTCACAACCTTAACATGTTTTTCCACAGCCTGTTAGTGGCTTGGATGATCATGTTCTAATGGCGTATTTTTCCGACTTTTCCTCTTCGCCATATTTTCATTCATCTTGATCGATACAACAAATAGTTCAACAGCATTTGCATGTCCTATTGCGAAAACAATAAGTAGGAGTTGTTTCAGACCAACAAATCACACAATTTAAAAGCATTTCAATCCCATGCTTTCCAGAAGTTTCGCCAAAAGTGGTCGATGATCTGAGTCAGGATCAGCATTATTAGCCTATATCAGGATATGCTAAGCAGTGATAATGAGATCAGCGAAGATTGACCCTCAATATCTTCAAATTGGACCAATTGCTCACTTGAGATGGTTAACCTTCGAATGTAGAATATTGAGGATTTATGTTTCTTTGGATGACCTCCATCTGCATGGATGTTTCTTGCTGAATGATCTATGCTAAGATGTATTTTCTTACCTTATGCGACATAAAAAGAAACAATAAATTGACTTATGGCTGCAAGAACTTTTTTTTAACTTAGTTTGAAAAATAACTCAATTATCAAATGGGAAAGTCAAGCATGTAGCGTTACAAAATCTTTAATGAATGCGTTTTTTGCATATGCCGAAAGTATTTTATCAGTGATGCTTAGAGCCACTTCGTCAGAAATCAGCTGACTGCAGGCCAGCATAATGCAAACCATAAGAGGATCCGGTGCATACATCTTGACTTGATCTCAGGAAGTCCCAAAAGTGTGGCGAATGCGGTGAAGTTAACATGAATGAGCACTGCTTGAGACGATTCAAGGTTCCAAAAGCAATTGAAGTCAGCGCTAACCTTTCTATAAAACGGTCTACTTACGGTAGAATACTCCAATATCTAGCAGCCACCTGCGACCAAAGAACTGTTTTCCAAGTTATCATGGATAATAGCCCATTACAACTTGATCTTCCAAGTCAAGCCCATTACAGCTTGATTATCCAAGTCACGATCAGGCCGTGGAAAAACATGTTAAGGTTGTGACTGAAGCCTCTGGTAATTGGTAGAATATGGGACAAAAAATGCGCTATTTCGTCAAATACCAAAATCGCATGATTATGAAGAAGTTCAATGCTTAGCAACAATTTGTGGTCGTATCAATAAACACTAAGCGTAACTTGAATAATAATTATGTTGTTTGATTTGGCTGCTTTTACTTTTCTGTACGCTTGTGTGCCAGCTTCATTTCAGCCAAAATTAATGTCTATTGCCAGATAATTTCTCGATGATATTTGCAATAGCATAATTTTTGGAAAATTGTAGTTGAAACTTCGGCCAAAATTGCACCCCTTAAAAATCAAACTTTTTTGGATTTAAGAATAGGTCGTCAATAGCTTTAGATTTTAATCAAAGTGTATAATTCCACAAATTTTAAGCGTTAACTCGACCTTCTAGCATGAGCGGTTATGAAGTTAAGGTGATTTTTAAGTTTGGGGGGCATTTAGCCTGGTTGCTAGGCCATGTGGGGGGGCAACACCCCACAACCATTGTCAGTGTCATTTTCGGCCCATTTGCCACAAATGAGGAAACCACTTTTTTGAAATTTTAAAAGAAAAATTTTTTTTCACTACACCCTAATCACTAAGCGTACCGTATATACTTTTAACCATTTTGTGGAAATACTAAATATGATGAGTTGGCAAAGCAGTATTTACACTAGCAAAGCAATAAGTAATCTATCTCTCTACATTCTACAAACTTAAAACCAGTGGTGTAAAGTAACGAAATACTTTTACTTGAGTACTTTTTTTCGGTAACGAGTACTTTTTTGTAGATTACTTGAGTACTTTTTTGAGTAGTTTTTTTTCGGTTACTTTACGTTTACTTAAGTACTTTTAGTATGAAGTAACACTACTTGGGTAGTTTTTATTGTAGAAAAGTACAAAGTAGTCATTGAGTTACTAGTCTCACTTGAAATCCCTCGTTGCACCTAAAATCTTGCATTGCAAACTTGCATCGCACGCAATGTCACTGTAGTCTGTAATTACTGCAAGATCGCAAGTAACAGAAAATGCTTAATGTGTTCGCAATAATATATTCATTCCATAAACTTCTAGCCCAGCAGTAAAACTATTGACTATTAGGGATATGCCGAGTCGAGTACTCGGCCGAATAATAAAACATTACTCGGACTCGGCCGAGTATTAAACCATTATTATTTTGACCTTTTTTTTGCTTCTTATCCGAATTTGGGTCGAAATTAGGACTTTTACGGACGTGATGACCTTTTTTTTTTGCTCTTCACCTAATTTTGAGTCCATATTTTGACGTCGTAGATACTCGGACTCGGCCGAGTAATGTGAATACTCGTTACTCGGCGAGTCCGAGTAATTTTCGTCGAGGCACATCCCTACTGACTATCGTATTTCTCTTTTAATCTTAATTATGGAAAAAAGCAAATTGCAAAGCTAAAATTGAGTGTTAACAGAAATAAGCAGGTTTCTGCTTCTGAGTTAATGCTTATTGTTCATATGTTTATCCGTCTTTGTGATAGCGGCGCTATAACGAGCTCGCTAAGGAGTTTCGAGCCACTTGTTTGTCACTCCGAGATAGGGAAATCGTTAAGTGTGGTTCCGAACGGCACAACAAATAAACTTGCCGGCTTGTTCTTCACGCTGGCGCCTTCGATGCTAAGCATCATGCAGGAAAGCTAGAAATACCAACTTTTAAGTCATTGGTTTAACCGTACTCTGAATTGAACCCCTATCCTACCGTTCCAGAAGCGACGCTCTATATACTCGGCCATCTGAGCGGTAATAATTTCTTTACCATTTTTCCACCCTCAGAGCAAGTTATTATCGGCAAGTGTGCAGTTGACACTAAAACGATTGAGAACGCTATACTTTTACTTGAGTAGTTTTTAAATGACTACTTTTTTACTTTTACTTAAGTGCTTTTTTTAGTCAATACTTTCTACTTGACTTAGAGTAGTTTTGCCGTCAGTAACAATACTTTTACTTAAATACAGTTTCAAAATACTTTTTACACCACTGTTTAAAACACCATTTGTTACAGAGACCTTCCGAAATATAATTTTGAAGCAATATCGACAATAAAGATGGTCGAAGTTGTGAAAGTGAATTCTGTGCGTGGAACTTTGCAGATGTGGAATAATTGCACCCAGTGGTGGCTGTTTTATTTCATTTATGCCAGCACAGTGTTCCCCAGGAATTGGAGACTATTAAGGTAATATTTTTTCGGTTTCGTCCTGCTGTACAATACATCGTTTTGAATCATTTTTACGTCATTCGGGGACTCTCCTGTTTTAATAGTGATAAACACTTATCCTGCAACTCCAAAGCAAGCTTAGCCTACACTAGCGCATGTGTTGTTGTTTCGCAAACAGAAGGATAAAAATTAAATATGCTGCAAAATATAAACTTATATTCAGAGATAGGCGTAATACTTTGTTGTTAAAGTAATTGATACCGATACCAATGCACGACGCTTATTTGCGATATTAAGTTGACCGATGTCGGTACTTGTATCACAAATACAAGCTAGATCGATTTCTTTGTCATTGATACGCTGCTCGTTAGCCTTGACATAAACTTTTTTACAGAATTTTTAATGTGATGTTTATAAGTGCTATATGGCATGGCATCAAGCCTGGATACTTCATGAGCTTTCCGGCTCTTACTGTTGCATTGATAGCGGAGGATTTGTGGAGAGATAAAGTGTGGAAACCCGAATCGACAATAATTTCTTACCTTTACGAATTGTAAGTTTTAATTTTAGTTTTTAGTAATACCTTTATATTAGGAAAGCAAAATATTCGTAAAGCCAACCCTAACACGTTTTCGTGCTAAAAGTTTGCCAAAATAGCAGTAAGCCTGCGAACACAATAAAAACGCATTCAAGAAGTCAGTCTTCGTTCATTGATTGGGCATAACATTTGTACAACGCACAGTTCTTACATATCTGATCGAGTAGTTTCATCAGCATGATGGTAGATACAATGCTAGTAGGAAAAACAACCTAGATTTCCTGTAGATCCAATCTCAATATAAGCTGTACGATAGCGAAATAACATGGCTTTGTTACTTTCTTTGGACAGAAAAAAAGGGTTTACCTAGTTATAAAAAGCTAATAAACTAGCATAGACCCGTTTTTTCAACTTTAAATTTTTGTTCTAGGCTTCACTGGCTGTTTTTCAAAATGGGAATTATCTGCTATCTTATCAGTGTATTCGTGCTACAAGAATTTAATGCCATTTTACCTTTCATCAAGTCGATGCATTATTATGGTTACGTCATTCCTGCAATTGGGGTCGTCTCTGGACTTATTTTGAAATCTTTTTCACCTAACCCAAAAGTGAAAAAATCACAATAAGTTTAAGTGAAGATTGTGGCCCAATAGTGATCGTCATCTTCACAGTCATAGGATACAACGGTAGTAAGATTTAACCTCAGCGAAAGTCGGTTCATTTTTTAAACTTTTTTTAATTTATTTATGTTTTGTTACTTTGCCTACTCCACAACTTAGACCGATTCAACCAATTCATTGAAGTTTTAATCCGACTGAACTTAATTCGAATTTGCAGCTTAACAAATCGTAAGCTACACGTCAATAAAACAACTACGCCCAATTTCATTCCTCAGTTTGTTGACGTAATGCGACTGATATAAAGTCGGAAAAAACTGCGAGCACTCGAGCAGGCAACTTAAGTTGAGCCTTGTTTACAAGAAAGCGAAAAGCAAATGACGCTCCAAAGAAGTCATTCTTAGATGTGTGTGATGGTTGGTAGCGCAACTGCGTAAGGAGCTAATGCTGTAGAAATTTTCCTTTGTTTTTGATTTGCCAAGTGTCTTCTACCATTGCACGAGTTGAAACTATGCATGTTTTAAAAGTGAATAGAAGCAGTGACCCTTGCTGTACTTGTGTTTTTTTGCAGGTTGCTTTTCCGCATTATGGCAGCTAGAAAGTTTCTTAAACAAATAGTCAGGGCTACATCAGTTTATATAGTAACAGTACCAATAGACTATTTAAAGTGTGCATAAAATGGACCAGATTCCCGTAAAGGTTGCAGTTGCCTTGTTCTTCGTGACAACCACTGCCTCAAAAGTCGAGATGACAAAATGCAACAAAAAGCTTTGTGATAAGACCCTTCGTCAAAATTTCAATCATTGTTTTCATTAAAATTTCAGACAGTTCATCTCGCACAACATCACGTAAACGAGTGTGGTATGCACAAGCCACTAACATTGATGGTTTGTCTGCTTCCACAGCGGTTATGATATCCACTCCACTCTTGAGGCATGCCACATTAAAATCTCCCATGAGTTCTTTGACAATTGTTACTTCAAGACAAACGTGTAGCTTTTATTTCCACATTTTAATAGGATTTCATTAACTTCAAACGAAAATAAATATTCAGCAGTATCTTCAACTTTCATCCACATTTCTTTCAAAATTTGCAAGTTTTTTTCCCAGTCTTTTATGCGAGTTATATCACCAAGACACCAAGCAATACTCAAATGATAAGATGCTTCTTCATAAAACTTCTCACACCGAAAATCTAGAAACGTTCCGTCAACTTTATCCACCAAACTCTTAATTAATTTTTGTGTATCCAACGATGTGATCTAAAAAATGAATACGCTTTTAAATTACTGAAACCAAATAAGATTATCTCAAAAAATATCTCTTGTGCATTAATACCAGTTGTACCATAAATCTGACTGCAAACTAAGATGCTTGTATTATAGGGCCTACATACTAAAATATGCATTACGAATAGATTTCCCACCCAGTTAAGAGACTGTTTCGTTTTTCAAAAAAAGATGCAACTGATGAAAATCATTTTTAGGTGGACAAATTACCTCAAAACCTAAAAAAGATCTAGTTTTTTCATCGTTGACATAAAATCGAAGATCAGATGATGAGAAGCTGATGGTGAATTTATTGAGATCAGCAAATTTGCTTCGCAAGGATTCAACAAGTGGGTCTATAAAATGATGGGGAATGGCAACTGTGCGAGAGAGGCTGAGATGAAAATCCTCGGTTACAGACCATTCAACATCTAAAAATATAACAGCAATCATTGCCTTTGCAAATTTAGCTAAATCAAAGAATGTTGAGGATCAATTTAATCAAAATCAAAACATACCGGTAGTCAGGCCTTAAAAACGCAAAGTATTAACACATAACTGCAGACAGTGAACAATGAACATATTTTTTTGCCTCACAGATATCAGGGTATCATCAGTGCAGTTGGTGGGAACAATCTTCATGATATATCTAAACCAATGGATACGCAGACCAATTTTTTTAGTGAGGTTTGTAATCATATCTAAACAAGTGCAAAAAACCTGAAAAACCCACAAAAAAAGGAAGTGTCTATTTTGCCATTAGTGGCAAATACTGATTGGCTAATTTTCTCAAAACCGGGCGTGCATAGGTATAGATGCAAGCCAATCAACAGTCATGCATATACAGCACATGCCTATATTTTTATAGCCGATCAGTACCTATGTTTTGCCGTTAACAGCAAAATAGACACTGCCCAAAAAAAATTTACCAAACCTAACTGCTTGTGAACAAGTGGAGGAACACAATGGGCAATATTCAGCCACTGGTATGTCTGCATATTATATAGACTTGAAACATAACACATGTTGTTACCACTGTTCCCTCTAAGATTTTAACTAGTGCGAATTTGCCCGGATATAAAAATCGTAAAAATTTGCCCAAACATTTAAAGAGTGTAATTAAAGGTATGGAATAATTTATGTAAAGAGTTTCTATGGTAAAACATTTTCATTTGACAAAAAACTTAAGCACTTTCGAATAAATTACTTTTAAATCATCATAGTAATGTGAAAAAATTGAAAGAGAACAATGGTTGTCACTAACAGACTAACAGAACCTGACAACTGCATAATTTGTATCACAAATGCAAAAACGTAACAAAAGCATAAATAAATATAATACCGGTACTGTGTCATATATTCGAAAAACTACTACCGTACCGTTAAGCTATTTAAAAACTGATTTCTTCATTAAATTTTGGTCTTTGCATACATACCGGTAACAGGTGCCACATAGCCTATAAGAGCAAAGATTTAATCACTGTGTCAAACAATGAAAGTGGAATGATTTGAAGATGATTTACATACTCTAGTCCAGGGTTTCTCAAACTTTTTTACTTACGGAACACCGAATCTTATCATTTTAGCCCACGGAACACTTAGCCAAAAATGTTTAACTCAAGTTTGTCAAGATATAACAGACGTTAATTTTGTGATCAAAAAACTAAAATTACTGAAGTTTCTTTCAAAACAGAACAAAGCAAAGAAAGTAAAAGGTTAGTTTCTTATAAAATAATGCAATTTATCACTTTATTGAGAAGGATGAGCTTGCATAGAAGCAGAAAGAAGTTTAACGTTGTAACGATATAACTGTTTTTTTATGGTTTTGTTTTAAATGCTTTGTCCACGAAAAAGTTCTAGACCAGTGGTTCTCAACCAGTGGGCCGTGGAAACATTTTGAGGTGGGCCACAGAACTTTTTTAAAAATTGCTAGATTTATTGAAAAATTCTGTTTCATTTGTGTCACTATGGTTAAGTTTGCACTTTCGTGTTTGTTTAGTAGTTTTGACAATAGTACCAATGAATGACGCTGCTGTTTTTTTGCTACAGAGAGATAATTTTCATTCCAATTATTCAATTAATAGTGTGTAGTTTCGTGGAAAGATTGTGGAACTAATCTAGGCGATTGTCGTAATAGAACTTATTTCTCGTTGTGTTGGTGGCGTGATGCAATCAATGCCTTCTATCGCGTCATGTATGGACTAGCGGCCACAACTATAGTGTGGTTCTCAAAGCAAGCCACTTGGCTCCCTAAGGTGGAATTTGCAAGTTGAAGGAATAAACAGGGGCGGATCCAGGGGGATGCATTCCCTCCCACTAGCCATTTTCCACAATGCTTTGGATAAATATAAATTTGCCATAATTTTGAACCTCTTCATAAAAATATGCCCGAGTCGCCTTAAGCAAGCATGATCGAAACTAGGCGAAAATGCATCAAATTTGGTAAAGTACTCAAAATCAGGGACCATAACTATAAACAAAATTTGCCTGAAAATTGCTCAAAAAGCACTAAAATGGCCATTACAGTATGCAAATTTTCAAACATTTTCAGGGGAGCATGCCCCCGAATCCCCCTAGAGTCGTTTTTGTTACTTAAGTTGCTTGAACTCAGCTCTGCTGGAAAAAGACTATGCTTGAAAACGTGACGAAATTTGATACCCCCTTCTTGAAAAATTTTCTAAATACGACCCTGATACGAAACATTTTAAAAAGGTTTACTTACGCCCGTTTCCGGGACTAAACGTCTGAACGTCTTTGTATCTAGCTAACATTCAACCTAATTCAAAATTAGATCCCCCCATCAAAACTTTCTGGATCCGCTCCTGGGGATGAATACTCGTTTAGGAAGGATAAAAAGTTAATGGGCCTCAGAACTTTTGTGCAACAAAAAATGGGCCACGAAAGAATAAAGGTTGAGAACCACTGCTAGATCGATGCGTTGTTTCCCGAAGTTTTATTCGTGGGATTGTTTCGTAAGGTTGCATTATGAAGTCATAATTATCTACTGACGTAATTGTTTCGTGAATATTCTAGATAGATCTTTCCGTTACGCAATTGCACTACGTTCAAATTTTATGCTTGTGACGTCACAATTGTGTGTACTGCGGTTTTGGTGTGAATTTTTGCAAGTCATATGATTTCTCTTGACGTCACAATCGTGTTTACCGTGGTTTGGTGCGAGTTTTGCATGTCATGTGATTTCTCTTCTTGTTTCTTTTTCAGAATGCGGTAGAACATTCTCGAGCTTGAGTTTAGAGTATCAATAGGCGTGAATTTTCGAGCGTAATCATTCAAGTGTAGATTTAGTGTGCGTAGAGTAAGCAATTTCGTTGCATGCTGAAGGGTATAGCCCTTGTAGTATTGTGTTACTGAAGTGAGCAGTAGTGCTTGTATTTATTAAGAAGTAGTACGGTGAGTACTGTAGCTAAATGAGTTAAGTAGGGTCGATTAATATATTCGTTTGGTGAAGAAGGTCTTGGTTTTTGTGAGGTCAGATCTAAGAACGAATAAATAACTAATCGTCCTGTCAGCGAAGTAATACCATTTCCTATTTCGCGACAATCGTTTGGCCTAATAGTTGATAGGATACTATCTGTTCATGTATTTCGTTTTTGTGGACACATATCGTGAAAACCCTGTTTCACATAGGTAGGTTGTTTCGAAAGGCAAGAGTTTCTTCAGAGCTTCTCTTGCAAGAGTAGGGTATTCTTTTTGCACACGTAGCCAAAACTTGCTTGAGAGGTGGCTTGTAAATTGCTATTTCAAATTACCATCGCTTGAAAGTTCGATGAATTCTTCCATAGTGTTTCCAGCAAATGGAGCAGTCGAACAACTAAATGGATTACGAACCCAATCGCAATTGAACATCCCCTTTGGAAAATATAGAAGAAAAGTATTTTGCAGTTCCTGCAAGTGTCGCACAGTATCGCTTTTCACAGATTGATCTATTGTGAGATTATTATCTCCAAGAAAATTTTGCAGCAAAGGGAAGCAAGCGAAATCGCCGATTTTTACATTTTCGCACCAAAATTTTAGTTTTCGTGTGATGGCTGTAGCATTATCTTGTACTGAAAAAACAGTTGTGTACGCCTTGCAGGCGTAAGTTAAAATCATAAACTCTCGCGAGCACCTTACCTCTGCTCAACCAGCGTACAGCTGTGTGCGACAATAAATTGCAATGAGTACTTCCCATTTCTTTGCAGATAACAGAAAAAATCCTGGCTTTCAGTGGTCTTGACAAAATTGACAACTTTTATCACATCATCAAAAACATTGCTAAGTTCAGGAGGCATGCCTTTTGTAGCCAGTTGATGTCGGTGGAGTGCACAGTGGGAGTTAAAACATTCCGAATTTTCTTTTTTAATATGTGACACCACACCTTTTATTGAGCCAGTCATGCTTTTAGCTCCGTCGGTGCAGACATCAAAGCATTTTTTCCATGGAATTTTATTTTCGTTCATAAAAATGCATCCAAAATCTTAAATATCTCTTCTCCTGTGGTATAAGTGGGTAAAGTCTTGCACAAAAACAAATCTTCTTGAATGTCTCCATCATAGACATAACCAACAAATGCAAGCGACACAGCCAACCCTGCCACATCTGTCGACTCATCCAGTTGAAGACAAAAGAAATCGACCTGCTGTAAACGAGAGCATACTTCGGATTTTATATACATTCCCATGTCATCTATACCAGTGGTCGGCAACCTTTTTCGCACAACGAACCGGTTTGAAACTGAATTGTTTTTGCGGACCGGCCTTTAAAAAATCAAAAATGTTTAAGCAATAAAACACTCAAATTTATTCAGAACTGAAAATCTCGATCTTGTATTATTCTGACCAGAGTATTAAACTTTTTCAATCTTGCTACAGCAGCATTGCTCAATTTTTTTATAGTAGCTTCTCAAACCTGATTCTTAACGTTATTCTTTCTCTTAACCAAGCGCTGTTTGATTTACAAAGATTTACGATAAAATGACAGCATCATCAAATGTTCGCTGTTCAATTAAAAGATTTGACTTTTCAATTTGGTTAGTTTTGTGATATTGAGTAACTTTGCCATACTGGGTCACCAGAATTGAGTTATTTAGCATTTTTACAAAAACGTCCCAAAATTGCGTCTCACGTTATAAAAATGTTTTAAACTCAAAGCATTTATTCTGAAAACGCATACGGACCGGTAACAAACCTCACACGGACCGGCACCGGGCCGCGGCCCGGTGGTTGCCGACCACTGATCTATACGACGGCTAACAGAACTGTTTGATAAAGGAATGCTCTCCAGCTTTTGGTGGTCACTTCCGTTAAGCAAAATTTTCGCAGCTTCAAGCATGCAAGGCTTGATAAGGTCTTCGGCAATTGTGCGTGCCTCATCTGCTACAGCAATTCTTTAACTGATTAAATAGGACACTTCCAATAGTTTTTCGGTGGAAGCTGTTGTTGAATGAATAACTTTTTGCATGTCTTTCGCTTCGCGAAGTCTGGCCTTAACAAACAAGATGTCTTTTCCAATTAAGTTTGGGTGATGGATTTCCAAATGTCTCTTCATTTTGGCAGGCACAAGAGAACAATTGTGTAACAGTTTTTGGCATATGACACAAAAAGCACCAGGGTAGACTTCAGAACCTGTCCAAGTAAACCCGAAGCCCAGGTAACTCTTGTCATATATTCGTTTAACGTCACGCTTATTGGAATCACACTTTGGGCCACTGGTAGGAACAATAAGGTCGCTGTTTGCTTACAAATTATTATCACTGTTTTCAATTAAACCATTTGAGATAAAGGCTCGAAGCCAGAGTGATGTTACTTTGTACTTTTGTGTTCTCGTGCGTAATAATTAGTAGCAAACTGTAATCTTCTTCATTAGGCAATCAGCGCGTTTTTCAGTTGTCAATGTGCATGAGCTTTGTTGCAAAATCGTGTTGTAACTTTAATCTGACAGCAGCATTTGCTGTAGAGACAGGTCTTACTTATCGTAAGTAAGAACTTGTGTAAACGATTGTAGTGGTTATTTATTTTCAGACGATATTGTAAATTTAATGTAAATAAAAGCCCCTGTTTTGGTTACTTCACCATTATCTTTTACATGTTCAATTTGTTTGTCATTTGTTAGAGGCAAATCAAAATCATCACAGGTGTTTTTGAGGTTTTCAGTTATTAGCCAGCGATCTATAATAAAAAATACGCGTATGTATGCTAAAACGAACGAATTAGCAGATATACACACTGCACCTATGCATAGAAATAATTTAATAAAATAGTAACTCATTGATTCAATAAAGTATTAAGGTTGGTAACAAAATACTAACTTTTGAAACATGTCTTTCAGCAAAGCATTTTTACTCTAGTCCAAACTCCCTTTAGCCCAGCGGCTTTAACTAGTGAAATTTCTTATCCCTGAAAGCAAAAAAGCCAATGTTTCTCTACCTTTTTAGCCTTCGAGACGTCTGGTATCATGCGATATGTAACCTCAAGTAACCTCGCAATATGTACAAAATAGGAAGAATGAGCTTTTTTTACACCAGAATAGGTTTGAAAAAGAAAACAGTCGTTTTTTCTACAAATTCATTTGTCATGCTCAGTTTTTTTTGCTCAGTAAAAAGTTAAA
The DNA here is from genome assembly GCA_964006365.1 of Trididemnum miniatum. Classification (NCBI taxonomy): domain Eukaryota; kingdom Metazoa; phylum Chordata; class Ascidiacea; order Aplousobranchia; family Didemnidae; genus Trididemnum; species Trididemnum miniatum. Next base: position 15,980,584 of record OZ023244.1, read on the forward strand.
AACTTCGCGGAAGTCGCGGAACACTTTTAGAAAGCTCATGGAACACAGTCAGAGAAACGCTGGTCTCGTCTATTCCAGTGTTTATTTTCCATGACATAACTTACCAGTAATTGGCTGAGGCATTGTTTTCATATTAGCTATGATCGCAAAACTTACTTGCAGACTGTTTCAACAGTTCTACATGTTTTTATATTATCTAGTTGGTCAGCACCGGCATTCATTCACTGCAAAAAACTGTATCTTTAATGTCATTGCTTAACAGGGATTCGATTCCATTTCATAATAATGCGCAAAATCAAATGTGACTTTGTAGATAATTCTCCTAGTAGTAGCAGTTTGTAACACTTTGTTCAGCTATCTCACAGTAACACCTCGTGTAATCAACTGCAATTGTAAATCACGTGTTTTGCCTATCAGCTTTGACAAATCTCTAGCACGCGTTAGGAATAGGCCTACCGTGTGTCAATGACAAGACCTTTTTTATATGTTGAAAGTCGCTGAGGAAGCACCTCGAATTTTTGTCTTAATTTATACTTTTTACACGTGGAAAACTTCAGATACTTTTTTGCTGCTGATTTTACTGTTATGAAGCTTCACCTCTGCGGAAGAAACATGAATTAAAGTTTGTTTTGAAGTTGAGTGAGCTTGGACAGCGGTGAAGGCTAATAGCGCTCCGCTCTAGCCAGGGGCATTGGAACTTATTTTAAGATGGGGAGGCTAAATCCGACAAAACCGTACCAAAGTCTATGGGGGCTTTAAACCCCACACCCCCCTTTTGCAGCTGCACTATATCTTGAGTTATTTGATAGACCAAGCAATAAATCTATGATATGTTCTCAGCAGGCGCAACCTTGATAGTGTTTTGTCTTGTAAATATAGTTTATCAAGAAAATATCGCAATTCATGTCATACAGTAGAAAAAAAACGTGCACAAGAGAATAAGACGCTATCGACCGTGTTCTATGGCTTATCCCAGATAAAGTTCTGATGGATAAAAAGCCGTGAAGGCGTATTGCAAACGCGCCTTTATGTGGCACGCTTCCCTTACTAAATCAATATTTTTCTGGAAAAAAGTTGCACCAATGTTGTCAACAAAAATACAAAAAGCAACAAAATTTTGGATGAGTGGACCAAGTGGTAATACTAGGGACAATTGTTCCCTCTGAGATTTTAACTAAAGTGAATTTGCCCAAATATAAAAATCACTAAAAATTTACTCAAACATTTAAAGGGTGAAATTCAGGGTTTAAAATTAACGCTTGCCCATCGGTCCAAGACTGACTGAAATTGCCTTGGGCAACTTGTTTTCATTTTTTACTTGCCCATGGGACCGGCGCCGTTTTTTTTTTTTTTCGTTGTTTCATGTGTATAAAATCGACTTCGGCACGTTGTTTACGTTCTTCAGTTGTCCGTCGGACCAGCGCAATTACTGTTAAGGGAAAATTCTGCAAGCGTGAAAATCTGGTGTAAGTTGCAATAATTGAGTCCTTTTGTTCATCGAACACACGCATATTTCTTACTCCAAAAAGCGCTAAAATTTAGTGTAGAACCGACAGTAATTACACCAATCACACCTCATTATCCTAAAGCAGCAAGTTTTAATTCTAATTTGATCATCACAATTAAGCTGGGTCACGCACTGACGCATGCGCAGACCATATTTTCAGTGAAAATAAAAATGCTTTTTGTTTTAAATGTGTTTTACATTTTTAATAAACAACGTGATGGATGGGCCGTTGGTTCAGTCGGTTACCGCACACGTTATCATTGCGGTAGATTTAGGAATTGATACCCGGGTTGGGCAAATCGGAACAGTATCGCCAGCGGCTCGCCACAGCTGCGACGTTCCTTCAGAGCTGTGTAGCCCAGGCGCTATGCCAGGAAAATGGGCCGCGCCACTTGTTACACACTTCGGCATAATAATGCGAGTATAATGAAGATTAGATTTGACTTTGAAAAAGATTGTGATTTCACACGCTCATTTTTTTTTTCGGGTAAGTTGATACTAGCTGCAGCCAGTCTGACCGCTGATAGTTTATTTTTCGGGCAAGATGAGATTGTTTTGGGCAAGCTGATATAAGCAACAGTCGATCCCAAAAACCTGCTGCTTAAAAAGTTAATTTCGACCCCTGGTGTAATTCAAGGTCTGGAAAAATTTTTGTTTAAAATATGAGTTTCTATGGTAAAACACTTTCATTTGACTGTTTGACCTAAAAAGAAACTTTTGCACTTTTAACTAATTTGCTTTTAAATCATTATAGCAATGTGCAAAAATTGAAAAATTTGTCCAAAATTTCTCATTTTTCACAAATTTTGCACCTTAGAGGGAACACTGCTAGGGACTTAAGCCTGATAATGTTTCTTCAGCAATTAAAGCAAAATGTTAAACAGAAACAAATTAAAGAACAAGAACAAAACACCACAAAAAATTCCACTCAAAAATATTCAGAATAACAAACTCAAAGCAACCAAATTGTGAAGCTTGATAATGCTATCACTTCAGTGCCAGAAAGAAACCTCACATTTTGATATTAAGCAGCTAAAATCCCTCTCCCCCAAAAAAATTAGCTAAAAATGCTGGGGCTGTGGGGTTTTAAAAATAACCTACACTGAGAATAAATGAGACTCAAATTCTGCAACTGATGCATTACATACCAAATTCTACAACATCAGGTTAAAGTCTATCAGCTCTTGTGATCACAAGCACTGAGCAATATATTGAAGCACACAGTCACACTATGTAGCTCCAAACACTGATTGTCGCTCTACTGTCGTGTTGACAAGATTTTAATCAATTTGTGAATGTCTATGTCATCTAGAATGTTTTGGTGCACAGGCATGAGTGATAAATGTGTTAATCTTTTCTCTGTCATGAGGTTTTAAAGCCAAGTCTTCAGCCATCCTAGAGCAGAAAAAGATTGCTCTGATCTGCTGATGAAGCTGCAGAGGCAGGCAGACACGAGCAAAGTTCGAGGTGATATGCAACTTGTTTAAACATTAAATAAAGTACAGTAATTGCCTGTATGCATTGCTTGAATTTTGCGTAAACTTTGCTTTTTGATTGATAGCTCTGATTAGTGTTGTTAAAAAAACGTTTTTTTGCTTCGTATTTTTTTGATTGTTTTTTTTTTTCATGTTGTTTACCATTTCATAGCTAATTGAGCAGTCTACCCCGTTTTGGCTTGTTATCAGCTCAAGATTGAGGCAAAACAAGGTTGTTTTTAATGGTACCGATATGTTATGTGCAATGTCAAGTTACCATAATTCCATTAACAACAGAAATATAGCCTGCACTCATTGCTGGGTGCTAAAGATGACAAAAAATTCGGGTTTTTGATATTTCCCGTTTCCCGGAAAGTTTATGTCGGAATCCCGGGAAATGTCTTTACATTGGTAAGGATTTCAGGTGGTACTGATATCTATTATTCTGACATAAAAAATGCGTTAGTTTTGCGTTACTGCAAATCAAAACTTTTTTTTGCTTACTAAAAATTATTTTTCAAAATTCGCAAAATTTGACGAAAAGCTTGTGAGATCAAAATTTTTTCTTCAATTTGTCGAAAAAATGAAAAACTCAACTAAGTTTGTCGAAACAACATAACAAAATGCTAAAAATTTAATCTGAAATGCTGAAAATCAGAAAAAATGTCAAAATAATCAAGCTCGAAAAAATTTCCCAAGAAAACTTTCGGAAATTTTTCGAATCCCGAGAATCCCAAAGATTTGGAGAACGATTAGGACGAAAGCGAAATGGCACCGACCAAATTTTACATTGTTTTAACTCTCAATTTTTTAAATTATAAAAAACAAATCTCAAAAAATCCCCCACTCTCGGGTTCCAATGGCACGACATCTCGACTATAACTGATCGAATCATAGTGCCACCGGTATCAGGTTAATTATTTCAATTAAGAATATATGAGCGTTTTGCATAATTTGATAAAAATGATTTCCTCTCCAAGGCCTTTTTCATTTTTGAGCCTCATTCTGACATGGATCAGACCAGTAGCGTACGCAGGGGGAATTCTATGCGCGCACTCCCCTCAGGCCTTCTTCGATGCATTATAAAAAAAGTTAAGAGGTGTGGTTAATGGTTATAAGATAACAATAACACATCGTAAAACAATTGCAGCGATACTCCAGTACACACACCGCATGATAGAGTCGGAACACATTTAAGACTTTTTTGATTGGTAGGCAACTTTAGTTACGCTGACTGGGGGGAAGAAGTAGTACCCCAGTTGTGATTGAGTGGTATTACTGGTAGGTGGTGGCGAGGGGTGACTTGTCTGCCTTCAACCAATCAACAGTTGCCCTTTCAAACTTTTTACAAAATTTTTTACGCGCGGCATCCTCAAAATTTTGGGGCCCTCGAAATTTCCAGGCCCGGTACCAAAGGTACCTCCTGGATCCCCTCTCAACGGCCTTACGTCCAGTTTTCCAGCTTTTTTCTAGCAGTGGGCCGCTTACGAGTTGCAAGACCATCCTTGAAAACCCATTAAATTAATACATTTTTAATGATGCGCTCAAGCGATTTAATTTTGCAAACTAAAGCTTTCTTTGTTGTGTAACTTGTGTTTAATTCTTACTCTGCAACTCTCGGTTAGGTGCAGCGAATGCAAGTCGTTTCACTGGCTCAAAGTAGATTTGGGTTTCACCTATAAACGTATCAATTTGTGCAAGATTTCTGTGATTCACTGTCATCATGTTGACATTTCGTAGTAAAAAATTAAAAATCTCTTGTGTGTACCGCTGCAGACTGCTGACACAAAGAATTAATCACCTTCGTAGTTCATCTCATTTTGCGGTGACTGGTAAAGTCGTAGCTCTAGGTTAAAGTATCTGTTAAAAGCAAACTGTTTCTCACGATTTGATATTAAAAGAATGGGACCATATATTGGAAGGGTACCTTTTTTTCCGATAGTAACAAGCGTACCCATGTTGTTGGCACAGCAAATAAAAAGAATATTAAACTCTAACCCTGATTTGCATTAACTTACAATTTCAAAATGTGTGTGACTAAAACACTCTCCCCATAAACAAGTTTTTCAACATTTTACTCAACCTCAAATGTTCGCAAAAGCAATACGCAAAAAAATTACATAGCACCATGGGCGGATCCAGAAAGTTTTGGTGGGGAGGGATGTAATTTTGAATTAGGTTAAATGTTAACTAAATGCAAAGACGTTTAGACCCGCGAACGGGCGTACATACGCTTTTTGAAATAGCTTCATGTCAGTGGCGTATTCAGAAATTTTTTTATCAGAGAAGGAGCACCAAATTTCGTTACTTTTTCAAGCGTACTTTTTTCCGGCAGAGTTAATTTTAAGCTATTTCAAACGACTCTAGAAGGGTCCAAGGGCATGCTACCCCGAAACATTTTTGAAAATTGACATACCTACTGTAATAGCCATTTAAGTTCTTTCTGAACAATTTTCAGGCAAATTTTTATGTTTTTGGCACCTAATTTTGAGTGCTTCAACAAAAATGATGCATTTTGTTCGCACAGTATCGATTATTATGCGTGCTTAAGGCGACTCAGGCATGTTGTTATGAAGAGGTTCGAAAATGCGGAAAAATTTTATTCATCCGCGACATTATTGAAAATGGCTGGTGGTGGGAGGCATCCCCCACATCGGAGAAGTGAGGGATACCTCCCACCGTGCTTTTTTTGCAAAAAAAAGCGACTCGTACTTTTTTGACTTACAACACTAGCTCTTATCGGCAAACTGCACGTGCTCTGAGTAGTGTGCGCTAACAATACTCACACTGTTATTTGTGTAATGTGAAAAATACCAATAAATACACATAACGCAGTAAAACCATTGAAGTGCATGCATTTTAAAAGGGGGCTTTAGAAAGGGGCTGAAAAAATGAAGGGGGGGGCTTCAGCCCCCCACTTCTAATGCCCTTGGCTCTAGCACTCCATACGTACTCGCTGCCATTGCGATGGTGATTCATAACACTAGTATGACGCACTGCTTACCTTTATTACTGGTATCAAATTCATTAGTGTCCAGATAAGATGAAATAATTTCTGTCACAAATTGGTATAGTTCAAATGAATGGGACACTTCAGCATATGATATGCAAACAAAAGTAGCCCAATTCCCACGTTCATGTTGAAATGATCCAACTCGACCCTGATGCTTATCAGAATCACCAATAACATCAAATGGATTTTTCACTCCACTTAAAGCTTTTTCTGGTAAGGGTAACTTGGCAAGATTGATGTTGCATGATTTTTCCTGACTGCCATTTTCACTTTCCACCTCGTTATCAGATTCACTGTCATAAAGAGTATTTATCATACTGAGTGAAGACATAGCACATGCTAGTACAATGTACTGTTTGCTGAAAAATATACACAGAAAAAACACAGCAATAACAAACGCATCATAAAATTATTACTGGTATATATACTGAATAGTGATAGAAATTGAACTATTTGACCAGTCGACAGCCATACCTGTAGAACAGACATGGGCAAACTACAGCCCGCGGGCCAAATCTGGCCTGCCAATCCTTTTATTCAGGCCCGCCGGCACTCACACAAACTTAACTCCCACCGCAAATTGAACGGAAGACCTTTTTTTCCTTTAGAAATCATGGATGGCAGTGATTTTCAAAAAAATAAGCCTCAATAGTGCAACATTGGAATAAAAAACGAGGTGAAAATTTTTTATTTTGGAGATCACATTTGTAGGTGGACTGTGATCTCCAAAAAAAAGGTCTTCATTTTGCTTTCCAATCAGCGTGCGACCCGCAGCTTCAACAGTTTTTCCAAATCAGACCCTTCGTGTGAAAAGCTTGCCCACCCCTGCAGTAGAATATATGGTACCACACCAAGGGCGTAGCCAGAAACAAATTAAGGGGGGGGGGGCAAATTTTGTAATTTTTAAATCTGACGTCATTTACTCATAACAGCAATGCAGCCCATTTCCCTCATATCAATGAAAACATAAATTTTGTGGAATTTCTGTGTAAGGCGTAAACAGATCGCTAAATTATAATATGCTAAAATTTTAACTTTTTTTTTAAAACAGCCAGTTGGTAATAAATTTTTATTAGGCAATCGTCACACACTACGCTGTTGACCCAGACACCAGTGGCGTAGCGAGAAATTTAAAAATAAGACTAATTTCCACATTTTTTTTCAAGCGTTTTTTTTTTGCAGAACTAGGCTGATCTTAAGCTGACTGAGAAACAAGAAAAGCTCCAAAGGGGTCCGAGGGCATGCGGAAAAGTTTGAAAAATTCACATGCTGTAATGGCTATTTTAGTGCTTTTTGAATAATTTTCACACAAACTTTATTTAAATTTTTTGGTCCAAATTCTGAGTGCTTTGCCAAATATGATACTCTTTGTTCGCACGTTTTCGACTATGCGTGCTTAAGGCGTAAGGCTGACAGGAAGCTACAGCTATTGAAGAGGTTCAAAACTACAGAAAAATTGTATACCAGTACATCAAAAACATTTCTGAAAATGTCTGGTGGGAGGATGCATAGCCTACCCCTCATTCTACCCCCCTAGACATAAGCTACAGAAACCATCAAAAGAGTCTGGCGTATTTCAGTCACTTGGTATATATCATTAGTTTTGTTCTTTTTTACTAATAGGCAGAGTCAAAAGGGGGGACATGGCACAAGGCCTCCCTAAATACGCTACTGCCAGACAGGTTGCCAGTAACTTCGCCACATGGTAACTTCGCCACAGTAACTTCGCCACAGAAACTTCGTCACATGGTAACTTCGCCACACTTTGAGAAGGTGAAGGGAGATGTGGGGATAGTAGGAAAATGTGTTGGGGTGTGGGGAGAGGAAGGAGGAATGTGGGAAGAGGTATGAAAGGAGGTGTAGGAAAGTGTGATGGGGTGTGGGGGAGATGTAGATAAAGGTGAGGGTAGGGAGGAGATGTGGGGAATTTAAGTGTGTTGGGGCCCCACACCTTAACACATTTCCCTACATCTTCCCCATTACCCTCTCCACATCCTTTCCCCACACGCCAACACACTTCCCCACTCACCCCATACACTTTCCCACACCCTCCCACACTTCTCCACTCCCCACACATCTTTCCTTACCCGGTAGAACTAAACACCGTATGGGACCGCATGGAACCGTATGGGCACTTATGGAACCGTATGTGCCCTTATGGGACCGTATGGGCACTTATGAAACCGTATGGGCACTTATGGGACCGTATGGGCACTTATGGGACAGTATGGGCACTTATGAAACCATATGGGCACTTATGGGACCGTATGGGCACTTATGGGACCGTAAAGGCACCGTATGAGACCGTGTGGGCTCTTATGGGACTGTATGGGCACCGTATGGGCTCTTATTGAACCGTATGGGCACTTATGAAACCGTATGGGCTCTTATGGGACTGTATGGGCACCGTATGGGCTCTTATTGAACCGTATGGGCACTTATGAAACCGTATGGGTTAGGGTTAGGGTGCCCATACGGTCCCATACAGCATTTAGTTCGACCCTTCAATAAGTGCCCATACGGTGCCCATAAGGGCCCATACGGTCCCATAAGTGCCCATACGGTGCCCATGCGGTCCCATACGGTGTTTAGTTTGATCCTTCCTTACCTCCCCCCATACCCCAACATATTTCCCTACATATCCCCCCACACCCCCATATCTCTTCCCACAGCTCCCCTGACCTCCCCCTACACCCCAACACACTTCCTTATTCACCCCATGCACTCTCCCACACCTCTCTCCCCACATCTTACCCCACAGTTTCGCTTATGTGGCGAAGTTACCAAGTAACTCGAAAAGCCCGATAAAATTTTTTACGGGAACCGGGAATTTAAAGTCTTGTTTCGGTGTAGGCAATGTAAATTTTTGATGTATGAAAGTGTGGCGAAGTTACCATGTGGCGAAGTTACTGTGGCGAAGTTACCAAGTAACTCGAAAAGCCCGATAAAATTTTTTACGGGAACCGGGAATTTAAAGTCTTGTTTCGGTGTAGGCAATGTAAATTTTTGATGTATGAAAGTGTGGCGAAGTTACCATGTGGCGAAGTTACTGTGGCGAAGTTACCATGTGGCGAAGTTACTGGCAACCATAATAACAACTTCATACACTACAGACTACAACTTTTTATTCTAGACAAGACCAGACTACAACTTCATACACAATTGCTTTCAAATCGCTACACAAAAGTCTTTACCCTACCTGACGACACAGGTTGCGACATCTTCAAATTTTACAAATGGGGGGCAGTCGCCCTCCCTGCACCCCTGTCTCCTACATCTATGCCAGGGATCAAAACAGGCTGAGACCCATATCCTCTATTGACTCAAATGCCCTGAGGCCCATTGGTCTTAGAGCCCCAGTTATGCATAGGATATGCCCCAGTGCTCTAAATTAACATCCTATTCCTAAGGCTCATTTATTGCATCAACCCTCCTGTCCTGAGGACCTTTGACTCCTTTTGCCCTAAATTAAGCCTGAGGCACGTTTAACCCTGAGAGCCATTCACCCTCAATTTGACTCTTTATATGGGCCCCTTTACTCTAGTGCCCGAAACGTCCTATCAACCATTTCTGCTATACTATACCACAGTGCCTTACTTACTATTCCATACTATACCATACTATTCCATACTATGCCATACTATTCCATACTATACCATACTATTCCATGCTATACCATACAATACCATACTATTCCATACTATACCATACTATTCCATAATTAGAATGTTCTCTATTTATGGAATAGTATGGCATACTATTCCATAATTAGAGAAACCGGCTTCTTACTTGCTTCATCAAAACACCACTGAGAATTAAAAAATTTCTAAAAGTTAACACTATACAAACTTCATAGCAGTATAGTGCTAGCTAAGTAAAGGAGAGTGAATAATGACTTTGGCACAAGTAATCAGAAAAAACGTGAATAATATTTGAGTTAGTTTGATTGAGCATGTCAACAAGAAAACTTATTCAATAGAAACAAAAATAAAATTACAGTTTAAAACAATGAATGGAATGTACCTAGTACTGGTACTGTCTACAGCAAAAAAAAGCCTCAATATTTAGCTTTTCATACCGGGGAATGCTGCACTGCTTCGCAAAGTTTGCTGATGCTAGAACAACAGACAAAGCTGCCACAGTGTCAATATTTTAAACTGCTAGGATTATAAGATCAAAGGCCAATAATAATTGTTGAAGATTTACTAGAAAAAAGTGTAGGCCTATTCTATTTGTTTCACATTTAACAACTGGTACATTTACCGTAAGGTACGGTAACTGTACCGGTACCTTTATCAAAACATTAGGCTAGGCCTATAAACTGATAAACCTGACTGCTAAGTGACAGATGTAAAACTTAGCTTAGTTTAGATAGCCAGCGGTTGAAGTTTACTAAGAATGCTGAGCGTGAATAAGTCTATCCTACACCAGTCTATCCTACATTTCACGTCTTCACGAATCACGATCATAAAAGTGTTTCCAAATTATTTTCTAAATCGGAAAAAAGCGAATGCACAACTTTCCGATTTACTAAATCAGAAAAATAAATAAGAAAAAAGTTTCTTGTTTAGTATATCGGAAAAATAAATAAGAAAAGTTTTTCTTATTTACTAAATAGGAAAAATAAATAGGAAAAACTTTTCTTATTTACTAAATCAGAAAACAAAAATTTCTTATTTAGTAAATCAGAAAATAAATAGGAAAAAAGTTTCTTATTTAGTAAATCAGAAAAATAAGTAAAGCAAAAGTTTCTTATTTAGTAAATTGGAAAAACAAACAGGAAAAGAAACTTTCTTATTTAGTAAATCAGAAATATCAATGGGACGGAAGTTTCTTATTTAGTAAATCGGAAAATAATTTTTTTCCAAACGGCGCTCCATAATTTCTAATTTAGCAAAATTTCTGATTTACCTAAATCGGAAAAAGTGATCTTGAAATAAGCCAAAAAACAAGTGGAAAATTTGCAAATAATTTTTTTCCAAACGGCGCCCCATAATTTTCTTTACTCCTGTATTCCCAAATAGTTGCTTCACCAATTGAACAGAATATTAAATGCCTGTATAAAATATATTTGGAAGCGTCTATTTCACCGGAAATTCCGGTTACCGAAGTTCGAAAATCGTGGTTTGCGGAACCGGAAACATCCCCTAACGGTTTCCCTACTGTGAGAGTCGCACTACAGGAACCGAAAAAGGTTACGCAACTACGATTTTTCAAACTTCGGTAACCGGAATTTTCGGTGAAATAGACACTTCGAATATATTTTTAGTATTCCAGTTTGTAGTGGTGATTTGGTCCAACTAAACTCCGCAAGGAACTACAAGATACTGAAAATAGTGCAAAAACTACAAAAAACTACAACGTATTATACTTTTAAACCAACTACAAGGTAGTTGAAAACACTAAAAAAAACTACAAGGTACCGGTATATACTTTTAACCTAATTTTACAAGGTAGTTGAAAACACTACAAAGAACTACAAGGTACTTTTAAACCAACTACAAAGTAGGTGAAAACATTGCAAGGAAATACAAGGTACTATTAATCCAAGTACAAAGTACTTTAAAACACTACAAGGAACTATTTGATACTTTTAAACCAACTACAAAATACTTGAAAACACTACAAGGAACTAAAAAGTATTTTTAAACCAACTACAAGGCAGTTGAAAATACCACTAAGAACCACAAGGTACTTTTAAACCAGCTACAACAAAGTTAGAAACATCGCAGGGATTTACAAGAAACTTTTAAACAAACGACAAGGAAGTTAGAAACGTCGCAAGCAACTACAAGGTACCCAAACACTGCATCTGGGGCGGTCGGGAGTTTGGGGGGTCAAAGGAGTCAGGTTTGGAGGAGTTTAGGGATTCAGGGGAGTTAGGGGGTTGCAGAAGTTTGGGGTGTTCAGAAGGGGTTGGGGGTTTAAAAGAGGTTGGGAGTTTGGGGGGATTAGGGATTTGGGGTGTTCATTAAAGGGGGGGTTAGGGTGTTTGAGGGTTTGAAGGTTCTGGAGGATTTGAAATGTTCGGGGTGGCGAGGGTGTTCGGAGATTTGGGTTGTTTGGGAGCTTGGGGGTTTGGGATGTTTGGGGGGGTGCAATGCGATGTTTGGGGAGTTGGGGGCAGTGTTCCCTCTAAGGTGCGATGAGAAAAATGAGAACATTTTGGGCAAAATTGTTCAATTTTTGCACATTGACATAATGATTTATGGGCAAATTAGTTAAAAGTGCTGAAGTTTTTTGTATCAGATGAAAGTGTTTTACGATAGAAACTCTTATTTTAAACAAAAATTATTCCAGACCTTGAAATACATTCTTTAAATGTTAGGGCAAGTTTTAGGTGGTTTCCATATTTGGCATATTCGCACTAAATAAAATCTTAGAGGGAACAGTGGTTAGGGGGGGTAGGGGTTTGGGTAGTTAGGGGTGTTTGAAGGGGGTTGGGGGTTTAGGAGGGTTCAGGGGTGGGGTTGGTTTAAACGTATCTTGTAGATTTTTTGGTGTTTTCAACTACTTTGTAATTGGTTTAAAAGTACCTCGTAGTTCTTTGCAGTTTTTGCAACTACCGATACCTTGTAGTTCCTTGTAGTGTTTTCAACTAGACTACTTTTTGTACTGATACTTGGTTTAAAAGTACCTTCTACGGTAGTTCCTTGAGCTGTTTTCAACTACCTTGTAGTTGGTTTAAACGTATTCTACCTTGTACGGTAGTGTTTTCAACTACCTTGTACTTGGTTTAAAAGTACCTTGTAGTTCCTCGTAGTGTTTTCAACTACTTTTTGTACCGGTACTAGGTTTACAGTTTAAAAGGGTTGCCAGAGGATTCGCCCGACCCCCAACCCCCTCCCCCCAGCCCAACCCCCCCGACTTCAACCCCCCTAACTCCAACCCCAACCTATCACCGTTGTGTGGCGAATCTTCCGCATCGGCACTGTTGCAAACGTTTGTCCGACGCTTACGTTCAAATTCTCGGTCACATTCGTATGTCTCACCTGTTGTGTGGCGAATCTTCCATGTGGCGAATCCTCTGGCAACCGTTTAAAAGTACCTTGTAATTCCTTGTGCTGTTTTCAACTGCTCTGTAGTTGGTTTGAACGTACCGTGTAGGCCTGTGTTTCAACTGCCTTGCAGTTGCTATATATAGAAGTACCACCTTGTAGTTCCTTGAGCTGTTTTCAGCGTTCTTTGTAGTTTTTTCAGTACCTTGTAAAGTGCAGTTCCTTGCAGTGTTTAGTAAAACTCGTCATGTGCCATACCGGTATTTTACCAATTGAGTGTCGTCTTCAGTATAAACCAGGGGTGGGCAAACTTTTCACACAAAGAACCAGATTTTTCAACAGCTCAGATGGCCGAGTGGCGAGTGGCATAGAGCGTCTGCCTCTTGAGCTGTAGACTCAGGTTTGATTTCGAGTCGAGTCAAACCAATGACTTTAAAATTAGTATTCACAGCTTTCCTGCTTGACACTCAGCATTAAAGGCAGTGGTGGGATTTAAAATTTTCGTCAGCCGGTGTTATTACAGAAGTTATATATCATCAGCCAGTTCTGTTTCAACTAATGGTACAAACATAAGCAGCAATGCTAACCAGTTCACTGTTCTAATAAAATTCCCTGAGAACCGGTGCGAACCGGCTGAATCCCACCACTGATTAAAGGGACAGTGTGGAAAACAAGCTGGCAAGTTTACTTGTTGTGCCGTTGGGAAAGGCACTTAACGGGATTCCCCCATCTCGCTGTGGTAAACAGATGGCTGGCAACTCCTAAGGGAGCTCGTATAGCGCATTGATCGCTTTCTCGTGATAGGAAGATAAATATGCAACTAAATAAGTAACTATTTGGAAAAACTGTGGAAGTCGCGGGCACATGCTGATTGGAATATAAGGTGAAAACCTTTTTTTCTCTTTTTTTTTTTTTTTTTTGGAGATTACTGTCCTTATACGAATGTGATCTCCAAAATAAAAGGATTTCACTTCACGTTTCACTGTTCATTTCAATTTTGCACCGTTGAGGCTTATTTTTTTGAAAATCACTGCCATCCGTGATCTTTAAAGAAAAAAATGGTCTTCCGCTCAATTCGTGGTGGCAGTGTTGGTCTCTGTTAGTGCCGGTGGGCCAGAATAAAAGAACCAGCGGGCCGGATTAGGCCCAAGGGTCGTAGTTTGCCCATGCCTGGTATAAACTATGCCTCACAGTCGAGTTTAGTATAAAAGGTTTTGAATAATATTGCTCCTATGTATCTATAAACAGTTTGCTTTGTATATATGTTCCAGTGGGTCCTACTGAAACCTGCAGGAGCACAAGGACCGCTAGAGGCGCAAGTGAATTATTACTAAAATCTGCAATTCTGCATGATCACAAAGACCGTTAGCGGCGCAATTGAGCTGTTATTAAAAGCTGCAGGAACTCAAGGACAGAGGAGCACAACTGCACAAGGAACTTAAACCTAACCGAACCTAACCCTAACTGAACCTACTCCTAACCAAACCTAACCCTAACCAAACCTAACCCCAACCAAACCTAACCCTAATGGGGCAGTGTTTTTACGCTTAAATTTCTCCCATTTCAGGATCGTTCACGCAAAGTAAGTTAGCTGCGATAGCAAAAGTATTGTTCACTCTACCCTCACCCGAATCCTACCCCATCCCTAACCGGACGAGCTTGCCAATTAACAACGCCTAGTTTCCACGTCACATGTACATAAATCAACTAATGGTGAATTATTTATCGTTGGCAGTGTCTATTTTGCCGTTAACGGCATAATAGCTTTTGGGTTTACTGTTTATTTTGCCGCAGCTGCATAGGTAACCCCATGTCATACGAATATTACATCTTATGCTATTCTACTGTCTTCACGAACCCGATTGTTAACCCCTGGTCATACGAATCCGAATTGATCGGAACCGAAGCCACCAAAGCGAAACAAACCGAAGCCGCGACGAGAATCGAACCCAAAACTAGAGCAGCACTTCCCACAATCCACTGAGCTATCGTGGCAATCTAGCGCAAAATGGCGCTTAAAAACCCACGACGTCACTTATAGCGAAATTGACCTAAAAGCTATTTTGCCGTTGACGGCAAAATAAACACTACCTTTAACGTTTGTGGTACCAACTGGAACGACCCAAAAGTGGGAGAAATCACCCGATTAATTTTGGATCATCGCTCTCAAAAGCTAAAAAGTATCGCAATCCATCGCTTTGAAAGCCGAAAAAGTATAGACTTTCAGACTTTAGACTACAGATGATCGTTTCGGCTTTCAAAGCCGAAAAAGTACGTTTTGGCTTTCAAAGCCAAATTACTTAAGTAGTCTAGCGAGGGTTAGGTTAGATTAGTAGACCAGAGAGGGTTAGGGTTGGTTAGGGTTAAGTTAGAGTTAGGTTAGGGTCAGGTTAGGGTTAGAGCTAGGTTAGGGTTAAGTTAGAGTTAGGTTAGGTGAGCGCCAGGTTAGGGTTAAAAAAGCAGATTATTGAGATGAAGCTTGAAAATTTTACAAAAACTTCTTTGGTCCCGGTTGGGGTAGCTCTAACGAGTCTAACCTAACCCTAACCCATACCCAACTCTAACTTAAACCTAACCTAGCTCTAACCTAATCGTAGTCCACTTAAGTAATTTGGCTTTGAAAGCCAAAACGTACTTCTTCGGCTTTGAAAGCCGAAACGATCATCTGTAGTCTAAAGTCTGAAAGTCTGTACTTTTTTGGCTTTCAAAGCCGATGGATTACGATACTTTTTAGCTTTCGAGAGCGATGATTCTAAATTAATCGGATGGAGAAAATATGCGCAAAAACATCCACCCTAATGTGCTCCTTCGTCTCCTTGCATTAGAGATGAGCATGGAGCCGGATTGGAGCCGGATCGGAGCCGGATTGTGCCGTTTTTTTGTTGGAGCCGGATTATCCGAACTGTAGCTTAGTGTTAAAGTGGATCGGACTCGGACTGACACTCCATAAATTAGGCTACATTATATCTCCTTTTGAAAAACACTTTCATTTCAGCTTAAATCTTTTTAAAAATAATGCATTTTCGTTTTTCAAACGATTTCACAGGATTTTTAAGTCCATTCCGAAATCCAACCTAATGCGTTAAAAAAGGTGTATTCGCGCGTTACTGCAGTTCACAATTCACACTGAGACGTTGAAACTAGAAATTTGGTTTGTTCCATTATGACATCATAAACATAAACTGTCCAAGCTTCCGCTAATGCATCAGTTTTATTTATTCGATAATGCATTTTAAGCATAAAATAAATGGCAAGGTAAACAAAATGAATAGCAAACACATTATCAGGGAAATGGCAAAACTCGTAGGTTTAAAACATGCAGTATGCATTAAAAATTCACATGAGAGAGTGCCGGTAGCTGTCTGCATGGCCATAAAACCTCAAAACATAGGCTAAACATGTTTCACAAATACCTAAAGGGGAGACATAAAATTAAAAAAAAAAAAAGTAAATAAAACATATGTACAGAACTTATATACGTGTATTTACAATTTTGCCTTATCTTTATAAATTGGCATGAAAGCAACCGATAACCAATGCAGCGTTTGCAAGCACTTTTAGGCTACCGGTATGCATTCACAAGTTTGTCCTTTGAATGTTCTGTGGGAAAGTTGTAGCGATGACAAAAAACGTAGACTCATTAAGATAGATGCTTTTTCAACTTAGTCACAAAAGCAGATCTTAATTGTAGAGCTCTTATATCAGATGGTAAAGCATTCCAAACCTTGGCGCCACTAAACTGAATGGACTGTAGGGAAACAGATGTAGAGTGAAAAGGAAGATGATAAGCATATCTGTTGCGTGTTGAATGAGAGTGAACTGTGTTATTTGGCCGAAAAAAGTTTTTGAAGATAGTCCGTAATTGATTCTGATTGAATTTATGCATTAATTTTCCCATTTCCATTGTGTATATGTTACAGCACCAATTTCGATAATTTGTCTTGCTTCTGGCTTCGAACCAATGAGAGTGAACTGTGTTATTTGGCCGAAAAAAGTTTTTGAAGATAGTCTGTAATTGATTCTGATTGAATTTACGCATTAATTTTCCCATTTCCATTGTGTATATGTTACAGCACCAATTTCGATAATTTGTCTTGCTTCTGGCTTCGAACGCGGTTCTGATGATTTATGGTTTATTTGTCCAATGTAGGAACCATTGGCATTTTACAACTGTTAAAATTTATAGTGTACTTCCTCCAAGCTGTCGCGCTGATTGGTTTGTTACTTTGCGTTTCTGCACTGCCTTTGTTTCCACACTACCTAATTATTGATTGGTACTTCACATTTCGGCTCTGCCTTTTTTGCACTACGTACTGTTTATAACACTGAACACTTTTATTTGAAGTTCTGTTTACGCGGAGTAAGTAAGCGGGTGGACCTATGTTTTATTCTGAGAAGTTTTTATGCCCAGCATCATTTTTAGTTCTATAATTTCGAGTAAACATTCAGTTAATTTTTGCCGTTTTCCGTTGCTGGTTTTCTGTTCAAGAAGCAATAATTATATTCTGTTAATTTAATCGAGTTATAGTTTCAAAGAAGACAGTGTCGGAGCGGTGAAGGCCGGGGAGCTCTTCTCTAGGCAACAATATTAGAACAGAATTGTGTTGCGGAGTGAGTCTGTCACATAAAAGAAAATTAACTGATTTCTCTGCTCGAAGTTGCCTTGCCAAGTTGTGTCTTGGTTCCTGGTGGTTGTCTCTGCTGCTCGAGAAGTTCACCGTACAGGGAGGTCATTCACTGGTGTGTTAGTCTTTCGTCGGTGGGACGATTGATCATTGTAGTGTCCATAGTGTTGGAGCTACCCCCCTTTTATAGCCGTTGCAGATTTCGTCAGCAGAGGTTGTGTCTTCCTGGAAATCCCTGCGATTGGTTTCTTTGAATCGCAATACCAGCGTTCAATACCGTTCTTGGTCAATTGTGGATTGGCTTTGGTTTATCCTTGATTCCTCCCAGTGTTTGGTCTTCAAGTTTCGAATTGATTGACCTATTAAAAGGTAGTTGGACTTTCCGGATCGGTGAAGGTACTTGTTACGGGCAGTAGTGTAGCCCAACTTAAATTGATTATCTCTGTGTGTTTATCTTTATTTAGTGTGTAATTTTAACTGAATTACTCCCTTATAGTGTATAATGAGTCGTTGCTCGAACGATAACGTTGTTAAACCCAGTGCTGTGGGGACCAAAAAATATGTTTCCCCTACCATGGATCATGCAATCTGTCAGCCCGCTGCTGAGGTCCCAGGGGATAAACAATTGAAATTTTCCTGTACTGGCTCCAGTAAGAAGGTTTCTAATGAACTGCAAAAGGATAAAAATGTCAGCCCTTTCGTTGCGATGGGAAATGCCCCTCGAAAATTATTGACTACTCATCGAAAATTGCTAGTGGATATTAAGCGCTGTTGCTCTGCATTGTCACAATGTAGATCTTCTAAATGTTTTGAACTTGAGTCTCTTAATTATTACTCCGTTAAATTGGCTTCCGATGAACTTATTAATAATCTAAAATCTTTACACGATGAGGAGCAATTAATGCAACTCTCGAGCGACGTGATTAACCGCATGCGTCGTTGCTCAGATTTATATCAAACCTTTAAACAGCGTTTTAATGTGGACAAATGTGACGGTAATTCCGAGGACGAACCGTGCCCGGACGTCATTATTGATGTTGAACCTACCGATAGCATCTCGCAAGTCGCTAGTCCGTCCATCGTAACTTCCAGTAAATCATCGCTAATAAAACTCGTTGAGCTGGAACGTAAACAAGCAGAGATTGAACATGAAAAAGAATTAGCTAGAACACGTAAACTGCGACTGGTAGCTGAAGCAGAGGCTCGCAGGGATAAGGCTGAAGCACATGCTCGCTTATCAGCTGAAGTTGAAGAAGCTGAAGCTTTGACTCAAATGCGTCTGGAATCTATTAATTTAAAAGCTGAAGAAAAGTTAATGGCTCTTTCTCAGCGCGGCTCATCTGTAATGACTTAACTAAGTCTTCAAAAATAAAGTCTCATGCTCGTGGTCGCTTCGGTGTGGATAGACGCACTGATAGTGTAAAATTTGATATAGAAGTGAAATTTGAAAAGCGTTTACGTGCGCAGCAAATGCTTGCTGTTTCAACTACCCTTGATCCTAATGCTAAATCGAATTCAGTAGGAGGGAACCCTGTGGCACCGCCTCCGGGTTTTTGTGTTAACAATGTGTATAATGACGACAGGGCCGAAACTAGGCAATGCGGGCCCCCCCAAAATCATCTTTCGGGGCCCCCTAAAATATTTTTTCTTGGATGGTGATGCAAAAGAGCGAGCCCCGAAGGGCCGATGCCAAGCTAGGGGGGTCTGGGGACATGCCCCCCCAGAAAATTTTGCGGAATTTGACCTTATTTTGGAGGCTTTTTGTGCGTTTTGAGCCTTCAAAATTCCTCAGTTCTAACAAGGTTTAGTAGTCTGTTTCACTAGGTCCCTTCCAAACCCACTAAAATAATGCTGCAAGCAAACCCTACTCTAACATTTCGCTACCTATGCGAAGAAAAAACGTTTTTAAGGCTTATTTTTGCGCCTTTCACTTGAGGATGAGGGGCCCTTGGTATGCTACTAAACGTTTGTTTGCTAGTTTTGCGACTGCTATTTTTTGAAAAATTTGCAGGGGCCCCCTATGGTCAAAAGTATAAATATGGTATGGGGGCCCCACATCGCGTGAGTTAAAACAAAAAATATATTGAATCTCAGAATAGGCCTATTTAAGGCACCTTTATCATACGTTGAGTAAATAGTACTACGTACTGACTATTTACGGGGCCCCCTTTTTGTGCGAGGCCCCCCCGGTTGGGGGATTCGGGGGGCGCTAGTTTCGGCACTGAATGACGAAGTACCTAACGATGTTGAACGTGTTCCAGAACCTGATTTGATGCAACAGATTCCTGTGCCTATTAAGTACTATTTTAAAAGTAATGTTTCTGATGCCTTTGGCAGGGACGATTCTCGTGCAAAGGATCCAAAACCTAACCCTCAGATTCATGAACCATTGGAATAAACTTCTAATTCTAGACCTAATGATATGAATTGGCTTACATATCTTGATCGGCAGGGTAGAAATGAATATATCACCCTAGCGTCTCAAATTTCTTACGATGGCACTAATATGGCTTTCGTCTTTATGAGAATCAAATTCGCCGACTATTATGAACGAAAGCCCTTATGCGGAACGTAGACTCGAGGTGTTGCGCGCGTCCTGCGTGGGACAACCACGAGAAATGGTGAACGTGTTTTGTGCACCTTTGAAAGGTATGACCATTTCCCAACGCATTGAGAAGGCCCTCGATCGTTTGCGCCAAACATATGGTGTTCCTGGTGGTTTAGTTTCAGAACCTAAGGTCAGAGCTGTTCGTTATGGCCCTAAAGTCGCCTTTACTTCGGCCTCGCTTGGAATGTTTGGTGAAGACTTGAACACCCTTGAAGTTTTTGCTTATGCCCATAATGAAGTTCAAAAGCTCTCTGGGCAACTTTTGTTCGACACTGCTAGTCGGTTCCCTAACCTGCTAAAGCGAAGGTGTCTTGATTATTTGGATAAACGAAATTTAAATATGAGTGAACCTGAGTTTGAATCGTTACGAGAATTTGTTGTCCACGAAATTAAAATGATGACTTCTGAATGTGCGCAGGCGTTTTTTAAACAGGACGAAAAGGACGGTTCTCGCGAGACTTCAACCGGCTCTAAGGATTATCGGGTTCGGCAGGTGGTTGTTGGAATGGAGAATGATTCTCGAGGTGAGAACTCTTGTGGAGTTTATTCATCAGTTTCTGGGACCTGGTGGTTCTGGTGAAGGAACGCGAGGCCGAACTGATCGTTCAAGGTTACCACCGGTATGTTTTGTGTGCGATAATTCAAGTGAGCACTATTTAGTTGAATGTGAAAAATTCAAAGCTCTGTCGAATAAAGCTAAACGACAAACTGTCATTGAAGCTAAAAGATGCATTAACTGTCTTTCATTGGAACATTATGTTCGTGATTGTTCCCGACCTACCAAGTGTCGTAAATGTGGACCTAGCAATCAAAATAAACATGTAACTGCTTTGCATGAATGTTATACTGGGGTGAATCTTGGGGCCGCGGATAAGCCTCAAACTACGCCGAAGCCTGCCCCTAGAAATTTGTCTAAACAATACGACAAAGCGTTTAATGTTCATAACGTTAATTCCCTGCAAGGGCGTGCAATTCTGCTTAGAACTAGTGCCGTAAAAGTTGTGAACCCCAAAACTAAAAAGTCAACTCTGGTGTATGCTCATCACGATACTGGTTCACAAGCGATGTTAATCTCTGATACTCTTATAAAAGAACTTGGACTTGAAACTATTCCTGACCCGACTATCACTCTTCGCACTCTTGCTGATCAGAAAGTCGCAAGTGGGGGTCGGACTAATTTTGAACTTTAATCGTTGTTTAGTGGAGAGCAATTTGCCATTCGGGATGTGCTGGTGGTGCTTCAATTTAACGACGATAAACATACCCTACCGCATGGAGTAGATACTAGCACACTTGAACATTTTGATGGAGTTGAGATTGCGGTTGTTCCGGATCGTGAGCGCGTTGACGTGCTGATTGGCCAGTCGGACAAAGCCTTGTTGACTGTGCTTGAAGAGCGTGAGGGTGCGGACCCGGAGGAACCAAATTTTGTGCTCACTCGGTTTCGACCTGTTGCTAGCGGTGGCAGAGCCCTTAGTAGTAATAGTGCCTTATCTACGTTAAAGGTCGTTGATGAACCTTTACAATCTTGTGACTGCTTTAAGCTGAAACAAGAAATCTTTTCACTCAAAGAAAATATTTGTCAGTATGAGCTACAAGACGAAGTGCTTCAGCCGTCTAGAACTGACGAGCTTACTAGCAGTCTTGTCGAGCCCAATATTAGAGTAGTTAATGGTCGGTACGAAATGCCGGTGCCACTTAAATCGGGCATGCTTGATAAACTATCTAATAATTACGAAAATGCACTGAAGCGTACTATGACATTAAGAAATAAAGCAATGCGTATCCCTGAGCTTCATAATCTAATAATTACGAAAATGCACTGAAGCGTACTATGACATTAAGAAATAAAGCAATGCGTAACCCTGGGCTTCATAATCTCTTTGAGTGACACCTTTGCAGAGTTTCTTGCAGAAGGATGGATGGAACCTGTTGGTGATTGTACTATTGATACGCCTATTTGGTATTTACCACTTTTTGTTACTCGTACGGATAAACCTAGAGTTGTTTATGATGGTGCTGCTATGTTCAATGGAATGTCGCTAAACCAGGTTGTTTTGGCTGGTGAAAATTTGCTTAATAAGTTGGTTGAAGTTTTAATCCGTTTCCGCTTGGGTAAGTACGCTTGTGTTGCAGATGTAAGCAAGTGTTTCTTTCAACTGAGTATTCCTAGTGATCAGCAAGATTTGTTTCGAATTGTTTGGTACGAAAATAATGATTTGGATAAAGGTAAACCCCAAATTTTCAAATTCACTAGACACGTTTGGGGTATTAACTCTAGTCCTTATGTAGCACTACTTGCTTTGAAACGTTTGGTAAAGGAAAATCCTGTTAATGTTAGTGAACTTACTTTGAATGTTACACAAAATAATCGGTATATGGATGACATCTTGTTTGCGAGTGACAATCTTGGTGATCTTGAAACAATTGCGAGAAAGAGTGCAAAGCTTTTCGAGAGTCGTGGGTTTAAATTGCGCAAGTGGATTGCTAACTCTCACGCTAAATCTATTTTGTCGCGAGTTTCTCCTAAAGATCTTGCGCATTGCTTAAAAGAAATTGATCTTGGTGTGCAACCCTTGCCGGACTCGAAGGCACTTGGTTTGATTTGGGACACCCAAAATGATATGCTACGAGTTTACAGTCGCGAGTTTGCGGAGACTTCGACCAGACGAGAGATGTCGAGTCAGTTGGCTAGCCAGTTTGACCCTTTAGGAATGGCCTCTCCTTTCCTACTTGGGGGTAAACTTATTTTACAGAGAGTGTCTTCCTCTGGTTTTGAATGGGATGATAACCTACCGTAAATATTATAGATGCTTGGAAAAAATGGTTTGCACATCTACACTTGTTGCACGATTTCTCAATTCCTCGAAGTTGTTACTTAGTCGAGACGACAGGCGTAGTTTCTTACCAGTTACATGGTTTTTGTGCTGCGTCGAATCAACTGCCTAAGCTATTGGGTGCTACTGAATTTCACAACGCCCTGCAAAAAAGGATATCAACTGGATTAAAATACCCCCTTGTGCTCCCTCGCAAGGTGGAGTTTACGAAATTATGGTTAAATTATTTAAAACTGCTTTATTTAGAGTGCTTGATAACACACGTCGTATGCCTAGTCTCATTGAATTACAAACCTTTTTTACAGAAGCTGTTCGAATAGTAAACGATCGGCCGCTTACCACTTTAAGTGACCAGCCTAATGATTTATTACCTATCATCCCCTCTTCCTTCTTAGGACAAAAGCTCGCTCCTTATACACCTGTGGGTGGGTTCCATGATAAAGGGGACTTATATAAAGACTTTCTGTATAATGCTAATTTGGCTCACCGTTTCTGGCTCGGGTGAATGAAGTCGTATTTGCCCAGTTTGCAGGGTCGAAACAAGTGCAGGATTCATGAGCAAAATCTTACTGTGGGTCAACTGGTGCTAGTCGGGGATGCAGATGACCTTTCTTATAGAGGTGCTTATCGTCTTGGTCGGGTTCACTGTCTTCACCCTCAAATTCGGAAGGGAAACAAATTGTCCGTCGTGCTACCATAGCAGTTTTATGCAGAAACTCAGCGGCAGGCTTTGGCAAGCTTGAATATGTTCCTCGGGATATTTCAAAAATCGCTCCTGTCTGAAATTTGCAATTATTTTTTGTTATTGCTTTATTTTATGTCTGTGAATTATGTATTAATAAATTGTTTTTAGGTGCTTGAAATTGTCCAACCTGCCATAGAACGATTAGTTACATTTATTATTATCGTCGCCCGTCTTGATTGTTTCGTAACATATCTCTGTTAATCATTTGTATTTATCATTTAATTGGACGCACATTATTTCTAGTTACACCTGTGTTCCAGACGTATTCGGAATTCAATCTGTATCGGTGCTGTTACTTTGTTCGTTGAAACTTCGCTTATGACTCGGTTTCAAGGGGCCGCTATGTTACAGCACCAATTTCGATAATTTGTCTTGCTTCTGGCTTCGAACGCGGTTCTGATGATTTATGGTTTATTTGTCCAATGTAGGAACGATTGGCATTTTACAACTGTTAAAATTTATAGTGTACTTCCTCCAAGCTGTCGCGCTGATTGGTTTGTTACTTTGCGTTTCTGCACTGCCTTTGTTTCCACACTACCTAATTATTGATTGGTACTTCACATTTCGGCTCTGCCTTTTTTGCACTACGTACTGTTTTATAACACCCAACACTTTTATTTGAAGTTCTGTTTACGCGGAGTAAGTAAGCGGGTGGACCTATGTTTTATTCTGAGAAGTTTTTATGCCCAGCATCATTTTTAGTTCTATAATTTCGAGTAAATATTCAGTTAATTTTTGCCGTTTTCCGTTGCTGGTTTTCTGTTCAAGAAGCAATAATTATATTCTGTTAATTTAATCGAGTTATAGTTTCAAAGAAGACAGTGTCGGAGCGGTGAAGGCCGGGGAGCTCTTCTCTAGGCAACAATATTAGAACAGAATTGTGTTGCGGAGTGAGTCTGTAACAATACTGTACATGTCAGTAACAGAGAAAAAGTTTGTTGTATTGCGGTTAAATTTAACAATAAATTTAATGACTTTAGAGCAGAGGTTGTCGATTTTTTTGACTAGTGCGGTATTTCCATGATTCCACGAAGTAATGCAATATCGCAGGTGAGTAGCTATTAAAGAATGATAAATACAAATGAGGTTAGGCCTATTGGAGTTCAAATAAGATTTGAACTTGCAAATAATCCCGACATTACGTCTTATATTTTGAAAAAGAGCAAGCATGTGTGATTTCCATGACAGGTTTTCGTCTAAGAGTACATCAAGAAATGGGTTGTTTTAACTCGCTCAATGGGCTTGTTGTTAAAACGAAGAATGGGAAACTGCATGTTATAACTTTTTTTGTGGGTATGAAATATTGTGTATTTTGTTTTGTCAGTATTCAGGGATAATCTATTCGTTGATAGCCAGCTGGTTATATTATGTAACTCGCATTGTGCTTGGTCCTATATTATGTCAATTTGTTTATGTTTAATGAATGTGTTAGTGTCATCAGCAAACATAATTGGGTGAGCTTGATCAAGGCAATTTTGAAAATCGTTAATACACACTAGGAAGAGCAAGGGCCCTAAAATTGATCCTTGTGGCACACCGTGTTGAACATTGCGATAATTTGATTGGACCTTGATAAATTCGGTTAGCTGTCTACGATTTGATAAGTAGCTTTTAAACCATTTATTTTTAAACCATTTATTTTTGAACCATTTATTTTTTTAAACCATTTATTTTTAAACCAGCTTTTAAACGATTTATTTTTGAAGGCTCAGACTAGCTCTAAGCTTAGTAGACTTACCAGTACTGCTTTATAATTCGTCATATTTGACAAAAACATGAATAAGTAAGGCACAGCGAAACAACAATTATAAATCAGTTCAGCTATAGAGTCAAAAGAGTCTGATGCTGAATAGTAGACAAGTAAATCAGTTGTGCCTGGGCTATACCGGTAGTTTTAATTACTTAACACAGAGTAGGTTAGTCAGTTACCGGTACCGGTAGTGCTGATTGGAGACTGTCAATCTGAGAATAAATACCAGTACCGGTAAATGTTCTTTTTTGAAACAGTACCGGTTACCGTACCGGTATTAAACTGTAAAGAATGCATATAACCTGATGGTTGTTAGGCTATAAACTTATACAGGCTATTGGAAATGTGAGATATCTTTTCTACTGGTAGCCAAATTTTTGTGCAAAGCCTGAAAAGTAAACCAAGATTATGGAAATGGAAGATACCGGTATATTTGCATGAATAGAGGTGGAGTTAATGTAAGCTAATATCAAATCTATCATACACTACCTAAATTTTAAAATTACTTTTTCGGTCTTTTGTTTAGATTTAATGGCCAACTTGTATTATAATTGTGGTATATGATGTGAGAGGTAACAACAGTTGCAGCTTTTTTGCTGTGGTAAAGTACCGGTAGTGTAGTGCTGGTACCTGCTTTTAGCAGTTTAGTATTAAGTAAGCATAAGTGTTTACTGCTGATTTTTTTGCTTGTATAGGCCTACCCGTATTGTGTGTATGTCTGTAAAAACTTCTTTGCTTTTTTATTTCTTCTGCTTATTTGATTGATTTTAGTAGAATTACAAGAATTTTAATATTAGCAATTTTTTTTTACAGAATATATTGCAGTTTGACTGAAGCATTAGGTCTATCAGTGTCTATTGTTCTGTAGTTACAGTATGGGTTATGAATGTTTATGATATATGGTACTGGTACAGTTATTGACAAAACTAATTGTTTTTGTGGAAGCAGTATCGACAGATTATGTAGCCTATACCGGTATATAAAACTTGGAAACAAAATTTTTGGAGTAAGTCTTAAAAACAATTTTGCAGCAAATAGACTAATGAGTAGCTTCAGTACGGTAAGTTGAATTTAAATTGAAGGGGTTGCTCTGTAAAAATGTGATCATGATTATGAACAAGCAATTAGAAATTTTTGTCAAGTGTTTTTATGCTTGGACTAAAATTGGACTGCGGACTCTCAGATTGGACTGTGGACTTTGGACTTAGCTTTTTTTCTCGGAGTCGAATTGGATTTTCATTTTAGAATATTGGACTGGACTCGGAGTGGAGAAAATCTCAGTCCGCTCATCTCTACCTTTCATTTCCAATCAGAATTGCCAGGTCCAGAAAACAAAAA
This sequence comes from Trididemnum miniatum, assembly GCA_964006365.1. NCBI lineage: Eukaryota > Metazoa > Chordata > Ascidiacea > Aplousobranchia > Didemnidae > Trididemnum > Trididemnum miniatum. The sequence goes on from OZ023244.1 coordinate 16,007,480, forward strand.
ATGCCGAACAACTTGTCAAAAAAGGCCAAACAGCCTAAAAAAAGGTCAAATTTGCCAATTGTTAACAGTTTTGAAATTTTTTAATATCCACATGAATATTGGCATCGAAGCAAAGTTGGCGGGTTAATACGTAGGCATTATAAGGAAGAAGACTAAAGAAAACACTTTTAGCAACCTTTGATGTGCAAGGTTTTTTCAGCAGTAAACGTACCGTAGCTCACACAACAAAACTAGCCTGCCTAGTGTATATATACAGTATTACAATTTTGGCCCCCCTTGATAAACGCTTGGCCCCTCCAAGTTGACAGCTCTGGCGCCGGCTCTGAACACAAGGCAAACGAAAAGAGACGCTTCAATCAGAAAGCGCGGGAAATGAACTTGTTTTCACCCTGCGACGGTGCCTTGACAGTGCTGAAGTCCGACGCAATAAATTTGTCCAAATTCATTGAAGCAAGCGAGCACTACAGCGGTGAAAAGCGAATTGAGCTCATTCAGAGCGCATGTGCTCAAGATGAGCTCATGCGCTCCATTACCTTCAGAGCGCATGTGCTCTAAAAATGATCGAGCTCATGCGCTCATCACATTCATGTGCTCTAATTGAGCTCATGCGCTCACTCATCTTCAGAGCGAGTGTGCTGGATTGTGAGGGGTTGAGGAAAGATGTGGTGAGAGGTGTGGGAAAGTGTGTTGCAGTGTGGGAGGTGAAAGGAAGAGTTGAGGGAGGTGTGGGAAAGCGTGTTGGGGTGTACAGGGTGTAGGGGGAAGTGTTGGGGAAGGTGTGAAAAAGTGTTTTGTGGTGTGGGGGTGTGGGAAAGTGTTGGGGGAGGTGTAAAAAGTGTGTTGGCGTGTGGGGGAGGTGAGAGAAGGTGTGGGGAAGTGTGTTAGGGTGTGGGGGAGGTGAGGGGAAATGTGGGAAGAAGTGGGGGGGGCGTAAGAAAGTGTTGAGGGAGGTGTGGGAAGTGTTGGAGAAAAGTGTGTTAGGGTGTGGGGGGTAGGGGTAGATGTCGGGGGTGCGGAGAAGTGTTGAGATTTGTGTGAAAAAGTGTGTTGGGGTGTGAGGGAGGTAAAAGGAGTTGTACGGAGAGGTGTGGGGAAGTGTTGGAGGAAGTGTGGGAAAGTGTGTTGGGGTGTGGGGGACGTGAGGGGTGGGAGGATGTGTGGGGGTGTGAGAACGTGTTGGGGTAGTTGTGGGAAAGTGTGTGGGGAAGTGGTGGGGAGGTGTGAAAAAGTGTGTTGGGGATGTGGGGAAAAGTGAAGGGAGGTGTGGGGAAGTGTTTTGGGGTGTGGGGGAGGTGTGAGGAAGTGTTGGGGGAGGTGTGGGAAGTGTGTTGGGATGTGATGTGGGGAAGGTAGGTACAGATGTGGGGTAGGGTGCATCAAATGTTCATCATGTTTCAAAAAAGATATGGCTCTGTGATATTCTTGTTCTCTAGCCAAAAAACTGATGACACGAAAATTTTGGGGGTAATCGGTCACTCCTAGACCTCCCTCGCTACACCCCACCTCTTGCGGTACCCTCAAATATGGAAAGTTGTGTTTTGCATTGGATTTTCAAGATAAGTAGATCGTGTTTGGTATCAAATTGATCAGCATTCTACCTGAACAGAACAGAATTTTGTTCGTTGCTCATACATAACATCAATAACCATACAAATAACTGACGAAGTTTTGAAAAAAAAAGGCAACAGGCTACTGTAAAGAAACCATAGGTCTTCAATTCAAGCAGCAGCCCTATTATTGCAATTATTGAATAGCCCACATAAATATCAAAAACCGGTCCTACTAAACACCGCAAAGAACGACAAAGGACTGAAAACACTGCAAAGAACGACAACGAACTTAAAAGTAGTTACTAAGCACCGCAAAGAACGACAAAGAACTTGGAATCATAGTCTCGAACATAACAAGGAACGACAAAGAACTTTAAATTAATTACTAAACACCGCAAAGAACGACAAAGGACTTGGAATCATGATCTCGAACATAACAAGGAACGACGAAGGACTTTAAATTAAATACTAAACACCGCAAAGAACGACAAAGGACTTGTGAACATAACAAGGAATGACAAAGGTCTTTAAATTTCAGTAACTACTAAGCACAGCAAAGAGCGACAAAGGACTTGGAATCATAATCTTGAACATTACAAGGAACGACAAAGCACTTTAAATTAATTACTAAACACCGCAAGGAACGACAAAGGACTTGGAATCATAATCTCGAACATAACTACGAACGACATAGAACTTTAAATTGGTTATTAAACACCGCAAGGAACGACAAAGGACTTGGAATCATAATCTCGATCATAACAAGGAACGACAATTCACGGACTTTAAATTAATTACTAAACACCGCAAAGAACGACAAAGAACTTGGAATCATAGTCTCGAGCACAACTAGGAACAACAAAAAACTATAAATTAAATACTAAACACCGCAAAGATCGACAAAGAACTTGGAATCATAGTCTCAAATATAACAAGGAACGACAAAGAACTTTAAATTAATTACTAAACACCGCAAAGAACGACAAAGGACTTGGAATCATGATCTCGAACATAACAAGGAACGACAAAGCACTTTAAATTAAATACTAAACACCGCAAAGAACGACAAAGGACTTGGAATCATGATCTCGAACATAACAAGGAACGACAAAGGACTTTTAATTAGTCACTAAGCACCGCAAAGAACGACAAAGGACTTGTGCACATAACAAGGAACGACAAAAAACTTTAAATTAATTACTAAGCACCGCAAAGAACGACAACGGACTTTAGATTAGTTACTAAACACCGCAAAGAACGACAAAGAACTTTTAAATCAATTAGGCTAGTGATTGGGGTCGGGGGGTAGGTTGGGGTCGGAGAGTTGGAGTGGGGTCGGAGGGGTTCGAGTTGGGGTCGGACGGGATGGAGTTGAGTTCGTAGAGATTCAAGTCAGGGGGTTGGGGTCGGGGAGGTCAGAGAAGTTGGGGGGTTGGGGTCGGAGGAGTTTTGGGTCGAGGGGTCAAGTTGAAATCAAGGAGGTCATTGGGATTGGGGAGTAGGGGTCAGGGGTTGGGTTCGGGAGGTTGGGGTTCGGGGAGTTGGGGTCGGGGTTAGGGAAGTTGGGTTCGGGGGGGTTGGGGGGGTGGGGTCAGGGGTTGGGTTGGGAAGTTGGGGTCCGGGGAATTGAGGTCGGGGACATTGGGGTTAGGGGAGTTAATTGGGATCAGGAGAGTTGGTGTCGGGGGGAGTTGGGGTCAAAAGAGTTGGAGTAAGGGGGGGGGGGGGGTTGGAGTGGGGTCGAAGAGGTTCAAGTTGGGGTCGGAAAAGATGGAGTTGGGTTCGGAGGGGTTCAAATCAGGGGTTGGGGTCGAGATGGTCAGAGGAGTAGGGGGTTGGGGTCAAAGCGGTTGGAGTTGGGGTGGGAGGAGTTTGGGTCGAGTAGGGATCAGGGAGGTCGGAGGGTGTGGGGTTGGGGTGAGGGATTGGGTTCGGGAACTTGGGGGATGGGGTCAGGAGAAGTTGGGGGACTTGGTGTCGGGGGGGTTGGGGTTAGGGTAGTTGGGATCAGGGGAGTTGGGGTCGGAAGGACTTGGGGTCGAATGAAGAGTCGGGATCAGGGAGGTTGATAACGTTTCCATATTCTTCGACCCCAACTTCCCCGATTCCAATAACTTCCCTAACCCCAATTCCCCCGACTCTAACTCCCCCAACTCTTCCCCGACCTCAACTACCCCTCGAGCCCAACTCCCCTGATCCCAATTTTCCTACCTAACCCCAATCCCCCCGACCCCAACTCCCCCAACCTCTCGAACCCAACCCCTGACCCCAACCGACCCCAACCTTACGAGTTCCCCAGTCCCAACCCGACCTTCGACTCAAACTCCCCCAACCCCTTCGACCCTAACTCCTCTGACCTCCCCGACCCCAACCTCCTGACTTGAATCCCTCCGAACTCAACTCCATCCCCTCCGACCCCCCAACCAGAACCCCCCGACCCCAACCTCCCAACCCTGCCCCCTGACCCCAATTACTAGCCTAATTGATTTAAAAGTTTTTTGAGGTGTTTAGTAATTACTGGAAACCGGCGCTTGGTGTATCGGTTAAGAGCGTCCACTTGGTAGCCAGTAGACTGGGGTTTTATTCCCAGTCGGGTCATACTAAAGACTTTAAAAATAGTATTCGCAGCTTTCGCGCCAGGCGCTCGGCACAAGCGGAAGTGCGAAGGGTTTTGTGTATGTGTTGTTCGTCATGTTATGTCCCTTAACAGCGTTCAATCATTCGTGATTGAAAATTGTAATGGGCCGACAATTTAAAATGGCCTAAACAATGTGTGCTTGCACCCGCTGTCCCGTACCTTTACCTTTAGTAATTATTGTAATATAAAGTCCTTTGTCGTTCTTTGTTATGTTCAAGATCATGATTCCAAGTCCTCTGTCGCTCTTTTCGGTGTTTAGTAACTAATTTAAAGTTCTTTGTCGTTCCTTGTTATGTTCGAGATTATAACTCCAAGTCCTTTGTCGTTGTTTGCGGTGTTTAGTATTTAATTTAAAGTTTTTTGTCGTTCCTTGTTATGTTCGAGATCATGATTCCAAGTTCTTTGCCGTTCTTTGCGGTGTTTAGTATTTAATTTAAAGTCCTTTGTCGTTCCTTGTTCTGTTCACAAGTCCTTTGTCGTTCTTTGCGGTGTTTAGTAATTAATTTATAGTTTTTTGTCGTTCCTAGCTATGTTCAAGACTATGATTCCAAGTTCTTTGTCGTTCTTTGCGGTGTTTAGTATTGAATTTAAAGTTCTTAGCCGTTCCTAGTTATGTTCGAGATTATGATTCCAAGTCCTTTGTCGTTCTTTGCGGTGTTTAGTAGGACCCTAGTGTCAATTGAAGTAATAGCAATAACATACCAAGCACATCATTCGTAATTACTGATAAGGTAATATTTGTACGAGTTTTTGAAATTTTGATACGTAGAATGTTGTTTGATGTTTTGAGGAATAGATTTCCGTATCTTAACAACCAGGTATTTAAACGAAGGTTGTGTTCTATCAGTTGAATAGTGAGTCAAGTATAATGACTGGTTTGTCTTGGAGTTACGTGTAGAGTAGGAAAATACATCAGTAGAATACGTAAAGTAGTGTCTAAATCTATTACGCATTTTGTTATGTTATGAGTAATAAGATACATTAATTTGGAAATTTCAAAGATAAAGAAGTCATCTAGCTTTAATATTTGCAATTTCTTTTATTGAGGTGTGATACTTCCAGTGTACTTTGTTTTAGTGACAGCTCGAATTGCTTTATTCTGTAATCTTTTTATTTTGATTAAATAGGCTATGTTTTTTTGTATGTTGCGCACCAAACTGGTAGTGTGTATACCAATTGTGAATGTATGAGGGAATAATATAAGTTCAGTAATGCTCCTTGTGGAAGGAAAAGACTTAGTTTAGTTTAGAATTCCAACAGAACGAGCCAATTTTTTTCAAGTAGTCTAACAAAATTTTCGAATTTTTTTCAAGTCGGTGGTGTTAGGGTCGGGGGGGTTGGAGTCGAGGGGTTGGGGTCGAGAGGTTGGAGTTGGGGGGGTGGAGTCAAGGGGGTTGGGGTCGAGGGGTTGGGGTTGGGGGCTTGTAGTTGGTTTGAAATTACCTTAAAAGTCTTGTAGTTGATTTACAAGTACCTTGTAGTTTCTCGTGCTGTTTTCAACTACCTTGTAGTTGGTTTAAAAGCACCTTGTAGGCCTAGTTCCTTTCCTTGTGCTGTTTTCAACTACCTTGTACGGTACTTGATTTAAAAGTACCTTGTAGTTCCTTGTGCTGTTTTTAATTACCTTGTAGTAGCTATAAAAGTACCTTGTAGTTCCTTGTGCTGTTTTCAAGCATTTTGTAGGATTAAAAGTACCTTGTAGTGTATTCAGCTACATTGTGCTTGGTTTAAAAGTACCTTGTAGTGTTTTCAGCTACTTTGTACTTGGTTTAAAAGTGCCTTGTAGTTCCTTGTGGTGTTTTCAACGGTTGCCAGTAACTTCGCCACATGGTAACTTCGCCACAGTAACTTCGCCACATGGTAACTTCGCCACACTTTCATACATCGAAAATTTACATTGCCTACACCGAAACAAGACTTTAAATTCCCGGTTCCCGTAAAAAATTTTATCGGGCTTTTCGAGTTACTTGGTAACTTCGCCACATAAGCGAAACTGTGGGGTAAGATGTGGGGAGAGAGGTGTGGGAGAGTGCATGGGGTGAATAAGGAAGTGTGTTGGGGTGTGTAGAGTCACCAACCATAATTGTATTGTCTTTTGTCAAGTTTTTATTTGTAATCCGTAATTATTGGATTGGATTCTCTAATCCGTCTTTTTACTAATTTTATTTTTTGGACGTGAAATACCGATATGATTCTTCTAATTTTTGATTCTGAGGTTACAAGTGTGTTTCTTAAAAAAAAAAAAACAAGACTTTGTGCGATGAAGGTAAAGAATGTTTGTGTTTCTATTTGAATAAGCTCAGGATTGGTACTGTAGTTGCATACAGAGGATTCAAGCTACCAAGAACTCACGACCCGCGCAGAAACCTACAAATGGTGCCCCGACATGGTGGTAAGCTGAATGTACTGGTACAAGTAACTTAATTCCATTTGAATCTATTTTTACGAAACTCCAATTTGGATGTGTTTTTCAACAACTTTTACAGTACTTGTAGTGATTACCACCCTGCTGTCTCCTTCTAAAACTCGCTCTGGATTGTCTTATACACCAAGTACTATGTCACTTGAACATGATTTGAATAGGCCTGCTGCTACTTCAGAACCTGGTAATGACAATAGCCTAGCAGTACCTACAGTCACAATGACTGAGCCTTCCGAACCTCTTTCCTCTTATTTACCACCCAATACTAATCATCACAGGAATCTTGGTGCTGGTAGTAGTACCAGTGAGCCTGCTACTTCTGTTATGACTAACCAATTGGGAAACAGCAATGCAAACTCCAATGCTCCTTCCATCTTATCTCCACCAAAGATGTGGAAAGAACATTTGCCTAGTTATTTTCAACTTCTGGATTCATGGTTCATCAGGCACCAAATTGTTGATGAGCTGGTAAAGTTTGATTTATTAATATCTGCAATGAGTGAACATCAACAATGCAATTTCGGTTCTGACATAGGATATTGTGCAAGTACTCCTACTCCTTATTCAGCTGTGAAGAACAAAATTTTACAACCTTCCACCAATTACAAAGGACGTTATCAATGGGTTTTAGACATTCAGGACTGTTCTATACTCCAAAACGAGAGACCGAGTGTGTTTATGCAGAGACTACAATCATTAGCCAAACATTCATGGCGTACTGATACTAGTGTACAAGATGTCATCATTGCTCAGTTTTTTTCAAATTTACCGTCTAGTGTGGTGTCAATGATCAACCTGACTAACAATCTTAATGATCTTGATAATATTGCTCGTTTAGCTGATTGTGCATTAGATAAAAATGTTTCTCAGTGTAGGCCTACTACCGACTTTGAGAATTTTAAAAATGTGATAACTGCTCAGATGCAGGAATTGTGTACGCATGTTAGCAATCTAAGAATACAGCAGCCTGTACAGCCATCACAACACATTTCAGCATCTAGGCCTACCTATCGTGCACCAGCATCTACACCACAATTAGGCCCACCACCAAACAAGTCTCACAACACTTCACAATCATTTTCCCATTCTTTTTCTGCTGAACACAAACACACTTCACAATCTCCATCTGGCCAAGATTTTAATGAGAGAGGATGGTGTTGGTATCATTTTACCTACTTTGAAAAGGCTAGAAGGTGTTTACCAGGTTGCACCTTCAAACAGCAAGCCAGACCATTTCACCTCATCCGCACTCCAATGCATAATGATGAATCAATGTGCCTAGTTAAAGGATTGCCCCAAGTAAGAGACTCTATATCTGGTAGTTTAGCTATTCTTGATTCAGGTGCTTGTCATAGTTTCTTTCCAGCATCCCCACAAGATAAGCTCAATCCGCCCAACGATTGTTTGACTAAATACAGCAGTGCTTCCAATGATCCAGTTCCTTATTATGGCAGCGTTACTAGGGATGTTGATATTGGTTTTGGTCCCATGTCTTGGACATTTCAATTATCAGATGTAAAACAAATTTACATTGGATGGGACTTTCTTGGACAATATGAAATCACTATGCGAAGACTTCCTCAAGCTACTGATCTTAATGCCAATTGTGTGCTTAGTCATTACCCTACAAACCGTGAAGTCTATGCTTCTGACTTTGTTCTTGCTGCACCACAAACTGCTGTTGGACTTGCCAACCAGTCTGCTCAATATGCTGACTTATTGTCTGAATTTCCTTCAGTTACTCAAGACATTGATTTCACTACACCACCTAAACATGACATTCGACACACAATCATTACCACTGGCCGACCAGTAGCTACCAAAGCCAGAAGATGGTCTCCCGAGATGTCCAAAAAGATCAAACAGGAAATAGAAGCACAGTTAAAAACTGGCCTTTTGGAGCCCAGTGATAGCGAATGGGCCAGTCCATTACATGTTGTGAGCAAAGCTGATGGTTCAATCAGGCTTGTTGGTGATTATCGACTTTTGAACAATCAAATTAAGCCTGATAAATACAATTTGCCTCACATTCAGGATTTTACCAACAGCATACAGAATGCTAAAATTTTTTCAACTATTGACATGAAATCTGCTTTCAATCAAATTCCCATGCATGTTGATCACAAGCATAAGACTAGCATTATCACACCGTGGGGCCTTTTTGCTTTTACTGCCATGCCTTTTGGTCTTAAGACATCTGCGCAACAGTGGCAGCGGTTAATGGACGTCGCATTGCGAGGCTTAAATAATCATTTTTGCTATGTAGATGACATTATCATTTTTTCAGAGTCTGAAGAAGCTCATTTACAGCATTTGCGGCAGTTGTTTGCGCGTCTCAACACGTTTGGCCTGAAGGTCAACCCTAAGAAGTGCCATTTTGGCAAATCAGAAGTGAAATTTTTGGGTTTTTTAGTTTCTAGGTATGGTTGCACACCATTACCGGATCGTGTTGAGGCCATTCAGAAGCTACCAGCTCCCACTACAGCTAAGCAGCTGCGCAGTTTTATTGGAACTTTGCAGTATTACAGACGAGTAATACCAAATGCTGCTGCCTTACTCGCACCTCTTCATAAGTTGTTACAAGGGAAGAAAAAGTATTCTGGTATCGTTTTTACTGGGGAGGCTGAGGAAGCCTATGATGCTGCAAAATTAGCTTTAGTTAACAGTGTCATGATTGCTCACCCGAGAGACAATGCTCGAACTGCTTTAGTTACTGATGCCAGTGGTACAGCGGTTGGTGCTGTCTTGCAGCAGTGCATTAATAATGTGTGGCGCCCGTTGGGGTATTTCTCAAAAATGTTGACTCCGGCACAGCAAAAGTATGCGACGTTTGATAGGGAGCTTTTGGGTGCGTTTTTGGCTGTGCAACATTTTGGATATTTTTTACAAGGTAGAGAATTTACACTTTTTGTTGATCATTTACCATTGGTTCATGCCATGCATGCAGACACACCACGTCAGAATGCAAGACAAGCTCGTCATCTCGCCCTGATATCGGAGTACACGACAGATATTCAGCACATTGCAGGTACCCATAACATTGTAGCAGACACACTTTCTAGAGTACAGATTAATGCTATATTTCAGCATGCACAACAGATAGATTGGAACCGTTTTGCTGATGCACAGAAACATGATACTGCTGTACAGGCTCTCATAGATGACCATAACTCACTGACAATTGAAATGCGAGAGTACAATGGTGTTAATGTTTTGTGTGATATTTCTCAGCCTCATTTAGTTCGACCAGTTTGTCCAGCGGGATTTAAGAAATTGGCTTTTGATTCGGTGCATAATTTGAGCCACCCTAGTGCTAAAATAACATTGTGCCAATTGAGTAAACATTTTGTGTGGAAGGGAATGAGAAAAGATTGCAACTTGTGGGCAAAAGCTTGTTTGGCTTGCCAGAAAAGTAAGATTACAAGATATAATCACACACCTTTGCAAGCGTACCCGCCTTCAAGTGCAAAATTCAATGACGTTCACATTGACATTACGGGGCCTTTAAAAGTTTCTCGCGGTTTTAAGTATATTTTGGTTGTTATTGACCGTTTTTCTCGATGGTTTATTGCTTCCCCACTTGTTGACACCAAAGCATCATCTGTGATTGATTGTTTTATGTTAAACTGGATTGCCAATTATGGTGTTCCTGCTACTATTGTAAGTGATCGAGGTTCGTGTTTTACGTCTAAAGAGTGGACAAGTTTGATGACCTACTTAGGTTGCACTCACAAGTTAACCTGCGCTTATCGACCTTCCTCAAATGGGTTCGTGGAACGAGTCAACCGCACACTAAAAGTAGCTTTAAAGGCCCAGCTTGCTACTGAGAATTGGTTAGATGTTTTACCTGTTGTTTTGTTGGGTTTACGTACTGTTGTTCGTGCAGATTTGAATGCTACAGCTAGTGAAATGGTGTATGGGACACAACTGAGACTTCCTGGTCAATTCTTTGACCGTTCGGTGGCACATGAGCCTCAGTCTCAAGATTTTCTAGAGCAGCAGCAAGAGTACTTAAACAATTTTTGCTATACCTTGCCGAGAATGCCAACGTCCCGACCAACTTACACAGACCCAAAATTGCAATCATGTATTCATGTTTTTATCAGAAACAATGCTCACACTGGTCCTCTGGATCAACCTTGGGTTGGACCGTACCCTGTCATAAAACGTGGCGCCAAGACTTTTGTAGTATTACGTAATGGCGAGCATTATACCGTTTCTGTTGACAGACTTAAGGCTGCCTATTTGATGGAAGATTTTTGTCAGCAATCTGTACTGAATCGAGCACACAATCATGACCTTAGTGGCTATCATGAAACTACTAATCATATCGGTACAAGTTTCAGTCGAACACGTACACGTCGAGTTCAGCCCCCTTCTTATCTGAGTGTTTACGTAACTCCCGCCCATTTAGCCCAGTGACTGCTAATTTATACCACTTGATACGTGGTAATATTTTGTAAATAGTGCTTGTGCTTTGTTTTAAACTTTCGTTGCATGAACTACTTTCATCGCATTTTGCTATCGCATCTGCCACCTGTGATATTTTTGAACTTACGAATGTAGCATGCCTTGCCCCAATTTTGTGTGCTAATTAACCACTGCATATCTTTACACAACAAAACTGTAATCAGAGTTTAACTCTGGACTTCCAACTTTTGCCATTTCAACCTTTTGCCTTTACACCCTGTGTATTAGCTCAGCAACATGACTGCCAACCTTTGTAGATTCTCGCATACTGTCCATTTTTTACAAGATGTTTGCCCTATGGCATACTTACTTCTGTTTCATTATACCTGCATTAAGTATACATGATGTTGTGTGACGCACCTCGCACTATGCTTTACCAATACTTGACACGTTTTTATGAAGATTAGTCTTTTATGACTACAAAGCAATCATTACTTACTATGTGTTTTTACACTGAACTATTGTTGCAATGTGTCTCGGGGTATCCTATCAAGTTTTTTTTCGATTTTTGGAGAAGTAGCCTAAACTTCTAAAACCTCAACGTTCGGCTTTTCAATGTACACCTCACTTCAATTTTTAGCCAAGAAGGGGGAATTTGTGTAGAGTCACCAACCATAATTGTATTGTCTTTTGTCAAGTTTTTATTTGTAATCCGTAATTATTGGATTGGATTCTCTAATCCGTCTTTTTACTAATTTTATTTTTTGGACGTGAAATACCGATATGATTCTTCTAATTTTTGATTCTGAGGTTACAAGTGTGTTTCTTAAAAAAAAAAAAACAAGACTTTGTGCGATGAAGGTAAAGAATGTTTGTGTTTCTATTTGAATAAGCTCAGGATTGGTACTGTAGTTGCATACAGAGGATTCAAGCTACCAAGAACTCACGACCCGCGCAGAAACCTACAGGTGTAGGGGGAGGTCAGGGGAGCTGTGGGAAGAGATATGGGGGGTGTGGGGGGATATGTAGGGAAATATGTTGGGGTATGGGGGGAGGTAAGGAAGGATCGAACTAAACACCGTATGGGACCGTATGGGACCGCATGGGACCGCATGGGCACCGTATGGGCACTTATGGGACCGTATGGGCCCTTATGGGCACCGTATGGGCACTTATGGGACCGTATGGGCCCTTATGGGCACCGTATGGGCACTTATTGAAGGGTCGAACTAAATACCGTATGGGACCGTATGACCGTATGGGCACCCTAACCCTAACCCATACGGTTTCATAAGTGCCCATACGGTTCAATAAGAGCCCATACGGTGCCCATACAGTCCCATAAGAGCCCACACGGTCTCATACGGTGCCTTTACGGTCCCATAAGTGCCCATACGGTCCCATAAGTGCCCATACGGTTTCATAAGTGCCCATACGGTCCCATAAGGGCACATACGGTTCCATAAGTGCCCATACGGTTCCATGCGGTCCCATACGGTGTTTAGTTCTACCGGGTAAGGAAAGATGTGTGGGGAGTGGAGAAGTGTGGGAGGGTGTGGGAAAGTGTATGGGGTGAGTGGGGAAGTGTGTTGGCGTGTGGGGAAAGGATGTGGAGAGGGTAATGGGGAAGATGTAGGGAAATGTGTTAAGGTGTGGGGCCCCAACACACTTAAATTCCCCACATCTCCTCCCTACCCTCACCTTTATCTACATCTCCCCTTACCTCCCCCACACCCCATCACACTTTCCTACACCTCCTTTCATACCTCTTCCCACATTCCTCCTTCCTCTCCCCACACCCCAACACATTTTCCTACTATCCCCACATCTCCCTTCACCTTCTCAAAGTGTGGCGAAGTTACCATGTGACGAAGTTTCTGTGGCGAAGTTACTGTGGCGAAGTTACCATGTGGCGAAGTTACTGGCAACCCTACCGGTAGGCCCATATGAACTAGTCAATATAGTTTTACAATACACTGCTCATGTGGTGGAAATAAACTTATCTGCACAAAACTTTATCATAGCAGCAGACACATCCTGTATAGACAACAAAATACTAGCAAATCATGCATCTTATAAAAATATTGATTGCATACTTCGCTGATTGCATAAAACAATACCTTAATCTGTTAATGTAGGCTCTATCAGAAAAAACAGCAGGTGACCACTGCTGTAAATTTTGTCACAAAAGTTGAAACAATATGGTGTGTTTTGCATAGCATCATAATGGGCTTCCACTTTCACTACCGGTATTGCACTGTAGTCAGTTTTTAAAACATCTACCGCAGCTAGTATGCTGTATGATTAATGTTTAGTTAGTCATTAAATTGTGCACCAGATAATTACCTAATAATTGATAAAAAAGTGGTGAAAAGATGCAGTATTTTTACACAGTACATCTGAAGCAGTGAAATCCATATACATCTGAAGCAGTGAAATCCATATATTTTTAGTGTAGTCTATATTACCGGTATGCGTCTTGATAATTACACACTGTTCTGTGTAATTACCATATAATTTATAACTAAACACTTACTTCATTAGTGACCAGCAGAATCATGAAAATAAACAACTTCAGTCCAGACCTTCTATGAGCTAGAAATGCAGCTTTCATTTATTTAACTTTTCATAACCGGAAAGTACCTAACCAGAAAATGATTGCTAGATTGATAAACTACTGGTACCGGTACCTCTGAATTACTAAAAACTTATTATGGCTTGCATAATACGGTAATACTTCAAAAACCTAGCAGCCTGTCGATAATAAAACATCCAATTTGACCTCAGCAAAACATTTTACAAAATGGCGCACTGTGCAAGTGCAGCTAGCTGAGAATCCGAGATACACACCAGCAACCTACCCATTACCAGCAGCCTAGACTGGCTGACTGATAAAATCTCATAGTAGCCTTGATCCAGGCTATGGGTAAGGGCTAAGGGCCATTCACCCTCAATTTGACTCTTTATAAGGGCCCGTTTACTCTAGTGCCCCAAACGTCCTATCACCCATATCTGCCATACTATACCACAGTGCCTTACTTACTATTCCATACTATACTATACCATACTATTCCATACTATTCTATACTATTCCATACTATTCCATACTATACCATACTATTCCATACTATTCCATACTATTCCATACTATACCATACTATTCCATACTATTCCATAAATAGAGAGACCCTTGTCTTTCACGTCTTCACGAATCACGATCATAAAAGTGTTTCCAAATTATTTTCTAAATCGGAAAAAAGCGAATGCACAACTTTCCGATTTACTAAATCAGAAAAATAAATAAGAAAAAAGTTTCTTATTTAGTATATCGGAAAAATAAATAAGAAAAGTTTTTCTTATTTACTAAATAGGAAAAATAAATAGGAAAAACTTTTCTTATTTACTAAATCGGAAAACAAAAATTTCTTATTTAGTAAATCAGAAAATAAATAGGAAAAAAGTTTCTTATTTAGTAAATCAGAAAAATAAGTAAAGCAAAAGTTTCTTATTTAGTAAATTGGAAAAACAAACAGGAAAAGAAACTTTCTTATTTAGTAAATCAGAAATATCAATGGGACGGAAGTTTCTTATTTAGTAAATCGGAAAATAATTTTTTTCCAAACGGCGCTCCATAATTTCTAATTTAGCAAAATTTCTGATTTACCTAAATCGGAAAAAGTGATCTTGAAATAAGCCAAAAAACAAGTGGAAAATTTGCAAATAATTTTTTTCCAAACGGCGCCCCATAGAAAATTGCAATAGTCCAAACAAGAAATAAGAAGACTTTTCACGAGCATAAATTTCATTTGACTGTTCATGAGATAGAAAATGCCCTAAATTTTTATGCTTACTTAGTTTAAGAAAGCATGTTGTAAGGTATCATTGACCATGTGATTAAAACACAACTGATCGTCAGTGTAGCACCAAGAATCTTGGAAAAATGAACAATGTCAGAACCAACTTTCAAAATTTCATGCAGTCCAGAGATAGGCGACTAATGCACATTTGCCAATCTCTTTTTCACGAACAAGTTACTGGAACTTATCAACACTTAGCTTAAGTATATATAGAGTCATTCAGTGTTGAACCTTCTGTAGGCAGCAATTTATTCTTTCATACACGTCTTCAAATGCAGACAGAGGATTTTAAAACCAATGTACATAGTGGTGTCATTAGCATATGAATGAACAGTAAGACCAAGATCATCACCCGTATAAATTAGCTCATTTACGTATAAAACAAATAAAAGAGGGCCCAGAGTTGCTGCTTGAGGAACGTCTTATGCGACAGGTTTTTTAGGACTGTGTACTCCATTTAGCACAACAGAAGAGGTACGGTTCATTAAGAAAGACCTTACCCATTGCAAGACTTTTCCACTATTAGTAAAATCATTCTCTAATTTAAAAAGCAAGCAATCATGATCTGATGATGTACTGTGTCAAAAGCTGCAGACAAGTCCAACATAAGAACAGCTGCCAATTTGTCTTTAAAAATTATTTCTTGTATATCATTTACAATTTTGATGATGGCAGTTTCACATAAATGATTTTGCTTGTAACCAGATTGTGGGGGATTCTGCTTGTAACCAGACTGCTGGATATGCGAGTAATTAATTATATGCTGGTCGCCTCTTTCTGTGGTCTTATTTACAGCCCAATGAGCCCAAGTGTAAAGTGCTAGTGTAGTCTTTGTGATTGTATATCGATAATTGCTATAGGCCTATATTTTGGCATCAAAAAGTGGGGGGACATGTCCCCCCAATCCCCCCTTAAACTTGGTCCGTGGAACATAGTAATCTCCAACTCTTAAACCTGCTGTGAAAAAAATTTGATTAACTGTTGAACTATTAAATTTAGTGATTATAAAACAACTTTAAATGACTTGGTATTTGTTTGCTATCGTTCATGGCCCAGATCCTGTGTGATGAGTGAAGTCGATTGCTTTTGATATATATTAGGTAGATGCTGACTGAGCAAGCTCACTTTGCAATCTCCTTCAATTTGTTAAATTTTTGGTGCCATACAGTATGCATAGTTGCATGTTTGTCATGTACTTCTGTGTTGTAGCAGTTATTAAAACTTCTATTGATAAGAAACTTACCAGTATTTTGTTATCTATAGATTGTGCTATGGTTTAAATGTACGGTACTGCTGGTATGTCTGAGCAACCAGAAACTACTGTTAAACCTGATCTTCAAGGATCATCTGACAAATCACAGTCACCAAGTGGTAGTGCTAGCACAATACCTGTGTCGGGCACATCAACTTCAAAAATTTGTGTAGTGTGTAAAGACAATGCAACTGGTCTTCATTTTGGTGCTGTGACCTGTGAAGGTTGTAAAGGATTTTTTCGTCGTTCCATTAAAAAAAACGCAAGTTTTCGCTGTGCATTAGAAGGCAATTGTGAAATTACAAAAGAAAGTCGCAAGCATTGTCAGGCATGTCGATTTCAAGCTTGCATTGGGTCAGGAATGCGATCGGAGTTAGTTTTAAGTGACGAAGATGTCAACAAGAAGCGTGAGCTGATAAAATCCAACCGAGAGAAGCGTGCTGAAAAGCAACGCTTGAAAAAGAATCTTCAAGAGCAGGAACGATTAAAAAAATTTGCAGAAGCAAGAAGTGATGAAAAAGATATAAGAATGACTATGGAGGAAAAACTATTACTGGAAAATTTGTTGAAAAGTCACGAAGTTAGTTATGATTTTGGTTATGAAGAATATGACACATTTAGAGGAAAAGAAAAAATATCTTCACCCATGAAGCAAGACTCGAGCAACAGCACAAAAGAAACATTGGCATGGCTTGTGGCATCTCTATCTAACATTGATCCTAATACAAGCAAAGTTCTAGAGTCTTCTAAGGCATCATGTTCAGCATCTAGAAGCAGCCCTACTACTTCAACTGCAGTAAAAGAACAGCCAACACCAACCCAGCAAGAAAATTTAGAAGTCTTCAGTTCTTTGCATGGAATTAGTGATGATGTGAATCCAGCTACCGATGTCAATGTCACTTATGCTCCTCCTCACCGTACTTCTCAAGTTAGTGGCGCCTATGAAAAAGAATTAATGGCTAGCACAAATTTCCTTTTTCCAGAAAATGTTCAACATATTGCTGGAGATGCAGGACTTTCTGATGCTAGTGCTGACTCACTTGGATATTTACAGGAGTTGTTGAGAAGTCAGGGTCTTTCACTTGCGATGGTAGAAGATTCAAATTCAAAGCAACTTTTGCAACATTTTTGTGACATAATGACATGGGGAATTAAAAAAGTAATTGAGTTCTGTAAGCACATTCCTCAGTTTTGTACTTTGTCTTTGGCTGATCAAATTGTTCTGCTGAGAGGAGGATGCCTTGAGATGTTAGTTTTACGCTCCTACTTTGCATTTTCATCAAGCGAAAACAAGTACATGTCTGATAAATTTCAGTATCGTCCTAGTGATTTTTTACAAGCTGGTGGCAACAAAGAATTCATTGACAAATACAACAATCTTCATTTGCGCATGAGAAAAATGAAACTGCAAGTTGAAGAAATTTGTTTACTGCTGGCATTGGTTCTATTTTCACCTGATCGTCCTGGGTTAGAAGGACAAGAAGCAGTTGAACAGATGCAGGACAGCATTGCTAAAGCATTATATGCTTACGAACACACTCATAAACCTGCAAAGCAAGCTCAGACTACTTACTGTGAAATCTTATTGATTTTACCAATTCTTCGAACCATAAATATGTTGTTTTCAAGTAATATTGCTTCATTGCAGGAAACCAATGAGAGTGACATCAACCCCCTAATTCTTGAAGTAAACAGCCCCGCAAATGATGGTGATGAATAGTTTGTTAACCATTAGCAAGCTTGCTCTTAATATTTCTGCCATTATCTAAGTTCTAAGGAAACAATTGCAAGAGAAGGGCATTTTTGAAGCTGGGAACTGTCAGTCTCTTTTCACCACTTTGCTTTTAACTACCGTTTGGTATGATGTTATTCAAAAGTTGTTTTCTTAAAGCTATCCTACTATGTCTCGTTTACAGTATATTTTGGGCAATTTGCCAGAAATTTTCTCATTAAAATATTGCGGTGTGTGAAATTAAAATTGGGTCAATGCAAGCTTAATTTTTTTGCATCATAGTTACCAATGGTCAACTAATAATGTTCATGCTTACTTTATATTGTCAAAAATAAGTGAGCCATCAATTTATTATTCTGTAGGTTCAATTTTTGTGGTCAGAATAGCTTCTGGGAAGTTTCATATTTAATATGAACCTCTTCTGTTGAGATAGTGTTTTTCGTTCTGTTCTACTGCATACCGTATCACTTTATTCATGTGGAGTTTGTAATTACATCTCAAAATTTAAAGATAATTTCATGAGTACAAAAGGACAAATAAGCAGTGACAAAAACTATTATATTGTATTATACCGATCATTGATGATGATGATTTTAAAAAATAAGAACATTGCTAGTTTTGATTTAAGTTCAAATGAAATCAGTTATATTTATTCTAACATGTAGGTACCGGTATCATTTAAGCCCTCACAAGTAAGGAAAGTAAAATAAACATAACTTGCTATATTCATTCGAGTATAACACGCAAAATTCAATACCGTGTTTCAATCAAAAATTAAGGCTGCACGTTATATGTAAGATAACGGAGGATAACCTTTAGAGATTTAGAATCAGGATCAGAAAAAGGTGAAGAAACTGATGTTCCTGTCGACTAAATCACTGATGTAAACAGAACTCAAGAAGAATTTGAATTCCCGTTTGGTAAATTTAATGATGAATCCACTTTTGAAGGGTTAAATTGTAAAGTTTATTTGGTAATTGTGCTCATACTGACAGTTAGCTTTACCAGCGTATTATATGTTGTCAATACATTTTTTGTCATAGTCCCATGCTTTCCAAAGCAGTTTTTTCTTTCTATCCTTGGTCTGAACTGAAAAAAAAGTTCAAAAATTAAGCTACTTTTCAATCAAGAAGTAAAGGTCCGCGTAATACTTAAATAAATAGGATACCTTTGCAGTAAATCATTTATTTCAATGATGTAATTTTGTGAAAACCTGTGATTTTTTGGACAATGTTGATTTTTTGGATTATTTTGGACAACTACAATCATTGTGGGTTTTTATGCTACTGAAATGGCAAACAAAAGAAGTTACTGACAATCTTATGATTAAATAAAGCATCATCTTCTGTATTTAGTTTGTTTTTATGTTTATGATATGTTTAATTTATATGGTGTAAAACGAGGGTGTGAATTTGCGTTGTTTTTGCTTTTAAAAGATGTTTTGCTGCAGGAAATTTTTTGTTTTGAAACCTTGAAATTTGCCAAAGTTTTTTCAAAAGTTCAGTATGTATTTTGCTGTTCATATAGTCTAGTGATGTAGTTGTAATATCGTTTTCGGTTTATTGTTATTTTACAATTATTTATTAACACCTCAATTTTCTAATTAACTACTTAAATAATATACTTTTTTTGAATTTTTACTAATTTTTATTAATTTTTACGAGGTTGAGTAAATTTGGTACATGCGTGATTACTATAAATCAAGGTATCTTTCATTAACTTTTATCTTAATCTTTGGTGTGAGTTTGGTGTATAATACATTATTGCGACAGTTTATTTTAATGTTTTTGTAATTATTTTTGACTTAATCGTATCATCATAATTGCCCAATGTCTATTACGTTGATTTTAAATACGAACTACTTTAACTGCAGACTTGTCGCGTAGATTTGGTATTTTTCATATTTGAAAGTTAATGGGTAGTTACTCATTTTTTACACAATACATATGTGTATTTACTATTTAAGGAATTTGCAAATCCCATAATACTACTCTGCTTGCTGCAAATTTCTGTATTAGTTTCATATTCTAATTGAATTGCTGAAGACAAGTTTGCGATTCATGTTATGTTCCTGTAAATTTTCCGCACCAATCAACTCATATCTCACCTGTAATAAATGTACTTGTTAAAAAGTAACTTCATATTGATATTTTGGCGTTTTGTTTTATTTTTTTTAACATGGAAAAAATAATCAAAAGTTTGTCTGTCATTTTTTGCATTGCAATGCGTCATTGTAAATGGTTTATCAATTTTCAAAGCCATTTCAAGGTTTTTTTTCTAGCCCACTACAATTTGCGTATGGTGAAATTTGTGAACAGACTATTGAATGTTCCTGCTGGTGTTTTATAACCAATTCAATTTATGCAAATACATTAATTAGTGGCCTAGATATTAAATTTCTGGGCCTCTGAAGTCTGGTTTACAAATCTAAACCTCTTTTCAATGTGATGCATTGTCATTGCGATATGCAAATTGTAATCTATCGGAAAAATTACATGTAAATCAGCATACTGTCATACTTGTCTAATTGAGTTGTGATATATATCATGCTTTGAGTTTAAAAAACTTTGTGTTTTTGCTGAAGTGATTGCCCCTATGCCTCTATCTCTGTATGTGTGGATCTATGTCGTAGAGAGACATTGATTTTGATTCGAGTGAATGTCTTGCTGCCTGCCATTTGTCACGGATGTTATTGTTGTGACGCTATATATTATAAACACTATGTTACTTAAATATTCGCTTTAACTAGTTGCAAGGGGCTATTCATAGTAGACATCTGCATGACGGTGGAAAGAACGTGCAAAAATTAAGACAGTTTGCTGAAAAGAAAATAATTGTGGATGTAAACGTTGATTGCTAGGTCTGCCGTATAAGTAGATAACCGTGCAATCCATGTCAGAAATTTATGAACTGTCGCAATGATAATGGAATGTAAGTCATTAAGTTTGATGTAAAGTACACTTTTAAAGAAATGATAATTTAGTGATTGGTTACCACCTCTGCTATGTTATAGTAAAGTTGTACGCACAAACAAGCGGTAGAGATGGCATTCTTAACAGGTTGTAAACGATGAGAGGTGCTTTTCGGCTAGTTGATGTGGATGTCTTTTGTGTATATACACAGCCCCTTGAATTTAAAAGTTGCCCTGCTGGTTTATTGTGTTGAAAAATGGAAGATTTCAAGATTTTATCTCATTGTTTTTAAACATGCTGTAATTTTTCTGTCGTTACTAGGTAGATAATTGTAGGTAGTTAGTATGGACAGTGACAATGAAAGAAAACTTCTGGTAAATGATAAAAGTAACTCAACAGAAAATTCTAGCGCTGACACAGATGATTTCCCTGAACCATCCTTTAGTGAGAGTACATCACGAAATCCTGTTAAAACCACCGGAACATTTGGTGCAATATTTATTGTAGTCAATGCAGCCATGGGTGCGGGACTATTGAATATTCCAGCTGGTTTCAAACTTGCTGGAGGCATTGGTCCTGGAATTGCGGTTGAATTCGTACGTACAGCTATTTTATTTTTTTTATGAAATTTTTTCTTGCTTGATCGTTGCGTATTGGTATGATCAACAACACCAAGTTTTAAAACAGAAACGGCCTTACCAGACTCAATAGCAACTATATCCAGTTATTTTTTTACAAGTTTATTGCTTATGTGATATCTTTATGTAGCATTCATGAGCAAACTTTCAGAACTATTGCTGATATTTTATTCGTTTGTCATAGCGTTCGTTTTCGAAACTATGAGCCTATGCCCACTGACATTGACAAGGCTGGTATACTTGTATGGTAATGCATTTACAGTAAGCATTGCATTAGTAGAATTGTTACTATGTGATAAAGTAGCATGTTTATTTTTCTATCTCAAGAATGTAATGAAAGATAATTTGATGGAGACACTATTACGAGCTCACTTTGAATTTGATGGGCAATTTCATTAAAGGTGTCTTTCCAAGGGCACATAACTGCTTGCTCTTCACGCTGCTCTTTGACAAACTGCTGTTAGCCAAAATCATTGTTAAATCATAGGTGGCGGAACCCGGGGGGCCCTGGCCCCCCCACTTTTTTTTCTGGGGGGGCCTACTTATTCCTACAATATTGCCTCTGCATGAATGGATTTGAAACTTAATAGGCCTGCCATCGAGACTAAAATCAGGAAAAACCTTAAATCCAGAGATGTCTCCTTTAAAAATTTGTGTGATGGAGGGAACAGAAACTAGAAGCAAGAACCGTGGGTCTGAAGCCCACATCGATTGGACATGTCACATGTGGATAGGCTAAATATGGATTGTAGGCATAGGGCCGGATTTACGTATAGGCTAAGCAGGCTGAAACCTAGGGCCTTGGAGTAAATGGGGAGCTTTATCTCGAACAATGAAGACTTTTTTTCTCTTCATTGATGCTTTCTGTGCAAAACAGAACATGTAAGAACGTGTATACCTTTTTTTGTTCTTCCAATCAGTGTGATCAAATAGCCTAGGGCCTCTCATTGTCTAAATTTGGCCCTCAGGAGAGTATTTAGGGAGGGGGCCATTGTGCCATGTCCCCCTTTTGACTCTGCCTTTTAGTAAAAAGAACAGTACTAATGGTGTCAAGTGACTGAAATATGCCAGATTCTTTTGATGGTTTCTGTAGCTTATGGTTAGGGGCGAATCCAGAGGGGTAGGATGAGGGATATGCATCCTCCCACCAGCCATTTTCAAAAATGTTGTTGATACACACAACTTTTCCATAATTTCGAACCTCTTCGATAGCTATACGCCTTAAGCACGCATAGTCAAAAATGTGCGAATAAAATGTATCGTATTCGGCGAAGCACTCAGAATTTGGATCAAAGAATTTCAACAAAATTTGCCTGAAAATTTATTGAAAAGCACTAAAATAGCCGTTACAGCATGTAAATTTTGAAAAATTCTCCGGGAGAGCATGCCCCCGGACTCCGCTGGAGCTTTTCTTGTTTCTTAATCAGCTTCAAACTAGTTTCGCCGAAAAAAGTATGCTCGAGAAAAAATGTGGAAATTAAGCTCCCCCCTCCCTTTTAAAATATCTCGCTATGCCACTGCCGGCCTTCATTATAGGTGAAGAAAATCTGTTCATTGGTTTTGGGCCCCCCACTTAAGAAATGCTTCCGCCATCGCTGTGTTAAATGAATTGTTTATATTGTCTTAAATGAATTTTGTGTGGTCATATCCTAACTTATATCGATTTAATCTTGTTTAAAACTTTGCCTCTATAAGCACATATTACTTCAGCTGAAAATGTTAACCCATCAAATTACAATTCTTTGAGGTTGTGGTAGTCGATTTCACCTAGTGGCTGCTGAATGTTAATTTTGGTGACCCATGATGATCTTTATTTCGGGCTTTGTGAATAACTTAGCATGAAACAACAATGTTTAGCTGATAGTTACTTATAGAATTTTCCGTATTTTATCGCATATCGATATTTTTTGCTTACTGTCATAGATTAGTGATGATAGTATATAGTAAATAATCTTTTAATATTTTGCTGCTCCACTGAGAGCATAATTTCAATGAATAAGTGTTTTATATTCGTTTCATTTTTTTCAGTGTTTTCTGCTTTTTATCATTGGAAGCTTGATGATATTGGGCTATTGTGCACATGCAAATAATAGCAGGACTTATCAAGAAGTTATTGAGACACTTTGCGGAAAAATAATTGGAATATTGTGTGAATGTTGTATCATATTGTACATGTATGGGACAAGCATAGCCATGATCATCATCGTGGGAGACCAGTTTGACAAAGGTATACGGTTAGCTCAGCTCTACTTTTTATCTATTGAAAACTGTGTGCATAACTAGATTAAAATTTGGCAGAACTCTTTGCAATGAAAATTGAAATGACGATTATGATCGGAGTAAAAAATAGCTATGTATCGTGCTATCTAGTTGCATGATACTAACTCTGCTTAGTATAAACGTAAATTATTATCATTAACAAATCGGAGAAAACTATTTGACGTCAAGGTAAACTTGTGAGTGCTCTGCGGAAATCTAGGGTTTAGAAATCAGAATAAAGTTTTGCGTTTCTAGCTCTTGTGTTGGCTTAAATTGAACTGTTACGGCGACTACAACGTGGTATGAATTATTATGCTATTCATTACAGAATTGTTTCAACTTTTCTGCGTTGGATATATGTTGTATAGGGTGGCTGATAGATAGACCCAGAGTTGGATTTTTTATTCATTTTTGTTGCTGTGCTTTCTGTATATTGAGAAATAATAAAAGTGTTTTGCCATATTACAAGTTAAAAATTTTTTATTATTCTGGAAATTTATAGAAAGGGCAGCAAAAAGAGCAAATATACAGATCCACTGCTTATTAGCCGCTCTATATAATTAATATTTATCAATTATTATATGCCTTTTTATTTTTTCGTATGTATCATATACTTTTCAAGTAAAACTACCTGTAGGGCTTAAGATTGGAGGTTTTGTTTCAAGTTTTTTTTTCGCGAAAGCAAGGATGAATCACAGAAACGAATGGTTTTAAAACGCTCCTTGCTCTTTCAGAGTAAGTGGTTAGGCGGTGAGGAAGGTCGTCTTTAACCTACTTAGGATGCCTTTTAGTTTGTTCTCAATATATTTTTGTTTCACTTGCAGTTATGGAAGCTATTGTTGGCCCTGAGTTTTGTTTACATTGGTATTGCAATCGAATGTTTACAATGAGTATCTTTTCGATTTTGGTTATTTTTCCACTGTGTATTCCGAAAGATATTGGATTTTTGAGACATGCAAGGTATATATGCCATTTTAACATATTTTCAAGATTATCGAAAGTGCTGACACCAATGATCCATCCGTATTTTATTTTGACACAGTTTACTTGCAAAAGTCTATATTAAATTTGCATTACAGGCTTTTGAGTGAGATTCTTGATAGTTACGGTAATTGCTGCTATTGGTCGGCGGGATAGTGCATTCGGCGTGGGACAACTTAGGTTTGAAACATTTCGTCTTTAGGTGATATATACCTTACCATTTAATTTTGAATTTGCATCCTTTCGAGCAGGGTCAAACTGCGCTATACTGTTCTAGCGAGGATTGTTTGGTCCTGAATAGAAGGGCTTTTAAATTGCTGCCGGTACTAATTGTTTGGAAAAATATGAAACCTTCTTGAACGTGGATAGCCTAACGAATGAAAATATACATGCAATGAGGTACCGGTAGATCGCAGGATGGCTAAAAAAAACTGCGAAGCCAATGCATAGTTTTTCGGATGTTATTAGGTTTTCATAAAATTTACTAATTGTGTACACACACAGCTGGTTGTGACAGCTGATAGCCAGTTACGAGAAGAATTAAGCTTCATTTTTCGTTTTAAAGCTGCTTTCCTTTGTTTCAAAAATCAAACTTTTTGATGGTTGATGTAGTAAATTTTGGTTTGAACCCATTATTGATTGAAAAAAAGTTTCCTAGATTATTTTTGCAGTAAAGTGAAGATATTCATGTTGGTTGAATTATGCATTATATGCATGCTGTAGTTTGTGTCTTTCGCCTCCCTACTTCAGACTGATTAATGCTTCATGTTTTTATCAACAGTATAGTTGGTGTTGTTGCTACGATTGTCGTGATGTTGACTGTGGTTATTAAGTTTGCAACTAGCACTTACACACCGGGACCTATTCGAAACTCACCAAAGAATGTTGCTCAACTTTTTTCTGCAATTCCAACCATATTCTTCGCGTATCAGGTAAGAAAACGTATTAAATAATGCAAAAAATGCCAATAATAATTTTGTGTTGCCGTGGTTTTTCAATTTTTGACTCCAGTGCGGATTTAATTAGAAAAATGTTGCGTGGAAAATGCTTGTGGTATTTTTGTTATTGGTTTCCAGTGGCTTCTGTGCATAAATCGTGATCAACTAGCATATGCCATTGATACTATGCTGGCTATTATCCGTGAGCAAGTCCGGTGTAATTAATATGACTGTACGCTTGGCTGGCATTGCAGTTATTTAATAGAATGAGTGTGCTATGTATGCTGATCTGCGTATTTTTGCTAAAAGCTTACTGCAGAAACTGTTATCAGAAATGATGACGTCATTAATATTGTGACTTTTAGTGCCATGTTAGTTCGGTCCCCGTGTATGCATCTTTACGTCACAAGACTGCTAAAAATTGGATCATTGTTATTTTATGCGCAGTTTCGTTGTGCGCACTCTCCTATACGCTTACAGGTATGCAACATTTTTTAAAGTTATAATTTCATGCATCGTTTGCAGCCGTAGGTTAAATCGCTCTTTGGAAGGTGAAATATGCGCAAAATGTTGCTTAGCTAGCAAATTTGATCCTATCGTAATTTTTTGTTTCTTGCTAAATTGCCAGAGGCTAGTGGCGTACAGCCTGATTTGAAGTTCATCTGCGAATGAAATATGCGATCTATCATTAGCGTAACGCTTTGCAATAATTGAGCAACCGAAGAAAAAACTTAGCTGATTCGCATCTATCTTTGGGCCACAGCATAAGCAGGCTTATTTCCATCGCGAGTATAGGAAATTACAGCACTATTTTCTTCAACATTTATTGTCTCTTCAGACCTATGAAAAGAGTAATGAGACTCGCTTAGTGACCTTAACAATGGGTAACTGAAAAAGCGCTTTTATAGCCTTTGGTTTGTGCATGGTATTGATAGTGTTAACTTATTTAAACTTGCGTTGCGAAACTGAATGCTTGACATTAAAAAGTTATATACTATTTTGCAAATTTTCACATTGTCAGTCAAATTTGGTTTTTAAAGGATTTTAGGGATGAGATTTTAGGCCTAAAATGAAAACCGTGCTCCTATGATCAGAGAAGAATTTGGAGAAAATGGCTTTTTGTAGATTTCTACTGTTTTATTTTAGTGCCTAATATTTTCATTAAAAAACGCTTCCTACAAAAATTAAATCTGTTTGAAGTGCAGATGTTATGGCAATGTGATTTCCCTGTTTTCACGTTTTCAGGAATTTGTGGTTACCTGACGTTCGGCGATGATGTAAAGAGTGATATTTTGCAATCTTACAACGCGAAAGATATGTGGGTGGTAATAGCAAGGGTGGCTATCATTATAGCTATGCTTACGTCGTACCCAATTGTCCACTTTTGTGGCAGGTAAGTATCAAAATAATATCTATTCACAGGCTGAGGAATGACCGTAAAATTACTGGTCATAGTAGGTGTATATTTAGTTTGGACAAATTTTACCGTTTGCGGAAGATCTTCTTATAGTCATAATTACAAAGACTTTTCTTAAAAAAATAACGTGCTTCGGGTTTCTGATGTGTGTGTTTAATGTAAGCTTTAAAAGTTACCTTTAAATATTTTGCTGTTGTTGCGTATAAACAATACCGTGCGACTTTCTTATAATTCTCCTACTTCTGTATGTTGCACCACCGCAATAGTCAATGACTTTACTAGACAAATCATATTTTTTCTTTTTTGTTTTTGTACGATATCGACGGCAATATAAGGCTGCCGTAAAATGCTGATGTAGTCCAGCATTGTGCCAAGCCCTCCTTTTAACATTGCTTTTTAGTAAAAAAAGAACAAGTGTTGCTAAGTGAGTAAAATAGACTCTTTTGATGAATTTTGTTTATGCCCCCTTTTAAAATTTCTCGTTGCGCCACTGATGTATCAATTATAAATTTTTATATGTTCCGATTTTAAAGCTTTTGTCGATGTTGAGTTTATAAGCAAAACATAGTTTAATAAGAGAGATTTTCGCAATTCTGTGAAATCTATTAAGAGACTGTACTGTGTGCAATTAACTATAACAGCTAGTCTTGGCGAGATATAAGTTGTGGTACAGAAAAAAAAAATTGAAGATGAAGCGCCAACAAATATTGGCTACTTTTACCAATATGCTGAAGAAGTGGCTCTTTGCCATACTTTTACTTTAGTAACAATCAGTTTTTGGTTGTTTTTGTTCTGCTTGCGATAATTGTGCGATGTTTGTTGTTGTTAATTCGCATTTGGTTATCTGGTTTTGTCAATGATAATTTGCGATCAATTGATTTTGGTGTCTGTATTTGCAAAGATCAGCATGCTGATAACATCTTGCCTCGTTATAGCCTGCTTTTTATATCACTTCAGCGGGCGTTGGCGCCTAAATTTTTAAAAAGTGAAACTTTTGGAAATTGGATCTTAAGTTTTAGGGAAAATAAAGAGACGTCATTTGCAAAACATGATGTGTCATCAAACCCAAGTTTACTTAATAACATCTCTGCCTTAATATTCAAGAGTCAAAAAAGGTTGTTATAGCGTCCCGTTTATCAAGCGCTTTCTCAACCGCTCATCTTTTGTGGTTTCAGGGCAGCGCTTTTTACTCTCTTCATTAAAATGAATATATTTGCGAGCGATCCTGTTCGGAAGAGAGAACGTACGCGACGTTACATTACTACTAGCATCTGGTTCTCTACTTCACTCGTGTTTGCTCTATTTATTCCTAACATTGGAGAAGCCATTGCTGTTGTTGGCGGTTTGGCTGGGTGTTTTATTTTATTATTTCCTGGTAAGTGATTGGTTTGATTCAAACTTTGTTGCTTGGTCCTGGAATAAGACTTTACAATGTTATCTGAAGTTTACAAACGGTAATATTCGTTAGATTTTTTTAGCCAAAACCAGGACTGAAATAGCCGAAAATTTTCGTGCACGTAGACGAATACAACACACTTGGTGCAAAAAGATTGTCGCCATTCGTCCCGTTCTGCTTCTCCCATTCTGGTAAAAGCTTCTGTGCGGGAATAACAGATTATAGGTAGTCAACTGTATCATTCCACGTGATTGAAACCAGCAGTAACTCTAAACCTCGTTTTAATTCGGAGGCAGAATGTAGTGATACTTTGGTACTTACTCCTCACTTATACGATCGTCTTTAATGGTAGAAGTATTTTCATTTTATCTTTCTATCGCGAGAAAGCGGTCAAAGCGCTGTAACGAGCTCATGAGTGTCCGGCGATCTTTCTACCATTCTAAGATTGAGGAATCCCTTCAAGTGCCTTTCCAAACGACACAACATGTAGATTTGTCTACTTGTTCTATACACTGTGTTTTTTAAGCTTGACGCAGGGAAGCTGTGAATACCAATTCGAAGCCATTGGTTTGACCCGACTCAGAATCGAACCCTAGTTTACAGCTCCAGAGATGGACACTTTACCCACTCGTCATCTAAGCTATCTAAAAAGTTTTCACCTTGCCAAAATTTTCTCTGTATTTTTATTTAGGATTGTGCTTATTTTGGCTTTCCTACTACTGGGACCTCAAAAAGTTTAGTGTTTGTCTGCTTATGGGAATTGGTATCTGTTACACCATACTTGGAACGTTTTTGTTTGGTGAAATCACTACTGAAGCAATTATGAACGATATTTACAATCCAAACACCGAATTATCGAGTCAATGTTATGCAAAATAATCTTATTTTTTTGAACTTTTATGTTGTGTTTACCTCATTAAGATTTTGTTCATAGCATTTTATTTCAATTTACCCTAATTGCAACAGTAATATCACTTTGCTAGCAGATTTTTCCATCGTGAAATGTGTCTTGATGTGTGAAACTTTGAAGGTATCGCAAATGGCTTGTTTTGGGTTTTTAAATCTAAGAATTTTGTGTCCTAATTTTTTTTTTATTTCCAAGGGTTTGTCTTTAGTTACGAGTAATAATTTCACTTATGCGGCCATACAATATTTTACATATTTGAAAGGTCTATCGCACTTAGTGTTTTATTGCTCATATCAAGTTGGGATAATGCTTCGCATTGCAATTTTTTTCATGCCTTGGCGTACTCCTTTATTTTGCTTATGCTGAGAGCCGGTTCTTGGGTTGAACCACTTACAAAACGCAACAAATCTTTTCGATTTGTAAACATAATTCATAGCTGGGGCTTTGAATAGTTTATATTTTGCCATTGCCATTTGTTTAATTGACCAGACCTGATACAAAAGTATAGCAAAGAATCAACTCATTTAAATGATGTTATGTAACTTAACAGACGAACGCACACTTGCAAATACAGCTTTGCCTTAGAGATAAAAACATGGAGCGCTTATAAAATCGAAAGAATAGCCCTTGGTTTTCCACACCCTGCAAAAAGTAGGAGTAAAATTACAGAATAATTGCGTTATATTGTTGGTGCCGTTAGTGTTGTCTACACTCTGTGGCTTTTGTTCTGACAATCCATTTTCTTCGCCTTTGATAAACTTTTCAGTGCATATTGTAGTAAAAGCTCTTGTTTTGTCATGATGCTTTAATAAACTGTGAGCTGTGATTTATCTTTATGCTTTTGTTTCAGTTTGTATTATTGCAAGTGTTAAAGGCCAATTTTGGTTTGCTTTTGTCTTTATGTTTTTTTGTCCCGTCTCATACAGAAAATACCATTCTATTCTAGAGTAATAGTTTTTCGAGTTCGTACCCACGTCACTGGTATTGTTTGAATCTACGGCTAAAGTCTTTAAAATTGGATTTCCTTTACATTAACTTCATTATCAAAAATGCAATTCTTTATATTTTACACTAAGTATGTACAATATTTACATATCTAAGCAAACTAATGAAAATTTTTAATGCATTTTTGATATTAAGATGTTTTACTGCTATTACTTTATGAAGCGTCATGAATATGGCGTATTAATTCTCATATAACCTGTAATTTGAGATGATGCAACACTTCATTCGCACTTTAAAACAGTGGATTTTGATGTAATGTACCATGCTTTAGCTGCTTGTTGTGGAAGCACTTGGTCTCAAATTGTTACTGGTTGTGCTAATTAGCTGATAATGCTAATGGCATTAGTCAGACCTTTAAAATAACTAGAAATATACATTAACATTTTGATGTAGAAGGTATACAGAGAATAGGTCTGTTAGTTTCTTTAACGTCATTACCTGGGTCTCTGCGCATAATTGGTCGTAAAAATTGATTTTTGGTTGCCTTATGTGTTTACGTCAACCATAGCGTTATTGATACCAGCAGTTAGTTCTGTAAAAATCGTTTGTATTGATTTTCAAAAGTGTAGTTTCGCAATAATTGCAAGGTGATGATAGTTGCATATTTGTTTTTGGGAGGCTTATTTTGACCATAATTTGGTAATTAGAGTGCTTTTTTTACGGAGTACCTGATAGTTCGTTAACATGTAATAGGCTAACCTTCAACAGTTTTCATCGCTTATTTTAGCTGGGTTATTTGGGGCAAAATGTTTTATGACAAATTAGGCTACTTTGAAAAATTTTTTGTTTCCATTTAAAATGTGTTTTTGATGCCTTAAATACCCAGTTACAAAGATGCGCAAGAATCTGTCGAGTCATGCTTTTAATTGCACGTATACATTTGCCACTGCGTGAATAGCAAAGTTGAATCAAAGGTTGCCTAAATTTTAAGTTTAAGTAGGCTACAAGTAAAAGAAACTGCTATGATAGTTTTTTTTTTTTTTTTTTTATCATCGGAAAATCTAAGGTGTCCGAAATAAACCTGTGATAAACCGGCCCGTTAGCTCACTGTTGTTAAGCACATAGCTATCCGGTGCGGGAGCTCTGGGCTTTGATTCCTGGGTCGGCTTGCCACCGCGGTATGTTGTATGTGTGTTGTTTTGCGCATTGTCAAAACTGCTGCCGCATTCACACCGAAATCAAGCCATGTATTGAAGGTCTATGATTAATTAACGAATTGTGTCTAAAAATACAAAATTGTGAAATCGAAATTTTTATTATGTGTATTTAGTGGCATATATATTCTCCTATCACGAGAAAGCGATCAAAGTGCTATAACGAGCTCGCTTAGAAGCAGGCTGCGAACTTGAACTCGAAGAAACTCGATCATTTTGTCGAACTCGAACTTGAACTCGAAAAAATATTTTTGTGAACTCGAACTTGAATTCGCATAAAACTGTTCAAGTTCATTAGAAAGATATTTAAATTGTTGAAAAGAAATAAAAGATCACTACGAAATATAGTTTATTGTTCAAGTAGTCACAATCCGTGTAAATTGAAGATATGATTTTACCAAAAGAAAAGCTGCATGTGGTTTATTTGTTCATGCTATTGCGATCTATAAAGTCCAGGGCTGCGAACTCGAACTTGCTGAACTCAGTCATTTTTGCCGCACTCGAACTTGAACTCGAAAAATAAAATTCTTGGAACTCGAACTTGAACTCGGTTAAAAATCGATCGAGTTCGCACCCCTGCTTAGAAGTTGCCGGTCATGTGCCTGCCACACCAAGATGGTGAAGTCCCATTAAGTGCCTTTCCCAACGACGCGACGAATAATCCTGCCGACATGTTCTCCACGTTGCCCTTTACTGCTTAGCGTCAAGCAGGGAAGCTGTGAATACCAGTTTTAAAGTCGTTAATTTTACATAACTCGGAATCAAACCAGAGTCCAGAGGCGAACGCTCTTACCACTTGGCCATTTGAGCTGTTAGGTTGAAACATCTGCTGTGTGGTTTGTCTTGATTTTGATTATGTCATCTGATGCAGTGTTGAATAAATTGTATAAACACTTTAAATTGAAATGCAGAAATATCAAGTTAAGGAACTGAGTAGCGGAAGATTCAGAACACTGAGTACAGTATGTTATTTTTGCTAATGTCAGAAATGTGAGCGGATGCGTTCTGCGCCTAGACGGTTGTGGGGTACCGTTTTCCGTGTGGAAAAAAAATATGCGTTTTGTGAACCATGTTTTTTGAGCTTGTTTAGACCATAATTTGTCGGATTAGAAAATATCCCTGACTAATTTATGAGACAAATTGTGCTTTTAAGTTGGACCAAAAAACATCTAGCCAACAAAATTAGTCGGAAATTTTCTAATCTTAGCCCTTTCCTATATATCGTCGCATGAAAACCAAACTGCTATGTCCACTAGTCTTTTGCCAATTTTACTTTTTTTCCATTTTTAAATGGTATGGACGTAGGTTTTATTTCATCAAATTTTGGTATAGCTGCTGTAAGTAGTTTTTGAGATAGGAGAGAGGTTATGTCCATCAGGTAGGCCGTACATAGGATTTTAATGCAAAACTGATCTATATCTGCTTCTGGACATAACTCGCATGCAAAAAAGTGTATGAACATGGGTTATGTCCACGATTGGACATAACCCTTTTTGCAAAGCTGCAAGTTTTGGGGTTATGTCCACATGTCAATGCACTGCACGTAGCGTAATACATTAACAATTATTTGTGAATTCGCCACAGAAAGAATTGTCTGACAAACGTGAATCTAATATTGCCTTGTAAGCATGCCTAGTAAGCCAGCATCAAAAACTAGTTTTACAGAAACAGACCGCAGCACATTAAATGATATTTTAAAAAAAGTAAATAGCCTGAAAGAGGAAATTAACGATCTGAAAGCTGAGCTGAAACAAAGTAAAGAAGAAATAAAACTGCTAAAAGTAGAAAATGGCGACCTTAAACAAGCCCTGAATTTCAATGCAGCCCAAATCGACGACATGCAGCAATACTCCAGGAGAGAAAACCTTCGAATCTATGGAATCGAAGAATCAAATTCTAACAAAGATGATGGCGAAACAGTTATCCTAAATGTTGCTAAAACTCTGGGCATTCAACTTGAGGCAAAAGACGTGCAAAGAGCCCACCGACTAGGTAAGAAGAAAAGAAGTGGCAAACCTCGTCCAATCATTGCACGTTTTGTTTCATACAAAAAACGAACTCAGTTTCTCAAAAAGAAAGCAACACTAAAAGAAAATGATGAGTTCAAAGCGGCATTCATAGTAGAAGATCTCACTCCATTGCGTCAAAAGTTATTGAACTACGTAAAAAATGAATGCGAGGAAAAATTTGTGCTCTGTCACACGTTCAATGGTAGAATTCGCATGAAGAGCTCCGCTAAACTTTACGGTGATATCGGAGATGACGAGAAAGATGAGGGTATTGGTGAATGGATTTACATAACTTCTCCAGAAGACCTGTTTCAACTCAACATCGATGTTGACCTGGAAAAATTGGACTACAAACCTTTGTTCGTAAATGTTGATCGATCTGATGATGATGAATCAGCAGAAGCGTAATTAATCCAGCTAAAGTTAGTACCAAAATGTTTTTTTGTGCTTAATCTTTAATGGCTTCAAACGATCTTTGCATTGATTGCTTAAAACCATGCGTAGGTCTATGCCATGCGTGTCCCGAGTGTGAGCGTACCACGTGCTATTCATGCAAACCCAGAGCTAATCAACGCGAGGAAGTTTATTGTTTACTTTGCTGCTCTAGAACAATGCAAACTAATGAAACAAAGAATAATGGTCAACTCGCTGATGACGTAGCGACCTACTTTGATTTCTTTGACAAAAGCAGTTATTATGACGTAACATCCTTAAACCACGTAGCTTTCAATCAGCGAGATCTTTATATAATGCATTTCAACATTAGAAGCATACAAAAAAACGTAGATAAATTATCAACTTTTTTGTCAACTCTAAA
This sequence comes from Trididemnum miniatum, assembly GCA_964006365.1. Classification (NCBI taxonomy): domain Eukaryota; kingdom Metazoa; phylum Chordata; class Ascidiacea; order Aplousobranchia; family Didemnidae; genus Trididemnum; species Trididemnum miniatum. Next base: position 16,041,774 of record OZ023244.1, read on the forward strand.
AGTGCTGCCAGACGTGATAGCAATATCTGAAACTAAACTTAAACCCAATCATATCTATGTGAATTTAGATATTCAAGGCTACAACTTTATTCACAGCGACAGTACTGGAAATTCTGGGGGGGTTGGTTTTTACATTAAAGAAACACTTGACTACAAAATCATTAAAAGCATCAACATTAATTTACCATTTGCTGAAGATATGTGGATAGAACTTGGCACGAAAACTGGCCCGATAGTTGTTGGTGTCACGTATCGACATCCTACTACCTTAGCTGAAGATTATGAAAACTTTTCCACTAACTTAGGAGAAATATTTCAACAACTCATCGACAAAAAGTATCCCTTTTTCTCTTTAGGAGATTATAACATTGACCTAATGAAAATTAAAACAAACAATAGCGTTAGAAAATATGTTAACAGCATGCTAAGCTTACCCTGCAAATGTGCAATTGATTTGCCTACACGCGTAACTGATCACTCAAAAACGCTGATTGATCACATTTATTTTAACGATGTTGGTAACCCCCGCGTAAGTGGTGTAATTATCTCGGACTTGAGTGACCACTTTGGTACTTTTATTGCTACTTCCTTCAAGAAAACAATAACAAAAACATCGAAAGACGCTTACATTCGAGACATGCGCAATTTCGATCTTGAGGTTTTTCTAAATGAACTAAGCGCAAACTTAAATGAAGTCAATCCAATTAACAACGCAACAGTAAATAAACAGTTCGACAATCTGTATGACATATTTAGCAAAACTGTGTGCAAGCACGCACCTTTAAGGAAAGCCTCCAGAAAAGAAAAGCGCCTCCAAACCAAACCTTGGCTTACCACAGGGCTACTTAATTCCATCAAATATAAAAACAATCTATATGTTAAGCTCCATACCAGATTCAGTGAGCAAGCACACCATGATTACAAACTTTATCGCAACACTCTCAACAGAACAATTAAAAGTGCCAAAGAAACCTATTATCGACGAGCTTTTGAAGCCAACAAAAATAACTCAGCTAAGGTGTGGAATCTAATTAATGACATTGCAAATCTAAAACCCAAAAAAAAAATTTTTCCAACAGAATTAGAAACTCATGATGGCATCACTCAAGACCCACAACAAATTTGTAACAAACTTAATGACTACTTTGTTAATGTAGGAAAAAATTTAGCTGATACCTTCCAGACTGACGATTACAACTATAACATGCACCGATCTAAAGTCAAAAACTCATGCTTCTTTGCACCAGCAACATCTGAAGAAGTTACTTCAATTATACGGAATCTTCAAGGCAAAAAAGCTACGAGAGAACAAGATGTTGACACAAAATTCCTAAAATTTAGTAATCTTATCATTTCTCCTATTCTCAGTAACTTGTTTAATTCTTGCATAATCCAAGGAAAGTATCCGGACGCTTTAAAAATTGCTGAGGTCGTACCCATATTTAAGAAAAATAATCCACAACAAGCAACCAATTACAGACCAATTTCTCTCCTGTCCCCATTCAACAAAATATTAGAAAAGTTAATCTATAATCGTATTTACTCTTACCTCGACAAGGCGGATCTGCTATCACGCCACCAATACGGTTTCAGACAAAATTCCTCAACTGTTCACACTTTATGTACAATTTATGATCTGTTAATCAAAAATGCAGATGATGGCCTTTATTCTTGTTGCATATTTCTTGATTTGACCAAAGCCTTTGATACTGTAGATCATGCGATATTGCTAAATAAACTCGATCACTTCTTTGGTATTCGAGGCCTACCACTTCAACTACTGGAAAACTATTTGACTAATAGAAAACAATACACTAAATTATCCCACTATAAATCAAAACTAGCCAAATTGACTCACGGAGTGCCGCAAGGATCATCGCTAGGCCCGCTACTCTTCCTACTCTACGTAAATGATCTTCCCTCGGCTAGCAACTTTGAAACAACTTTATTTGCTGATGACACGTACTTAATGCTGGCGGACAAAAATTTAGCAAATCTGGAGCGCAGGGTTAACGAAGAGCTTCAAAACATTGACCATTGGTTAAAAAAAAATAAATTGTCCTTAAACCGTCAAAAAAGTCATTATATGCTCATCAATAAACGGCCCAGTGTATCATGTATTGCTGACCTACAATTGTCCATAAACTCCCACGTCCTAAAACGGCAGCAAACAGTGAAATATCTGGGAAGTTTTGTTGATGAAAATTTGAATTGGTCTACCCACATTCATCAATTGTCACTTCAGCTTGCACGATACTCTGGTCTGTTTTATCGACTTAGAAAATTGGTTCCACCTGACGTAATCAGAATGCTTTACCACAGTCTAGTCCAGTCTAAAGTTCAATACGGCATTGCTGTCTGGGGAAATGCTGCCAAAACCCGGCTACAAGAACTGAATCTCAGACTAAACAATATTATTCGAACAATTACTTTTAGTAGCAAGTTTTGCTCGGTAACACCCCTATACAAAAAACTAAAACTTCTAAAGTTGACTGATGTTTACAAATTGGAACTCGCAAAAATCATGTATCAACTCCACGGTGGAAAACTTCCAAAATCTTTCTATGATCGCTTTGCAAAAATTAATGCTGTTCATAATTACTCGACAAGACAAACAAAAAATCTTGTGTACTTTAAGCCTCGTGTTAAGAAAACGATAGGAAAAGAATTAATATTACATAGGGGATCTAGCTTATGGAAGGAAATTGATAATTCAGTTAAAAACTGCAGCTGGTTTTCTTTCAAAAAGTATTATAAAAATTTTTTAATTGACAAATATTAGCTTCCACAACCGAATTGATGTTAAGTAAATAGAAAATTTCAGACTCAAACTATTTAAAAAAAAAATAAGCATGATAAAGAACCTTGGAAATCAAATTTTCTGCGCTTAGCACCTTCGGCGCGATGCTCGCAAAGCTCACCTTGGCATTTGCCTGTGACCTTCAGTGCTTTGGTTATTGTGAATAAATTGTTTTTCTTTTTTTGTTTCTCATGCAACTTTTTTTGACGTGAATTATTTTTTTAAAAGTATTGTACCTTCGCTTGACCGTTGTAAGGAACTAAACAACATATTTGTTTTGTATATTCTTCATTTTGTACGTAGCTTTTTCCAACTTTTTTGCTGCTTTTCGTCTTTTTTTTTTTTTTTTTGTTTTGTGTTTGTTTCTAGTTTGACTCTTTTACAAATTACTCAAAACGAAGAGGTAGCACCTGACTAGATAACCTTCGGGTTCTTCGGTGTTTCCTAGACTGGTAGTGTGTGTGCTGAAATACTTTCATTCGTATTAGCCTGCATTGTTTTACCAGCCTTGAAATAAATCTTCTTGAAATCTTCTTGAATCTTGAATTCTATTAAACATTATGAACTACTTTACGTTATATGACTATAATGCAGTATACAAGCAAAAACACAATATTAGCGATCGTTCGGTCGTTTGAGCCTGTTCGGACAGGATCGCTGCAGCCAGCTACGTAGTTGTCTCCTCATCCAAGCAAACCAGTTAATCTGCCCCATGAGGTGGAGAGTAGGAGGGCAGCTTGTGATGTGTTCTGCTGTTTGCTTTTTGGCACCTTACTTGCATGCCGCGGTTGTTGCCATGCCCCAATTGCACAAAGCTGAACGAAAGCGCTCAACACTCGCACAAAGACGGTTCAGCCGCACTCAGGAACATTTTGGGAGGTACATTCTTGACGGCAAGGCATTGATGTTTGGAATAAAATGATGAAATCTGGTGTTGCGATGTTTCCATTCCTTACTCCACAAATGTTTCGCTCAGTCAGCCGGCTAGATATTCGACTGATCAAGATAGTCATAGCGATGAATGACGGTCACATAGCATTGCTTCCAGGTTTTTGTACGGCGCTACGATACCGCCTTACACAATTGCAACTGCAGTCCAAGCAAATTGCATATTTCTGCGATCTCCGGTGACATTGACAGTCATCAAAGAAAAACCAATTAATTTCTTTATTGGCACTGCAAAGACCTTAGAATTTTCCAAAGTTCTTAACTTGGCCATATTGTAACACATAAAATTGAAAATTTTGCGAATGGTTAATTCCTTAGGATTATGAGCTATAAAATTTTGCTTATGGTTATGAAACATCTTAAAATGGTTCTGCGATAATTTAACTTATTTAGACAATTGAAGTATTCGTCCAGCAGGTGGCTAATGACACTGAGTTACCAATCCCGTGGTTTGCGTGATAGATGAAAATTAAATAAAAGCCTACTTGATGCAGAACAAGTTGTAAAGATAGATGGTTATCTTACACAATGTGTTTTTTTCGGCAGTTGATCGCTTTGATTGAGTGATGACAGTACTCAATCAGCAGAGTTGAAGACCAAAATTTTAATGTCAGATAAAATTCAGTTATGATAAAACTTATTTTGTTACCGGTATATTATTATCAGTACCGGCAATCATCTGTATGATACTGTAGCTTAAAATTATACAGAATCGATTAACATCAGAAATTGATTTCAAACTTGGCTGACTGAATACAATCATTACTTAATTAAAGATTGTGACCCGATTGATGCAAAGTTGCCATTTTGTTTACGTTTTTGCTGTACTTTGGTGTTGACTGTTGAGGTCTTGATACGGCTTCAAACACCGATTGGCGTCAGGTTGCAGTGTTATAATTTGTCATTTTTAAAAGTCTGAGTTCTTTGGTCATGAGTTGAAGTCCGAGTTCACAAAAATTTAAAGTTACGAGTCCAAATCCGCATGGTACGAGTTCGAGTTCTTTGCCTTGTACTGGAGGTCATGACATGATTAGTAAGTATAGTCGATTTCTTAACATTCACATTTTACAAATCTGTAAAACACGATTTGAAAAATATTTGGCGTGCAGTTTTAAAAATGAGGAAGGCCACCGATATCATTATTATTTAGTGCGGGTATTTTCCTGAGTCAGATTGTCCAGCATTCCACTCTGATCCTTCTTATATAGATCACAACCTGATTTGTAATAATATTAGCTGGCAGGGGCCACACCGACTGGCAGTTGCATGGCACAAGAGCTTTCCAGAATATGCCAAGCCAGGAAATTATGCGTCAATTATTATCTTTCCCAAAAAATAAGACGAATTGCCCAGTTCAGGAACTGCATCAAGGAACAGAAATCCTTTGATTAGGCCTATATCAATCAAAGCTATTAACATTCAATATAGGTTACTGATCGTCCACCTCGCACAAATGTTGAAGTTATTATTTTTATATCGTATTATTGCCTAGATGACTCGTAGTAATTATTCCAGACATAATAAAGAGTCTACACACTCTGGAGAAATAAAACTTTGATGCTCTAACAATTTTCAAAAGTCTGAGTGCAAGTCCTAGTCCCAGAGACACAAGTCCAAGTTCGAGTCCTCAAAAAGTGGACTCGAGAGTTTACAACTCTGTCAGGTTGGAGAATACTAGTAGTTTTAGGCATGTTAGAGCATTGAGTACTGGTAGAATAAAAATTGATTCAGTTGTATCGACTGAAGCTTGGCAAATTTGAGGGTGCAATATATTTTTTTATTGTATGCAACTTGAACAAGATGCAATCAGCCACTTATGAGCAAAGTTTGCTACATATTCATGGTAAACTGAGAAAGTTACCGAAAAAAGAATGAAAAAAATTTTTTCTTTTGCTGTTTTTTAAAAAGTGTAATTTTGGAGGTAGGCTAACACAGTTTGGTTTTCATGCGACAATATATCGGAAATTTCCGACTTATGTTGTAGATGTTTTTTGGTACAAAAGTGACATATTTTGAACTAAATAAGCTGAAAGAACATGCTGCAAACTAAATAATTTTTTGCACTCGGCGCCCCATAGACGGTGCAGCTTTTTACTTCAAGGACTCGCTACTTTTTTTGTCTGGATCATCTGGGGTCTGGAAACTCTTCTAGACAAAGATCTTACCACGAAGTCTTCAGCCACGTGTTTTCGTTTGTTCATAATAAGTCACTTGGCTGTCTGCTAATCCAAGTGGAAATAAATCCCTTCGAGTGCTTTTTTAGTGGCTCGACTAGCAGCCGTTTTCTCCACACAGTCTAGTTACTGCTGAACGTCGAGCAGGGTGGACGAGATAGGTTTGACCCGACCTGGAATCGATTCCTTTGTGTACGCTTCTGGTGGTAGGTAGGCCTACTCTGTCTATTCACTTGGCCTTATCGACTTCGTAAGTAGCGAATCAACCAGCAAATTGCATGCGAATGTATTGGCAATGAAAATAATGCAGGGACAAAAAGTAAATCAGAGCAGGCAACACGCGTTATTTTGAATCAATAAGTTAGAATAAAGCAATCATGTACATGAAATTTCCTATGAAACCATACCTACTTTCTTCAAACGAAGTTGGCTTATAGCCCAAATCTAACATCATGTTCGGGAAAAACATCACATTACATTTAGATGATTCCAGTTTTCACCACAAATAAATACTTCAACACTTCAATCACTCATTCAACAATTATAACCAACTTAGCTGACGTAAAGAAATTTAATTCTCGCATATGCTTCAACTATTAAACCTACCAAGTAAATAATTCACCACAATGCCAATGATATTGATGAATGAAATGAAAAAAAGTAGGTTTAGCCAAAGAATTAAAGTTGTAGCAGTTGGGTGATGCTAGTAACGCTCTCGGAGCACAGGTACCGAACTTCAAAATCTAGGCATTTTCCACCGAATTGATCCCGATTGTCACAAATCAAGCCGTGTCTGGCGCTGAATCGATATAACACATTCCCGGACTGTTCGATTGTAGTGTTAGTTCCAGCTATTCTGCCTTCGATGAGCAGAGGAGAGCTGCAAAAACACGAAAGAAACATAGCCCAGGATTTTGTTACTTTAAATTGTACCGGTATAACATCGAAACAGACAGAACAAGCCAGCTTTTTAAATTTAATATCCATATGTCTTGAAACATCAGAAAAAATGCAGTAGTAAAAGTTTTCTTAGAGCAACTGGGGGCCCAAGAATTTAACAATGTAGCCTACGGTATTCAGTTTCAACTTCTTAAATTCTTGAGCACAAACATTTACAGTGTTGGGAAGTACGGTACCGCGGTAGGCCTACTTTTTAGTACGGCTATCGGTACCGTTAATACTTTTTTAAAATGTAGCGTTTTTGGTATCGTCGTTTCTTTTTTGACTGTTTTACTCGATATTACGGTAACTTTTTTTGGAATGACCTTACAACGCAAGATCGGATAATTTTTTACAAATGAACATAATTTTCATTTGCCCGCAACCACTTTTACAAAACAATGTTTTAAAAAACATGCAAAATTCAAGTCATAATAATAATGACATATTTATATCCCGCATGAACACTTGCGTTGGTGCAAGCACTCTAGCAAGGTTATTTAGACCAAGAGTTGGCAAACTTTTTACACGAAGGGCGACATTCGAAAAAATGATAAAGCCAAGGGCCGCACTGATTGGGAAAGCAAAAAAAGGTCTACACGTCCTTAGATGTCCTGTTTCCTACTGAAAATCGGTAAAGAGCAAAAAAAAAAGGTCGCATGCGGGCCGTAGTTTGCCCAGCCCTGATTTTGGCGAATAACTCTCATCATAACAAAAATCCGATAAAAAGTATACGCTTTGGTATTTTTAAGTGCTCCAAAACATTAAATTCTAAATATATAATCTTTACTTTTTCTGGCTGAGTCGGGCCCCTCTTTAAGAAAATTCTGGTTACCCGCGTTTTGCAAAAAAAAAAAAAAAAACGTTAAAATTTTGCTGAAACATTCAACGCTATGGTAGCAGGGTACGATAGAGCTATAAGTTAGTACATGGAAATCACTGGAATTGCTGACAATTTTTTATCAGTTTAGAAAACAACATTTTTGCTACGCGTTTTATGAAAAATCAATTTCAAAACATAGAACCTTTATATCGAACGTAGCCTGTTCACTACCGGTAGCCTACACGTTCTAGACAATATGGACTAGGCTATCTTTTGCTTAAAAAAACAAGAAAAAGCTTTCTTTGGAAAAGCATCAAACATCGGTACAGAGTACCGTTATCGTCGTTGCTTTTTAAAAAATGTATCGTTATCGATACCGTCGTTGCTTTTTTAGTAAAATATCGGTATCGATAGCGTCGTTACTTTTAAAGTACCGAGTGCACAGCTCTGAGCATTTGAATAAATTTTCTTTTAAAATTTGCCCATGTAACTGCAAAGCTCAATTTTGAAGATAGCACCCCAAACACTGAGGGCCACAGGGAAAACGCGGTAGAAATATTTTTTTTACTTACGAGCAAACATTATGCCCTCGTCTCTTTGCCAACTCCAGAGCTTCCAAGTCGAACAAACCACTTTCGGGACTCGAAACGTTGATCCATTCCGTCCATTTCGCATCGGAGAGGTTACGGGCCATGAACGTCACTTTGTCGATATTATCTTTGTAACCTGGTTAAAAGCATTGCTTGGTGAACTATCAGAAGTGGTTTAGCTTGATTTAGTTATCCTGCCTTCCTATTCTTATACACTCATGGGCGTGCCTAAGAAGGGGGCCAAGGAAGCACTCGCCGCGAACAGCACATTGTATGGGGCAGCAGATAAGGGGTGGAAGACCTTTTTTTCTTATAGATTTTGGTATCCTACGCCTCTTGTTGTAAAGACTTTTTTATTTTTGAAGGACATCTTGGGGCATGCTTACACTTCATTTAATTTATTTTTTTATCAGCCTAATAAATATTGTAAATAAAGTGTTAGTTTCTGACTGATTTCAGCAGCATTCTACAAGCATTTTTGTGTTCAATTTTGATGCGAAATCGTCAAGCTAGCTTTATCAGAGTGTAGGAAATCATTTTTATAATTAATTTCAAAATAGGCTATCCAAAAAACAAAAAAGTAAAGTAACAATGTATGTTTTTTAAATGTAACAAAAGATTTGATTACCGTGTATAACGTACGTAAATCTTAGTCTTGTCTTGCGTTTACAAATTTTTACCTGTTGTGGGGCAGTAAAATCGTACTCTGTAGTCCTTGCAGCGGCCACCTTCTTGATATTGTCCTCGGCAAATTAAACCTTTTTTGTTGTTACATTCGGTAAGCACTTCTGTATCGATGTCCACCGTTCCCTGCAGACGAGAATCAGTTGACGCTGAAGCTCAAATTCATCAAAGTTTTTAGCCAATGGTAAATAGCTACCAAGACATTTAGTACGCACACCTAGTAATAACCGATCATATAATGGCCAAGTGCAGTGGTACACAGCGTCTGCTTTTGAAATGGTGGCCTAGACTCTTTCCAGTCGGATCAAACCAATGACAGAAAAACTGGTATTTACAGCTTTTCTATTCGACGTTTAGTGCTACCGTTGACTCGCCATCGCTACAACCTTTTAGATTTGTAGCTATGATGCGTAGGAGCTAAGTTGCGAAAATGGATAGATAACTCGTGACACCCTTCGCCCATGACACCAGGAAATAAATAAAAACTACTAAATAACAACCAAAAAACTAGTAGGCTATTGTACTATATAAATAACAACGAACTTGCGTAGGTCGGGATTTAGCTCGCTTATGCAGAGATGGAGTTTAGCTTTTTTGTGGGATAGTGAGCGAGACTTCAAAAATGTCTGCACTTGATCCGGATGGATGCTCGGCAAAACTACGACTAGATCATTACAATCATTTCACACAAATTTCATTTTCAATGTCGGTTACCCGGCGTTATTATTGATTACTATTGGGGCAAATTATGACAGCCTGTATAACTCAGCAATACTCTTGCTTATAGGTTAACTGGTAGACTGAAGAAAAGGTTAAGTTTCACCCATAAACGAACAATGCATTACCTCGTCCTTAGTTTTTGCTTGAATGAAGAGAGGAAACTCGCAAACTTCTCTTGGTCTTTCTTGACGCAAAAGCTCAAGACTTTCAACGTCATCACCATTTTCTCGAGGTGTGTCGCGATCAAACCAGGGAGTCCAGTAATAGTTGAGGTCTAAAAATTTTCTGATAGATTAAAAATATAACCAAATTTGACGTTTAGCACTTTATTTTAATACTTGATAAAACACCAATTATACAATGATGTTATTTTTCAAAATAGGCTATAATACAGTAGAGCATCCAGCAGAGGCGCATCACTGATAAACCAAATCAATGGCTAACTGTGGCGTAGCAAGAAATTTTAAAAGTAGGAACGCCATAAATTACAAAAACTATCAAAAAAGTCAGGTGTATTTCAGTCACTTAGTAACATTTGTTCTTTTTCAATGAAAGGCAAAGGTGGGGTGGCACACTGCCCCCCCCCCCCTTCCTAAATATCCTCCTGCTGGCTAATGAAACAGCTCGATACAGATAGAATAATTCCTTAGCAATTCCAAATTCGACTGAAAGTCGTGAAAACAATAACAGCTCGCAAACAAAATTTTATAAAATAATTTTAACTAAATAAGAATGCAGCTTTGTACACACACAGGCCGTAACTAGACGGGGGCCAGGGGGACCTGGCTACCCCTGTCAGATATAGGCTACTTTGCTTACTTTTTTATCTAATTACCGACGATACAGTGCTAAAAATGTGCACGGGCAACCCATATACCCTCAGTACGCAGTAGTGGGTCTATTCAAGTAAAAGCCGCTGTGTCATAAAGGTCCACTCTTGCACAACCACAAAGAGCGAGGCTGAGTAATTAAATAACAATCAGAGCAGCTTTATGACGACCGGGTTATACTTGGGTAGACCCGCAGTAGTCAGTATAGTTGCAAATGAGCCGAGTATAGTTAGCACTGAAAAAGAAAAATTAAAGCGAGTGTGGAGTTGGCGGGCCCTAACTTCATCGACGTTCGTATTCCTCACCCTTTCGGTGGCCTACAAAATAAATAAACGGAGACTTCCAATGACTCTCTTAGTTGTGGCCATAATTAAAAGACGCACTATAACTTACTCGCATCACAGTAGCATAGAATAAAAAATGTAGCCTTTGAGGCCTATAATATTTTACTATCAACCAAATGAAACAAAAAGCTTGATTTGATCAAGGATTGTTATGTCTGTTCAATACTTATCAAATCAGAGCTTTTTATTTGTAGCATAGCAAAAAAATTGTGTCACAATTTATCCACTAGTTAGACCAAAAAAAAAGAGATAAATAAAATAAAATTACTGTTTTCTCGTAAACTGCAGCCCCCAAAAAAATGAGCGGCAAAAGAAAAGAGCAAAACAGAAAAATAACAAATGGTCAAAAAGCTCTGTTTTTTTGGCACAATAGAGCTTTCTAAAAAAATCATTTTGGGGTCTTATGCTAAAGCAGATTACATTTTTAAAAGTTTTCAAATTTGAGAGTGTAAAAAAGCGACAGTGTCGTATCATTGTTTTCAGAATGCAAGTACAGTGGAAAGTTTATGATACCGTAAATACGGTAACACATTATAGGCCTATAGAAGGTAATATTCTATACAGTGTTTAAATTGATCTCTTTAACTAAGTTTGATTTAAGAATAGTAGTTCAGAAAATAAAATAGACAGCATATTTTACGCCTTTGATGGGATATATTCAAATTGCAACAAAAGATCTCAGATTTTATTAATAATTTTGGCTTTAATAGAATTTAGACTTTTGGATACAAGATAAAATTAACGTAAGCTGAGCTGAAAGCAATTTAATCTAAAAAAGTGAGAGTTTACTGCTACAGATCAGTCAGGCAATTAGCTACTGAGTTTATTGTAGTAAATTAGATGGATCGGTTTGTTGTTCCAACATCCCAGGTACGACCATCAACGTACTAGCAGCCAATCGTAATCTCTTAGCGTAAAACATTTTAGCTTTTCTCATACGTTTGTTACAAATCAAAATCAAATCTTCGTTTTACTCGCCGCATTACGCCGAAGCATGTGACGAGTTGCGGGGCCCATCTCCGCAGCTTAGCGCCTCGGCGACACAGCTTCGAACTCCGAAGAAATATCGCAGCGGTGGCGAGCCGTTGGCGACACTGTGTCTCATTTGACCGGCCCGGGAATCGAACCCCAAATCTCCCGCACGGGAAGCAATGCCGTTACCACTGCGCCAACCGGTCATTGTTTCCAACTTACATAATATTAGTCGGTAATTTATTTAGTTACATGAAAAACAAATTCAAATTTTGCAAGCTTAGATAGATGTTGACTGGTTTCAATATTGGTATTTAGGGGAATAGTCGAAAAAATTTTGTCCCCCATGAGCTCAGTTTCTGGTTATGGGCCTGTACCCATATATGCGCATTTGCATTTGTGTTAACATTAAATCACTGAAATCAGTGGTTAATTCAGAAAGATTTTATGGAAGGGATAAAAATGAAAAAAATTCGTGTCTTGCAGCTTTGAGGGAACTGAAGTCACTGAACCCCATTGCACAGTCTCCCAGAATTCGCCAATGGCAATACATAATAGTTATCTTACTAAAGCTTCGGTAAAAAGGTACTTTTTCTGTACCACAGAGTCACAATTGCCAGCAAGTGTAAAATTGAAAACATATTTATTGAAAAGTTGAACGTTTTCGACCTATTCTTGAGGTCCTCATCAGAGAAAATAACATCATATTAACGGTTACAGCAAAACTTTCGAAATGAGTAGTATTTTGAATGGTGTAATAATCTTACTGTCTCTAGCGTTAGTTATCTTACTGTTATCTTATCTTGCTGTTACCTTATCTTACTGTCTCTAGCGTTAGTTATCTTACTGTCTCTAGCGTTAGGAAAGTTAGATGCACGGAGTGTTCCATGAGGGCACTTGAATCGAACAATTCCTCCCGCATTACCGTCGTAGCCTCGAGTCTGCAAAAAAAACGATATTAAATGCAAGATGGTACACATAAAAATGTCCACGAGAGAAACCGTTGCAAAATTTCTACAAGTGTGCCAAAACTAACAAAAAGTCCACGACCAGTCTCACTAATAAAATAGTGATAAAATTACTGATAAAATCAGATATAACGGAAACATTAACTTCAAAAGGAGGGGAAGGGCAACACTCTTCCTGCTTTTCATGACGATGCTCATGGCATCAGAAATGTAGCGACGAAAGAAAAAATGGTGAAAGGGACACGTGAAAAACCGGCTGGATACGTAAACCCGTCCTTCAACAGCACGCCTGCTTGACGTTTTATATAAAACTTCTTCAACTAATCTTGCAGTTAGTGGACTGAGAATCGATTAGGCCTATAATTCCCATATTACTGTAACAATCGGCAAGTCTTAGAAACACAGCCAGCAACCAGTTAACAAAAGAAACTAAAACAATTGAAAATAATTGTCCCCCGCTTTTTCACGGGCGAGTAGGTTTGGCAGAGGGTTTTCGCAGCCAATGGCAGGTTCTTGTAACTGGTATAGTTAACAATCGCAAGCAAAAATCCTTCTTGAACATGTAAATGCCTTGCGTACATGTCGGTCACAGTGGTGCCACACCTTGTGGTTTTACACAAGATCTTGTGGTTTTGATCTTGTAAATATTGGGCACAATTTTGGACTTTTTTATCTAAACGATGTTTTGTCAAAATTTTAAGAAAAAATGCTGAGATGAGATTGCTCAATCACTTACAAGTCCCTAATTCAGCCTAATACAATTTTCTACTTTGAAATAGCAACATTGTTTGATCATGGCATTGGATTGGACTAAACACTCGGATGGGACTTTTTTTGGTTAGTTTCAATTTTTTTGTCATTGTGACTGCATAAAAATTATTGCTTCTTTGAAAAAGAATACGTTCAGTGGCGTTGCGAGAAATTTTAGAAGGGGAATTAAGGGGCATGAACCATAAAAGCTATCAAATTTCAAATTATATTGAACTGATAGTTCACCAGTTCTAATGTAGGGAGAATGCGAAGTGAGCTTGCGCTCTTCGAGTCAGCAGCCACCCGGTATATATGTCAAATGCGTGCGGCTCCAGTCGCGAATCGAACTCGCCACGTAGGATCTGTCGCCTGCGCGCGGTACCGCTAGGCTATATCGCTGAGTCTGGCATATTTCAATCACTTAGCAACATTTGTTCTTTTTTAATGAAAGGCAAAGTCAAAGTTAGGATGGTACACTGCCCCCTTCCTGATTACCCTCCTGACTACGTTGAAGGTAACTTATAGTTTTTAAGCTAATCACTTCTCGTAAATATCGCTACAATATTAAAAGTATTCGAAATTTTGTGAGTTTGACGAATGTGTTGGCATTTTAAAGCTCAGAATTAGAGATGAACACTTTAAAGGGGAACTACAGTACAAATTTATTTTTAACTAAAAGTGTAAAAAAATCCTCTCCTATGGATTGCCACCTTAACGTGGTGGGGAGGTTTGAGTTTTCAATGATCCTTAGAGCAACGCCGTCGGTAGTGTTTAATCACTTCCATCAGGGTCACCCATGGCGATAAGGTCGAAGGAGAGAAACAGACCAAGTAGCAATCCAATGCTGTAGCTAAATGGAAAGTTGTAATAACAATATTCATGCTGCATCGGACGGCGCGCAGGATAAAAAGGTCCGCGTTCGAGTTTTAGGCAGAGGGACTCGTTCGAAAAATAAGCTACAGTCTCCCCCACAAGCTGACCATCACCGGAAACCCACCAACGCAGTCACTAAGCGTTTGGGGAGGCGAATGGGGGCAGCGCACAGAAAACGTACTCGAGTTGGACCAAACTGCCGGGATCTAGCTATCGGGAACTGGAACGTTTCGTCACTGACAGGAAAAGAGCAGGAGCTTGTTTGCGAAGCCCAACAGTATCGCCTTGATGTTGTGGGAATTTCATCAACAAAGCGCCGGGGTTCTGGAACTGTCGAGTTGAACGATGGGTGGAAAATTTTCTACTCAGGTGTTGATGCAGCAATGTCTGCTCAAGCTGGTGTTGGCTTACTTGTGAGCCCCAACATAGCTGAATGTGTCGTTGACTGGGTACCACTAGGAGGAAGGGTTTGTCTTCTAAAGCTAAGGCTGCAGGAGCGATCTCTGTGTATATTGCAGGTGTACGCACCTAACATAGAATCACAGTACGAAGCCTTTCTGGAGGAAGTTGAGGTTGCATTGGGAAAAGCGACTTCATCAGAATCCCTTGTCCTTTTGGGCGATTTCAATGCACATGTGGGCATCGACAATGCAACCTGGAAAGGTGTTATTGGGCAACATGGTGACCCTGACATTAACAAGAACGGAAGGTGTTTATTGCAGTTCTGTGCCACCAATGGGCTGTGCATAATGAACACATTTTTTCAGCACAAAAGAATTCATAAGTACACCTGGTACAGAGACTCTCTGGGACAACGCTCCCTGATTGATTTTTGTATCGTTTCGGCGGACTTGTTTTCTACCGTGTCTGATGTCCGTGTTAAAAGAGGGGCTGAGTTGTCAACTGATCACCACCTAGTTGTCTGCACTTTGAAAGCTTTGAAACCCTTGAAAAAACGAAAGACTTTTCGACCACGAGAAACTTATCGAATCAAATGGGAATCATTGGCTGACAAAGAGGTACGAACTGCATTTGCAGACAACATTGCATCTAAGTTCAAAGAACTTCCGACCTCTACTGAAGACATTGAAACTGAGTGGTGTTTGTTTCGAACAGCAGTCATTACGTCCGCTACTAACTGTTGTGGACGTAAGCGTGTTGGAGGGACGAAGAGTAGCGAGAAAAGAACTCCTTGGTGGAACCAAGAAGTTAAAGAAGCTATTCGTGCGAAAAAAGTGGCCTATAAGGCCTGGCTTGCAAATAAGTCATCACTTGAACTTCGTTCGCAGTACTCTGAAGCACGTAAGACGGCAGCCACAAAAGTTAAACTGTCTAAGGAAAGGGCCTGGAAGGAATTTGGAGAAAGGTTAGACGATGATTTCAAAACGGCAAACAAAGTGTTCTGGCAGACCATTCGCCGTTTGCGTGGAAAAAGATCTCGAGCCGCTCTCTTTATCGAAGATTCAAATGGTGTGACTCTGAAAGATCAAGATGCTATTTTGAATCGGTGGAGAGAGTACTTTAGTGATCTTTTAAACCCAGTTGATGCTACACCGATACAAATTCACGAAGAACAGGTTGGGGAAGATATTCAGATAACCGAAGCAGATGTGAATGCAGTAATCAAATCATTGAAAACTAGAAAAGCACCTGGTGAGGATGATATCAGACCTGAAATGTTAAAAGCAATGAACATACATGGTGTTCGTTGGCTGACTCGTGTTTGTAAGGTGGCGTGTAGTACTGGGCAAGCACCAAAGCAATGGCAAACTAGTGTGATAATACCTATCCACAAGAAAGGAGACAAGAGAAAATGCACCAATTATAGGGGCATATCTCTCATCAGTGTCCCGGGTAAGGTCTATGCCAAATGCCTTGAAAAGAAATGCCGTGAAATAGTCGAGCCTAAGCTAACAGATGCTCAGTGTGGCTTTCGTCCTGGCCGAAGCACGATGGATCAGATCTTTGCCTTGCAGCAAATCTTTGAGAAGTCGTGGGAATATGCAAAAGAGATCAATGCATGTTTTGTTGATCTTGAAAAAGCATATGATCGCATTCCTAGAGACAAGCTTTGGGCGGTGCTGTTGCAGTATGGCATTGATGGCCAGTTACTAACTGCCATTAAGTCGCTGTACATGCATTCTGAGATCTGTGTTCGTGTTAACAGTGCAACGACGAAACCTTTCAGAGTAAGTGTGGGACTACGGCAAGGCTGCTCTCTTTCACCTATTCTGTTCCTTATTTATATGGATAGAATAGTTAAGAACAGTGAGTCTTGTGGCGGAGTAAAGATCGGCGAATGCACTGTACAACGTCTGTTATTTGCAGATGATCTCGTGCTACTCGACTCTACCCAAAATGGTCTCCAGCAAGCTCTTGACAGGTTTTCGGATGCATGCTCTGTTGCCGGAATGAAAATCAGTACAACAAAAACAGAAACCATGTGCCTGTCCAGACAACCAAAGCAGTGCTCTCTCCAAATTGATGGAGTACCACTAAAACAGTCAGAGAAATTCAAGTACCTCGGCGTCTCATTCACAAGTGACGGCAGACAAAATAGCGAATTGGATATCCGCATCGGAAAAGCAAGTGCAGTAATGCGCCAGCTCCACCGATCTGTGGTACTGAAACGGGAGCTTTGCACCAAGGCAAAGCTATCCATTTTCAGATCGGTCTATGTTCCTATTTTTACTTATGGCCATGAGTGTTGGATCATGAATGAGAAAGTGAGGTCTCGAGTTCAAGCAGCCGAAATGGGATTCTTGCGAAGAATTAGCGGTTTGACCTTGTTGGACAAGGTTAAAAGTGCAGATATTCGTGAATTTCTAAACATCGAATCGCTGCTTCTCCGACTAGAAAGATCGCAACTGCGTTGGTATGGACATGTGACACGAATGTCCCAGGAAAGAACAGCCAAAAAACTGCTCTGTTCAACACCGATTGGTCGAAGGCCTAGAGGCCGTCCCAGAACTCGATGGCGAGATTACGTAGAAGATCTTAGTTGGTCTCGCCTTGGCATCCCAGCAGAACATCTATCCTTTGTTGCAGAGGATCGAGATGCTTGGAGGCTCCAACTTGAGCTGCTGCCCCCGCGACCCCCCAAGGATAAGCGGGTCCAGAAAATTGATTGATTGATTGAGTGTAAAAAAATACGATTTTAAAAATGGCATTAAAAATTTTGAAGTGCTTTAGTTAACGAAAAATCGGCGTTCCAAGTTATACGACGTTCCATCCATATAAGTGTACATTTTACACATTGACACGTGCAAAAGTTACTGCCGCACTATTCGACCTTTGGTCAGACAGAGATTTCGGTTGACGAACATTCCAGCAGTAACTTTTGCACGCATCAATGCGTAAAATGTACACTTATATGTTATCGTCTAACTTGTAACGCCGATTTTTCTTCAACTAAATGCATTTAAAAACTTTTAATGCCATTTCTGAATTCGTCGTATTTTTAGCACCTTTAGTGAAAAAATAATTTTGTACTCAAGTTCCCAATTAAAGTTTCTTTACTAGACCAAAGCATGTCCGGTTTAGAGTTTCAAAACAGGCAGAACATTTTTGGTCATGTTAAACAGAAAAAGTTGAGAACAGCGATTGTAAATTTGGTGAACATTATGCAAGTGCAGTATCTAGTTCAAAACCAAGGGCTTTTGGTTTTAATGTGATAACAGACTTCATTTTGGCATCAAGAATAAAGCAAATAGTTTGATTTTATAAACTTGTGCTTTTCAGTCCAAATCTTGTGCTTTTTCCTAATTTTCTGTGGCAGCATTGGTCGGTAACACCAACAGTACTGATGAGACCTGAAAGGTCGAAACAGTGTTTACAGTCAGTAATTCGATTTCGTATTCCGTTGAAAAGACGAAGCAAAAAGTTTTTTTAAAACACCATTAGTTCATTACAGTAATGTTTAACTTGACACCAACCTCAAACTTGATCGGACTGATGCAAATGTCCGTGTAATCGGTGTGAGTTATTCTTTGAAACACTTCCATTGGAGTTTCATCGTTGGCGGGGAACCACCTTGTCCAGACTCCATCTATATAAAATCAAAACCAGTATTGAACAAAAATAGAAAAAAAAAATTAACAAACAAGAAAATCCAAGCATGACTAATACTCAACAGGTTTTTCACTTACCGGTACATGAATGTTAAACTCCGAAATGAAGAACGGCTCAAACGCATACAGATGCAAATCTCTGTTTCCTAATGAGTGTTAGCTCAAAACAATTACAGCTGAAATATTTGTTTAAGCCTCACAGTTAAAAAGCCGAGGGGTATAGAGCGTCTGTCTCTTGAGCTGTAGACTCGGGTTTGATTCCGAGTCGGGTCAAACCAATGACTTTAAAATTGATATTCACAGCTTCCCTGCTTGACGCTCAGCATTAAAGGGACAGTGTGGAGAGCAAGCCGGCAAGTTTACTTGTTGTGCCGTTGGGAAAGGCACTTAGCGGGGTTCCCTCATCTTGGTGTGGTAGACAGATGGCTGGCAACTCCTAAGCGAGCTCGTATAGCGCATTGTAGAGATGTCGCGGACACACAAATTATGTCCGCAAGCTGCGCTGCTCCAGTGTTTTTGTCCGCAAGCTGCGCTGCAGCCGCAATTTGTTGAACAATTTTAGTACCGCACCGCGCTGCACACCGCAGTTTTTTAGGATGTTGTTAAGATCTTATGAAAATATTTAAGATCTTATGAAAATATTTGAAAATAGAAATATACTTTTCGCGGCACGCCTCCACTACGCGGCTGATGTTTTACTCCACTACGCGGCACGCTGCAACTACGCTGCAAAAAAACAATAAAAGCGGCAGCGCAAGCTGCGCTGCGGGGTTGATATCTCTAGCGCATTGATCGCTTTCTCGTGATAAGAGGATAAGCATGCAACTAACTAACTAACTAATGTTGCCATTGCAGACATATATAGCTCATTTGAAACCCTTTCTAAAGTCCAAACATAACGTTTATCCTCTGCATTTCATTATTTAACCGTAAACTTGCACCTTAATTTTGTTGCATCTAACGGTAAAATAAAACAAAAATAAAATTATTTTAAGTAGATCTACTGTAAAAAATTTCGCAAAAAATAGAAAAAAAAGATCACCGAATGTTTGTCGAGGGGAAATTCCAAATTTGGTGTAATCGACACGAGGAATTTCGCTACAAGGAACCCTCCCATTTGTTGCTCCTTCAACTTCCAACGCTCTTGGTGATATTGTTATCATTCTGTCCATGTTTTCACACAAGATGCCGCTGAGTGTAACTTTTCGTATTTCATTCAACTGATCTATATCATAGCATTAAATCAAAATCAAATCTTTGTGATACTCGTGGCATCACGCCGAAGCGTGTAACGAGTGGCGGGGCCCATCTCCGCAGCTTAGCGTCTGGGCAACACAGCTCCGAAGAAACGGTGGCAAGCCGTTGGCGACACTGTGCCGATTTGACCGGTCCGGCATACGAATCCCAGACCTCCCGCACCGATAGCGTGTGCTTAACAACTGAGGCAACCGCCCGGTTGTAGCATAAAATATGCAGATTAATTTTGACTGAAGTAGGCTGTGACAATAACAAAGGCAGTGATGCTATTTTTTCTATTATAAAAGCATCAGGATTTGCTCAAAATATTAACATGCATTTAATTGCATCTCACCTCAAAAGTCCGCAGTTAAGTAGCCTAATGCATCTCAACTCAAATTAAACTCCAATGCTCCAATTTACACGTTGAGCATGAGCAACCCATACAATGCAAACTTGCTTAGGCTTTTTCAGTGTTTATGGTTCGTAACCAGTCAAGGAGCAAGTCAAAGCCGAGATAAATTCAAGAAAAACCCAAACAACTCTCACCAATCGGAAACAATCCGGGGTTCTCAAAATAAAGTCTGTCACCCTTTTTCAAATCTCTAAACTGACGAGCGATAATGCATCCAAACGTAGGTCCAACAACCGCGCCCGGCATTGGAGTTTCGGCCAAGCCAGCCACATACAAGTCAATATCTTGAATACTCCTGAAAAATCAAACCATGTTATTTTTACGCATGTATTATTCTATTACGAGAAAACGACAAACGAGTTTAATTAGGAATTCCCGACCGCCTGTGCAGTGTGTATTACTCAAAAGTAAGGAAATCCCTTAAGTAAGGTACCTCTCGTAACACAACAGTGCTTACAATTAACTCCCCCGCTTGTTTTCAGTCAGCTTGAGTTGATTCTCACTATTGTATAACAAAATGGGTCAGCTGATAATTGAAAAACCGATGGCGACTAGTAAACTTCGCTCTATTGTAATATCCGTCCCGTTGGAAAAGTATTCATGGACTTTAACATCTTCGCACTCAAATTTCACACTTTCTACTTGCGACCAGCACCAGACTCGGAAGTTTGATTGTGAGAGCTGCTATTAAAGTCTTTAGTGACTCAATGAAAACGCAGAGTCTACTGGCTCGCCATCGATGCATCAAGCACCGATGCTTAAACAACTGAGTGGAGGTTGCTTACTCGTATAGGTTCTGGAAAATATCTGCTCGTTCTTTCGGCATAT
The DNA here is from genome assembly GCA_964006365.1 of Trididemnum miniatum. NCBI lineage: Eukaryota > Metazoa > Chordata > Ascidiacea > Aplousobranchia > Didemnidae > Trididemnum > Trididemnum miniatum. The sequence goes on from OZ023244.1 coordinate 16,062,738, forward strand.
AGCGAGCAAGATCGGCCCACGATCCGAGACGAGACACCCCACAGTATTCGCGATATTCGTTGTACGATGGCAGTCCATGCTTTCGTCCCATTTCGATGTTAATGGCAAGCAAGTCTTGGCCTGCCTGAGTATCGGACTCGAACATACGACTGTAAAAAAATAACATACGTACGTACAAAATAATTTCGTCTCGCAAATAGTTTAAAAGCTATCTCGTACTCGCGACTTAACTATATTCATACCAGACCTATTATGATACATTCCTTTCTGCATCCATTACCCATAACAAATAGAGATTTCAATCAATCCGAATCAGTAAATGAAACAAAGCGGTACCGGTGCGTTGGTAGAGATTGCTAACAAGGCTATGTCGAAACAGTTACACAAGAAACCCATGGCAAAGCTCAAAGGATTATAGATAAGTTAGTTTCCCTTTACTCTGGGTAATTCCATGTCATTTAAACCTCTCGTTGTCATCCGGCTTCAATGCTACCTTCACAACCCACAGCAGGTTTGCTGCTTTTTTAACCATAACCTCATTCATTCTTACTTTCTCAAATCCTCCACGAATTCAAGATCAACTAATTTGGCGGCATTTTTCATCAATCCACGGATGATGGAAGCATCAGTTCCATTAATGACTGCTTCTTGGTTGAATAGAGCTTCAAATACTCGGATCGAAGGGCCTGATTCTTCTTCATAGTTCGAGTGAAGACGATCAAAAGATGATTTCATTTGGCTGGACTGAAACCTTTACAATAAACAGAAAAATTAATCGGTCAGTCGGCGTAGAGGTTAAATATATTGGTATCGGTTTGGGAGGTCTTGAGTTCGATTACCGAGCCGGTAAAGTTGATCACAGTGTCACCAATGGCTCGCCACCGCTGCGATGTTTCTTCGAAGTTTCAAGCTGTGTTGCCAAGCGCCACGTCTTGGCGGAGATGGGCTTGGCCACTCGTTACACGCTTTGACGAAATACCGGAGTACCAGTATAAGGAAGATTTGATTTTTTTGTTTGATGAAAACATTAACTCCACAATATTTTAATAAGTTATCAGTTTGAACTTTAAAGATCCGTTCACCAAGCGCAACTTTTAAAGCAATGATGACTGCATTTCCTCCTGATGGTGATAGATTACTTGATTACTAAAACAAGATGAGATCAACATAAGGGCTTGAAGATCACCTGTCAGTTTATAGAATTTATTGGTCTGCTATTCTGATCCACAAACCAAGCAAACAATCTTTTTGGCAAAAAAGTGAGACTCCTTATACTGGGCAACGACACCCAAGCGCAGATGTTTTTACGGGTTTGGTGAATATCATCAAACACAGAAAAAAAACGAAACAGATGCGATAGACTACTACACAATACTCATACACAGATACAACTCTGGATAGCGTAGCGATAGCTTATGTCAGTCAGCCCTGCAAAAATTACAACCTTGAGTTGAATTATATGCAAGCCTCCATCATGGTAGGACACAAAGAATTCTTTTACATATTTCACAAAAATGGATAACAAAATCTAACCTGAAAGCAGCTGTTGCGAAAGAGTTGGACGCGGTGGCGTCATATGTGACGTCATAGCCATTGTAATACCCGGATTTGGCGACTTTGAGGTCGTACATTTTCATCAGTTTTTCACCTAGGAGCAATGGCAGGAATTCACTGTAACACACAACGGTTACAGTTTAGTGTCAAAGATTACCTAGTTATTCCTGGAAGAATAATCGCCTGCTCTTATGGCGTGTCCGAACGCAATCAGTGTACAGCTCATTGTAGATGGTTAACCTTGTTATGGGGTTACCGCAAGCTGCATTTGACGCATAGTTCTTGGCTCGGTTCGGTTTGCCACTGAAATTGATCGCATTTGACGCATAGTTCTTGGGGCTACTAACTCTATTCGATCCATGAGTTTGCGGCTCCTCCCTTCACTGCTATGTATCTGCTATTTCTTATTGCTGTTTTCAGACCAAAATGGCTATGAAATGCATTAACTCGTTGAATATGCTTGCATTGAAATATATGTGGAGCCGATGCAAGTCTATAAATATATGAGCATATCACATAATATGACCTTCCATAGTACCGGTATCTCCTTATATCATTAAATAAGCGTTATTGTGCATTATGTGCAAGTGGGTTTATGTGTGAAACTGTGTGAAAATATCAGGGAGTCGAACCGAACCCGAACCTGAACCGCGAACCAATAAAAACCGCTTTTTTTTGGTGAACCCGAACCGAACCTGAACCGTTTAAATTTGAGATCATTGAACCAGAACCAAAACCGAACCTTTAAAATTTTATGCAAGTGAACCCGAACCTATAATATTTTGTGTACATAAACCTGAACAGAAATCGTTTAGTAACAATGTTTGAACCTGAGCTGATTCTTAAAAAATATTAATAAAAATCTCTAGACATGTGCTGCAATACATAACATTCTTTCTGCTTTTCAAAATTTAATGAGCCTGAAACAAGTCAGGACAGGTTATGCCAACTTGGTAGGCTAACAGGGAGTCAAACCGAACCCGAACCGCGAACCGGAAAAAACCGCTTTTTTTCGGTGAACTCGAACCGAACCTGAACCGTTTAAATTTGAGATCATCGAACCTGAACCGAACCCGAATCTTTAATATTTCAAATCTGTGAACCTGAACCGAACCCGAACCTTTAAATTTTGGTGCAACTGAACCCGGATCGAACCTGAACCCAAATTTTTGAAAAGCCTTGAACCTGAACCGGAACTGAACCATTAAAAATGAAATTTCTTAAACCTGAACCGAAGCGATATTTTAAACGGTTCAACTCCCTGGAAAGTACTGTACAATTAATTTACCCACTTGTAGATAATCATTTGATACAATCCAATAAGAATTTCTCTTGAGCCTTTGAACATTTCTTTAGTAGACAGTTCCGGGAAAGTTTCCTTTCGGGCTTGGACAATTCTATTGTGAAGCCGAGTGAAAGCCAAGTTAATTGAGGAGAGAGCAATGTTTTCGTTCACTCTGACATTGCCTAAAATACGTAAAATAAAAGTCGAGATTAGGCCGTGATAGCGAGTAACCGGCTTTCATCGAGATTTGGGAGTTGGGTTTACGTGTGGTGGAACTCCAAGTTCTTAGGGAGTTGGCAGTCGAAAAAGATATTCCCAAGAATCAGAAATAGTCAAATAAAATACGCATGACTTAAAGCCGAAAATCAGGGAATCAAATAAACAAATACCCGATATAGATTTTGAAGTTCTGAGCAACAAAAATAAGAGAATTATCTCGAGAAAATTGAAGAGAGTCGAAATAAGTTATCAACCAAAAAGTATCTCAGAGTCCTCAATGCATTAATTTACTTTAACGTTTCAACTTTGGTTTGTTTCCATGCGTCGGCGAGACCATGATTGTCCACAAAAAGTTGGGCCCCACTTGCTGAGTTATTACAAAAAAATAAAGCTTAACTCTGTGCAGCTTGGGTTGTTCTCGTTAATTCATGTTAATCAGTCTTGCGTTAGGACAGCAGTTTTGCTAGTTTTTCATTCTTGCCGTATCAGTGGTTCAAGTTTTTCAAAAGCATTACAGTTTTTTCCAGGCCTGTCATCAGCTAATCATGCAGATAGATGATCAAACTCCAATTTTTCATCTAAAATTGTGACATTTAAATTCACATTTGTTACTGCTGTAACAAACAACGCAATATGCTAAGCTCACCTGAAGCGAAGCAATTCATAGCAGTATCTCTACCAGGAAAATTATCAAACGACTTTTGCAGACTCGGTGGAAAATCGGTAAGGCGGGGTAAAATTTTTAGGTTCAAATTCGTTTGACATTCTCCCCATCTTAACACCCCTGAAGTCGACGTGGTGTTGATGGAATTGAGAATATCGGCAGGGGAGGCCAAACGAAGCATTGTGAAATCTATAAATTCGCATCATTGGTTAATTTCAAAGTGTCCAGTAGTTTTAATAAACTGATAAAAAACAGCGGATAAAGCAAAGTGAGAGCAACAGCATAACAAATCTACACATAGGATTAATAAAGCTACCACAAAGATACAGGGATATTGCCCATTCAAGAAAAATCTGTGTGAACAGCTACATATCGCTATGGGGAAAAGCTGGATTACCGGACCAAAGCCTTTCTAAGCTTATTTAATTGCAGAATTTTAATATACGACATTGCGTAATTATAAACCAGCCAATTTGAGAAGCATGGAAGACATCGTTATCGATACGGTAAGTCAGGGGTTCAGTTTTCGAGCCGGAAAAATTGAACGCAGTTTTGCCAACGGCTTGTCACATGTGTTGTGATTCTTCGCTGTTAGAAGCTGACGCGTTAATCAGGTGCAAAACCTCGGAATCGGGCCTTGCAACTCTTGGCACGCTTCGGCGTACGTAGCGCAGTGTGATAAAGATTTGATTTTTTGCGTAATTTTGTTTTAATCTGTTTACGCGGATGGACAACAAGAATGTTTGCCCAAAATTCAATAAAATATCGAGAGAGTTTTTAAACGTTATTCTCACTGCATTACTGCGGTAGCTTTAGCTCACTACGTCCTCTCCTCCTGAATCGACCACTGATGGAATGATGAGATCACATTTTTGACCTCCCAAAACATATCAAGCACCAGAATCACTTTTTTTTTTCGAGATCACCTGGTGATTCTGTGCAACGTGATTGTATGAACGAGAAATAATATTTTCGCATAGAGGAAGAATGAAACGCAAAACTTCGTGGCAAGGATTAACTCAACTGATCAAGTTTAAAAAGCACTGGTCTAGGGCGTGACAGCCGAAGTGTTCGTTAAAGAGTCACATGATAGTGGTGGCTCTTAACTTTTCTAACCTCTGGAACCCCTGGGTCTATTCTTGAACATAACGGTTGGAAAACCCCCGGTCTGTGCAAACTGCCCAGAAGGTGAATATTAAAGGCAGCTTGAAATTCTTGCTGGGGGCACTGCAGCAACCACAATTTTCACGCGGGATCTCGTTCAGAATCTTTACACTAGAAAGAGCGAGTTTCATCTTTAAGCAAGAGAATACAAAGCAAAAACTTTACCTGTATCTGGGTCCAATAACTGCATCACTGTTTCATCATCCCACCCATAAATTGTGCCGGCGTCGAGGTAGGATGTAATTGTATTGATTTGTTCCTTTTCTAGGTCGGTGTGATTTTCACAAGATTGACCCCAAGCTGCAGCGGGTGTGGTGATGCACGTTTCGTCGTCCTCGTAAAATGGATCATCAGCTGGGATAGGAATATTCAGGCAACGGGAATCGGGTTCGGAACAAGAACAATCAATAGAACGACCGTCGACACCTAAAACAAAAAATGTACACGCAACCTTTCTTATTTTGTACTACGCTGGAATGGATCAACTGCTTCTGAAATTACAAAAAGAGTTCAGTTGTAATTTTATTCAATTCCAAAATGTTAGGCTTAAGTCTTAGTGGGCCCAACGCTTGGGGGCAGACCAGATGTTAAAATCTTAAACCAGGCTCGATTTCGAACTTTAAATCCCAATAAATTTTTCAAAATTTAAGTCTTAACCTGAGCTACGACGCTGAGTTTGCTGCTGTAAAGTTGGCTTTTAGTCTTATGCAACATACCACGTTCCATTTTCATGGTAACTATATCATGGCCTACGAACTGGGCGAAGTAGGGAAACAGGGCATTCACTTTCGTTGAGTTGTGGTTGATTGGATTGTTATTGCCGTTGAAAGTATTGGAGATAACTCTAGCAGACGGAAGAGGTTCTCCACTGGCTGCAACACGAGAGGCCTAGAAGTAAAATACAGTTTAGGCTCTACATAAACAACAAAGCTGCTTGGGGTACCCCAAGCCAGGGGCTTAACCTGAAGAAATGCACCAGGGCATTCTAACCCCCGCTTGACAAATTAACCCTAATATAAAGCATACTTAATACATTTCTTCCTTTTCCCTCCCTTTACATTTTCAGCTAGTCACGGCCCGGCCTCAAATGTTATTATTTTTTGCCAAAACACTGCGACGTTTATAAGGTTACAAACACTTCTTACGTTGTACTTATTGGCGTAAGCTGCAGGGATCAGACGTTTCAAAGGGGTTTTGATTTTTCCGTTGAAGGGGTTGAGACGATTGTTGCAACTCCCGTTGAGATTATGTTCCCTGAAAAACAAATAAGTTGAAACTAAAAAATATGCATTGGTTGGCTGGTTGCGAGCCCAAAGTAAATAGGCCTATCAAACAAAAGTTAGCCCAGTGGCAGTTGCGTACTTGGGGGGGGAAGGAATTGTGCTGTGCCTCCCCTTCTATTATCTTTAACCAGAACATTTCATCGTTGAAAAAAATAGTGGCATCTGCTTTTTCGTACTGAAGAGAGGCGATTGATGCTATATGTCAACATGTTCAGTTTGAGTAAGTCAATCGCCCTCAGCAGGATTTCTGCATCACAATCAAGCTTTGGAGTCATAATTGAAAAAAAGTGAATATATATGATGAGGAAAGCCTGTGGGCATTCGGTCCGTCGAAACCGGACATGTGGACTGGGTGGGAAAAGAATTGCGTCAAAAGTTCACTCGTCTAAGCAGCGGAGATGATCCCGCCACTTGCTACACACTTCGGTGCAATACCACGAGTGTAATGAAGGTTCGGAATACAATAAATATGGGACGAAAACAGCGGAGGAAAAGTAAAGCCACAGAAAATCTCAAAACTGGACGTTTTGACAACATAGATTCAGCTGCCATCATCAGCAGTGTATGCTAGGTAGTACAAAACTGTAAGTAAGCTGATGACAGCTGAATTTATGTCGTTAAGACGTCCAGTTTTGAGATTTATTTGGCTTTACTTTTTTTATTTAAATGAAGGTTTGATTTGACCCATTACAAATATCAATCACGAATGATTGAACGTTTATCCTGATGATTTCTGTTGTAAAACTTGGCAACCTATATAAAAACAAACTCACTTGTACCACATGCATTCGACCTCAGCATCTTCGTGACATTGTTGCGGTGTTAATCTGGTCTTGAAATTGAACTTTTCTGAAATAAAAAGTTTCGAATTATGAGAGTAAATAAACCTTTGTCAACGTCCTATCTTTACCAGGATCTAACCAGTAAACTGCCTCATGTAACTATGAAATGACTGAGAAAAAACTGGAGTGACTTCGCACCAGGGCTGCGAACTCGATCGATTTTTAACCGAGTTCGAGAGCTATTTGCAAGTCCGAGTTCAAGTTTGAGTTCTAAGAATTTTACTTTTCGAATTCAAGCTCGAGTTCGGCGAAAATGACCGAGTTCAGCGAGTTCGAGTTCAAGTTCGCAGCCCTGGACTTTATAGGTCGCAATGGCAAGAACAAATAAACGACATGCAGCTTTTCTTTTGGTAAAATCATATCTTCAATTTACACGGATTGTGACTACTTGAACAACAAACTATATTTCGTAGTGATCTTTTATTTCTTTTCAACAATTTAAATATCTTTTTAATGAACTCGAACAATTTTATACGAGTTCGAGCTCAGAAAAAATATTTTTTCGAATTCGAGTTCGGCGAAAATGACCGAGTTCAGCGAGTTCGAGTTCGCAACCCTGCTTCGCACATTATGAGCCCAGTATAGGCAGTAAGCATGTGCACAAGCTGTGCATGAAGTAGGCTAAGAGTTTTTAAATCGTAGCGGTCGAACCTTCGCAAACATCTAGTTTTTGGATAAATTTTGTTAATTTTTCCGATACCATTTTTAAGCCATTTCCGTTCTGATTAGAAGCAGAAAAATCAAAGCAAAACAATTCTGTTAAGCAAGTCAGAGTCAGTGTAACGACAGACATTTCAATGAAGAGACGTTTCGACTTTTCAGTGAAATCATTACCAGTCAAAATAATTGTATTTGAATAAGACTGATTTAAAAAGCACAACAAAACTTCTTTTCAACACACAGTAAAGCAGTTTTAACTTATGCGAACAGCTAATAATATGGCATATCTAGTCGAAATTATTGCCTTTAATGGAAGTTAATATTGAATGCACGTGATCAGGAATCAGGGCTTTTTCCTCTACTACCAATTTTAAATCAAGATTTAAAAAAAATGAAATCTTCATTATACTCGCCGTATTACGCCGAAGCGTGTAACGAGTGGCGGGGCCCATCTACGGGGCTTAGCGCCTAGGCAACACAGCTCCAAAGAAACGTCGCAGCGGAGGCGAGCCGTTGGTGATGCTGTGTCCGATTTGACCAGGCGAGGATTTGAACCCCAGACCTCCCACACCGACAGCAATGTCTTAACAACTCAGCTGAACGGCCAGTTACCACAAATTTCATTCAGTTTCAATTCAAATCCGCCAGACAAATGAAATATTTCAAAGTTTCAACTAAGTTTAGAGGCGTTGTCCTACCAAAAAAGGTCTTCAAATGCAGCCTATAAAAAAAAGTTCAGGGTCTCAGTAGCATTTTGCCTCTTCAAATTGGGCATTCTGCCACAGGTTGGCCAAATCTCTGTTCCTGCTGATAACACAATAAACCTAAACTTACCTTTTAGTGCAGAGGAAAAAATGTAGCCATTCGGCTGCAACAAAACCAAACAAACACAAAGCAATATTTGCAACATTCTTGTTTCGACTTGCAAAAATAGTATTGAAGCAAAGCGAAAAAGCTGAGAATACACAGCTGTAAAAAAATTCATAAAGAGTTTGGTCTTAATAAAATGCATAACTCATGCATCACAGTAATTCAGTGTTGATATTTTTTTAGATTTGTTTGCTACGTTTAGCACAATTTTTAAGCGTGTACAAAACTATTTGTAGCAATGTGATTTGTTAATAAGTTAAGACAGAAAATTGCAGTTACACTACAGTAACGTTTGCTTGACGATTTCGCATAAAAATTTGAAAATAAACTGCGTGTAGAAATTACAGCTAGATGCCTCAATCATCCAAATTATCATTTTTAGCATTTTATTTAAATCTGTTTCACCTTTTGCGCTACCATCAGTACATTCTTATGCAAATAGAATCAAAAATTTACTATTTGATTAAAATATTCAATTTGAATAAGAATGTACTGTTTTGGTAGATTTAGGTGCAGTGACCATGCTTCTTTTAGTTTTTAAATTCATTGTAGGGTTGTATATTGCATGCTTTAACGGTTCACGTTTTGTCGCTGTTACCTTTTTTTCGGCCGAATGTCGTGATATGCGTTGTTTCTATGTTTGATGGTCGTTGAAGAAAACACTACTACTACTACTACTATTTGAACTAGAAACTTATCGAAAATAACGTAATAGTTAAAGTCGATCTAAATCGATCGGTAGCAGTGATAGTTTTGACTGATTTTAGCGTCTAGCTGCACTTCTACAAGCAATTTATTGCATAACTATTTTCAATCTGAATTTTTGCAGAAATTAGCGGCTTTTAAGAAAATACACTCATGCATCATTTTCATAGAAGTGTTCTAATTTGGAATTGAGAGCCGGTTGACATCCGGAGAATTTCCTATCTTAGGCTATGGCGTAAACGCAAAAGCTGCCTTTAAAATATTGGTGTTAGAATGGTGTTTTTTGCGGCTTGCCGTTTAATATTCTACGAGGTTAATCAGCTTCAATACTGTGGTGAAACAAACGTGGGGATGGCGAGAATTGATATTTTGACTGGTCATAGATAAACTGGCAAGCAGTCTTTACCATACGGTAACTCATAGTTAAGAGCGCAATTAATTGTAATATAGCTTATACCACTTTCCTATAGTTTGCCATTATCCCAATTTGAGACATCTCCTCCACGCATTTTGCTGTGGTGCTGCGACTTTGGCAAGAGCATTTGTAAAATAAATACGCGTTTGATTTTTTTTTTTTTGTTCATTTTACTGCACATGGTCTTACGGTTTAAATCTTTGCTCAACGCATCGTTTAAATTCAAGCAATCATATTCCAACCTAGCAGCAAAGCCTTTCAACTTATGTTACCTTCAAGCTTAGGAAGATAGTTTTTATACCTACGCATGACACTTTTCTTCGCAAATTTTGGCATACACGTGAAGAATGGTGTGATTTTTTAAGTTGCTTTGCTTGGATCGAAGCAGGTTTTTGATTTTCTGGGCTCCAAATACAGACTTGTTGTTTTCAACGTCAGAAACATGTTTGGGCTTGCTTCCAACTCGTGATATTTGAGACTAAGCCACGCTAAAACGACCAAAAGCCAAAGGGGACAAGTTTAGCTGTAGGCTAAGTTCAACACTCAATTAACTTTTTGCGAGACTGAGTTCAAGCTCGAGTTCAGGAACTTCTGTTTTTGGAGTTTGAGTTAGGCAAAAAGATTGAGTTCTACGACTTCCATGTCTTTTTTAATAGGAACAGATCTGAAACTTAATAGAAAAGATGGACATAGCAGGGATTTTTCATCACTTCGCGACGCGCTATTCTCTCCAGCGAAACGAGAATTGTTCATTTAATATAGACTTACCATAATTCCTCCATGGGGACACAAAAAACAGGTGTTTCGGGGGCGTTCTCAAAAAAACGTCTTCACCTTTGTGAGTGATATTTCGGGACGGGACGCCGGGACAGGCGCGTATTTCAGGACTGTCCCGGCCAGACTAGGATGTGTGGTAAAGGTATGGGACAGCGGGTGCAAGCACACATTGTTTAGGCCATTTTAAATTGTCGGCCCATTGCAATTTTCAATCACGAACGATTGAACGCTGTTAAAGGACATACATGACGAACAACACATACACAAAACCAGAGGTGGGCATTTTTTAAAAATTGGTTGAAGCGCAGCGCAACAAAGCGCAAAAGTTCTGTTAAGTCATGAAACGCAACGCAACTAGCGCAACCTAATTTTTAAATTGACTGAAGCGCAACGCAACTTTCGCAATCAATTATTTTTTCGCATTAAAGCGCAACGCAACTTCCGCAATCAATAATATTTTTGCATTAAAGCGCAACGCAACTTCCGCAATGAAAAATTAAATAAAGCGCAACGAGTAGATGTATAAGCAATGCAATTTTTTCTGGAGTTATTTTTATAGGTGTTTTTAACAGCACGCAGTTGTCTACAACGCGACAACGATTTTAATGCAAGTGACTGTAACAGAATTTTGCGTGGTCAATGAACAGGAAAATTAAATAAGAAGCGAAAAAAGATGCGTTGCTGATGATTGCTTTCTTCATCTTCATCCTCTTATCACGAGAAAGCGAAGGAGGCGCTGCTTAGGACGAATCCAGACTCGCTTAGGAGTTGCCTTTGTTTCCGAGTTTGTCGGTTGAATTTTGCTTCTGTCTTATTTAATTTGCCGCTTGCCAGATTTCACCAAGCAGAGATAATCAACGTGAAGCATCTTATCCAAGGACGCAACAACGAGACTAGGTTGGGAGTTGAACCTTCAACCTTGCGATCATGGTCGTCGCAAAAAAAGGCGCTCCAAACCATTGCGCCACGTTGCATTGTCGCGTGCCGATAAAAGCACCTCATCGCGGTAAATCATAATTTGCATATGCGGCGAAGTTCTCCACAACCACAAGTAAATACGATTTATTCAACACTCAATGATCTCTTTAAGCCAGTAGTTCTTAAACTTTTTATGCTACCGAACCCCTCAAGTCTCATGCAGGTGCTCACCGAACCCCTGCTAAAATTAAAGTTAAAAAATGTTTTGAAACGAGTAGAGCACAAAATCTAACAATGGTAGTCTCCTAACCATAGGGTTACAAGTTCAAGTAAAGTATAAACAGTACTTCGGAATACAATAAATATGGGACGAAAATAGCTTAAGGAGGAAAAATAACGCCGCTGTAAATCTCAAAACTGGACGTTTCGACAACACAGATTCAGCTGTCATCATCAGCAAAGCATGCAGGCACTACAAACAGTTTTGTAGTGCCTTGCACCTGTTTCAAGTTACGTAATGATTGCGCAGTGCACACCCAAGGTTGTGCAAAACGCAATATTTGTCTAGTTATGAAAAACTTACTTTCATGATACCAATCACTAGAGACTACACATTAGTTTTGCGCAAAATAAAAAATTAGACCACGTTGCGTTTTTCTAATTGTAGGTGCCTTCAATTTCTTGATGTCCGCCGAACCCCTGCAACCGACTCATCGAACCCCTGGGGTTCGATCGAACCCAGTTTAAGAACCACTGCTTTAAGCACTTGCAATTATTTTAAAAAGCAAAAGACTTTATTGTACCACATTTCTGATGAGCTAAAAATTTCTGCTACAATAAATTGACCTATAGGCCTATTGTACGCATCAAGAAACAAACTGCTATTCTATTAAAAACAGTTACAAAAAAATGCTTACTCCAGCACATTGCGCTTTAATTAATCCGACAAAGCGCAACGCAGTATTTCAACTTTCGACAGTGCGCAACGCAACAAAGCGCAAGCAACCAGATTTTTTTCAGTTCGCAGCGCAATAATGCGCACACTATTATATATTTTTTCAGTTCGCAACGCAATAAAGCGCAAGAAGGATTTATTTTCCTTGAAGCGCAGCGCAACTTGCGCAATGGCTAATAATAATTTGTTAAAGCACTTCGCAACTTCCGCACGTGCGGAAGTTGCGCAACTAGCGCTTTGCGCTTCAAATTGCGGAATGCCCACCTCTGCACAAAACCCTTCGCACTTCCGCTTGTGCCGAGCGCCTGGCGCGAAAGGTGCGAATACTATTTTTAAAGTCTTTAGCATGACCCGACTGGGAATAAAACCCCAGTCTACCGGCTACCAAGTAGACGCTCTTAACCGATACAATGTGTGGTAAGTCGTTGGTCCAATTTAACTAATGCAGGGATGAGGAACTTCCACCTCGCTAAATTTTTTGATGCGGCCCGCGTCAGAACTTTGTTAAGTGTACAACATTGTAATCGAAAACGTTATACAACTGCTTTACGCCTAAATATTTGCTGTATTTGTGACATAAACACCGCGTAAAAGTCTCTGATTTTTGTGATAAACCATACTTTGCAATGACTGTTTGACAAATTTGCGACGTAATGTCGAGCATCTTTAGTTTAAACATTGAAAGGAAATTAAGCCCGCTGAAAATATAACGCAACAAATGCGGTTTGCCAATGTTTCTCTCCATGAACGAATTGCTTTACAACTAGTCTTGATATTCTTTCTACTGATATATTTTTTAATCCATTTTTATTTTTTGCTTTCACTCAAGGCAGAGAGGTTATAACTGCCAACAAGATGGAAACATGATGCTAAACCAACTAGCTAATTTACACCATTCTTGGTAGAAAACCATTTATTATTTTGCGCTTGTTGACAGTTGTTTCAGAGTTGTCATTTATTTTGACCAAACTAATTTTCAAATTAGTTTGTTGCTAATAATTAATCCAATCGGTTTCGAAAATCTTGTGCCCAAAACGTGAATTACTCCAGTTTTCTTGAAAAAACTTGCCAAGTAAGTTTGACAACTTTTAGAGATAAATCAAAGCGTGCTTGGATTTGACTTTAAAATGCTTAAATTTCAAAGCACTTTTGAAAATTAAGTTTTGAACTTTAATTGATCTCGGTCCAGTCGATATGTTACGTTTGCAAATTTCGCTTTTACATGTGCCATGAGCAGATTGGTGACGTAATTCTAACTCAGACCAATCCTAGCTGCCAAGTACGTTTTGAAGATTGAGCTAAATGCAATACTTCGCAAATAGTTGTAACACGCAGCAATAGCTGAATGCAGGAATACTCTAGTGCACTTAAAAAGTAGGAAAAGACATTTATCCTGTCCACATGTCCAATTTCCGTGGGCTTGAGGCCAGTGGTTTTTGGTTCTAGTCTCTGCATCATAATCAATTTTTGGATGTCATAATCACTTTTTCAATTATGACAACTAAAAATTGATTAAGATGCAGAAACTAGAGCCAAATACCGCAGGCCTTAAGCCTACTAAAAATGATCGTGTGGACAGGATAAATACGCACCCAATTTATGCCTTTCATAGCTTTCGGGTTATCAAGCGGGGTATCAATAGAGGTGGCAAGGAAGGGCCTGGTCCAGCCCCTGAAATAAATATACCTCCACGCAGTGACGATCGCTAAGGGAAATCAAGGTAGTCAGTGATTACCTGAGCAAAATATTTCTAAAAACTTGAAGCTGTGGTTCGTTCTTTTGAATTTGAAAGTCCGTACATTTATTTTTTGATTTAAAGTTGCTTGTTTTAATGTCGATTGTATCACCGTTGCATATTAGCAAATCTAGAGCTTATACACATACAGCATATTTTTTTGATCACTAAAAATATCACTTGCAGACAAAATGCATTAAGAATATAAAATGCTACAAACCCTACAGTCTGTTTCACCCGAAAACCGGGATCATCAGGGGTGTCTTATTGAATCCGAATAAAACACCCCTGATGATCCGAGTTTCGGGAAAGCAGACTGTTGGATTTTTAGTATTTTATACTTTTAAAGCATTTTATCTGCAAATGATGTTTTTACTGATATATAGCTGTGGCTCCAACGAGCACTTTTGCAAAAGCTGATTCTAACCACTATTGCATATATATATATATATATGATGTATTTCTGGCTAATTACGCCACTGCCTGCAGCATGGTTGCACTAATCACTCGTAGTAATGATTTGTTGTTTAATTGGCATATAGAAACTGGCACTGAGCCTGATGAATTAAAGTTTCGAATTGCTTTTTGCACAGGAAACAGTTTACATTTAAATTCTCGTCCAATGATGCATGAGCGCAAATTTGCATTCAAAGCCGAGATATGTACGTTAGAGTGCGAAATATTTGCTCAGTTGCACCCACCAAGGTTTGTGAAAAAAGAGGTGGTAGCACGATGCACATCGGTAAAATACGACATGAACTCTGCGGTTCATGCTGTCTCAGTGGACATCAGGTGCAACGTTCGCATTTTTTGAAAACATCTTAGGTAAGTTGCGCTTTTTGCTTTTGCAAAATTGCTTTCTCCAGCTCAGCATAAACTTTTAACAATATCAACACTGATTTTGCAATTGGAGTCTGCCAGTCATTGAGACCCTAGGCGACGATACGTTCTGGTCTTATTACTTGCTGCGTTTTTTTGTGCAAGATTATGATCGTTAAGTTTGTTCACGTAAATTTTTCAAATCACTATCAGTGTTACAGTTACAGCAGGGGCGTGCCAAGGAATTTTAGGGGGGGGGGGGGCGCAATTTATGCCATTCGCTTTCCGCCCAAAATCAAGTGAAAAGCAAAAAAAAAGGTCTTCACGCCCTCAGATTGTCCTTTAACATGTATATCACTTTTACTTCACGAAAGTTTTGTGCGTTTGTCTGCCGGAGGGCCGCGGCCCCAGCGCCCCCCCTCCCCCTGGATACCTGGATACGTTCCTGTACAGTATCAAATTTGCGCAACTTATGTCAATTTGTGCGCTCGTGCTATGTATTTTAACATTGTGCAATCTCAGTTTTAAATAATTGAGCCTGGTTAATAACAAAACTGACCGCTTCTGTGGTACAGAAACCCTCGATGTGCGCAACTTTGGTCGTAAATGCAGTAAAACGCCGATTATCCGAGCGAATTACAACCAGGTGCGGTTCGGACAAGTGATTTGTTCGGATAATCGAACTACATGTAATATTACGGAATTACATCATATACATTACAGTATAAAGTATACATACATTGTTAGCATTGGCAGTATAGTAGTCTAATCACTCATTTTTTTGTTTTATTTAGTCACTGGCATTTTTGACGCTGGTATGACATTTTTGGACGTACAGGATGGCATTTTGCCAATTTCTTTTGTTAAAGTCATGTTTGGATAACCGGAGTTATACTGTGACTCCACGCGGTGCATTCTGCGGTGTAAGAGCGTCTTATCCACAACTTTTTATTTGGATAATAAATCGATTTTATCACGCAGGACTGCGTAACTGTTTTAAACTAGACTTTTTAGCTGGTATAACGGTCCTGACTAAAAATACTACGCCTACGTAATGTTTGAGGTAGGATAGGAGCATGACAACTGATGACCCATCGATGGTCCGAAGGGGGATAAAGGGGCCCAAGCCCAAAATACTTTGTTTTACCCTTGATGAATTCATTTTGGTTCTTCGCTGCTTTAAGATGTAGCTACAAATTCGCAAATAACGCATTTTTCGATTCTCAGCCCCCCTAAATAATTTCTGGATGCGCCAGAGCCCATGGACAAACACAGGCACGCAAGCTTTGCAACGAACCACTACAGTACGCTCTGTAGGAATTGTCGACCATATCCACCTTCTGTATTTGGGTTAAGTTCTCCGTTACCACAAGAGGTCTTTCTAATGTGTGCCCTAGCCCTACCCCTTCGCCACCACTTGCTAACCCGTAGGAATCTAATTCACATTTTTATGCGTTGAAGCAAGACTTTTTCGGTGATCCATGCCGCAGAAACATCGCAACGGTGGCGAGCGGTTGGCGACACTGTGTTCGATTTGACCAGCCTAGGAATTGAAGCCCAGACCTCCCGTAGGCCTACCGATAGTGATGTGCTTATTACTTATTTATTTTCAGCTGTAAATTGCATAGTTGTAAAGCAATTAGTGGCGACAACACGTATAATGTTATCGAGGTGTGAAATGTATGTTGTGGAAGGACTCCCATTTAAAATTGGTAATTACCGCCTTCATTCAACTTCAAATGAGTTCATAAGTATGAGATTACGATTTAGCGCTTCGAGCCTGTTCTTGGCTTGTTATCATGTCACGCTGTCACAGAAGCATCCGTCTCTCAGTTGTATGATTGATGAGATTTAAGACTTTGAGCATATGCCAGTGAGGTTACTAGATCTTTAATTTTAAGATTGGCTAACAGCAAAGGGCAATTCTAGGATGACTATCAAATGCTTGTCTGGTGAATAAAGAGTTTCTTTAATAAAGTTATAGAGTGGAAAGACTGGGTTCGATACTAAAAAAAGTAATACCAAAGACTTAAGAAATTATGATCTACGAGGCTGCGACCACTATAGCAACTTTAGCTTTATGGTTGATGATATAAATCAAAGTCGAAAATGAAATCAAAAAGGAGTTATGGAGTTGTAGTCCTGTGTGATGCCGGAGGACATTTGCGGAAATTAGTGGTCTGCGACTCACAAGTAAAGCAGCGGCACTTTGATGGTGATTTCAGGGGGTTCAAGCTCCATTTATGTTTTTGGTCAGGCATAATAATACGCCATTAATATTTCGATACTCGTGACTGCAAAATACACCTTTTTTATTCTTACCCCTCCCACTTTTAAAATACTTCCCAACCCGCCCCTGTATTTTTATTTTCTGACGTCCAGCCACCAAGTAATAAATCACGATCTTTGCTCATTAATTGTATGCAAAGAAAGTTTAACATGACGATAAAAATAATGCAGAACATTCAAAAGCATAAGGTCGATGACAACAAATAAGTTTAGATTTGTTACAAAAAGTCCCGATTTGACTAACAAGGGCCTACTTGTCCCAACTATTTTTCACAATTTGGAAGGGTAGAATAAACACAAAAAACAATCTGCTCTGAAATCATATATTGTTCATTATCAAAAATATACACGAGAGGCCACTATGAATAGGCTGCACCAATTTTTTCCGCAGAAGAGCGCCATTTTCGACATGCTACGTCTTCGCTGAGCCCATGAGCTATTAGCCATCACACTGGCTTTTTATATCCCAATGTAGATAGTTTGATGTTTATCGAGACCTTTTTATTTACAACGTCCTGAGTAGCAATTATGTATGGCTTCAAAAGAGTTTGACAGCATTGGGCAATTTTCAGGTATTTTCGTTGACTTACGGGAACCGGCAACGAGTGTTTGGCCAATAAAGCGTCTGTTTTTTAGATGTAGAGTGTAGTGCAGCTTCCGGCCACGCTAAATAACAACTGCAAAAATAATATAGGCGGGTCCGCAAGGAGAGCAGAAAGATGCTCCTTTCTATAGTATTTTCAAATGGTTTGGGCATAAAAGCGTAAAAATTAAAATATTTTGCTCCTTTTATACTGTTTTTGTTCCACGAAACCAGGTTACGTCTAGGTTTCTATTGAAATACGTATTTTTCTTTTTCTACGCCTTATTTCGTTGCCTGATGCAGTTAATGCTGTGAAAGGTCAAAATGCCAAATGTACATAGCCTTCAACTAGATCTCATTTGCTACTACATGACACATTGTTTTGACCTCACTGAAGCATAAGTTATTTTTGATTTTTTGCTTGTGGTTTCAAGCAATAATTACACAACCTAAAACGGTTAAGTTTTTGATAAAGGCTGAGCAATTGGAAATACGATCAAAAATCATCAAACAACAAGTATAGGCTACAAGAAAACATTCACAACACTGAAGCGTTAAATACAGCATAGTTGATGAGGAGTGTATTTACAACGATAGTTAATTGTTTCATAATCAAAGAAACTACAGCTGTGCAGACAACAAATCGTTTCTTTTTAGGAGAGCCAAGATCTTTAGTCTTTGAGATAGACAAAAGCGTAGTGCTTTTTCCAAATAGAAAAGCCTTCATATGAACGAATTCTCCTTCCTTGGCCAACAAATGTCAAGTGTTGATGAACAAAAACATTACACTACAGAACAAGCCAATGTACAGCAAACGCAGAGCTTCCATTGCAAAATTAAAGATATTTGGCAACTGAAATAACTCTGAAGTGAAGTGACAAAGTAATCCAGATTTTCCGGACAATCATGGAGCGTGCATGTAATGATTGAGAAGCTGGTGACAAGTTTTTGCAGACGAGAGAAGAGCTGGAATGTGGGAAAGTAATCCTCCGTATTTTTCCAGTTCTTCATCCGTAAAAGTGACTTTGAGGTGATGATTCGTTTCCAATTTGGTGAAGTCGTACTTCGGGTCCTGCATCTGCCTCCATATCTCTATTGATTGCGTCACTTGATTCCGGAGCGGAGACCTTCTCGGATTTCCGGAGGAAGCTCTGGACTTTGCTGATGCGGAGTTACTCTCAGATACCTTGAGCCAAATTTTAGAAGTAACATCTCGATGGATTTGATCAAGCGACTCTGTCACTTTCACGTATTCTTCAACCAACTGCGCTGTTTCGGCGGCGTCATTTTGACGCAAGATAGTTGCATATTTTCGGAGATCACCGACGTGTCCAATGGTATCAATGCCAAGTTCAGGAGCTTTTTTAAGCAAATCAACCAGCTGACGCAACTTACTGCTGTCAAAATACCTAAAAAATACATCGATGTCCTGAGCAAGTTGGTGGTTGTGATTATAAATCTTTCGAGCATCTAACGTCATAGTTTTGTATTATAAAGCAAGGCTAAACTCTGTAGTAAATGTAGATAAATGGGATTTATTTTCAAACTATAGCAAATTAAACTTCGACAGCAATAATTGTGGAAGGCAAAATGAGCTGCGTTCTTCGAGCCAGCTACCACCCGGTATATATGTCGAATCCGATCAATTTAATCGGGTTGCCTTCACCTACTAAAAGATCTGTAGCTATATCACCTGCACCATGAGGTGCTTCATAGCATCATTTACGAGAAACAAATAAATAATATAACTGAAGTTATTTTATCTCAAATTATATCGAACTGATAATTTATCAATAATTGTGGGAGACTGTAAAGTGAGCTTGCGCTTTTCAGTCAGCAGCCACCCAGTAAATATTGTCAAATGCGATCGGCTCCAGCCGTGAATCGAACCCGTCACGTAGGATTTATCACCTGCGCGCGGAACCGCTAGACCTCGTCGCTGACAAGCTTCTTGCTGGTTATGCCATTTTACAACTCGTGCCTAACTTCTAAAAATTTTCTGCCAACTTTCTAGCCTGCTTATAGAGGTAGAGAATATAAATGAACTAGCAAACCTGTATGCATCTTCAGCTTCATTTGTTCGTTTGTTCAAATCGTCCAAAGCCAGTTTTATTGATTCTTCATTGCTGTTCGTATCGTTAACATCTTTGTCTACACAAAAACCACATCAACAACTTATTTCATGGCTATTTAAAATGAGAAACAGTACTTCAGCATTAAACAATCGTGGAACAATTTTAGTAAACGCCTAGCCACTTTTTAGTGTTTGTTCTAATAAAAAACCTTTGCTAATTTAAAGTACAGTGCTTAGACTTAAACGTAATTTTTGAACTTTGCTTCAAAACAAGAATGAGTAAGCATTAATAAATGCTAGGCAGTTGAAGTTTTGACTGTATATCGTGAAAAGGAAATCCGTCACACTAAATTATTGAAAATATCAAATCGTGGAAGTCACATAGACAAATAGTTTCGTTTCTCAAAGAGAAAATAGTAGGCCTAGTACCGGTAGATCTATATCGTATATTTTGGCATATAGCAAACGAAGTTAGTACAAAAGGAAAGACTTAGACATTACGAAATTGGGGAGAAATCAGTCAAATTATTAATACCTTAATTGGTCGATGATCTATAGTAATTATTAACCTATCATTAAACATCAACTCTTAAACTCTCTAGTTTTTATCAATCCACCGTTCACACTAGCAATACTGATGATATCCGTAAGGTAGGAATATCATACATTAACTGCCGTTAATTGTTTCATTACATTATACTACGCAAGACATACAGTTCTAAAGAAAGCATGTTTTTTTTTATACTAACCCTGCAGTAAATCCGGCGATGGTGGAGGCACCACCTGTCCTTCTGCAACTTTTTCCTTCTCATATGATGCATCATTATCTGCTCCTCCCGGATCCACTACATCTCCTTCCAGCTGCTCATCCACGGATAAGATGACTGCAGGGTGATGATCAGGTTTGATTCTGTTCTTCTCTAGCTTCCAAAGCAGACTTCTAGGCTCAGGCCTCACCGTTCGAACACTGGGAGATAGATCAACAGCAACCGAGCGACTGTTGGGCACGGAAGGGACTCTGTGTGAAAAACAGAGAAATAATGCTTGAGTGCTGAAATTAAGTCTAGATTAAATCCTAATGCCGCCAGTACCAGTGATTTGAAGTGGAAATACCTTAAGAATAGAATAAGGGCAATTTTTACCGAAAAGTGATAGACTAAAACTTGGTAGCTCACTTAAAAAAAATAAGACTTGAGTAAAATTGAATAAAAATCTAGAAATTTTACATATCACGTACGAAAGGTGGAAAGCACATTTAAAGCAGCAAAATTGCATTTGGCTGCAGTTATGTGTCAATAATCGATATTTTGAAAGTGATGAGATAATAGTTTCAATGCCTTCGAAATCGAATGGTTACTGTGAGCATTGCTACGAGCTAACAGTAACCATTCGATTTCGAAGGCATTGAAACTCTTACATTATACCTATGCTATCAGGAACTGTCTTGCGTAGATGAAATATTTTTCTTATTCGTTGAATTGATAATTTGCAACTTTTAAGTAAAAAACAGAATCAGTATCAACGTGAAACACGTATTTCGAAAAGCTTCAAACATAACGAAATACTGACCGATTTTGCAAACCCACATAGGAGGGTATGGGGCCACTTTTAAATGAGCTTCTGGTGCGGGGAGGAGACATGCTCCGGTGAGTTAAGTGGAAAGATTGACGATTATTTGACTTCAGATTATTTCCAACTCTCGACCTTTCCTAAAATTTTGCGACGTTGAAGAAGTGAATAATTTAAATTTTGTCACGAAGACATAGATGTAGACCAGTCGATTAGCGCAGCAGTTAAACACATTGCTATCCATGCGGGAGGTTTGGGGTTCAATTCCAGGCCCGGTTAAATCTGACACAGCGTCGCCACCACTGCGATGTTTTTTGGAGTTGTATCGTCCAGGCGCTAAGCCGCGGAGATGGACCCCGCTACTCGTTACACGCTTCGGCGTAATACCGCGAGTATAATGAAGATTTGATTCGATTTTTCACTCGAGGCAAAGAAACAAAAAGCAAGACAATTAAAAGAAATGCAGAATATCGTATGAGGAAAAGTCAGCAATGTTCTTTCTAACCTTGCTTGGCGTTGTTACAATAACACGTATTCGGCAATTTCTAAAAATTTTAAGCTGGATATGTGAGCTATAAGTTGAAAAAATAGATCGATACATTAACCCTAATTACTGTAAAACTTCGTACTTTGTACAAAAAATGTTTTCAGACTTGTATCTATAAAACGCGATTGCCGAAATTGACAAATTGTTGCAATGTTACAGTGAAGACTGAGCACTTGATCTAAGAAACGGAGAATGTTTGTAGAAATTTAGGATTTTGCTAACCTTACGGCCTTTCTGGGTAAAGGGGACTGACCTGTAACGTTTTGAGTGATGTGTCCAAATCTTTACGGTCAATGTTAGTTTCAAGAGATATAGCAAATGCTCCAGCCATTTTGAGCGCGGTGTCCGAAATTAAAAGTTCTTGGAACATATCGTTCAACTGACCTGCAACAAGGAACTTCAGTAAAAAATAGTAGACTTGGCCAAAATAGTGGCAACTGACTATGAGACTCTGAAAATGTGATCGTAATGAGAAAGCGAGCAAAAGCAATATCATGATGTACCAGAAGCTGGCTTAACAACACGACTGCTAACTTTTGATTCGGACTGCAAGAACCTGGAGCAATAAAAGAACAGACCCTCGGCCTGAGAGTGGTTTACACTTGCTCCAGAGTAGATAATGGCTAAACGACGACAAGCAACTGTGTTCACTGTTGAATTCTTTTTCAAGTTTGAAGTGGATTTTTCGAAAAATTCTCACAACCCAGCCATGTTCAATATCATATTTAAATACCGACCGATTTAAACAATTTTTTTTTATTTGACTTATAATGCTCGTGTTACATCATGCTGAGTGTAGAAAGTTTTGCAAGTTAGTCTGACCACTCTTGGGTATTTTACAAGTTTGAAATATTATCGGCAAGCCAACATTATCTCACCACTTTCAAAATATTTGATCAAAGATTTGAGCGCTGAAACTTTGTGAAGATTAGTTTCAATTTTAAGCGATCCTTTCCGCAGTTTCTTTATTACAAGTCCGTCTATAGATTCCAAAGTTGTAATCACTGCAACAACTTCCTTCGAACCGTTTGTACTGAAATAAGTAAATAAATAAAATTGCAATTTTTGGGCGTACAATTGGTAACGACATCGCTATTGGTGCGGGGGGGCAGGGGGGTTGAGGATTCAATTTTCGGTCCGGTCAACTAGAACACACTGTCGCCCACCGCTCGCTACCGCTGCGACGTTTCTTCGGATCTGTATTGTTTAAGCGCTAAGCCGCAGAGATGGGGCCCAAGCACACGTTGCATGCTTTGGCGTAATACCGCGAGTATAATGAAGATTGGTTTTGATTTTTTTCAACAATAATTTCAAAATATGCTGGAGTAGCAATAGTTAGACGCGCTAACAAACGCCAGGAAAATCTTGAGACGAGTTCGATCCTCATCTGGGGACGGTTGAAATTTTCCCAAATATTGAAAAGTGACAAAAAACTGCGAAGTTTTTTTAACTCCACGCGATTAACGATTCGTAAAAAGTAAGTCATTCACTTTTACCAAAATTGCACATTATGACTAAGAAACACAGCTAGACAATCTTACTTTAATAGATAATCAAATAATTTGTCTGCAATTTTTCCTTGCACTTCTTCTGGATGGTTGTCGTGATACAGATTTCTACTCAGGGGTATGGCAGTTTTTATGGAGGTTGATATTTCGAGAGAACCTGAAAATACCAATAGCTGTAAATACATTTTGAAATATGTGGAGCCGACGTAAGTCTATACATATGAAATATAGGGATATTAAAGCAGGCCAGAAGACTTACCAAATAAACGCTGTAAAAACCAACTCTACTACTAGTTTCGCGGTTTGACCGCTCATCAGGTAAGTCTTCTGGCCTACCATAATATCTCTTTATATTTCTGGTAAATACATTTTGTTAAAGTCGTTTGTGTTGCAACCGACACTTACTGATACTGGAAAACTGGGTTGTTTCATGTGGCAAAAAATGCGTCACTGAATTCAAAGAAATAGCGCAACTTAAGGTATCATCATCATCAATACGTCACGGCTGTTGAACCAAATATAACCTGCTTACCAAGTGTATGCTAACCCTGTCCACATGCCGATGGGCCTGAAACTAGCGAGTTTTTTGCAAAAAATTTTACCTTAGCTTTAACGTCACTTTGTAAGCTACTACATTGAAAAATTTCAATTATCTGATGATACGGGAAGCCTACCAGCTTGAGCTCACAAAAAATGACGCCCTATACAGACAGAGTAACGGAGAATCAACAAACGTATAGCCTACTTGATTTTTTATTGTTTCCCAGAGCTCTTTTTCTGGTTGATGACGAAAATGTGGATAGCGTTGATGGTCTGTGAACTGCGAAAACAGAGCTTGTTTAGCACGAAACAAAATATGGGGCGCCGTTTGGAAAAAAACGATTTTGTCCGACTTATTTTGCGCGTGTATTTTGGTCCGACTTAGACTACATTTTGTCCGATATATAAGTAGGATATTTCCAATATACATATCGGACAAACTATGGTCTAAATAAGCTCAAAAAACATGGTTCACAAAACGAATAGTTTTTTTCCAAACGGCGCCCCATAACAAAACGCCATACAGTAACGATTTCGCGCGATGACGTAAAAAACTGCTTCATAAAAGACTACGAAAGACGATTGAAACCGTTCAAGCGGTTTTGCATAAAGACGTTTGTCCATGCATTAGCTGCTTGCATGCGATAATAAAACTTGGGTGGGAGTTAAATCTTGCTATCATAGTTGCCACATAATCGACGCTCTAAGCAAGGAAGCCGCGGTGGACATATGGTTACATCACTTAAGCGTAACTCTATGACTAGACAAAAGGTTTTTACTGCGCTCATATTCATAACTGAAAAAGAGGCATACCCAAGAAAATATTAATGAAATATAATATTTTTACAAGTGTCCTGAACTCCCAGTAACTGAAAACTGATATCTCACTACACATCCTTGTGTATCACATCATAACAAGTAGTTCACAGCGATATCCATGACTATTGTTGTGAATACAAAAGAAATTCTTGCGCAACACGGTGACCACATATTTCTGGTCAAAACTTCCATTTTAAATATTGCATTTTCTACCAGAACTTTTGCAATCGTTGCAACAACGCTTTTTCCAAAAAAAAGTCAATTTTTTTGCAATGAAGCAATAATTTTTAATACAGCAGTTGGCTTCATGTTCTGTGTTTTCTCCAAAATTGGAATTTTTTTTGGTGAAAATATTAAAGAAGAATGGTAGTTGATACACACATTTTAGTCTTCAGAACTTTGTAGAAGTCAAAGGGGTCAAGGCATAACCCCGGTAAATACAAGACGCTGCAACAAAGTATAGCCTGCTGCTAGAGTATCGGTAATACTTTTTTTAAAGGCATAAACCTCTCACCAGGCGACGGCGTACACAAACTCCTAAAAATAACCACCCAACCAGACAGCTCAATTACTACTACAACATAAAACAACCACTTCGTAAACGTAAACTTTTTATGGTTGCACGAACTTCCGTTTGTAATGACCCCACTGTGCAGAAACCACTGTCAATTGCAGTGGTGATTTGCCATAACTTTCATTTTACAGATTTATGAATTAACTTGGATTCAAAATGGCATTTAAGTACGGGCGGTTAGCGCAACTCATTTGAAATTTTTTGCAAGTTTACTCAGCAGTTTTTACCTTGCTTAATGGGTTTGTTAGCAGTCCACGCTTCGCGGTGAAGAAGGTTCAGTTTCGAACCCTGTACTGAGACTGACGACGTCAGATCAAAATCAGAATGAGATGGAACTGACTTCGAAGGGTAGAAAGCGACCGCAGGTGATGCGTATAAAAAATGAGACTGAGGTATTTCCGTGAATTTCCACTGACTATGAGGAAGTGCTGATTTAGGAACTTGAGGATATTGGGTGAACTGCATTGAATAGTACTGGGTTTGCAACGATTCCATTTTTCGCGCAGGCCGCGCACGCCGCATTCGTAACAATCTGCTGTACGTTCGTAGATCTCCTAAAATATACCAATTATTTAAATTAATAATTGATAAAAACGCATCAATTAAAAACAAGAATTTAGTTACAGTTTCAAAACCAGAAGACAGGCAGGTTTACACTGTCTAAGTGTTTACATATAAGTGACCAAAACAAAAATTAGCCAAGTCACAAGTTACAATGGATGGTGGCTGAGTTCCTGATAACGGATCTTGAGAAAGTCAAGTCATCGCTTAAAGATACTTGAATTAACGCGAATCTACCTAGACCATATTGTTGGCACTCATATTCAAAATTCGATTCCTACTAGTTCGGCATGCTTTTAGCTAAAACAATTGCATTTTTAGCATGCATGGTAACTTATAACCAGGGCCGGATTTACGCATAGGCTAAGCAGGCTGAAGCCTAGGGCCTTGGATAAAATGAGGGGCCTCATCGCAAACAACAAAAACCCCCTTTTTTTTTGGAAAACGACCATCAAGATTAGGCATGGGCAACATAATTTTCAGTGGAAAACAAGACATCTGAGAAAGTGAAGACCTTTTTCTGCTCTTCCAATCAGCGTCATCAAATAGCCTAGGGCCTTTCATTGTCTGAATCAAGGCCTGCTTATAACAATTAATAAGAAAGTGCTTTTAGAATGAAATACTTCTTAATAAAAAATTTTGATGAAAATTATGAAGATAGTAATGAGGTTCAACTTAATATGATTAAATAAACACCAATTTATTTCGACTAAATTTCAAGTCATGGCAGTTCAGTAACTGATATTACACTTGAAGATAGGTGACTTTATACATCAGAGAATGGATTTAATGTTTTCGAATATATACAATCTAAACCTGCCACAACAATAAGGAGAAAAAAATTAGGAAAATTGTAGGAAAAATTGAAGGTAAGCCCCTGGCTTTCACGTAAATATAACAAACGAACTATATTATTAGCTGGTAAATGAATGATTCTGCACCATAATCTGTGATGAAGGTAAAAACTATTGACCTTATCGGCGCTATAACTTGAACAGGTACACGGAAGAGTGTTATCTGTTTTGAAACCGAAAACGATTACAGTGCTGCACAAGGGACTGTTTCCGAGTAGGCAAAAAGCTAGAAGATTCACACAGCCAACAAACACAGTAAAAAAAATTTCATTTACAATATATCAGCGAAATAGAATATTAACTAAATCAAACCTGCGAGAGATTTTGCATCAACTTGCATCAAAGCATTGATGAGTTTTTCAAACGATGCGTTTTTTGGTTCATCTTCAATCCAGCAAAGCAATCCAAGTGTCTTCTGTCTTTGTAAATCTCCTTTATTTGCTGTTGAAACTAAATGAAGTTTATCGGGGTCAATGCGAAGACATGTGGTGATTCCGACCCATTTTTCCTGAAACGTATTTTGGTATAAATGTATTCGTAGGTGCAGATCCATAATTCATTTTAAAGAGAAAGCAAATATTCAAAAAAATGCTTCAACTTTCAATTTCGTATATGTAAAGTATCAAAATACTATAATTGCATTATAACGTACCACTAAAAATTAAAGAGGAGTTGAGACACCTTATTGCGACCTCGGATTGCAATGACTTTCTAAGATGGAACATTGTGGCCAGTCCTCCCATACACATTTTTGATTGATTAGTTTTCTATATATATGGAGTTACTAGCAGAGGACGGATACCTGCCTACTAAATCCACTTTCATAATTTTTGCCCATAAGTAATTTTCGTAAATTCACTCTTAAAAATTTTTCATTGTCCCCTCTTGAATTCATCCTTGGATGCTTGGCATCACCTCGCATTCGCCTGGTTAAACAATATCTGGCTTCACCAAAAATTATAGAATTCGAAACAATGATTTTCCTCAAGAATAAATGGATTTTGCGAGGTTAATCAGGTAAAATTTTGGCATTTCAAAGCTTCAACAGTAATACGAGACTCGTACAACGTATAATTAAGGTATATTTTATGCAATTCCTTAAAGGCAGAAACACATGACATATATTTATGGTAAGGATTGCCTTTGAGTGTTCTTTTACTAGCGCTGCATTCAGCCTTAAATCAATTAAAAAGTTTGGAAATTCCTATGCAGCTCTTTCAGCAGCAGTGTTGGTGATCGCGGAAGTAATAAAAGCATGAATTCTACTGGTCAAAATGACAGACTGTTGAAATCTACATAGTTGCTAATACATAAACTTGAAGAAAAAAACACAAAAACTTAACAAAAAAATGCAGGCAAAACTATGCGGTTGTTTCTTCAAAATAGTTGGCCAAAAATTCCATCAGAGTTTGTTACGATGACTCAGCAAAAATGGGAATTTTCCTGATGTAGGTGTTGACAAATTGACAGGTGAAGTAATATCGTCGTTAAATTAAAATTCGTAGCTGCTGCAAACAGCCACCCACACAAAAAACAATAGCGTGCACTAGCAGGTTCATTTTTCAAAGCTTTTCATATGACGTTTTTTCAGAGATCTTCAAAGAAGAAGAACAAAGCCGAACTGGTTTTCTAAGCAAAAGGACTTCTGATTGGTTGAAAGAAAAGAGTTCTGATTGGCTCAAAGAATCAGATTAACAGTCAGAACTCCTTCCTTTCAACCAATCAGAATTTCTTCTTTTTGCTTATAACAATTTCCTCTAAAGAGTGTTACAAAAAGCTTTGGAAAATAAACATTCCACTTTACGCCATTTTCAAATTCTGTGCCACTAACATCTGGACAAAAACAATAACAAGACAGGTTGATTTTCAAAAATGCTTTTCCATGTAGGCCTATTAGCCACAAACGTCACGGTTCAACGGACCTTCCATTTCTAGCTATCAGCTCATTGGTCAATTCAATTGTCGGAATAACCAGTATATAATCAAAATGCAAAGTATAAGTGAAACCTATAATGTGAATAGCATTACTTCCAACTAAATAATCATGAATAGAAACAAAGTCATGAAATCAACTTAAAACTGGAAGATAAAATGTAATGTATGCTGACTATATTTGACCGCAAACATACCTGGGAAAGCTCGGACGTTACTTCAGTCAAAATCTCTTCGATATTTTCGCACTGATTAAGCAATTGCTCTCCACTTGTCGCTTCTAAAACCATGTTGTTGTTTTTTAAATTGGTTCGTTTAAACTAAAATGTTTTCTTCACGCACAAATGCGCCATGGCCTAGTGGTTAAGAGCGTTCGCCTTGGAAGCTGGTAGGCTGGGTTCTGTTCTCAGTAGGGTCAAACTAAAGACTTTAAAACTGGTATCTGCTGTTACACTTGCTCTACGCTCAGCAATTAAGTGTAGCGCGGAGGATGAAATAAACAGAGAATAAAAATAGGTCAGTGAATTCTTGACAAAATTTAGTCCTGGCGCTAAAGGACTTAGTAGTTATAAAGCGCCATAAAACCACACAACATTTCAAAAGTAATTTACTCGCGTCCCTTTAGTTTCTTTTCCTTGCAATGTTAATATTTTCATCAAAGCGAGTTACTCTGATTAGCTGTTATTGTCATATATGACAGCGCATAAATTTAAGTTTTTGCTCGTAAATACTATTAGTTCGTAGGATGTTTTAAGCGCGTAAGTGACCAAGATTTTACAAGAATAGTTTAGGTGATGCAGGTATCTGAAGCAGTTATCCCTGAACAAACGGTCTCTTGATGTTTCAAATTGTTTAATTAATTAAAATTTGTGTTTTATATTTTCTTATCTCTTGGAGACTATCGGGCTACAATAATACTGTAGCTTACCCGAAAAATAAACAAGGCACGAGAGTGTTGAGACCATATATTAATACCAATAGTTCTGCTGTCGATTGTACTTACTCAAGTCAGTGGACTCGCGTTAGGTCATTCCCCTCGTGGTTACTTGGAAAAACTATGCTGATCACTCACAAATATCTAACCTATTCTGTTTAACATCAACTCAAAAATTTAACCTCGTGCGAAAACTATTTTAAAATGCATTTTTTAAAACTCCGACAAATCTTTTTACTTTTCTGCACCCTTAACGTCGAAAGAAGCAGCAACAACCAGGCCTTTAATACTCCGTATTTCGCTACGGACAGGTCCGGAGTAAGGGGAGGTTTGAGGGCATTAATCCCGGTGACAAATGATCAGGGGCATGCCACCGTTAAAGGCACTAAATCGCATCATCTAACATAATAAAAAAGGTGTGAGTTATGTCTGTTGACTGCTCACTGATAGCCTGCATTATAACGGCCAAACTATAAGCTTTATAAAACTATAGTTACCGCACAAAATACATTTATGAGCTAACTTACCTTTATAGACACTTTGTAATCCTGATGAAAGCGTCATTTTGCCTAATATCTGCGTAAACTTGTTACTATCTTTCACACATTTTAACAATAGCCTAACCAACCTAGTAACTTAGCCGTACAAATCAATTAAAATTTAATTAGTGAACACTGAACTACAAAAAACGTATCGAAGACACAATATTCAATTGTTTAGGATTAGGCAAAGTCTTTATTTCAACTTGTTCAGTTGCTTCTTTTGTCTTTCACCACGCGCCGCAATTTCACTTTGTGTAAAGTTATCATGTTTCACGTACAACAACCTCACGTCTCTTCCAAGACAAAGCAATGTGACGATTTTCAAATATTTTTAGAAACACTATTTACTTTTTTAAATTCGTTCACAGCAGCCAACTTTCAAAGTCTAGAGTTCCATCTACTCTGAAAAGTCAGCAAAAACTTTTATGGCCTCGGGCTTTTTCTACAGCTAAAATCATTAACTGCATTCCAATTCTCGCTAAACCTCAGTCTTTGGAATCTGAAAAGCACAGACGGACTTTCAATACGACCGTTTTTACAACCACAATAATGCTTCCAAATAGCGATGAAAGTTGTCGAAACGAAATTAACATGCCACCTGCCAAGCTTTTGTGGTATGTGAGATCTCTCACGCGGTGCAATTAGCAGAAAATCGTAGATTTGTCTTGAGTGTGGTTTGATACCATCGTCTTTATTTGTGGTACAACGACGCAAAGCTGCTGTAGGTTAAACACAAAGCCAATACCTGTACTTAGTGTACTACATACATAAAGTGGATCGCATTCAAATGAAAACTAACTACATACATAAAGTGGATCGCATTCAAATGAAAACTAACTACATACATAAAGTGGATCGCATTCAAATGAAAACTAACAGAACGACAAACCTGCGAAATGAACTTGTTTTTTTTCCAGCAACAGCTACTTTAAAAGCATGAGTGAATTCGGCTACAGCCGAGAATTAAACCTGAGGCTAGAAATCTTCAATTCAGGCGGTGTGCCGCAAAATTAACCGTGTTGCTGCAACAAATATTTTCAGAAGTTGAAATGGTCGCTCATTGATTAAAGCTCCAGATGCTAGTACAACACAAGTGCTTAACGTTCCAATCATTGCCGTGGTGGCTCCCGCTCACGAATCAAGGGTTTCGGCAATGTAAACCACACTCAGTGCTTTTGCAGCAATAACGAGGCTGAGCCTGTGACCTCGAAGTAATTTTTTCACCTTCTACTCTCACTCTATCATATACAGTCAGTCAATTAGCGCAGTAACGACTGTATGGTGTACTTCATTGTTTCCATTTGAATTGTTTTTTAATCAATGCAGTAAGATGACCGGGCGGTGGCGCAGTGCTCTAAGACATCGCCATCTGTGCCATAGGCCTCGGGTTCAATTACCGGATCGGTCAAATCGGAAACACAGAATCGCAAACGGCTCGCCACCGCTGTGGCTTATTCGTAACCGCGTTGCCCAGGCTCTAAACCGAGGAGATGGATCGCTTCCACGTAATACCGCAAGTATAATAAAGATTTGATTGAATAAGATTAGTGGAATTAAATTGGAGTAACCATTACGTAAGGACGAATCATCACAAAGGAATCCACACGTTGGAGTTTGCTTTGGTCGTGCCTTGAAATAACACAATTACAACTAAAACTATTTTAACGTCACACCAGCTTTACTTGCAATCGAATTTATTCAGCGATGTTAATACACAGTTGCGTAGTGATTGAACAGTACGAAAATTGAAAATAAACAATAAACTTTAAAGAAAAAAAAAGATTTAAAAATGTGTCAAATTGTATACGGAAAAACATTTTTAGATGATTTTAGTCCACCACAAATCTGTTTAGGCATCAATTTGTGAGCATTAACACAGAGTTCACGCTTGAATGAGCACAAAAACCGAGGTACCGCCACGATCTCTTGCTACCGCCGCAGATTTCTCGCAGCGAGTAACATTTGAAAAATTTAGGTGAGTGTAATTCTTTGAAATTTTAATATTTATAATTTGTATTAAAAAAACACAGAAGCAATAAAGTGTAAGTTCATTGCATCTTCATCACCTGTAACACAATAATACCGCCATAACCCACGTTTCAAATGGACGAAGTAGGAAAAACAACATAATATTGCGAAGATCTGAAAAAACTACTGGCATTGTAAATAGCGCCTATGCGCCTACAACCACAATTAGAAACGCAATTTCTCAGTAAAGTACGAGCAATTAGACCCTTCAAAAACTAATTATTTAGCTTATTAGCGAAAAACAACTAGGATGTGGTCGTTTTGCCATAGATTTATCGAATCAATCAAACTTGAGAACCTATAGCAAAGGATGTCCCAAAATAAATGAAAAATCCAACAATTTGATTACCATTCATTACTAAGCAAAATGCGTTAAAAAGTTAATAAAGGTAATAGTTCTCCAGTTAAACGCACGCTCCAAATCACCACTAACTCTGGGACATCCTGTAATTGTCATGGTGAGTAGAAACCTGTACTACTGCACTTATTAGTTGAGAACTTTGGATCGATACTCTATGGCAGAGATGGGCAATTATCTTCACACGAAGGGCCGCATTTGAAAAAATTTTGAAGCCGAGGACCGCACGTCCGCAGAGAATATCCAATTTGCCACCCAAGTTCAAGCTAAGAGCAAAAAAAAAAAAAACAAGTCATCACGTCCGCAGATGTACTTTTTTTCACTGACGCTCAGCGCGTAGCTTAAAAAAAAAAGAAAAAATCGTCTTCGGCTTGGCTCACACGTTGGGAGTTTATGTTTCTAGAAGTGTCTGTGGGCCGCACTTTGCCCACCCCTGCTCTATGAAAACAAAAAAAAAAAGCATAACAACAGAACACAAAACAGCTGAGCCATGCGAAGTACCAGATACTCAAAAAACAAAATTTCACCAGATATATACTTTTGCTGAGCAATAAAACGCATCAAAACTAGTAGCTTTGCTGAAAATAACAAAAAAAAAAAAAACGTAAAAAATGGTAAAGACATTGCTGGAAAGATAAGACGACGAGAAGTTAACAGCATGTTTTATTAACGCAATTGCACCGTTTTTGTGAGGTTAAATTGCTTTGTTTTCCATCAGTTATTTGCTACTTAAGTGATAATATTCGCTGTCCTGTTTTAAATGAGTTTCGTTAACTAAGGCTGGGGGGTTGTTTTCAGTTCGGGGGGTTTCTGACGTAACTCTTTCTGTGAGTTCAGCGTTGATATCGTTAGGCAGGATAGGTAATTTCGGAGTGATTTCAAAGTAGGACTCTCCTTGGGTAGACGATTCTGCTTCGACACTGGGGTCTAACTCTGCAGTGTCAAAATGTTTATTGTTATCTCTTGTATGTGAATCGCTATGCTGTAACACCGCACCATTTGGTTCATGTAAAGGTACGGTATTCGATTGCACAGCGCTGGAGTTTTTTACATCAAGCGCACATGAGGACGCATTACTGTGGTTTACATTGTCACAAATGGTTAGGGATTGTTGGGCAGGCTGCATTTGGTTTGAAACTGGTGTAATTCTATCGTGTTTGGAGACAGCCTCCATACTAGCGCCAGGATTAAAGTGGGAAGGTAAAGGACTATCAGTTAAGGCTTCCAAAAAAGAATTATCGCGGGAATCTGCTTCATCTGAATCAAATTCAAAAGCAGAATTTTCAAACAGAGCAACATCAACCATTGGTGGGGTACGAGGAGCGTCGAGGCGTTTTTGACTTTCAAATATTTCTTCGGCAAGTTGCTCGTCGGCTTCTGATTGGCTGCGACTTTTATGACGTGTAGGTTCTGACGAATTACAATCGGTCAATTGTAATTGTTCCATTGCAGCATTTTCGTTAAATATATCGTGTTTTTCCAATGCTTTCCTTAACAATTGCGACATTTCCTTGTCCTACAAACGAATAATAAGAATAGAATTACATTTATAATACAACCGAAATTATCTGCACTACACAACGTAATTGAACAGAAAGCATTCGCAGAAGTTAATTAGGTCAAACCGACTGATTGGCGTAGCGCTTGAAGACATCGCTTGTAAGTCTGGGTTCGATTCTAGGGCCGGTCAAATTGGGCACAGTGTCCCCAACGGCTCGGCACCGCTGTGGCGTTGCGTCGGAGCTGTGTTGCCCAGGCGCTAAACTGCGAAGATGGGCCCCGTCACTCGTTACACGCTTCGGCGTAATAAAGATTTAATTTTTTATTTAAATAGGTAATTTCGGATTCGTTAAAAATGAATGCATAAGAAGCAATTCTTTGAAAATGCTGAAAGTATTTACTTTTTTCATTCATGCATGTGATTGATTGCGCAACAAATTTATCCAGTAATTTTGCAAATCCTTTTTAGTAGGCACATATTACGTTTCATTAAGCGTGAAATTTTACAACTTATTAGCGTTGTTCAAAACAGCAATTTACGAGTAACACCCAAAAAAATTCATTTGTTTCGTAAGGGAAGGCCCACTTGAATCCTGATAAGAAACAGCCAGTCAATAAAATTTAGTATCGGTTTCAACACTTTTACAGTTCGGAAAAAATCCTTACCTGCTTCGCTAAATCCGTAGCTTTTTGCCCCGCGTTATTCTCATAATATGCTAGAGCACCATTTTCGATCAGCAAACACGCGGTGGCGCCATGCTTCCAACGTACAGCTACGTGAAGAGGGGAATTCCCGCGATGGTTCCTTAGGTTTACGGATGCTCCAGCCTAGGACATTACAACGAAGTGATAACAGCAAAGCAAGGCGGATCGACAAACAGCAGATCGACGGCCCCAGGTTCGATACCAACACTAAGCATTGCATTGTTGTCCTTGACAAAACACTTAACGCTTATTGGTCAATTCAGTTCAAAATTACATCCTCCATCGCTACTCAAGGAAAGCTCCCCATGCGCCCGAAAAACGAAATTAAAATTGAAAAAGGTGGGGGACATGTTTTCAGAACAGAGATTGGCGAGGCCGAAAGATTAAGAGTAATCAAGGGTTACAAAAGCAACGAAAATTAAAATTCGTACTTGTATTAACAGCTCCGCACAATCACAATGACCGTTCATAGCACACATGTAAATCGGTGTGCTGCCATCAGCATCTCTTAGATCATATGGCGCTTTGGCATCCAGAAGAGCTTTCACAATCTGAAATTTGAAAATATTGCAATCCAAAGCAAAAATTATTGAATATTAACGTAAAAAAAATCAAATTTTCATTATACTCGTGGAAGTACTTGGAAGTGTGTAACAAGCCGCGGGACCCATCTCCGCAGCCTAGCGTCTGGGCAACAACAGCGCCGAAGAAACGTCGCGGCAAGCCGTGTGTCCGACACTGTGTCCGATTTGACCGACCCGGGAATCCAACCCCAGACCTCCTGCACCGATAGCATTGCCTTAGCAACTGAGTCAACCGGCCGATTAATATTAATGTAATCCAAAGCGAAAATTTCTATTTGAATAAGATACTAATGAAACTGCTAAGTTGTGGCGGAACGTTCATCTATAGTTAACTTGGAGTTTGCACTTATTTTACCTGATAAATTATAAAAAAATTGCTCACTAAAATGCAATATCTCTATAATATGGTGAAATGTAAGAGTCTAAAACACAATTTCTTGAAAAAACAATGCTCATCAACCATTTTTATTGAGAAATTTGATTCGTTGAAGTGTCAGTCAAAGTAATTTGACTGAAGATGTTTCCAAAATCAAGCTAGAAAAAAACAAGAAATTCATTTTCTACATAGCAGTTCAGACCTTTTTCTCTCTCCTAGTATAGGCAAAAGAAAAGATAATTTGATTGAGAGCTCCTCAAAAAGAAACGTACAGATTCAGAACAATTTTATAACAACTTTAGAACACGATTCTATTTGAATAAGAACCTCACCTGATGAACCCAATAGGGGGAAACAGATCGTAGCGAGCTTTTTAGAATTTTTATAAAATTTTAATCTGTTACTAAACCATGAGCTTCGCTCTGACTTCGTCATAGAGCACTTCATTCAACTGACAACCACTAAATTTTGGCTAGAACAACACTACCTATTTTTTACATTTTCGACTACTTAAGTCAGTTAAGGTAAAATGTTAAAAATAGATATCCGATGCTACCTTCGTGTGTCCGTACTGTGCAGCAAGGTGGAGAGGTGAGTGGCCTTTTGCTTTTGTTTTCACGTTCGTCTTCGCTCCGTGCTTCAACAGCAGGTTGACCATGTCAAAATAGCCTTGTTTTGCTGCTACAATCAAAGGAGTATTGCCTTCACTGTTTGACGAGTTAGCATGAAGGAAAACATCCTGAAAAAAATGCGTCAAAACTAGACCCAGTGATAAAAAAAAATGAAAATCAGCATCGATTTCGTTCAATAGATTTTTCAACTTGTCGAAGACGACGACGCAGTAGTAGTATCGATTTCCTCACCATCAACACGATGAAAAATATGGTAAGATGAAGGAAATACAACAACGGCACAAGAAAAGGGAAAAGGCAACAAAACAATGAAGATTAGGGTACGCACTATGCAGGTAGGAGAAGAGGAGTTTAAAAAAAAAAATAGGGTAGAAAAGCAAAAATTTTAGGCATTGAAGGTCACAGAATTACTTCTGGTCGCTGCCTACTCGAAAAAGTCACAGCTCATTGCGCAAGTGCACACTGCATAATACAGCTTCCTCCAACCAGTGCTAATTTTTCGAGTTCACAGCTTTGAAAATAACCTTTCTTAAGTACCGGTATGTGAACCCAATTTTGAATTAATCAAATTTAAGTCTACATTTCTGGCGACATATAACCTTTCAGAGCTCATTTCAGCTTAAAAGACGGTTTATTCTTCACAGTCTAAACGATTAGGGACCTTACTACTTCCATTACCTGTGCAGGAGGTTGGCACTTGAAGCACTGACACAGCGGGTGACATTTTTCATGTTCTGCTTTTGGTTGAACATCCCAGCCGCAAACAAAAGACACCATATTGACGTCATCATCGGCAACAGCACGGAGTAACTTTTCAATCTGCGAAAAAATAATCGACGATGTTCCGGTCAAAACTGCGACCAAAGCACGGCAAGTACGTAATAATCAAAAAAGTCAAATAAATTCTTCATTACGTATACTATACAAGCGTAAAACGCCGACGCGTGAACGAGCGACGGGGCCAATTTACACGGCTTAGCGCCTGGGCAACACAGCTGCAAGAAACGTTGCAGCGGTGGCGAGGGGATGACAACACTGTTTCTGATTTGATTGCCCCGGGAATCGAACTCCAGAATCTCAATCACGGATAACGGTGTTGTTATCACAAAGACAGTCGGCCAGTTAGAATAAATACCCTTAACTTATACTACTAACAGCACTAAATACAATGAAAACCTAACGGCTTATGACTATAACACACCTGTTTCGAAGTCACGTCTTCTTCAGTTAATGTCGAAGTTTGTTTCACAGTATGGGATCTTGTTGATTTTTTTACGTTTGGTTTGCTCGGTTTTGTGGGATGATCGAGATTTTTCTTAAAATACAAAGAATCCTCAGAGGTCATTAAATTTAAAGCAAAATTAACAGTATACTATACAGTTGATTTAATCATAAATATTACAGCCAAAAAATAGCTAAAAATACTTGCGCTGGCTTTTCGGCTCACTTCTGGTGACATTGTCGACGCTATAATCCTGCGTTGAGCTGGGTCCTATTCTGGTTCTTAGCTGTTTTTTGGTTGTAGTATTTCTAATTAAATTGCTGGTTAACTCCCAGCCGTAGCATTTGGCCAAGCATACAGTTGTATTTCGAATTATTTCCGAAAACTAATTGAAAGTTATAGAGGATTAACTTTTTGTCGCGCAAACCTACTGCAGATAACTTTGAACGAGATTCTGTTCACAAAAATGACATGTACTAGAATTTCCAAGTCTACCAGCAACCAAACGGACGCTTTTAACCATGACACCAGGTAGAGTCATCGTAAAAAGGCATTCTGAATGCAGTAGTTAAAAGAAAAGGACAGCGAAGCAGAAAGTACGAGTTTAAAACCATTTAAACTTCGGCAAGAAGAGCATTTTTGTTCAATTCACCACAACCTAGCCACTTACCTCACTTGCAGTGCTACGATATACATTAGTAGGCTCCGTATTCCGCAACGCTTGAGATACTCTGGTAGTGCAGCATATATTCAGGGGGGTGAGTTTCATTCTATTGGTCTGGTGAGGCTCAGCCCCGTACTCCATCAAACACGTCACAATTGATACTAAAAATAGAATATTGGGGTAAAAACACCAAATATAGCTACCGCAAAATTGAAACGAGATTTTTAAATACTAACAAACGTGTACTGGTATGATGTCCATGTGCACTAACAACTACATATGTGCAATCTGATGACCGAAATTCCACATAATACTGAGTAAAATCTAACGATTATTCGACCAGGATCACAAGGTTAATTTGTTCATTTCCCACCCAAGCTTCGCAGTTAGATCTTGGGATAACATGCTTCACAATTAGTATCTCTGCTGCGCCGATTGAAAAAAGCAAAATTCAAAAAACTTAGCATCATCAGTTGACGAGAAAGTGATTCCATTAATTTTTAATTTTGGACTATCGCAAGCTTATAGACAAATGTTAGATTACGTGTTTATTGGCTTGAGTATAATGAGTAGGCCTACCTATAAAACAAACTATTCCAAGCAAACTTACCATATCCCCACTTGGAGGCGATGTGCAGCGGCGTATCACCTACGTCATTGGCCGCATTAACTTTCACAACGGTTGAAACAGGGTCATAGAAAAGCAAAGCTTTCACGCACTGTAATAAGTGTTGTACTTAATATTTTGAGGGCAATCTACCCTGATAACAACTGTGACCAGTTTCGCTCTTTACGTAACAAACTACAGTAAGTGTCGCGATTTTGCGCTTCTCCAAGAATCACTACTCATCAAAACTACACAGTACCAGGCTGGGAGATTCGTGATTTCGAAATGTTTTGTGCGGTTCCCACTTACAAATTCTCGGTTCAATTCTGAGTTACAAGTAAACCTTCGTGTTTTCGCATCAACTTTACCGCCGAACACCACGCTTCGTAAATTCATGCGCAATACATACACTACAGTGCAAACCGTTGGCAGCCAGATCCAAACATATCACTGGGATGAATTTCGCCTCTTGGAAAATATTAAATCCACTCCCAGAAAACCACTGACTCTCACAAGCCTTGCAAGTACATTCAAGATTCTTAACTCTTTTTACTGGTTTTTTAACTATTAGCTGAAGCAAGCGGTTCCCAACCGCGGCCCTTGGTTCCCCAAGAGGCCACAGATTGTCCTCTGGGGGCTGCGAGCGTAGGTATAAATACATTTCTATTTCTAGACCGGGACTTTAAAATTACAGTCAAAGGGCCACGGTCTTTAAGTGTCACAGTCAAGAAGGCCACGACTCAGAAAAGGTTGAGAATGACTGGTTTAAGCGTTAAATAAAATGTCAACCACACCATTAAGGAACTCACCCCTTCATGACCTCCAAGACAGGCTAGATGCAATGGTGTATTGTTGTTATTGTCTTCAGCGTTAGGATTAGCACCGTGGTGTAAAAGTAGAAACTAGAAGAGTTTTGAGTTGGTATGAAAATAATAATAATAATAATAATGTTGAAATACAAGAGAAACTGGCACTTAATATAAAAACAGGAAAAACGATTCAACCAATCTTGCTCCAGACAGCTAGTATAAGATTGTATTTTTGGAATTACGCTTTCATTAAAAGATTATAATAAACAGTATATTTGAAACCGTTTTACAAATGTTTTGGTGAAAGCTAAAACTCCTAGCCTGGTGCTTCTGTAGTTTTACACTGAAGATGGTAGAAGTTTTTACCGAAACGTTTGTAAAATGTTTACAAATATACTGGCTACATAACGCTACAATCTAAGTTGAGTTCCAAGACCCATCTTAATGCTCGTAATTTCATTTTTGCTTTCACCTATTCCTGATTTACAACAGCGACGCTGCGACAGCATAAAAATTAACTATCGTGCGCCATAAAAAGTCAAAACCTAAAAATTCAAAGCACACTACTGTCTTTATACAAATTTTAAAACAATGCGTCACTTCAGTCGAAAACCTATGCAACGTTTACGAAGAAGTTGCAAAAATAATCCACTTACAATCGCACTTTGATTGCCTTCTTGTGATGCCAGATGAAGAGGGGTTTCCCCGTGATAGTCTGATGAGTTAAGATCGGAATCGAGAGAAATTAAAGCTTCTACCATTTCATGTTTGCCTGCAAAAGTTAAAATGTGGAGGCGTCGCCAAAGCAATGAACTGAACGTTGGGAGGTCCAACCAGAGAGACTGCGACGTGAGCTCGCGTCCTTCATGTCAACAGCCAGAGAGGGCGAAATGATCAAGCCACGATATGAACTAACCACACTGGACCTTCAACCAGTGCGAGGCACCACTACGCCACGACGAAGTTATAAACATTCTATGTTAAATGGGGGATAAAACATTAATTAGGCAAGATATGACTTGCAAAATGTGCTTAATCAATAAAACGCTAGCACGTACCGGCACAGGAAAACACGAACGGCAAATGGTAGATAGCCTGGATGCACTGTTCGAAGGAATACCAGAGACAGACCTAGTCACGTTTTTAGATGGCATCATTATTTCGTTTAGTGAGTATCCTACCTGATAAGGCGGCAATATGCAGCGGTGTTCTGCCTCGATCATCTCTGCAAGCTACAGTAATTTCCTTGCCAGTTCCACCGCTGGGTTTTCTGCAAAATAACCCAAGAGCTTCTACATTGTGAAATTATATGCGTGCAAGACCTTTCGAGAAAAACATATTTAATGCGGAGCAAAATTTGTTAGTCAATATTGACCAGGATCTACAGCCTTTTGTCTTAATAAATTGCATTAGACGTGTCTGTTTAAACCTACTGGGCAGTAACTATAAAAATTAAATCAAGATTGCTTAAGTTGTTTAGATAAGTGTTATTTTAACGCAACACATCGAAAACTGGGCAGTGGATGACATCACAGCAGGCTAGCGCTATGAGTCAGCAGTAATTCAAAATACGTGGCTAATGCAATTGGCTCCAGGTGCGAATCGAACCGGTCACACCAAATCTCTAAACCAAGCATGATACTGCCACAGGCCATGTCATTTTGTTTCTAAAATTAATATAATTAAAGTAGGTGAAGATGGCTGAAGCCGAAACTGATCTGAGCAAACCACAGAGTCTGTAAGCCTGCGATCCTTTCAAACTTACGACTACATTTAACGGCAATTTTCACTTGCAAATAACCACGTCAAAATATATCCACACAATTAAAGTGTAAGGAAAAAATTAAACCACTGCAATTCTTAAAACTCGACGTTTCGACGACACAGACTTTGCTGTTGTCATCAGCGATATACGCTAGGCACAGTTTTATCCTGCATCGCATATGATGAGGACGGCTGAATCTACGTTGTTGGAACGTCGAGTTTTCAGATTATTGCGGCTATTTTCTTCATAAGCTATTTTCGTCCCATATTTAAAGCGATTACAAAGTATAAAAGCGATTTACTCCAATACGACGTTACCTTTCCGACAACAGTCCGCATTTACTGCATTCACACAGAGGATGGCATTTATCATGTTCTTGTAAACTCCGCATTGCTTCAGCTTGACGCAGTAGACGCTTTACTACGTCGACCGAACCACTTTTCACAGCCTAAAGTCGTTTGTAATTGAATGTAAACTTCCAGACGAGCACAGTATCGCGAAACAAGCTACACGTTTCAATATGGCAAATAGAATGATTCGTTGCGATTTAATTAAGAGTCAAAAACATTTAGGCCTATGCAGCTTTATCAGTAACACGTTTTTCCCAATGCAAAAAATGGGAGCTAAAAAGAAAAAGCCATTCTTGAGGATAGCAGAGAGCTAAAAACTGGAAATTTGCGAAAAAAATAGAGATTTATTAGTGGTATATGCAATATGTTTGCACTGACTATCACATCCCTGTACGTAATAGTTTCAAACTTACAAATAGTTTCGATCTCTAATTCATTGTTTATGAACAACTGAAAGCATTGTCTGCATGCACTACTTGACCATGCAACACAATAATAGCCTAGGTCAGATTAAGCAACGACCTACAACTAGAGTAACACAGAATAAAAATCAGAGCAGTTTTAGCAATTTATATACTTACCTCAATTTCAAACATCTAACAGCAAACATTTAAGACTTCGAAAAACGTAAGTATAAAAACTTACAGCGATAAATTCTTCCATTTCATCACGAGAAGATTGCTTTTTTAATATCCCAAACTAACCAAAAACAACAATTAACGTAATTTATTTAATATACACAAGTTCGTTATCGTGTCTTATTGCACAAATTACGAGAATCTGTAACTTTAAGAAACTCTTCAAGGCAAAGTGTTTCAGACCAGGTGTTGTTAACCTTAAGCAGCGCTTTAATTCGTACAAATTAATCGAACAAATATCACGAAGCATTTACTCGCAGGGTAATCTGAGGAAAAAACAAGAGAATTCAAAATAGATAGCCAACAAAATACAGCACAACTGAAAAAGATAAAGGCAGATGGAAGATTAAAGAAGTACAAATGAAAAAGATTAGGGCGAATGGAAGAAGTGTAGCAACACATACAATCACAAAAACTGAATACCAATCCAGTTATCTCCATTAAACCGACATAGTATCGATGCACCATGAAGAACCTTACACAAAACTTGACTTTCGATCAGCTCTGCCATATATTTCATTTTACTGATGTCCCTTAGTATGGTAAATTGCAGAGCATCTTAAAATTTCATTATGCAAAAAAGAATGTTCTATGCTCGTCAAAAATTTAAATAAGGAATAATTCCGTCAAATTTGAAGATAGAGAAAGATATTGAAAAAAAATAGAACATAAAAATGAAATCAAAAATGAAGAAAAACTTTAAGAAGAATAATGCTAAAAAAAATAAGAAAAAATGCATAAAGCAAAAAGGAAAAAATTGGAAAAATATATCCACCACTAAAATGAGAGATGTAGAAGAGAAAAGGGCAACTACCAGGTAAAACCGACTATTTATAAAATGCAATCCCAAACTAACTTTATTCACTTGTACGTTTCCATTTCTTACGTGTTCCAGAGCAGCTTCAAGAGTTGTGATGCAAAAACTACAAGAAATATGAGGGATGAGAAGACATAAAACATATGAAAACAAAACATTTACCCTGATGTATCAGAAGCTGATTTCGTAAAATAAAAATGTTTCAGATAGCAGAGATTGGAGAGCCAGTTCGGAATGTCACATTTGATAATCAAGTACACCAGAATAGGCAGCAGGTCATCCGTGGACATAGCAGTGTTGCCTGTAAAATTCATTACATAATCTCGTGCAAAAATAGGCATTTCCAACAATAAACTTATGCTGTTTTACAGGAGCATCACAGCTATATATACAAAGCGGACATTACTCAGGCTGTCCTGCGGCTATCAACAAAAAAATGACAAATTTACAAAAAAATAATGCGGAAATGTCTAAATTTTCACGCAAAATCAAGTACAGAGCAAAAAAAAAGGTCATCACGCCCGCAGATGTCCAATTTTCCACGCAAAATTCAGTGATCACCAAAAAAAAAAAAAAAGGGTCATCAAGTCCACGGGTGTCCAATTTTTCACGCAAATTTAATTGATGACCAAAAAATAAAAAAAGGGTCAAGACATCCGCAGATGTCCAATTTTCCACGCAAATTCGAGTGAAATGCCCGATTTTCCACGCAAAAGTAGGTGAAATAGCAAAAAAAGGTCATAACGCCCGCAGAAAAATATAAATTGATTAAAAAAATAACGAAGCACGAAAAAATGAAAAAAATGAGAGTGGACAGTCTACCATTAGTGTGTCGTAAGATGGTAGCCAGTCGATAATGGCAATCTCCCTGCGGTGACAACTGTAAGACTCTCTCCGAGTTTCAATAGGTCGTTAGTTGCTGCCATAAAAACCCGTATGTGTGGTAAAAATACAGTGGAACGTAAATCTACAGAGCCAGTTGCTTGTGTTCATCACCATACTATTAATAATATGTGATTTTACTTACCCGAGCAGGACTTCATCGGTACGTCATCTTCACCGAAGGATTTTTCATCAACTGGAGTTGTGACAGGAGTTGCATCTAAAAAACCCGCATTTGAATACAACAGTCAGATCACGTGAGGAAAAATTAGATTAAAAGCAATTTTCAGAAAAAATTTATCGATCAATTTTGATTTGATCAGAAAACGTATTTAAGTATCCTGTTTTGGGATTGGTAAGTAGGACTAAATCCCCGTGGGAACTTGCGCAGCTATTACGCCGGACATCAACATTAAAAGCATTATACGTAAAATATATTGGTTTGACTCTGTGAAAAGCACACGAGACACTTGTAACCTGTAGTTCCTACCGTTAACGTAGCACCAATTATGACCATACTCGCAAGCAGTCAAAAAATAAAAATACAAACATGCATACCCACGCAGCTGAATGACGCAGATATACGCCAGAAAAATATCTTAATAATACTTATT
Organism: Trididemnum miniatum; assembly: GCA_964006365.1. Lineage (NCBI taxonomy): Eukaryota > Metazoa > Chordata > Ascidiacea > Aplousobranchia > Didemnidae > Trididemnum > Trididemnum miniatum. The sequence continues at coordinate 16,107,480 of OZ023244.1, forward strand.
TATTAATAATAGGCACAAATTTAAATACATTCTGTGCAACTAGAGCTGTCCATAAGCTTTTTTATGTAATCGATTTTTTAAGCAATTGGAAACGAATACAGGGCGACCCAAAAGCAAAATCCACAAACATTAGAACAAAATTGTTACTTATTTTTCTGTTTTCCAAGGTTGACTTAATGCATGGATAAAGTTGCTTAGTGCATCAATTATATGCAATATACATACAAGGTAAGATCTGAGCTATCCCGTTTCGGGATTACGTCTCTCATCAGTAATAACAATCACGGAGAAACACATCGAAAACCACACCACAAAATTACTCAATCTGGCGCTTGGGCATTCAATAATCAATACAGTGAAAAGGATAGCAGTTCCAAGAAAAACACATATGCTTATATGCATCATATTATAAATTCTACATATGCAATATGCATATGTAGAAGTAGACTTAGTACATGGAAAATTGCAACAGCGTTTTCCCCATCCTGTCACGGTCAATCAAAGAATAGTATTTTGGCGTGGAGGCCTATTTCGCCCACTTATTTTGCCAACAATTTGATAGATTCTGTCCTTTGGAATGGTCACGCTGTACGAAATCACCTGAATAGACCACTTTTGGAGTTGGTTTGGATGAAAGACACAATATGGCGCTCTGCAAGCACGAGATCTTTTCTTTAGCAAGACGATATAGATTTATCCGCGATAATTCGCGCCGAGCTCTGGGTACAGAAGTCCTGGAACACAATTCATGGATTTTTACATAATTTATAAAGCTTGAGATAGAACTGTAAATAAACTGTACTTGAAACAAATTTGTCTCTTGTGTGTTAAAATTGTCAATAACAATTCGTTAAAAGCAAAGAATATACGCCAAAGCAAAAAACAATCTTCATTATATTCGCGGTATTACGCCGAAGCGTGTAACGAGTGGCAGGGCCCGTCTCCGCGTCTTGGCGCCTGGGCAACACAGCTCCGAAAAAACGTTGCAGCGGTAGCGAGCCGTTGGTGACATCGTGTCAGATTTGACCGGCCCGGTAATCGAACCCAAAATCTTTCGCGCCGATGACGGTGTCTTTAACTACTCCGCTTGAACCGGTGGGTTGAACAATAATAGAAAACCTAAAAAAAAACGTGGAGCTAAGAGAACTTTTTTGAAATATCTTAAAAAATTTATGCTGAACAGCTATTGACCTTTCTAGGGATGGGCCGGATAGCAAATTTTCCGGATAGCCGGATACCGGATAATAGCACTAAGCCAAAATTATTATTTCGATGGTTTTTGTCCACGCTATCATTTTGCTCGACTAGCGAGCCATGAAACTATTGCATGAGATCATGTGACACATAGGAAACTTCCAAAAGCATTGCGTCATTAAAAATGGACTTCACTACTCTATCTAAATTGGCCAAATCGGCAACGTGTTCGAGCGGCAGGAGCTTAGTTGATATAATGACCGTCTTACTGATCGCTTTTGATTCAACTGCGATCCACGACACTACGTTTGTGTCGCAACACGTTTCAACGTTGGACTTTATTTTTGGGTAAGAAGAACTAAGTTAAAAGTGTGGATTTTGGTCAAGAGTGTGCCGAAAACCGGACGCCAAGTCGGTCGGTTGACATAGGCGTCTATTCTGCGGGAGCAGGAGCAGTGCTTCCTCAGGTCTGATACCGAAGAAGGCGACATATATCTGGCCTTCGGGATGTTTTCATTATTGTGTTAAAAGTTGACTGCATGCACATTGTCGCACAGTAGCTAAAACAGTTCCAAAATGTAACAGCGCAAAATCTTTGCATTGTTTCGACAAAATTTTGCGCTCATGCTACGTATAAAGCAAAAAGAAAACTGTATCAAGAATCGAGTTAACAATTACAACACATTGTGTTGAGTTTTGCGGTTTTGCGCTTGAGAGCAATTTGTGATACCCATCAAAAAGCAAACTTCGAAAAAGATCAAACCTTCATTATACTCGCGATATTACGCCGAATAGGATGGAGTGAAAAAATTTTTTTTTGGAAATTGGTGGTTGGAGGGTCTAAAAACCTGGCAAAACACTTAAAACCAACTTCGATAGCTCACAATTTTTTGAGGTTGGACCCTAAACTCAGCCACCTACCACCCTAAAAGTTGCTGAAAGGGGTCAAATTTCTCAAAACACATGCAACTTTTGATCCACTAATCGTAGGAAGCTGGTTTTGGTCTTAAAAGCTGCGAAATGTCCATGTTTCTACCTGCTCTAATTGAACATTTAGACGTGCGGTCAATGGTTATTAAGTTACTTGCAAAAAATCGTATTTTGTTGATTTTCTTCTAAGCATTAATTTATGATATAACATATTTTTTGAAAATAACTCAAAAACCATTGACTATACGACTAAATGTTTACTTAGAGCATGCAGAAACATAGACATTTCGCAGCTTTTAAGACCAAAACCAGCTTCCTATGACGTGTGGATCAAAAGTTAAATGTGTTTTGAGAAATTTGACTCCCTTCCCCAACTTTTAGAAAAGTAGGTGGTTGGGTTTGAGGTCCAACCTCAAAAAATTGCCATTGGTGTTGGTTTTAGGTGGTTTGCCAGGTTTTTAGACCCCCCAACCTCCCATTTCAAAAAAAAATTTTACTCCACTCTAGAAATTTGACCCCCTACAGCAACTTTTGGGGGGTAGGTGGCTGGGTTTAGGGTCCAACCTCAAAAAATCGCTGTTGGTGTTGGTTTTAGGTGGTTTGCCAGGCTCTTAGACTCCCCAACCTCCACTATCCAAACAAAAGTTTTTTCATTAAACTCAACGCCGAAGCATGTAACGAGTGGCGGAGCCCATCTCTGCGCCTGCGCAACACAATTTCGAACCCCGAAAAAAAAAAACGTCGCGACGGTGCGAGCCTCCCACATCCATAGCGATGTCTTTAACCACTACGCTAAGCGGTCGGTAAAAGGCAAGTTTGAATTTAAATGTTCACATGTTTTGCGTAATCATCAAAGTTACCAAGAGACGCAAGGTTTGTAGTTTATAAATACCATATTACAATAAAATTACTGCAAAAAAATCGATCCTGCGATAAATCTGTAATGATGGGTAAATTACGTCAAACTTTAACACAAACAGCCGATTGATGAACTAAGGGCATTGAAACCGCACAACATTCAAAAGCAGAAACACATCCATTACAATGCCACTGGTACCTTGACACGTCGTTTTTTGAACGTAGAAAACAAAGTTTCTATGAAAATTCTCTCCCCCTGCTGTTTGCCTTCGAGAAAAAATTGGCACCTATGTCGGCCGCTCATTGCATTTTTTTTTTTCATTTTGAACAAAAGACGAACATGGAAGTTATAGGACAGAAGACAGGCTTTTAAAGGTAAATTATTTGCATGCTTGCATGGTCTTTACGGATGAAACAACGGTGGTGGTCATCGAACTTATACCGTCTCGGTTTGAAGCTGATTGACTACTGCCTTACAGCTCCAGTGCTACACCATCGAAGTGGCTTTCCTGAAGACAAAACTCACAGCGGAAAACGAAAAAAAAAAAATTCTAAACTGAACTTCAATCCACTCGATACAAAAAATTACCAACGTAGTCTAAGGTTTCGAATCGGTTCTACTTTTTGTAGAGAGTCTAAGCAAAATTAAAGTTTTCCAACTTGCACCAAACTTTTTTTACATAGATCGAAAAGGTAAATTTCAGTTTTACCGAGTCGACTCTACGCAGTTTCCCTGAACTTTGAAAATATCCGGTATCCGGCCGGATAGAGAAGCACTATCCGGCCGGATACCTCAAAAAGCGCCGGATAGTGCCGGATACCGTACATGTATCCGGCACATCCCTAGGCCCCTGCCAAAAAAAAGTTATGTTATTTACGCAAGCTATGAAAAGAATTGGACAACAATGTGTTCTTATGATCTCATAGACAAGCATGCAGATTGCACGTGACACACGTGACCAGCGGAAATAAGCAGTTATTTAAAGAGCTCAACCAAGCTACTTCGAAAAGCACAAAAGCTCGCCTCGCAGGATCAATCCTATCACAGTGAACTTTCCAGCTCAATGGTTTGTCAGTGATGTCACACATCCCGTATGTTACGAACCAGAAGGCGCACTGTCAATAAATCGCTTTCTTTTTTAATAAGACGCATCGTTTTACGTAAGGCGTTTCTTTCATACATAAATATGCAACTAAATACAAACACACCGGACTACAAGACGCTACCGTAAAAAACGGTATATTTTGCTTGAAATTTCATTCGCAGTAGCCGGGTATTCAACATACAATAACGACCACAATGAACTCACCAAAAAACATCTTTTATTCCGAGATCGTTGAGTGTGATGGATGATAAATTGCGAGTAACCTTGTTCAATGCGCTATCCTGTAAAAAATAATAAATGTATATTCTTCATCAATGCTATCACAACAATGCATCCTTATCAACTCAAATCCAAGTTTTCAAATGAGAGAAATGGGTCAATTTTCTACTTTTAGTTCGTCAGTAGTAGTAGCATTTTATTTGCAGTTTTCAGCATGCAAACGCAAAAATGAAATCTCGAAAGACAAGAAGAGGCTGCGCAGAGATCGATAAGGATCTGCGAATCCACCATCAATCTAAATCCAAGCTTTCAAATAAAGAGAAATGGTTCAAATTTTCACTTTTAGTTCGATAGCAGTAGTATTGTACTTGCAGTTTTAAACATGTAAATGCAAAAATGAAATTTCTAAAAACAAGAGACTGCGAAGGGATCGATAAGAACCCGCGAGCACGCCATGATAGATAAATCGTAAGACGCAAGCGCATCTTTGGAGTTAGTACATGGCTTAAAACAAAATAAAGCAGTTGTGCCACAAAACTACTACTTTCAGCTTCGCTTCAAATCAAATCAATATACTCACAATATTGGCATGTCCCACGCAGGGTAGGTCACGCTGAATAGTGGCGCTCTAGGATTATTTATCACTGCCTCTAAACATCGTCACCAAATGCAACATAGAAGAACAGAATAGCTTTAAGAAGAGTTGCTTTTCATTCCGTCAAACTAACTTAGGGTTACACAAAGTAAGAACAAACGACTTAAAACTTACGTGTGAAGCAAACAGATCGTTAAGTTTCGTTCCAACAGACCGATAAATGCCATGCATGATGTATTCCTGCATAAAATACAATAAGATAGTTTTTGTTAAGGCGTTTGAGCAACTTGATTCTGGTCTATGAAACTAATAATCGGGTTCCTACATCGGGCAAAATTATAAAAAAAGCAAAAAGTCAAATCTTCTTTATAATATACTTGCCGTATTACGCCAAAACGTGTAACGAGTGGCGGGTCCATCTCCGCGGCTTAGCGCTTGGGCAACAGAGCTCCGAAGAAACAACGCAACGATGGTGAGCCGTTGGCAACGCTGTGCCGATTCGAACGGCCCGAGATCCCCAGACCTCTCACACCGATAGCATGCGCTTAACCATTGAGCTAACCGGCCAGTAACAAAAACAAAACAAAAATGCCTTTTTATTATTTTGGGTCTCTCGAATTATTTTAGGGTTCCTACACAATGTTTTGGACATTGAAGATTTTCCCAAAAAAACTACAATAAGATATAGTAAAACAATGCAACTACAGACTCTACTTATCTGTAACAGTATCAAATTATTCCAGGAAAACTTGCGAATCCCCATGATTATCAGAAACAAATATCACGTGTGGCTTACGTAATGTCAAGTGTCTAGTTCAAATAATAAACAACAGATCCCGAGCATGAAAACAAACAGTGATTATGCGCAAACAATTCATTGAATCAAATATTACAAGCCAGTGAATTAGCACACAAATACTTCCGACTTCAAATCACAAGTCAAATAACACCTACAAAATTAACGACGTACATTTGCAGTAATCCGTCTCTCAAAAACATGCAGGATCTTTTTGAAAAGCATTACCGTGCAAAAGAAGCACGGCTTTTGCGAAATCAAATCACCATTGTATTCGCAGCACTAGGCCGAAGAGTGTAACGAGTGGCGGGGCCCATGTCCTTGGCTCAGCGCCTAGACAACACAGCTCCGAAGAAACGTTGCAACGGTGGCGAGTTTTTGGCGACACTGTGCCGACTTGACCGATCCAGGAATCAAACCCCACACCTCCCGCACCGATAGCGTGCGCTTAACAACTGAACTAACCGGCGTTGCTTCTAAATAAAATTTGGTTGATCAAGGCTTCAGTTTTATTACAATTGCAGCATTATAAGACCGGTAAAATGAGATTCAAAAATACCAAAACTTTTACACGTTTATTTGATTGTTTCTTTTACTTTACTTTCAGGAAAAATAAATGATTTATTTGCTGCTACTCAGCAGTACTTTTTGAAGCAGTAACGCCAATCAAGAAGCCCATTATATATACCACTAACCTCAATTGAAACTTTGATGGCGTTCTTTTCTGGGGGGACATCAGAAAGTCTCTTCTACATAATAAAAATAGCTCTTTAACAACTCTTGTTTTCACTTAAAGATAACGAAAACAAGCAGGAAGACAACAGATGAAATCAGAACATTAAACCAATCAATTACATCTAATCCAACATATGGAAAATTTTGGGCATTAACAAGTGGGAACAGTAAACTAATTAAAACATAACCAAGCTAGAATATAAGCATGGAGACGAAACCCGACATTTGGGCGCAAACATTTGGGTGCGAGACATCTGGGCGCACACATTTGGGCTCGAGGACATTTGAGCGCGAAGACATTTGGGAGCAAGGACATTTGGGCGCGAAATACGTTCAAACACATTTTTAATAGACTTTTCGTTAGTTTTTTTTTAATTAATAAAAACTTTTCAGTCTGCAACGATCTTATATCAAAAAAGATGGAGCAAGGTCAAGTTAGCGATAGATAAAGACTCATTTTTACGATCAATTGTCTAGCAACCTAAGAGAGTGATTATAAGTTTTAGATCATGGAAAATGTCCACGCAATATAGGGCAGCGAAATAAAAAAAAATTAATAAGATGCATAACGCAATACCTTGAAATGGAATCATGTTTGATAAAATAAATTATGAGTCAGCTGTTATTTACACGCAAAAATTATGATCCATTTCATTCGTATATCAGATTGATCAAGCATCATACATTTTCAAAATCATGTTATTGGATAATATCGTTGCAGACACAAAGTAGTTTTTATTAATAGGTTATAAAAATTTAAGTATTGGATAAGATCGTTGCAGACACATAATAGTTTTTATGAATTAAAAAAAACTAACGAAAAGTTGACTAAAAATGCGTTTGCACGCATTTCGCGCGCAAATGTCCTTGCGCCCAAATGTCCTCGCGCCCATATGGCACTGCGCCCAGATGTCTCGCGCCCAAATGTCGCGTACCGCATGGAGATGTGGCAATAGGACTTTGCAAAACTGGCTCTTTGTAAAGCTCCTAATAATGCAGGACGTACGTCACCGTTAACGTAACATCTAAACCAGTGGTTCTTAACAGGCCCACAATGAAAAATCTGGAGGTTTCCAGTCTGCCATTGTTTGTTCTTTCAATACATGCCTGCATTGCAGGTTGCGCAGACAAAAGGTCCCCAGGTCCCGGGATTGGAGAGGTAAAGAACCACTGCTTTAAACAATAGTCGCATCTAGGACATGCGATCTAGGCTAAGGCTATTCCAGTCTAGATAACTGCTTTTCTGGGCACGTTACAACGACTTAACAAGTCATGCAATAAAACTATAGGAGTAGGCAAAATTACAAATGATAGTAGATGTCACAAGAACTTCTATAAAGATCAACATTCGCGTATTGAACCGGAAAAGTCAACTGGTAAAACGAGCACAATCACGACAAATCACACAAACAATAATCAGGAGTGTCTATATGACAAAGCCCCATCGACATATCAAATTTTGATGATCAAAAAAATATTTACACAACATTATAAATGACTAACTCCGCAACAACCGATGCCATACTTCTGATATCTCAATTTGTAACACACATGCAAAAGCGCAAGTATGTGTACATAACTGCATAGAAAAAGTGAGCGACATGACAAGCACCAAGTCTGTGCATACAGCCCAGAGCAGTTCTGATGTCTGATTTTACCAGTATCTCTAACATGGGTTTGATAGCCTTCCAGCTTCAGTTTACGAAAAATATACGAGTTAAACAAACGACGAAGGAACCATTTTTAGAATTCAAAATTTACAACTCGTATAGTTATTGGGTCAGTATTTATTGTGGCCAGTTCTCGCCTGAAGCACAACTACAAGGAAAAAGCAATTGTTTGCTAATGTAATATTAAACTATATTAAACTTACCAGCTTATTATCCCTAAGAATGACATGCAAGCACGAGGTCAAAAAACCCAAGACAAAATCCTGCAACAAACACGTTAAATATCAGTTAAATTAATCATTGTTATAACATCCTGTATAATTATATTGATAAATAAATTTTCAATGATATTATTTTTTCTAATTGAAAAGTTTACCTTTCTTGAAACGCTATCCACTTAAACGCGTGCACAACTACTTGCCAGGGACAGCTTGGCGTTGAGACAATTAATTCCGGCCCGAGCCCGAACACTGACCCCTGACCCTACAACTAACCCGAGCCCTGAACCACACCAGAACCCTGACTTAATACCGAGTCGGTTAGGCCGACGAGTCCATTATGACTTTTGACAAGGTAGTAAATTTTAAGAATGCTGTGACATTTCTACCAAGTGTTTATCATTCAATGGATAAAGAATTTCGTTTTATCGCCAGTCCTACTCATTAAAGACCGCATGCAATCAGATGCAGAAACGCAGTTGGTAACCTTATGACGGAAAATTAAAGCGCAGGTAAATCATGCTACTTCACTTTCTGTTCAATATATCGTAATAACCCGCAACAATTTCACAACAAAACCAAAACAAAATGAAAACTACCCATCCTGCAAAATTAGGAAACACACACCTGTCATAGGCGCCGAGTTTGTGATTTTACCGGGCATGCGGTAATTTTATGACGTCAAAATTGAAGCATTACCACGTGATTACTTAAATCTTAAGATGTAGTAAAATTGGTGAAATTAATTTGTTTGCAATCATTAGGCTCTACTACTGCTTAGACTGTACGTTGCAACTTGAAATTCGGCCAAATCAGAAGTTTCAAACGTTTGGCACGTGATTAAGTTTTATCTTATCTTAACATCGTTGTCACATGAGCATACATTTTTTCTACCGCGTGCTATATATGCGTAATCACTTTGACTGACGCAGCACACTTTTAATAGCTCAAAGAATAAAATCGAGAAGAAAAATAATTTAGTGGAAAAGCTACACCTCATGCATGCTGCGTACGCGCGTGTATTACGCGTAGATGCTTGGTATTTCTGCGCAAAAGCAAATTTTGGTGCTGAAAAATTTACGTGGAGCTGCTTCAGCTCCACCAACAATAATTTTGAGAAAATTCTCGTCTGTACGAAGTGAATTTTACTGCGAAATGGAAAATAATGAATTTTCTCGGAGAAGCCTTAGATCAAGTATGTCCAACCTTTTTTTGTAGCGGGCTGCATTGAGAGCTTGATTAGTCTTAATTCCTTGAATGGGCCGCAAAAGTTCTACGTTGCTTTCTAGATATAAAAAATCCTCGTTTCTTTAGAAAAAGTGGTCTTCACTGCTTTGTAGAGCTTTCCCATGAATGGTAAGTGGGCCGCACAGGAACACCAAAAGGGCCTAATGCGGCCTGCGGATTGGGCATGGTCGCTTTAGATTAATGCAATAAATACGAGCTGCGCTAGCAGTAATCATTGCAACGTCACAGAAGCAAATAATTGAAAAAATATCAATGTACCAACTTTTTTCGTTGTCAGAAACTTTACTTTAAAACCTAGTTTTTTACTCAATCCAAAACGCTGCATGTCGGGATTTGATCATGATTTGTTTTCTAAACAGGCCTACCGTTGCAAACTTACGAAAACCAAACTAGTATATAAAACTTAGTTTAGCTTGCTTTAATTTTGTAAGTGTAACCTATTCGCAACAAAATTTTCCATCTTCTATTTTTTCACAATTTCAGTCAAATTATTATAAACAAAAGTAGGTTAACCCAAAAAAATCTTATTCAGAATGTTATCATACAATTAGCAGAATTAGCGCAAATCAAAAGCATTGCATTAACAACCAGAAGCGAATTTTAGTTCGCAAAGCACTTTATACTTCAACTAAATCTATTACTCATAAACAAAGCTGTTAGACTGACACGAAAACAAAGACTTTCATCGCCAAAACTACAATTTATCAAACCGCGGGTGGAATTACGAGACCCATTTGTGAGAGCGTTCAATCATAAAATTCTCACATCATGAAAAGCGGTGGAAAAGGAGATTCAGCAGAAAGTTATGTTATTTAAACCAAGAAAAAACTTTAGCAAAGTATTTTTCATAATATAACCAAATGTGTGGGCATGCACGGCATGCCCGCATACCCGAAGTCGGCGCCCGTGCCTGTGTTTAGCAATAAAGTAACATTAATTCGTAAATCCATTTCAAATGTTACTGCCTGCTTAGCATACCAGAAATACTTCTAATATAAAATCTGACATTGTATAAATACGCACTTTATATCACCGTAGCTGATTACAGCTAACATCAGCACAAAACTGAATATTTTTAGGTAGTACAGAATTCCTCATGTGTATTGCAGATAACAACAAATGCGTAGCAAGTAAATGTGTTCCGTTCTACTGGTTGCGCATAGTTCTGAACTACTGACAACAACGTAGCGCACGATAAATCCAAGTTTAACCATCATGATCATGTCTAAGACAAAGTAATATGACCAGACGCTGAAAGAAAATCGTAGAGAATGAGCAAAGAGTTATTCTTCACCATGAATAACCAGATAGCTGATCTTAGAATTTTAAAATATATGATGCTGTAAATTAACAATGAAAAGAACCTAGCCACGTACAACGACGGCTTTTACTTCTTTGCTGATAAATGCATCTGAAAAATGTTCATCCACACTCAGTGGGTGGATGACAAACTGCGATATCTTTTCATCAATTTGTTGACGAACGCGCTTGGGATGATGAGCTCTCGTCCACAAATAAGATCCATAAGTTTTATGTGCCTCAGCTTCTTCTGATTCTTGAGCTGAGTCGGTATCTGTCAAAAATTAGTATTGTTGTTGACTTCAAAAATTAATCATTACATTTAGTTTCATAGTTTTTTCACCTTTCTATCGCAAGAAAGCGACAACGAGCTAGCCATGGTGTAATTAAAGCAGAGATGTCCAACCTTTTTATTTAATGGGCCGCATTGCTAACTACAGTATGTATACAACTGGGCCGCAAAATCACCAGAATAGCTCAATACAATGGAAAAACTACTTGGATTGCAATTCGCAGCGTTTTTAACTTGAAGAACACCTCGTTGGTTTTCCAATTCGCAGCGTTTTTAACTTGAAGAACACCTCGTTGGTTTTCCAGGAAGCGAAAGATTTCTATTGTAATCAGAGGCTTACCCAGATTTTGATTAAGAGATGGGGGCGCAATTCGGGGCCTAGAGGCAAAGCCTCCAGCTGCCAAAAGATTTTTAGCGATTTTTACACAAAAAACACGAATTTTCGCACACTTTCTTAGATCGAAAGAGACGTATACTGGTACCTGCAAGCGAGTGCGGTCACTATAGACAATACGGAATAAAAAAATAAATCAGAAGTCGATGCTCGATGTCAGAGAGCAGAAGTTTAACTAAAATAAATGAAAGGAGGCTGCAACCATTATTATTTCGAGTAATCGTAAACTAAAACTTAGATTTTAAGAGCTTATTACGAATTTCTTGAACGCCAGAGTCAAGGAGGAGGGGGCATGGCACGGTACCCCCCTGCATGAGTCTATAATTGTAATCCCAAAAATTGACGCTTGACAGCCTAATGCCCAACGTCGACTTCGCATCGGCTAGCGTCAACCAAAAGTTGAAGGCGTCAATTGGCACCGTCAAGTTAGCGGCGTCAAGGCTTACCACTGCTAATAACTATTTCAAAAATGTTAATTCAGTTTTAGCAAGATGGTTTTCATGCAAAACTACGTCTAAAACATTAAACTAATTTTTATGAGCAAACGATGCGTTCTAGAAATCAAAAATTTTTCAAGATGATAACATGTCTTATAAATAAGATTTATACAAACGTGTTCTCTATGAACGATAGTATGCGACACACCATACAGTTCCAACAGCTGTCAAAAGATTTTTCAAAGTAATCCAGGCCCAAACAGTGCTTCAAATCGAAAAAATTGTAGGGTTTCAAGTTGTAGCAGATTTGATGACAGTCATAAAAAGCGTTTCCAAATATGAGCAGGCTATTATTGTGAAAAGGTTATTAGGCTAACCAATGACTTAAAATTGTTTATGTTAATTATTTTATTTATTAAATATATACAGGGTGATCCGAAAGTAACTCCCTATTCTAAAATAACTATGACTTATTCAAATTTACTGACAACTTTCTCAGTTTTTGCGTGTAAGTTACTCAGTCTGCGGCAATTACATCTATGTTCTTGTTTCTATATTTTAATAATTTTAACTTAAATTTGAAGTAAAGTTAAATCATGTTTTGTAAATTAACATACTAATTGTGATGAATAATAATTTTTAAAAAATTCAACCACATTTAAATAAACAAATAAAAAGATATTGAATTTTAAATGGAAGTCCATGCAATGCACTTTTTTCTCATGTTTAATAAATAAAGAAATTACACTTCAAAAACGAACCATTTTTATTTTAGAATAGGGAGTTACTTTCGGATCACCCTGTATATAACATTTCGGTTAAACTACATGAAAGCTCTTGCTCTCACTACTTGATAAAGTTGCTAAATTTTTTTTTCACTACGAGTCAATAGTGGGCCACAATGTGGCCCACGGGTTGCAGGTTGGACATCCCTGAATTAGAGTCAATGGAAACGATTTTAAATTTCTTTTAGGTTGCTTTAATTTTAACTGTACTAACCAGTAACTAAGATAATATTCGTAATACAGTACTGGTATATAATATATTATGCTAATTTTAATCAAGCTCCCAATCGTAAAACCGACCAACTACAATTAAATACAACTGCAGCTACAAAAATACAGCCGAATCTTCATCACAAAAAACATTATTGCACTGTTGTAATAATAAATCAACTTTATAAGCATAAGTAAATTTTACGCCATACCTTTTTTGGATACTACCAAATGTGGCTCTAGTGGTTCAGATATGCATAGAACAGGGTAACTTTCATCATTTTGATTGAAAAAAGTTTCTTCAAATAAAATTGTTGAAGTATGACAAGATTCAACATTCAACACAAGATTTTCATTTCGTTTGTCGTACGAAGGTTGATTGAAATTGTAACTGAAGCCTTTGATGCAAAGAATTTTGGAACCTCGAATGATGATTTCCTAAGCGAAATTATAAGTCATCATGAACAGTCATTAGCCTACCTTTCCTAAGACATGGCAGTAAAATAAGAGCTCAAAATTTCCTAAAACTGGAGCCACATACACGACACGCCTAAGGAGCAGATGTCTTTTCCACATGCATAAGAATGCACACTTGAGTAATGGTACTGGAAAGGAGCTTCATGCAGAAGCCACTCAAAATGTATTTGCGTCTAAGTAATATAGGCTAACCATTTTTAATGCAAACTGTTTACATTGAACAATTAGAAGGCCAAATATCAAAAACTATGCTGCAGCTTACCAATTAACTAAATTATCTAGCAAGCTAAGTATATAGCTAAATATAATCTAAATATATATACCGGTAATCTAAATATATATAGCTAAATATAATCCAATTGGTATATACATAATGCAACACCAATATATTTTTAAGTTCCAGTAATTGCCATACTTTTCCATTGTATGTTATATATTTGTTGTCCTGTTCTAACTGAGCCTGGGAACCATCTGACGCATAAACCATCACAGGTTTTAGAATGTGACTTTCAAAACTTTTCTGGGAAAACAAATCGCCATCCTCAATTGTACTTTTCCATGAACCAATACGTGGAATGCAAATCTGACAAAAGTGATTTTACATTTAAGTCAATAAGAGAAAGCAGAAAGTGCAGAGGCAAAGCTGAAAACCATATTTCTGCTTGAAATGTTCTACAAGAAAATTATAAATTTACTTTATGGTAATAAAACCGGTTGTTAGCTCAGTCATTAAACGCACTTAAAAAACCATCGGTGCAGGTTTGGGTTTTCATTCCCAGGCCAGTCAAATCTAGACACAGTATCACCAGCGGTTTGCCACTGTTGCAATGTTTCTGCAGAGCTGAGTAGCCCATTTGCCTGTTTGCTAAGCCGCGGAGATGCGTCCCACCACTCGTTTACACGCTTTGGCGTAATATCATGAATAAAGATTTGACTTTTTTTACTTTATTGTGACACCAATATTTTCAAGCAATTCAGGTTTTGGCTACAGCTTTAGCACAAGTTTAGCTAAAACTCTGGGAAGGACACAAACTTACCAATACCATAGTATTTAACTAGGTGTTATTTGTTATTGTTGAGGTGACAAATGGACTAGAAATTCTTTGAGTACAAACAATAAACCAAATTTTTTGATATGCTGTTAAAGTTTAAAGAGCTTATTGTTTGTTGGGTGATAATGATACCACATAAATTTTACAAATGTTAAAATATGCAGGAAAGGCAAAGTCACAAGTGAGAGATTGCGCAGTACTAATTGCTTACGTCCATGAGAATATGGTGCGATCATCAAATTTGCAACCTCCAACCGGTACATTCTTAGCACATAGGTCTAGCATGAAAAAACAAACACATGAATGATGGTGATTAGTGTACTGTGTAAACCAGTGTTCCCTCTTGGATTTGGACTAGTGCGAATTTGCCCAAATGATAAATTCATCGAAATTTTTGCCCAACAATTTTGCAACTTTGAGGATCCCTTTTACAAATTTTTTGCATTTAATTTGCTTTTCCAAGATACAAGTTACAGTCTTGCATTAAAATATTCAAGTTTTTTGTTTAAGTTTTTCAGTTTTGCATTTTATAATATTAATTTCTGGTTCAAAATCAGTAAAATTTGCCCAAAAATTTCGCATTTTTCTCAAATTTCTCACTCTAGAGGGAACACTGGTGTAAACATCAAAAACAATCTGCTAAAGCACTTCAAATCTGTATTAGAAAACTATTACCGATATAAAAAGCTCTGTGATTTAAATCTAAAACAACTTGGCATATGCTGTCTATTATATATATTAATTCACAAACGACTTTGTCCTAATCAAGGTATGCAAATACAAACTACCCCCAGTAATCTTGCATATCAAATTCTCAGTAATAAATATGAACAAAATTTGTAGTAAAATCATGATAGTTTCAGCAGAAATGAACTGAAATGCTCTTACCATCCATCTTTCATTAGTTGCTCTGAGAAACAGATCTTGATGCTTTTCACACAATGTATTGTACCACTTGTTTTCTGTAAGATCTTCGTCATAATCCATTTTAAAAAATCAGATTAAGTATGGCAGGCGTAATGAGACATTAACCAGTTAACCAAGAATCAGTCAATCTTGCTACAAAGTTAAACTATCCGAGCAGCATATAGACCAACCCTGAACCTGCTTACTCAACACATTTGAAATAGGCAGTGTCTAGCACTCTACACATGAAGATTGGTGGCCTTTTTCTTTTACAATTGTTCTTTGTACACACCAACCCCTAAGTTATGTACGTACATTAACTTTAGATCCAGATCTCTAACTCCATCCCCAATATCCCACCCCCCCTAACAGCATAACTGTACTGTAATACCCCTAGTGCAATATTTGAAGTTACTGCTCATCACATCATACCAGCGTGACACTAAAGTCATGTGCATGTAAAGAAACAAACAAGCAGTCTGGTGCAGCAAAGTTTCGATAATGGAAACTGGGATGGTCCTCTAGACTATGCTCTAGAGGGCTACTGTTCACAGTTCTAGACACTTCCTTTGAAACAAATCAGAAAATGTGACGAAGAGCATTGTTTTTTTTTTTTAATTTTTCTTCTCCCATCTTCTACCTGCACAGCTGCAGGCTATCACTTGATCACGTTATTTGTTTTCTTGCCTCTTTCTATTTTTTGTACCAGTAGCCTACAGGGTGGTAGACTAAACAACCTATAGGGGTGTAGACCAAGTATGTCCTTCATCTTAAGGCACTCTTAGCAGAGAAGAAGTTGCAGAAATAAAACACCGTAATATAATATGTTAGGATGTATGCCTACAGCTACCGTACCGATACGGCGATACCACATATAGTAAAAACTACCGGTATGGTACTAGTCTAGACCTGAGTCATTAGTTAACTTTTTATTTAGTAGCATATTTATCCTCCTATCACGAGAAAGCCATCAATGCACTATACAAGCTCGCTTACGAGTTGCCAGCCATCTGTCTACCACACCAAGATGGGGGAATCCCGCTAAGTGCCTTTCCCAACGGCACAACAAGTAAACTTGCCGGCTTGTTCTCCACACTGTCCCTTCAATGCTGAGCGTCAAGCAGGCAAGCTGTGAATACCAATTTTAAAGTCATTAGTTTGACTCGACTCGGAATCAAACCCGAGTCTACAGCTCAAGAGACAGACGCTCTATACCACTCGGCCATCTGAGCTATAACTGTTTACGAGAGTCTGCGTAAGACTACACTGCCGAAACCAGCATACAAAGGAAACAACTGCTTTGCCTAAAAAAGCAAACATGAGACACTAGAAAAAGTACAGAGATGAATGCAACCTTACTCCACCGTCAACACTCTGCAACTGGGAATATTCAGCAATCAGCAGGGAATGAGCGAATCCCGTGATGAGTACGTGACTAAATATCCGACACCGGCTTTTTAACAATCAATTCAATGCGACCGATGCGTCTGCACAAAATGCAATTAAGGTGTGTTTACACAGAATACGATGAAATTTTTCGTACGTACAGTGACGTAGGCTGCGAAACTGTTACAGGTTATGACGTAAAGCTACGTCACTATCCGCGGCATTCTAGAATACAATCGTTAGAGGCTTTGCAAAACAACCGCTAGGAAGCAAAACTGTTTAGGTTTGAATTGTGTGAAAGATATTTTCGTCAACTGCTTACGTCAAAAATCTCATGACACTTCGTACGACAGCAAATCGGGCTAAAATCGCATTTAGTGTAAACAGACCTTAAGATTTTTCGTGCGTAAAGCGTAAAGGTCTGTTTACACTTAATGCGATTTCAGTCCGATTGGCTGTCGTACGAAGTTTCATCAGATTTTTGACGTAAGCAGTTGACGAAAATATTTTTTACACAATACAAACCCAAACAGTTTTGCTTCCTACCAGTTGTTTTGGGAAGCCCCTAACGACTGTATTCTAGAATGCCGCGGATAGTGACGTAGCTTTACGTCATAACCTCTAACAGTTTCGTAACCTACGTCACTGTACGTACGAAAAATTTCATCGTATTCTGTGTAAACAGTCTATAACACACCTTTGAACAGAATACAATGCGGTTTTTCTTACATAACGTAACGTAGGCTGCGAAACAATTGAAAGTTAATGACGTAAAGCTACCTCACTTTGTGCGGTATACTAGAAAACAATCGTAAGGTGGGGTGTGCAAAGTAAAAAATTTTTACCGGGGGGATGTTTTTGTCAACAATTTTGTCGGAATTCTGAACCCAAATAACAAGACAAGACAATGTTGCAAAAATGTATTTATTGTTCATGGGGCGATGTCATTGGTCAATGACCAAACCGGAGCGGATCCAGAAAGTTTTGGTGGGGGGGATGTGATTTTAAATTAGGTTGAATGTTAACTACATACAAAGACGTTTAGACCCCGGGCGTAAATAAGCCCTTTCAAAATGCTTTGTGTCAGGGGCGCATTCAGAATTTTTTTCGGGGAAAGGGTACCAAATTTCGTCACTTTTTTAAGCGCAGTTTTTTCCCGGCAGAGTTATTTTAAGCAGCTTAAGTACGTAACAAAAACGACTCTAGGGGGGGTCTGGGGGCATGCTACCCCGGAAAATTTTTGAAAATTTGCCTACTATAATGGTCATTTTAGCGCTTTTCGAACAATTTTCAGGCAAAGTTTGTTCATATTTTTGGCCCCTAACTTTGAGTGCTTCATCAAATTTGATGCATTTTTTAAGCACATATGCAGTTTCGATTATGCGTGCTTAAGGCGACTAAGGATTATTGTTATGAAAAGGGGTGCAAATCTATGTTGAGGATTGGGGGAGATGATTTAGCAAAATCGACCATTTTTTGATATTGGGGGGATGATTTAGCAAAATTGACACAAATGCAGATGTCCAATTTTTTGCTCTCAATGAAGTGAAGACCAAAAAAAAGGTCATAATGTTCCCAGATGCCCATTTTTTTGCCCAAAATGAAGTGAAGACCAAAAAAAGGTCATCATCATCACCTTCGCTGATGCCCAGTTTTGGGACATAAAAATATTCGGGGGGGATGCTGCCGGATTGTTGGGGGGATACATCCCTCCATGGATTTGCACCAATGGTTATGAAGAGGTTTGAAATTATAGAAAAACTTTATTTATTTACAGCATTGTTGAAAATGGCTGGTGGGGGAATGCATCCCCCACATCTCTCCCCTGGATCCGCCCCTGTGACCAAATTAAACAGTGGCGGAAGGCGTACTGCGTGTTTGCGTACCACCAGAATCATGAACAAAAATTATCAACGGGAGAATTTCGAAAACTTCATTAACTTTGTTTTAGGCAGTTTTTTTGTTTTATAAATGAAGCAAGTTTTTTTGGGGGAGAGCAGTAAGCTACCTTAGCGGGGTTCGAGGCCGAGCCCCCGAAACCAAATCATTATACAAGCATGAAGCCCGCTAATCATGCTTGAGCGATGACGCACTGTGAATGAAAGAATGATGCAATGATCATGATCAATGTTCGACAAAGCGAGCAATTTCCTCATACCGGCAATACAGAATGACAACTCAAGAAATGAAGAAGATCAAGAAGCAATATTAATTATATATGAACCAATCAACCGAACAAATAACATTTTTGTCCCTATCATGATTACAAAATTGTTTTTTGCTTTACACTGCTGGATAAATGCTTTTACGAATTAATGCTTTCATAAATGATACGATCAACAATTGTGGTAACCATTTAAATCATGTCTCTGTTACTATTTCTTGAAACCGTTGGTCTGAATATGATAGCACAGCGACTAGCCGCTTTCAATTTCTTCTATCGGACACGATTTCACTAACACACACAATTTCACAGCACAAACATTCACACTCGACATACCGGTATCGCCTCTTGATATGACCGACGAATTAGATAGCATTTTTTTTACTCAATATGTTTTTTTTATTCTCAATAAGTTTTTTACTCTATTGCTTATTAAAAACCAACTGCATGAAATAAACTCAGCTGACTATCTTAATTTCAAACTGATGATTCCAACAACCGCCTGGTTATTTCTACTGATCTTGCATTGATTACGCTACGTCTGAATATTTTCTATCTGAATTACCCTATAGGCCTTCTCCGTTTCATATGTGTACGACCCCAATCTGTGTAGGCCTGAATAATTTGTTTTTCAATCATTTGCCGCATGGCTTGCAATTTTTTTGGCAACCTAGGGGAGAATGTAGTGGTATTAATGTACCTTAACCCACTGCATAATTCATATTGTGTGAGAACGGATATTGCTTAAATTATGATTCGTTAAATTTTACATACTCTTGCTTAAATTATGATTTATTTAATTTCGCACACTCTTCTTCCCATGAACAAGCAGGAAACAGCATCTCTATAAATATAGACCTCTTATTCTATCATCCAAAACACACATAGCCTACTGGAATTCTGTTTAACAATATCGTTGTTGCGTTGTGCTGTATCACTTAAATAAATAGAGCTCTGAGATCAATTTCAACTGGAATCAGATCGCGTGCTGCTACATTTGGTGACCCCTACATTCGCTATACTGCTACAGCCTATAGCATTTTCTTAATTCATACTCTCAATCTCAAATATAATCTAAAAAAGTTTGGGAACCGCTGCTGTAACATATTCTTAATGCTTTTACCAATGCTTGTAAAACACAGCTACACGTATAAAAAACATTTAACTTCTTTCGGTACTTATCACTGGGGGGGGGGGGGACATGTCCCTCATTCCCCCTTACTTCGCACACTGGTAAGGTATTTTGCAGAACAGCCGTTTGCAAAAGCAAAACTGCTTGGGTTCGAATTGCGCGGAAGATATTTTCTTTAACTGCTTACGTCAAAAATTGGATAAGTTTTCGTACGACCACAAATTGGATTTAAAATCACATTCACTAAATGAGATTTTAGTCAGAATTGTTGTATGAAATTTCACAAGATTTTTGACGTAAGCAGTTGACGAAAATATCTTTCACACAATTCGAACCCAAACAATTTTGCTTTTTACCGGTTGTTTTGCGAAGCATCTTACGATTGTATTCTAGAATGCCACGCGAAGTGATGTAGCTTTACGTCACAACCTCTAACTGCTTTGTAGCTTACGTCACTGTACGTTCAAAAAATGTCATCGTATTCTGTGTAAACACATCTTTACACATAGCATGCAATGCGACGATGTTCTAGAGCAGGGGTTCTTCACCGGGGGTGAATTTACCCCCTGAAGGTAAATTTTGCCTTCCGAGGGGGTAATTTTTCGGAAGTATAAACTAAAACCAACTTCAATTTTTAGTATTAAAAAGGTGTAAGTGTTGCACTAGGGGTAAATTACACTTTTTTCAGTCGGCAATGGGTAAAGAATACAGAAAACGTTAAGAACCCATGTCCTAGAGAATATTCAAGAAAAGAAATACTCGAACCATTTAGGGTCTGTTTACACTACATGCGATTCTATTCCGATTTATTGTTGTTGTACGAAATTTCATCGAAATTTTGACGTAAGTAATTCGCGGAAATATCTTCCACACAATTTGAACTCAAATAATTTTGCTTTCTATCAGTTGTTTAACGGAGCATCTTAAGACTGTCTCCTAGAATGCCGCGCAAAGTGGCGTAATTTTATTTCACAACCTCTGACTTAGGGCTGGACAAACTACGGTCTGTGGGCCGCATGCGGCCTGCGAGAACATTTTATGCGGCTGGCGAGCACTTTTATAAATATAAACTCCTACCGTGAATCAAGCCGAAGACCTTTTTTTTGCTCTTTTCTGATTTATGTGGAAATAGGACACCTGAGGGCGTGTTGACTTTTATTTGCTCTACCAATCAGTGAGGTCCTCGGCTTCAAAGTTTTTTAAAATGTGGCCCTTCGTGTGAAAAGTTTGCCCTCTCCTGCTCCAACTGTTTCGTAGCCTACGTCACTTTTCGTAAGAAAAATCGCATCGTATTCTGCGTCAACACACCTTAAGGCATACAAAAATAAGAGAAAAAAAGACGAGAAAAAGACAGCGTGCGCTTGGCGGTTACACCTTACCTCTAACCTGATGAGAATCTTAGGGTTCACAAAAACACAAAACGATTTCTCGTTTGGTACGTAAACAGTCAGGTACTGATGACGGAGACGCGCGTAGAAGAAATTATTACCGTACTTTGCATGGTTTTGTAGAAAAGGTTAGTTTTGGAAGCTACCGTACAGTAATTAGCCCGACAAAACACTGGATGGAAAACAAAACAAGAATTAGGACTTGGAACTCGGCAGTCAGGTAGTTTATTTCGGTCAATTTCGTACTGGTACATTGAAAATCGAATAAAATATCGTGCGACCGCAAAAATTGATCGAATGGACCATTGAATGAGTAGGCCTACGTGTTTTTGATGAAGCTTTGGTGTTTGCTTAGCTGCGAATCTGCTGTTCTTAACTCGCAGCTATTTCATAAACTGGATTATTCGAATTAAAAATGGACAATTTAAACAAAGCATTTCGATCTAGAGCTAGGATTATGGTCCGAGATTAAAGGAGGGACATAATATCTTTTGCCCCCCCACACTTTTTGTTGCCAAAATACATAGCATTTATCGATATACAATCACACGTATAGCATGTCACACCGTTACTAGAGGCGTAAAAAATTTCCAAAGCAAAGCTTCGCTAACAAGCCGCCTTGTGTATTGATATCAGTGATACGGCGAAGGTCTTTAATTGGTCTAAGACCATATTTTTAAGGTGCATTAAGATATACTAATCAAAATATCTAGTCAAGATATAGCCGAAGAATTTGTGAAAGCCAATAAGTACGTCAACGAGGGAAATGCAGCGTGTTTGGCAAATTTTAGGCACCAGCAGAAGTTCGCTTGCAGCTTAAAAGTTTATATAATTGCTAATGAATGGTGGCCTCTTCCTTACCTATTTTTATGACTCATACTTGATAATTCCATGTTTCACTGATTATATTTCACTGTAAAAAATTTTGGGTAATCGCATTGCCCAATTTTGGGCAAATGTTTGCATTACCCAAAAAAAACGGTCAAAAACCCAATTTTTTTTGGGTATGATAAGCAAAAACCCAAAGTCGATTTTGGGTTCTGCATGACCCAAAGCACAACATTGGGTATAAACAATTGTGTCCCAAGTAAATTGGGTTAAAAACTGTATACCCAAAAATAAATTTTGGGTAATCGTTTTTGCAAATATTAATTTGGGTAATGTGGTAGCAAACCCAAATTTAATTTTTGGGTGAGTGTTATGACTATTGTTTTGGGTCAATGGATTTTAAACCCATTAATTTTTTTTGGGAAATAATTCCTGAAATAATAACTTGTGTATATTGTTTTTAAAGCCAAAAAAATTTTTGGGAAAATGTTAAATAACTTATTTTGGGAAAGTGAATTTTAAAACTAAGATCTTTGGGGAAAATTTTTAGATAATAGATTGGTTTTAAACTCAAAAAACGGGTTGCACTTTAAGCAATTCTTAGTTTAGGAAACATTGAGTGCAAAACCCAACTGTTTCATATAGCACTCGATGAGTTTTCATACGGCCCGCGCTTGTTGCTGCTAAATGTATTATTTTTGGCCTACAAGCACATGTAAAGTTAGATAGCCTGTCCAATCTAACTGGAGGTTGCTTTTTTACGCTGTAAATGCGACAAGACTATCTGATTGAGACGACAAAAACCGGCGAGAAAAGTTTAAAGCATTATTACGTCATAATTGCAACAGAAACCATTTTTGTTACGAAGAGCAGCAAAACACATAGAACCACAAAAGACTATTAGCCTTCGGGTACTTTACATTATGAAATTTGTTCCTCTTGGAGAAAACTTTGGCGCCCCTGGTCTAAGGCCAACCACCAAAAACCTTACATGCTTTATCTAAGTTGATCATTTGGTCTGTAGGATAATCGAGCCGTCTAAAAATTTTCTGAGATTTATCTGCGTGTTTGGCAGATATTGGAGCTGGGCAAGCCATCTTAAATTTTTATAGCATTTATCTACGGGCATTGGTGAATGTTGCTACATTAGCAAAACGGAAAGCCGGAAGCCATAGTAGTCCGCGATTTATTGCTTTTCAAGGCCTTACCACGCGCATGCGCTTAAATTTTGCTTAGACGTAAATGCTAAGCATTATAAACTAGCATTTGTGTAGCTGTTTTGCTTGATGAAACAGAATGCGTCATCTACCCCAAATTGATGTAGGCCTAGTTAAATTTTGCAGTATATTTCCACTTGAAATAAAACCGATGACAACCCCAATTCCACAAGTCATTTAATAAGCTATTGTTGTCTTTTTTCTCACTACTTATGCTATAGCAATTTTAAGTTACATACCTGTGTCTAGTCATTTTAATTTCAAGTTCAACATTATTATGATAGACAGTTGCGCAAGCGGCTAACCTTCACTCTACCGCATAAACCAAACAACCTAAGCTTTCAACTTGCAGTATACCATCGTTTGTCAGCGTAATTTATTAATTTTGCTGGCAGACTTTAATAATAATTAAATGTGCATGATGTAATTCATCATTCTAATAAAATAGCACTTTTCAGAAATTAATTAAATTTTACTTTACGCTTCAATAAACTTTACGGTTTAGTGATCAGCGCAATCAGTGAGCGCCAAAATAATCGAAATTCGAATTAGATGATGCGTCGGAACTGAAGTTGCTGCTTCTCGCTGGAGTAAAAAGCTAATTTAAAATCTAAAGGTTCCGGTAACGACTTAGGTAGGCTATGTAGACACAATGATTTTAAAGTTATCTGCAGATTCATGTGTTCAACTTGCTGAAGTGAGCTATCATAGTATCAGTATCTACAGATTTGGAAATGCTGCGAAGACCACAAGTACTAGTAGTCCGCAGGTCTTTTTATTACTAGCTACTAGACTTAAGACCTAGCTGCCTAGTCAGATGTCAGTAAGTTACTGGTTGCGCATGCTTCTTTTAGGTCTGCTAATGGCGGGATAGAAAATTAAAACAACTTGTTTTTTGACGAACTTTTATATAATTTGAATTTGGAAAAGCTTATCAGAAGGCAAAAAAAAATTTCAAGGTCTACTGGTACTGACCCTTTTCAGTGATTCTTAACTCCCAGAGTGCACTAGTACAGGTACGGAGGAATGGTAGAACTGGAGATTGGAGTGACTACAGTTCAAATTTAGAGTTGTTAAGCTGGGTTTACATAAGCTAAAAAAATTGTGCAAAACAGTGAGAAGCTGAGCTTTTATTTTATAGGCCTAATGTCATGCAACTTGGCTTTGCTAGTTGAGCAAAGTGGAGCCAAGCTTCATTGCAAGCTTCAAAGAACAAACAATGCTCAGCTCTGCTCCATTGACGTTTTTTTGTTCGTGTAAACCCACTATTAGTAGTTGCAAGTTGGACCATTAGAGGTTGGAGTTGATAAAAGTTTTGGGGAAATCTGAAGCTGAGTTGATCTGAGAAAAATGAGTCAATCTAAATGAGCCTCCATGTGGAGAAAACCGATTTGGAAACGAACAGCTCAGATGGCCGAGTGGTATGGAGCGTCTGTCTCTTGAGCTGTAGACTCGGGTTTGATTCCGAGTCGGGTCAAACCAATGACTTTAAAATAGGTATTCACAGCTTCCCTGCTTGATGCTCAGCATTGAAGGGACAGTGTGGAGAACAAGCCGGCAAGTTTACTTGTTGTGCCGTTGGGAAAGGCACTTAGCGGGATTCCCCCATCTTGGTGTGGTAGACAGATGGCTGGCAACTCCTAAGCGAGCTCGTACAGCGCATTGATCGCTTTCTCGTGATAGGAGGATAAATATGCAACTAACTAACTAACACTGCTGCCACTTCCCAATTTTATGTTAAAGTACCACAATACCCATTACACTGATACTGGTATGGATCTTGCTTATCCAAAGTGTTGACTGGATATATAAGCAATCAAATAGCTTGCAATGTACATTTATTGATGTAAAAACATAGTCAATTTCAGAATTAGAGAATGGGCCTAGCAGTCATGTTATATAGCTGATGCTTCATGCTGTTAATGTGATGTATGTACAACTACTGTGTCGAATTGTCATTGAAGTTTCTGATCATCAATTCATCATAACATGTATTTACCTTTGTGTGTGAAACCAAAACAGACATGCAACGAATCAAGGTAAGTGACTGATAAACAGTAAACATTATGCATGTTGTGTTGTAAATGCTAAGGCATTATGTAATGCTTCACACTAATAACTGATTGTATATGATACCCAGTTTTGTTAGGCATCCATGTGGCAGTGATAAACATTTAAATTGTTTTGTGAAACAGTCAAAAATGTGCCATCATATATTTAAAATATTGACAGAAGAGCAGTTCAAACTTTTTCTCGATATGCCATGCACATCAATACGAATATGAGAATGTTACCAATCAAGTGCATTGTGATTATTCTACTTCATACTGCTATTTATAAGTTTTTGCCTACCTAAGGCGCTTTAACCAATAGGCCCGGTATGCAACTCATAGAAAGTGACACGTGATTATGTAGTGAGTGGTTTCATGATTTTACGTATGCAATAAGCAGTAAAATCAAAGAACTTGGTGCAAAAAATATGGCTTGACATGCACTGCATTGCTCCCTGCAGCTGTGTGTTAGAAACTTGTTATGATAGTATACTACTCTTTCAGTTTTATTATGTAAAGTTAAAGCAGTGGTGATGACACATGGGCAACATGCATATAAAATAATTCACAGTGGATTATTTTTGCATCAACCTCTTTGTTTCATGAAAATCAGCAAACTTATTTTGTGACAATTACAGGTCAGCATAATTTGATGCTAGTCAAGCTGTTGCATGTTGTTTTCTGTGTCTTTGATAAAAAATTATTATTAAATCAAGTAATGTGGCGTTAATGAACTTTGTTGATTGGAAATTTGAAATAATGTTTAAAATTTGAAAAGGCTATAGACTGGCTAAATTTTTTGTAGCTGTTGTTCCTGTTACTAAAAATGATCAAACCTCAATTAGCAGTTTTTATCCAATGGTTTTTATTGGGTAAAGAAATTAAAAATGTAATTCCACATAAGCAAGCCTGCTCCAAGCAAGTGGTTTATTGCTAAACGTTTTTGTGAAGTTTCAGAAATTGATTGTTTGGTACAGTTAAACCTAAATGATAATTATTTAGTTGGGATGCAAAGGTGTGAACAACCTAAAGACTGCCATGGTAGCCCATGCTAAGGTTTTTATGTGCTTAACGCTAAGAAAGCATAAATTATAAAGCGCTAGAGTCCTTGTTTGCTTGTCTGTTATTTAAGACAAACTCTATGGCATTGGTTTACTTTGCCTGTCTATAACGCGCAAAGGTTTTCATCAACGCATAAAACTGTTCAGTTCCAAAAGACCTGTTCGCACTGTAGATAGGAGTAAATAATAATTTGGTTTGAAACGCTATATGTCTTGTTATTACCATATTGCTTCACGCTACAATAAAACCGAATTGTCTCTTTTGTTCTATATCTAAGACACCCCATCACTCGAACTGCTGAAGATTTGACCTTAAATGAAAGCCTACCAAAGCAGATACGCGGGCTCTCCAGTTTGCTTTTTCTTACCCAGTCATTCCAAACTGTTTTTCATAGTTGAAATTTAACAAAAGCACTGCTGGACATAAGCCCAAGTTTAAACGGTTTCTCTCAAATACTGCAATTTATATAATCTGATGGAAATTTTCATTTTCATCATGCGCTTTTCTGGCTCATTATTTATATACAATATTTGGGCTTACAATTGCTCCATCTTTTTAGGGAATTCTGCGAAGAATGTGCATCGAAACACTAAATTCTGCAGACAGTTGATGCTATCTAATGCGTCCTGAATAGCACAAAAGGCTTGAATGAAAGCGAACGGAAAAAACAATTGAGACAAATGGTAAAATAAAAACTTCTCAGATGCATAATATGCGAAAACAGACGTTTTAGGGGGAAAACTTTGAACTGATAACTTGTCGAATTTATTCCAAAGAAGTGTGTTGCTGCTTACCGATTGTATAACATTTGCACTAAACATTGTTTGCCCGTCTTTGTTTCCTGTGTTCTATTCTAACGTATGGGTGTCATGTTTTTTTAGCCTATTTTGTTTGGTTAGTTTTTATGCAACATCATGACTGTGGCTGGTTGCTTATTGACATAATTTTGCTTCAGCGGAATATCTGACTGACATAACGTAAATATAATTAGGCATAGTCGAAACCTTCGTGACACAAGCTCTTGGTTATGGTTGAGAGCTACTGTAATTGCCTTTTAACATCTTGTTAAACTTGATTGCTGCTAACCTTGTTTTTGTGAGCGCACAATAGTTTGCACTTAAAGTGCACACTAAATTGTTGATAATAACTGAAATTAATTAATTTTATGTATCATAATACTTCATTATTTTGTATCTTTGCAAAAGCATTATTTTGTATTGTCTCTGCGTATGCACTTCATTTTTTATTCTTTGAGTAGCATACTGTAACTGCTCCGTATCTATGATTGTTTATGTTTTTACATACATTTGTGAGTTAAAAATGCTTGGGTTTGCATATGGTTGTGGCAGATTTCTATTTGTGCTTGCAGGAATTGGTTACTTGCAATTCTCATTTAAATTGAGGTCATAATCGCATAATATTTACATCGTTTGGATCAGTTTTATTTATAATCGCTTCATATGTGAACCTAAACATGTTCAAATAATCAATGCTGTTATTTGTTGAACATTTAATTTGTACCTATTTCTTTTGACAATATAAAGCATTATTGCAATATTTTGTTGTGCATTTCTTGTGAACCCTCCATTATTAAGTGATTATGACGACTGTTGTGATTACGAGTTAAGCAAAAACGCATTCACAAATATTAATCGGAAAACCCAAATCTGAGAATTGGGCTTTTTTCCTTAGCTAAAAGCTTTTGGGACAAAGCGCCCAAATTTTCAGCTTGGGTATTAATTACCCAATTTTCTTGATCTACAAGATTTAAGGTTAAACACCCAAATTGAAAATTTGGGTCGTTATTACCCAAGTTGACAAATTGGGTTTCTCAGCCTTCGAGCCCAAAATTTTCAATTAGGTTTAAAGACCCAAGTTTGTAGTTTGGGTCAAGTTACCCACTGTACTTGGGTTATGGATATTGGGTTAACAAACCCAACTTTGTAAATTGGGTCGTTATTACCCAAGTTGGCAAATTGGGTTTCTCAGCCTTCGAGCCCAAAATGATAACCCAAGTTTTTTGGGTCTACGTTACCCAATTTGATTTACAGTGTTGTATCAACGAATACCAGTAGTCCGGTGCTCAATTGTGTTAACTTTCAGTCTCTATCAACTGTGTTAACTTTCAGAGAGCTTTTAATTCACGGAATGTGTTATGTTCATATGTACAGGAGAGGCGTGCCCAGAAATTTGAAAAGTGGGGGCGCAATTTCCTGTTTCCGTTTCCACTGAAAATATCGATAAAGACCAAAACAAAGGGCTTCACCTCTTTCGACGTCCGATTTACCCCCCAAAATTAAGTGAAGACCAAAAAAAAAGGTCAATACGTCCTCAGATGTCCTGTTTCCACTGTTCCGCTGACTGGAGATATATATATCAGCTTATATTTCAGCGGGGGAGGGGGGGCGCGGACCCAGCGGAATCCCCCCTCCCGGGAACGCCCCTGTATAGCATTTTCTTTTGATATTCGTTGTTTTTTGTTGAATAAATACTGTAATTTATATTCATATAAGTACTGGTACTTCAAATTTTTTCTGTGCTCTGAAAGTGGCCGTATAAGCAAATTTCGTTTGGTACGGTACATTATTGATCCTATACCTTGTTGTGATAAAGAGCATTATATCCATCTCACTTTTACTTCATCAGCTTTCCTTTTTTCGCAAATAATGAATTTTTAGTTTTTATTCATCTTTTGATTTGATGTTCCTAATTGACGCAAAAGCACAACAGTAATTTTTATGTGACTCGAGGTAAAAGTTGCTGTCGCGTTTTCTAGTTAAGGCGAATAAAACGCGCTCTAGCTGAGACCTCGAGTGGCGTGACAATCGCTGTTTCAAGTTGTGCTTTTAAAGGTTCATGTACGTCAGTGGTTGTTAACCTGGGCGCTACGGCCCCCTTGTGGGCGCTGTTAACTTTTAGAGGGGCGGAAATACTCAGGGAGCGCTATGGGAAACGTTGCATTCAGAAGATGTAAACATATTTTGAGTCATGATCAATATATGCAGTTATGCACGTGCTCTGCACATCTCTATAGACCTGTTAGCCCATGGCTGGAAAAGAAAAGTAGGGACTTCTGCGGACGTGATGGCCTTTTTTTAACTCCTCACTGTTTTTTAGTGGAAAATAGGACGTCAGCGGATGTGATGACTTTTTTTTAATTTTTTTACTCTTCACTGATTTTTAGAGGAAAATAGGACATCTAGGCGGCAGACTAAGGAAACCTCGGAAAAGGGCCCTGGGGGAAAAAAGGTTAAAAACCACTGATGTACGTCAACGTGGCAAACAAAATGGAAAAGTTGAGTAAAAATACAATAATTTCCGAAAAATGGAAAGCCGATGAGGCAAAAATCAGTTGGACATATTGTCTTTTTCGTAACAAACGCAAGATGAGCGATCAATAAACTCACAAAATATAAAATTGCCTTTGCAGGCATTTCAACTTAGGACTACATAATCAACGTCAGCGTTCTATAGTACCGGTAGTGTGCAAGTGACATACTTCTGTCAAGAGCATGTATAATACAGCCTATCAAACAAAATTTGTCCCCCTCACTTTTTAAAACCAAACTCGGTCCATGGCTAGGACGGAGGGCTAAAGAATCTTACAGTTCAGTTGCAAAAATATTACAAACATTAACAAAATGAGCGAGCAGTAACCTAATACGAGGGCATTTTGCTATTATATAAAAGCGTTACCTCAAACTTTAAAATATTTCGATAAGACTTATAATGTTTATTGATTGTGCGGAAACCCTCCGACTATGTTTAGGCAAATAAACAGTGACGTAGCAAGAAGGGGGGGGGGGCGGCATTTTGCGTAAGCTTTATATTAATTATGTTAAACAACAATTACTATGCTATGTCTCTTATTTGCTAATCGTAAATCATCTTACTGTGTTGCCCAATGCCCAGGTGCAAAGTTGCGGAAATGGGTCCGGCCATCTCGTTTACGCTGCGGTGTATTCCCGCGAGTAGCCTACCATAAAGATTTGATTTTACTGTTCATTATGTCATAATTGCGTACTGTTTTCTTCTTCGTCTTTGCACTATTTGAATCGCTCAGCGCGAATGCAGTATAGGCACTACTAGGCAGTGCTACGCAAGTGATAGTCACAATTTAGGTGAGTCAGACACATAGCCACAAGCAGGGGGGTCGCGGTGCCATGTACCTCCTTCCCTTTGGCCCTGCAATAAGGTGCTAAAACCTAACTTTCAGTCTATGATTTCTCAAACTAATAATAGCTGCAGTCTCCTTTCGCTTATTTAAGCCAAGCTTCTGCTTTTAGACATAAGCTGCGAAAATATTTTTGCGTTGTTCATAGTGCCTGCACTCACTACATGCCCTTCTTTGACAAAAAAGTGTGCTAAAATGAGAGTTGTTTATGTGAAAACCGTAAAAATTCGTTGGCGGCTGGGGGCGTAGCTCCCTTACTTCCTTAATTAGCCTCCGGCAGCTGGGGATTTCACCCCCAGACCCCGGTTGTACCCTTCCCACCTTGCCAAATCCTGGGTGCGCCACAGGTCAGACAGTCCGTGTAAGTCTGTTCTTGTCTTGCAAGCTCAAGTCAGTCGTACAATAATAATGTACAAGTCCGTTTGTTCAATTTAAGGTGGATTTACGCAGAAACCGTAGAAATCGTTTTTGTCCGTTTACGGCCGTAGGTTTTGTAGTAGAACAGAGTCCTACTTTTCGACGTAGGCCTACAGTATTTACGGTTTCTGTGTAAATCCACTTTGAGCAGCTAAAAGAAGGCCACCACACGTTCTGTTTAAAAGAAAGAAAAACGAATGGTAAACCGAGACACTCACCCATAAGCAGCCAATGGTCCTCTTTTGTACCATTTAGATTTAGATCTTAAACTGCTCATGAAAAATGGGCAGAACTTTGAAGTTTTATCGTAAACTGTGTTCAAAATTTCCTATTCTTATCCTGCATTGTGGTTCGTAACTTACTGCAAATGTAGAACGTTTATTTTCTATAATGCAGCCCCAATGATGGGACATAGAAGGAAAGGCAGCAAGGCACAGCCTCTTGATTGAGTCCGTTTCTAACGTCTTAAAGGTTGTGTACAATTCCAATCATATTTCGTGTAGCCTTATCAATTTTATGATCGTTTTAAAGCGGAAAGTTAAGGAAACCGCGAAATCAGTGGCGTAAACACGGGGGTCAAACTTCCTTTAGTTCAGCACAGATGGCACTCTTGTAAGTTTTTAGCCACGTCACATGAATTCTTTAAAAAATGGCACCCCTTTAGCGACAAGAAAGTCTTCAACTGTAATACGATTATACGACTGCGAGTCTACCAAAGAAAATGTTTCTACAGGCCTCATGCCAATGATAGTGATTTAAAGTTTGCGCAGAAAAGATTTTTAAGGAGCATAGGAATTGAGCCATATTTGCGTTATGCTGGTGGGCTACTTATTAAAATTTTTGTTTTGTGTGGTTTTCAAAATCGTTTTGCGAGTTGAGGAAAATGAAGAGCGTGAAAAAAGTAAGCAGCTTTTCGCAAAAAGCAAAAAATGAGAACTGAACAAGAAAAGCGAGACAAAGATGCAATGCTAAAGTTTGTTAGACCAATGTAGAGAACATCACTGGAAACACAAGAGCAAACGGAAGCTTCCGAAATAATTACAGGATCGGCCTTTCCAGCAGCGACGGATGATGTCTTGTCGTCTTGTAGTTTTGCAGAGATCGATGTAGCTTGTGAGGTTGTGCAAGCATCATTTACTCCCGCCGCAAGTTCTGTATCCACCGGCGCCGCAGCTGCAAATGAATTACCGGCTGATGCCACAACTTCTGCATCTACTGATGCGTCGGACTCGCCTTCAGTGGATGCTTCATTTTTCAACAATTTAAGTGACATTGGACGGTGTTACAGCACCAACTTTGTGTTCACGAGGTATCGAACCTGAGTACCTGTAACGGCTCTCAGATCTTTATGATGTTGCGTAATCATTTAGCTTCTTCGTCGATTAGCGACAGAGCGCTTCAAACTGCACTGCAGGTTTTCCGTTGTTATGATGATTGCTCTGAATTCCACCACCTTTTCACGGCTGCTTAAAGCAGTTTCCCCTTTTTTTTTTTTGTTTCTTTAATTTGTTTGTTGTTCTGACTGGCGTGTCAAGTGTTAGATCAAATCGTGTAACGCCGAAGTAAGACGCGAAATTGCTTTGGTTATTTTCAGTTCATTTTTAGTTGGGAAACCTTCAGTTATTTTTTGCCGCCTTACCGTTATATTGCCTCGCCATTCTGGTCGAGTTTTCAGTTTTACTCTGATTTTAATTCAATAAAGTCTCGTCTGAAAAGTTAAGTGCTTTTAAGAAGAAGTCAGATATACTGCCAGGCGGTGAAGGTCCACTGGCTCCCAGTGGACACCGACAATCTGAATATTCCCGTCGTTGTTAACATAAAGAAAAATAACTGTCTATCCCTGAAGAATTGGTCGTCAAGTTCAAGCTCAACAACAACCTATCGCTGCACTTGTCATCGTGCTGCATCAACATTCAAACTCTTGAAGTTTGCTTGCTCTCATCTACTGTCGTCTGGCTTTCATTTTACAAGTGTCCGTTGCTACGGAACTTTGCTTGCCGTTGTGGAACCACCTCGTCGGGGCGGAATTCGTCGTGGACATCCGTTGCCTTTGTTGCTGATCGATTACCTTTCCTGAAGTATCCATCGTCTCGGAGCTTCACCTTACTGCTGTTGTGGACGTCGTCGGGACGGAATTCGTCGTGAACATCCGCTGCCCATTTTCATAGTCACAACTGCTACCCTTGGTCGCATCTTCAACTCCAGTGTTCCATCCTTACACAAGCCTACAAATTCTACCATTGCCATTCGACCGTCGTTTCCGGTGACGAGCTTCAGTTCATTCGTGCTTCCTTCGTTCGAACTGCGTGTCGGTTCCATCGTTGATCTGCAAGTCGGCCCGAGACCGACAAAGGTACTGTACGCGTGAACACTTGGCAGCGTTGTTGTTTTTTGATCAGACAGGTGCACACCTGTCTCTTTTTGATTTTGGCTTGATTAGCATATAACACTTTTTTTACACACTTGAAGTTGTGTATAGTTTGGTTATGGGCACTCGTAGTGATAGTGATACTCGCCCTAACATTGTTGATCCTGCTGGGTTAGTTAACCCTGGTGACGAGGGAAATCGTGAACGATGTTTGTTAGAGCCTACGGGTGTGGGGGCTAGTAACGTGGATATGGGTGGGGCTGGTGTAGCTCCTGATAACGAGCGGGCCTCTGATAAGGTTGGCAGGGTAACAACATCTGGCTCTGGTGCTCAAGGGAATGCCCCACGTAAACTTCAATCTAAACATCGCAAACTAATTTTGGATATAAAGCGCTGCTCAGCGTCGTTGGCTACCTGCAACTCGTACGAGAAATTTCAACAGGAGTCTATAAAATTCAACGCTCTTCATGAAGCTAAAACGTCGTTTCTCTGCGCCTTAAGAGATTTAAAAGATAATGAATTATACGAACAGTTTTCCGAGAGCCTGTTCGATCAATTTAAATTATGCTCGGATTCGTATGTTGTTTGTGAACGACGCTTCAGTCACCAACCTGACAATTTTGATGAGGACGAAACGACCTCGGACTGTGAAGATGACCTTGAACCGTCAGATAGTATCTCGCAAGTT
Organism: Trididemnum miniatum; assembly: GCA_964006365.1. Classification (NCBI taxonomy): domain Eukaryota; kingdom Metazoa; phylum Chordata; class Ascidiacea; order Aplousobranchia; family Didemnidae; genus Trididemnum; species Trididemnum miniatum. The sequence goes on from OZ023244.1 coordinate 16,141,776, forward strand.
ACTAGTCGTTTTACCGTTAATAGTAAATCGTCAATAATACGGCGGATTGAAATAGAGCGTAAAAAAGCTCAACTTGCTAACGAAGAGGAGTTGGCCAAGGCACGTAAAATGAGACTTATGGCCGAAGCCGAGGCACGAATGGCTGAAGCTGAGGCACGAAGAGTTCAGGTCGAAGCCGAGGCACAAAGAGTGCATGCCGAAGCTGAGAATCGTAGAGCATGTCTTCTTGCTGAAGCTGATGAGGCGGAAGCCCTAGCTAAACTTCGCCTTGAAACGGCCAACCTAGAAACTGAAGAAAAACTTATCGCTTATTCGGAACGTGGGTCTTCAGTTGCCACGTTGTCTAAAGCATCGAAAATTAAATCTCGTTGTCGACCACCGGTTGAACGTAATGCCTACAACCCACCTGTCAAAAGTAATAATGCGTATTATCCATGTGCTAAAATTGGTACTTCTAATGCCTGTGCTTCTAAGACACAGCCAGAGAATCCCTTTAATGGAATTTGTGCGCGACTTCAAAGGCCTCTGCCATCTCACTTAATCCAACAAAAAGAAATGCCCGACACTAAACCCTATTGTGTCAATGATAACTCTGCTAGTCTGGGTTTAGATGGTCATAAACGTCAAAACGCCATTAAGTGTTTCGACTCAGAACAGGTGGGACCTGTCGATATTAAGAACCTTAATCGGGACGCTTGTGAAACGCCAGTGGCACCTGCGCTAATTGCTTCTCGTCCTAACACTCAGTTTAAAACTTCTATGGGGCCCGAACCCAGGTTGCAAACACAGGACTTTAATACTTCTAATGCTCAAATTAATTGGCACACGTATCTTGATCGGCAAGGCAGGAACGAATACATTACCTTGGCCGCACAGATAGCTTACGATGGAAATAATATTGCGTTTATCTTTTATGAGAACCAGATTCGGCGTCTTATGGACGAGAGCCCTTTCGAAGAGCGGAAACTTGAAGTTTTGCGAGCTTCCTGCGTAGGGCAACCCAGGGAAATGGTAAATTTATTTTGTGCACCTATGAAAAGTATGAGTACCTCCGTACGTATAGAAAAGGCTTTGGATCGACTGCGACAAAGGTATGGTGTGTCGGGGGGATTGACCTCGGAACCTAAAGTGAGGGCCATACGCCATGGTGCTAAGGTTGCTTTTAATTCATCGTCACTTAAAATGTACAATGAAGACTTAAATACACTCGAAGTGTTTGCGTATGCTCATGACGAGGTCGAAAAACTTTCTGGACAGCTTTTGTTAGATACTGCTGCTCGTTTGCCTAATACTTTAAAGCGACGATATTTGGATTTTTTGGATAAAAAGGGTTTAAACTTGAGTCGTCCTGGGTTCGAGTCTCTGCGCAGCTTTGTTGTTCACGAAATCGATATGATGACGTCGGATTACGCTCAAGCGTTTTTTAAAGATGAAAAAGATAGTTCTCGCGAACAGCCTTTCAATTCTAGAGAGTTTCGCGTTCGCCAGATGGCCGTTGGGGTGGAGAATGGTGTCCAGGATAACGGGCTGGGTGGACCCCATTTGTCTACTTCACGTGTCAGGCCTGGAGCGAGCCATAAAGATAAGCCTCCCCCTAAATGTTTCGTGTGTTCTCATCCGGATTGTAAGCATTTTTTGGCTGACTGCGAAACTTTCAGAACTCTGTCACCGAAAGCTAAACGTCAGACGGTTATTGACGCTAAGAGATGTTTAAATTGTCTCTCATTGGACCATTTCGTTCGTGATTGTGCTCGTCCTTCAAAATGTCGAGAGTGCGGACCTAAAAACCAGAACAAACATGCTACCGCATTGCACGTATGTTTTGCTGACGGGAATGTCGGGGGCGCTGACGGGCACGCTGCTCCTATCCCGGCACCGCGGAGTCGTACTGGGCGAAATGGCAATCGCGACTACACGGTTAGAAAAATGAACTGTTTGGATAAAAGGACTGTCTTGTTGCGCACTAGTGCAGTTAGAGTTGTGAACCCCGATACTGGATTGTCTACCCTTGCTTACGCTCAGCATGATACGGGGTCTCAAGTAACTCTTATTTCTGACAATTTAATGAAAGAACTTGGGCTCAATTCTACTCCCGACCCTACGGTAACTATTCGTACACTCGCTGATCAGAGAGTCACTACTGAGGGACGTACGGATTTTAATCTTCAGTCGCTGAGTAGCGGTGAGGAGTTTGCCATTAAAGACGCGATAGTGGTACCGGAGTTTTTGGACGATAAGGCTACGTTACCGCATGCTGTAGATACTAGTAGTCTCGGCCACTTTGATGGAGTCGAAATTCCTTTGGCCCCGGATCGAGATCGTATCGACGTTCTGATTGGACAGTCGGATAAGGCGTTACTGGCTGTGCTTGAGGAGCGGGAAGGCGCGGATCCGGAAGAACCCAACTATGTTCTTACGCGTCTTGGGCCTGTTGCCAGCGGTGGGAGAGCGCCCTCGGAGTCGAACTCGGTTTCAGCATTTCGTGTTAGTGTCGAACCTTTGAGATCTGAGCGTTGTTGTAATGAGTTACAACAGGAAATCGCTTCGCTCAAGGAAACGATACGTGAATACGAATTGCAAGACGAAGTGATTCAACCTTCTAGAACTGATGAGCTTGCGAGAAATCTTGTAGAACCCCATATAAGTGTTGTAAATGGTCGTTATGAGATGCCCGTCCCGTTTAAAACTGAGATGTTGAAAAAACTTCCTGATAATTATGACTGCGCTGTTAAACGCACCTTGTCGATGAGACGTAAAGCTCTGCGAGACCTTTCGCTTAAGGACACTCTAGTCAAAACGTTTGCGCAGCTTGTTGAAGAAAATTGGATTGTGCCTGTAGATTCTGTTGTTTCTGATAGTAAATGGTATTTGCCGTTTTTTGTTACCCGATCTGCTAAGCCAAGAGTTGTGTACGATGGCGCGGCGATGGTTGAGGGTATGTCGCTTAATCAGGCTGTTCTAGCCGGAGAAAACTTGTTAAATAATCTGGTAGAAGTTTTGATAAGATTTCGCTTGGGAAAGTATGCTTGTGTTGCTGATGTTAGTAAGTGCTTTTTTCAAGTAGGGATTCCACGTGACCAGCAAGACTTGTTTCGCATTGTTTGGTTTGAAAATAATGATTTAGATAGAGGTGTAACTCAGATATTTCGCTTCACAAGGCATGTTTGGGGGATCAACTCGAGTCCCTATGTAGCACTTCTCGCTCTTAAACAACTGGTTGCAGAAAATCCGACAAATGCCAGTCAAGTTACGTTAAGTGCTGTGGAAACTAATCGTTATACGGATGATTTGTTACTGGCGAGTAATGATCTTGCTAACCTTGAAGCGTTTGCTTCGGAGGGATGTAAGCTGTTTGCTAGTCGGGGATTTCATTTGCGCAAGTGGGTCGCCAATTCTCACGCTAAGTCCGTTTTATATAATATTCCTCAGTGCGATCTTGCGGCTTCTGTTAGTGAGATCGATTTGGGTTCTCAGCCCCTTCCGGATTCTACTGCGTTGGGATTAGTTTGGGACACACAACAAGATAAGTTGCGCATTCATTGTCGTGAGTTTATAGAGGCGTCGACCAGACGTGAAATGTCTAGTCAGCTCTCTAGTCATTTTGATCCTTTGGGAATGGCTTCGCCGTTTTTACTTGGTGGTAAATTAATTCTGCAAAGAGTTTCCTCTTCGGGGTTTGGGTGGGATGACGTTCTCCCCGCCGATGTCAGAAGTAGCTGGAGAAAATGGCTCGCGTCTTTGAGTTTGCTTGAGGATTTCTCGATTCCACGTAATTGTTTTGCTTACCGTCAAGATCCTTTGGGTATGCCATCGTATCAGATACATGGTTTTAGTGACGCGTCTGACACGGCTTACTGTTGTGTAGTATATTTGCGCTGTTGGGTTGCTGGCAAGTCAAAAGTAAGCTTTCTGTTGGGTAAATCTCGTGTGGTATTAATTCACCAATCTAACTGGGTTATTTCACGTAAGGAATTAGAAGCCGCGAAATTGTGTAGTGAACTTGTACTTCAGGCCTCGGAGGCTTTACAACATCTTCATTGTGATACATACTTGTGGACGGATTCCCAAGTTGCGTTTAAGTGGATCGCTAATCCGGATTTGCACCTGGCTCGATTTGTGAAACGAAGGGTCGATAAAATTTTGCGTGTAGCTCCCTCTAGCGCTTGGCAATATGTGCACACGTCGTTGAACCCCGCCGATGTTGGCACCAGAGATAGCACCATTAAACATCCCGAGTCAGTTGGTTTGTGGTTGCAAGGACTAGCGTTTCTCGTCTCAGAGAAAGAGCGCGTTATATCCCCAGTTGTTGCCCCTGTTGTTCGCGCTACGCGTCTCAGTACACAGTCTGGGTCTGTAGAGGAGTGTGATTCTCTGGATAAGCTGATTGCTACCTCACGCGATCTTTATGCTCTGAAGAAACGCGTCGCTTATTTAATGGCTTTTGTAAAATATTTTGTTGCCGTCAAATTTAAGAAGTCGTCTTTTGAGGAACCCGATTTAAATGCCTCGTTTCTAGATCAAGCTTTCTTGAAAATTGTACAGTATGTTCAACTAAAAAATTTCGGGTCCGTTATTGAACCGTTGCGTCGTGGATCACCTGATGACTTTGATGCCATTCTGCGCAGCATGAATGACAAACGTAAGAATTCCGATGATTTGCGTCGCATAAATGAATTAAAAACTCTTCGTAACTTGCGTCCTTGCGTTGGAGCTGATTCTTTGCTACGTGTCGAAGGTCGTTTAGAAAATTCCGAGCTTCCAATTGATTCTAAACACCCCATTATTCTGCCCGGTAGACACCCTTTGACTCGTCTTATTGTTCTAAGTGAACACGAGAATTCTGGACACGCTGGCCCCGCTTATACGTTAATGAAAATTCGTCAACGTTTTTGGGTGATACACGGGGTTTCGAGCGTTAAACATTTTATAGCAGAATGTGGCAAATGTGCTTTGGTTAAAGCTAAACCAATCAGACAACTCATGGCGGATTTACCTGCGTGCCGTTTAACTGCTTGCAATAAACCGTTTAAGTTCTGTGGCATAGACTATCTTGGTCCATTTCGCTATCGAAATCTTCGTAGTGAATGCAAAGCTTGGGGATTACTTTTTTCTTGCATGTGTACACGGTGCATTCATGTGGAATTAGTCACTAGTCTGGACTTGAATAATTTTCTCATGGCCTTTACACGTTTTACAAATTTGCGTGGTTCTGTGGACACGGTATATTCTGATAATGGTTCCACCTTTTGTGCTGCTGCGGACCAACTGCCCAAAATGCTGGGTTCAAATGAATTTCAAAATTGTTTGCGTAAACAGAATATAAACTGGGTTAGGATTCCTCCGTACGCTCCTAGCCAAGGTGGTAGCTGGGAAAGCTTAGTCAAACTGTTTAAATCTGCGTTGTTTAGAGTTGTTGATGACACTCGCCGCATGCCGTCACTAATTGAACTCCAAACTTTTTTCTCGGATGCGGTACGGATTGTTAATGATCGCCCACTCACTACCTTGAGCGACCAACCAAACGACTTGTTGCCCATTTGCCCTTCGTCCTTTTTGGGTCAGGAACTGGCACCAAACACGCCTGTGGGTGGGTTTCATGATAAGGGAGACCTACGTAAGGACTTCTTGTACAATGCTAATATGGCCCATCGTTTCTGGCTTGGTTGGATGCAGGGATACCTTCCGTTGTTGCAAAAGCGAAATAAGTGGAGAACAATTCAACATAACCTACAACCTGGTCAATTAGTTCTTGTGGGAGACTCAGAGGTCCTTTCTCATAGGGGGGCCTACCGCCTAGGTCGTGTTGAAAAACTCCATCCCCAAATTCGCAAAGGAAAAGAAATTGCCCGTCGGGCTACAGTGGCTGTTTTGAATAAAAAGTTGGGTAAGGATGACCCTGACATTGAATACATTTTACGGGACCTCTCGAAAATCGCCCCTGTGTAAGTTACTTTGGAATATGTGTTTTGCCTTTTGCGTTTCAATTGTTGTGATTTTACTGTATTAAAATACATTATTGCCTTTGAATCGTATATCTCGCCTTTTCGAATGTTATTAATTTTCATTTATTTTTACCTTGAATATGAAGCTCGACGACAGATACGCCTTTCTGATACACGCTAATTTCTATTTATTTATATGCACATATGGTTATATCCCGCATTAAAAACCCGTTGACGTTTCTTTGAGTATTATTATTTTTGCTTATGTTTGTTGGTGCTTTCACTGAATTTGTTTTTGTTGATACCGAACTGTCTAGGTCTCTGTTTCAAGGGGGCGCTATGTTACAGCACCAACTTTGTGTTCACGAGGTATCGAACCTGAGTACCTGTAACGGCTCTCAGATCTTTATGATGTTGCGTAATCATTTAGCTTCTTCGTCGATTAGCGACAGAGCGCTTCAAACTGCACTGCAGGTTTTCCGTTGTTATGATGATTGCTCTGAATTCCACCACCTTTTCACGGCTGCTTAAAGCAGTTTCCCCTTTTTTTTTTTTGTTTCTTTAATTTGTTTGTTGTTCTGACTGGCGTGTCAAGTGTTAGATCAAATCGTGTAACGCCGAAGTAAGACGCGAAATTGCTTTGGTTATTTTCAGTTCATTTTTAGTTGGGAAACCTTCAGTTATTTTTTGCCGCCTTACCGTTATATTGCCTCGCCATTCTGGTCGAGTTTTCAGTTTTACTCTGATTTTAATTCAATAAAGTCTCGTCTGAAAAGTTAAGTGCTTTTAAGAAGAAGTCAGATATACTGCCAGGCGGTGAAGGTCCACTGGCTCCCAGTGGACACCGACAATCTGAATATTCCCGTCGTTGTTAACAGACGGTGCTATCTAAAATTGATGACGAGTTGCGAACAATTTTAGTTCGAAACGGGGCTAATGTTGTGCAACATATCGACTCTAAATTCAAAGAAGTTTTCGAGTCAACGTGCTTTTAATTGACGTGTATTTTGTCTTGAAGATGGCCGTATTTGAAGGTGATTAATGCTTAAAAAATTAATGATTATTTGGGAGCGGCAATTTCTTGAACCGCTCCGGGCGGCAGAATCTCTAGCTACGCCACTGCATATAAATGTATGAGAAATTTTTTTGCGTGAGTGAGGTCGTGTGGAGGGGAGCATGCCCGTCCCCAAAAAGAGAGAAACAGGTGGCATTGTCCCCAAAATATTTTCTACCCACCCTACGTCCTTTCTTTTATTTTCACCCGCTGCAGACCGCTCATCATCGATTGGCGTTTTACCCGGATTGACCTGAAAAAAAATTTTTTTTCTTGGATGACATGCATCGACGATTGCTAATTTTCCGCAAATTGACGCGTAAGACCTTTTTCCTGGGGCAGATCCAAGGGGGGAGATTTGGTGGATACATCCCCCTTACCAGCCATTTTCAGCAATGCTTTGGATGAATTAAATTTTTCCATAATTTCGAACCTCTTCCCAACAATATGTCTAAGTCGCCTTAAGCACGCATATTGGAAACTGTGCGAACAAAATACATCTTAAATTACTTGGTGAAGCTCTCAAAGATAGAGGTCAAAAATATGAACAAACTTTGCCTGAAAATTGTTCAAAAAGCACTAAAATGGCCCTTACAGTATGCAAATTTTAAAACATTTTCCTGGGCAGCATGCCCCCGGACCCCCCTAGAGTCGTTTTTGTTACTTAAGTTGCTTATAATTAACTCTGCAGGAAAAAACTGCGCTTGAAAAAGTGACAAAATTTGGTGCCCCCTTTTCAGAAAAAAAGCCTCAAAGCGTCCCTGACACGAAACATATTCAAAAGGCATATTTACGCCCGTTTTCGGGTTTAAACGTCATTGCGTCTTTGTATTTAGTTGACATTCAACCTGATTCAAAGTTACATCCCCCCCCCCACCAAAACTTTCTGGATCCGCTCCTGCCTTTTTCGCTCTGAGTAGCGCCAGCAAGGCAGCACCTCTTCCGGCTCTTCGGCTTCGCCTCTGAAGACAGAGCAGCGCCAATTGCCGACTTCATAATAGATGTTCAAAAAAAGAATAAACAGCATTTTGTTTTTTTGTATAAGGTAAGGCCTACATAAAAATGCAAATGTAGTGGAACAATCATCCTTTTCCCCTTTTGAAAACTGATTAAGGAGAAATTTTTCTTGCCAAGATGTCGGTCGACTTAATGAAAGGACGAATAGAATTGTCCATAAGTAATATTCAAGAGGGGGACAATCATGCCTTTGAAGACTGCGGCATGAGAACAATTGCTCTGTTCAAAACGCATATTGGCGCTGAATAATAGCGCGAACATGATTGTCCACGTTACTCTACGAATAAATATTTATTTTTGGACTAAAAATGTTTAAGACGGGCGATTGCCAGCTGTTTTGCCCCTAAAAATGGATTAGGGCTAATTACTATCTTGAAAATTTAGGCAAAATAAGCATATGGTCGTAGATACCAATATTAACTCAGGTTCTTGAAAATAATTTCAAGGAGTAGGCGATTTCCCTTAGGTTAGGCCTAGATCAGACTCCTTAAAAAGGCGTTTTCTCCTCTATTTTTTGGGAAAAGTCGTCTAAAATCAGTATATAAGCGTACATAGTACTTCTACGTAAAACTATTAAGTTAACAGGCAGTCGAAATAACAAAGAACAAAGAAAGCAGGAAATACGTTTTAATTAGGTCGATTAAGGTCCTGGGACCGCCATTGAAGAAACGCACCAGCGTGTGAATCGACTAGTCTCTAGGCGGATAAAAAAAATTAAGGCTAACTAGACCTTTCCAATTGGAATCTTTGACTCTTAGCGCAGCTTAAGTTTAAGCTTTTGTACGCCAAATAATTACTAGTTTTTGATAACGTAATCGGAAATAAATTAGACAAAATTTCGGCTTGTAATTGTTCACTTTCGCGACATAACATAGCCTACAGGCATCGATAAAAGTTACATCTGGAACTATCGCTGTTAATATCGCTTATTCAAGCAATTGGATTACGAAGTCACTGGAGAATTTCAAGTCAAATTCGAGATGAATCTATTTGCTCTTTTCCGAATCGTAAGTTACTTTTTTGTGTCAATTTATTTGCTTTGTTTGTTAAAGTTTGAGAAGACTCTAATATAAGCTGTAAAGTCTTGAAGTGTGATGCAAACTTTAAGTACTAAAGGCTCCTATTTGAAAACTTCAAACCATTATTGCTAATAACAAAAGTCGCATAAATTTTCATTTGAAAAGGAAATTGATTGGCACGTTGGTTTTAATATAAGCCGATAATGGCCCTACTGCGGGCGGGCTACTAGTCGGGGACCTAGGATAGTGGTAGGCTATGCCAACGTATTTTACTGGCCTTTGACAAGTGGTGCATCTATTTAATTGAAATGTTGTTCCACGGACAACCACGATGGCAATCGGTGAAATATGGATTGATTTCCTTCTAAAAACATTGATTTAGGCCCATTCCCTTAAAGCTAATCTGAATCATTCCTGGTTTTAGTGAGAAGTAAACAAGATAAAAATTATAGTAGGCGCTGTATTTACCCTGTCCACAAGTCCAATTTTAGTAGGGTTTTCTGCTTCATAATCAAATTTTTGATGTCATAATTGATTATGACCTTAAAAATTTAATTATGATGCAATTATGACATTAAAAAATTTAATTATGATGCAGAAAACCCGTGGGCTTTTCGCTCACTAAAATTGAACATGTGGATAGAGTAATTGTGTTATTGTTTGCGACTTGTAGGTCGGGTTAAGATTTTCAGGTTGGGTTTGTGCTGGACTCGGGCCATCAACTTTGGAACTAGAATGAAGTTTTAACTAAGATTGTTTTTACGGGTTAAGTTGCAAATTTCGGCCAATAGTTTGGGTTCGGATCTTCAACGTCCTACTTGGGGCAAATTGGGCCCCAGATTTTGGGTCCTTATGTATACGCAATATAGTTTTTAAAGATGGCATGAAGCAAAAGATTCATTTTCCAAAATTTCAGAGTGTCAGATGAAAAGCTTTGGGACAATGAATCTTTTGCTTCATGCCATCTTCAAATTCTGTACAACAAACGCCTGTTCAAAAGTAGTTTTTCAACAAATCATAAAGATAAAAAGAATCAATAAAATTAGTGCGATTTTTTAATGGTTTTGCAACTTAAGAATAAAGATGAGTTTGAACATAATCACTGATATTGTCTGAAGCAGTGCTTCTCAACATTCATGGTTTGTGACCCCTTCCAAAAACTCTCAACACCAGTGGCCCACTGCTCAGTAATAAAATTTTTCTCGGTGTTTCATTTATGCTTGCGACTGCGGTTCGATGCCTTATACACCTGGTTAATTACCATTATTAAATTTGCCCTTGTAACCCTCAGGGGGCAGAGGGAGGGCAATAGCCCCCGGTTGAAATTCCTGGTCTAGGATATGCAAAAAAACTTGAATAGCTTTTATATACAGGTGTTGCAGCTTTTCGTTTATTTTTGTTTCATTGAATCGTCTTGCTCTCCATCGAGTTGTGTTTGCACTCAATTCACCGTGAGTTGTAATAATTCGAATCTTCTCAAATTGCCTCATGGTTAGTTGATCTTTTTGTTATTTCTTGTTTTTGTAAACATTTGAAGCTTCTATCAATATCAATAAACACCTTAAACCTTTTTAGGCCTACAAGGCAATGTACGCTGGGCCTACTAAGACGGATAATAATTATAAAAAGGTATAAATTAAAATAAACAACTTAAAAAGGTAAAAACTTGTTTTAGTAGCATTTGGAATTCTATTGCTTAGTTGTTACGCACATCGCTATTGGCGCGGGAGGTCAGAGTTCGATTCCCGGGCCGGTCAAATCGGACGCTGTGTCGTCTATACGGGTTACTACCGCTACAACGTTTCTTGCAAACAGTGTTGCCCAGGCGCTAAGCCGCAAAGATCAACCCCGGCAGTCGTTACACGCTTCGGTGTGATACGGCGAAAATTAGGTTTTTTGTAAGGCTGTGTTGCGCATTGATATGCCTTCAGGCCTATCAACTATTCACATTATTTATAGCATTGTGACCTCGACATGGCCAAGCGGTACAGCGGGCAGGTTGCAGATCCTTCGTGACGCGTTCGATTCAGGGCTGGAGCCGATCGCAAGTGTCATCGGCTGTTAACTTGAAGATCGCAAACCCACTTCACAATTGCCCCATTCTGTGGAATTTTCCGCTCAATGTAACTGGAAAACAATCTCAGTTATTTCATGTAAAGAAAACATAGTTTATGCATGTTTACGACCTTAAAATGTTTAGGCTTTTCCAGCAAAACAACAGAGTTACACCTTGTAAACAACAGTCTTGAAAGTTTACACAATGATTCGTTTCATCAAATGACAGAGTTGGTTTCTCTTGATGTGCAAGGCAACAAATTATCAAAAATCGCGAAAAACGCGTTCAGGTTAGCAGATTTCAAAGTTTATTGTTAACCCGACTGTGTCCACATGTTTGTTACTTGCTTTCACAAAAAATTTTTATGTTGTCGGATTATTGACGTTTACCTTTTCAGCTTTATTTTGGTTCAGATGAGAAATGTTGATTAGGAGAGGTCACCATGTCAAAAATGGCGTGTTGCTGCTCTATACTGCCTTCAACTGAACTGACAGTCTAGGGGATTTTTTCTTCCGTAATGACATCACTGAGCCTAAATGAAGTAGCAATTTTGCAAATCGATTACGAGGTGCAAACTGTTGCTTTTTTTGGATTCTGTAGTGGCCTTACGAATTTGCGAAAGTAGTACACCTTCCTCCACATAAATTACTGCGATAAAGGTCCTCGCCACAAAATCCGGCGCGTTAAAAAATGCAACAACGTTGCTTTATGCCAGTGGTCGGCAACCTATGGGCCGCGGCCCAATTGTGGGCCTTTTAGCAATTTTTTGTGGGCCGCGGACTATTCGGTTTTACAAGGTCTTTGTGGGCCGCATGCTAGCTGCAAATAAAAAGTAAGCCCATACAAATAATAATAAAAACATTCCCTATGATGCATTGCGCGTAAAACTATCCCCTTCTTTTTCTCCCGGAAGTGCATGGCTACAAAATCAAAACCCGTAGAACCATGCACAAAAACGGGTGGCGTGCGTCTGCATCTCTTTCATGCAATGCTCGTTTTGTTTCTTCTGTTTTATCAATGCGAGCGAGTAATAAAAAAGCACGCGCTTTGCATTTTCTCTGCTTTTAAAACAACGTACCGTTTTTTCAATTTGTAATTGTAGTCGTGTAGTATACCGGTATTCCTTTTCGTGGTTTTAAATGTGGTGGGCCTTCAATAGCTATTGAAAGGGTGATCTGAGCCGTGTTAAAAAAAGGTTGCCGACCACTGCTTTATGCCATATTTTTCTTCTACTTAGCTCGAATCAGAATCATTCTTGAGTACTGACTGCACAAAGAAAAACTTTATGAAAGTTGTGTCGTTTAGTGTGTTTAATATTTTTTGTTGGCAGCGTGGTGCAGTGGTTCGGAGCGTCGTTTTTACGACGACCATGATCGCAAGGATAGTGGTTCAACTTTCAAACTAGTCTCGTTGTTGCGTCCTTGGATAAGGTGCTTCACGATGATTATTTCTGCTTGGTGGAATCTGGCAAGCAGCAAATTAAAGAAGTCATGGGAAATTCAACCGGAAAAACTTGGAAACAAAGGCATCTTCCTAGCGAGTCTAGATTCGTCCTGCGCATAGCGCTTCCGCCGCTCTCTCGTGATAGAAGGATGATGAATCAAATCAATCAATCAACCAAACACTTGTGTTTTACAGAGGCTTAACCAAGCTAAGGAATTTGTACTTAAATCACAACGACTTGACCACCCTTGATGGCTTTTTGATTCCAAATTTAGCAACTTTGTTAACAGCAAATTTCAGCAGCAATTACATCAGTGTTATCACTCAACATGTGTTGGATAATCTGAAAAATTTGCAGGTAAGTGTCGGATAGTTTTGTCACAGCTTTTCCAAAAATTCGGAATACAATAAATATGGGACGAAAACACCTTAAGGAGGAAAAATAAAGCAACAGTAAATCTCAAAACTGGACGTTTCGACGTCATAGATTCAGCTGTTATCATTTTTACTGCCTTGCTTACACTGCTTAGAATGACAGCTGAATCTACGTTGTCGAAACGTCCAGTTTTGATATTTGCTGTGACTTTTTTTTTTTTCCTTTACTGATAGTTTTATTGCTCTGTGTTGCTACGAAGACTGCAAAGTGCGCAGCCAGGGAAATAGGATGGAAAATTTTGAGTGACGTTGTATTACGATATGCCAAGAGCTACAAAATTTATAGTATTTGATAAGAATGTTTTACGCACACTTTAAAGCAGGCTTCTTCAAAAAAATTCATTGGGGCACAAACCTGTGCGAAACTTGATACATAGTCGTTTCTAAAACCATCAGAGATGTCTTCATTTTTTAAAATGATGAATCTACTAGCGTTGTGCTACGGATCCTAATCGTGCAAATGCCTCTTTCCAAACACGTTTTAGCTTTGACTAAGGCCTACATCATCGAGGCGCTGGACCATTCGTTGTAAAGGTTACAAATACTTTTTAAGAATAGATTGAGCTAATTCTTCATCAACAATAGTCAAATTTTTAGACAGCGTTTCAAGCTACAGTTTCACAATTCGTTTTCAGGTTCTTGATTTGTCAAAAAATCGTATAACACAAATCCATCTGTCTGCATTTGCAATGCTCACAAACCTCGAGTCGCTCTATTTGGCGGTAAGTCCATTTGGTCGAAGTGACGTAACTAACCCTAGTTTTCTTTTCTGAATCTCGGATAAGGACCTTATCACCGTTGCAATGCACCTTCCCCTTCTGCAGCAGTGGTTTCCAACCTTTTTAATGTACCGCTCCCTTCAAATATTTTAAGATATTTTCACACCCCTTACTGTCTTACGACATCATGTAATAAGACTACGCTGAAACAATTGACAATAAATCAACTGAAAAGAAGACGAAAGCATCTATATACAAAACAAAAAACTAAAAAACCCTTCGCATCACGTGACATGCTGCATCACATTCCCAAGGGGTGCGAGATCCTCGTGTTGGGAAATTTTGTTCTACAGTTTGCAGTGACGACATCGTTGATGCAAATAGGAGGAAGCTCGTTTAAAATGGCAATGTTGGTAAACAACTAATTCCTTAGTTGTGACGACAGCGTTCTGGCTATGGCGCCCGCAATATTGACGTAAATAAACAAAAAGGTGTCGGTGATTAGCTTAAACTTGTTGGTGAATTCCAGCACGTCAAACAATTCCTCTTGATTAAAAATCAATTTAAAACAGGCGAAGTTCAGAATGGTAAATAGATTAATGCAAATGGTAACATGCTACTTCAGAAGAAAAGCTTTTTTAATTTATTGTTTAAACATAGGCGCTCGCAGGGGGGGTCTCGGTGCAATGCCCCCTTTTTGGCCCTGTAATAACATGATGAAACCTAACTTTCAGTCTATATGTTTAGCACAACAATCTCTCCGCTGCCTATCCAAGATGGTTCAGTGTTTCCAGTTTAAAAAGTGTTTCAATTAATAATAATCAGTGGGTATGCGATTGCCGAATGAAAAGTTATTATCTGTGGTTTAAAAGCTCGCATTTATCTCAAAGTCATCTGCAATCGTCGCTAAACTTAAACTGCAGGTAATTATGTTTGTTGACCATGAAATTTCGATTATTTATTGATATTATCCAATAGTCGGTGAATGAGCTTGTTGTGTCTGCTTGACAGTCTAATAACCTACGTGGCATATCATTTGTAAATGCTTGTAAGTCTGAACTCTGAAGTCCTTCGATCAATGACCTTTAAATTTTCAAAGTGAAAATGCACGCTTTTGTCATAGTCAAAATTTCATTTTTGAATTTTTGAATCAATTAGACCTATTCGACTATATTGGCAACCAAGTTTTATGCTTAGCCAAGACAATAATAAAGATGCGAAATTTCAATCAGCCTTGAAAAGCGTTGCGTGCGATTAGCATAGTTTTGACAAAGCTAAAGATTTTTATCGAAATGAAAAAACAAATTTTTGTCTCCAACTATTTTTTACTGCCTGACGCGCACTGTTTGTGATGATTACTGACTCCGTGTTGTCAAAACGCTTCTTTATTTTTAGCAACAACCACAAGAAAATAAAGTCTATTCACGCAAAAAACTTTCCAACCTGTTCTCAATCTGTATCAAAATGCAATGATTCCTCGCAGTTATGCCCTTCTATGAGCAAAGGAGGTACAAACAAACCTACTTTATTTCCAAAAAATTATAACCATGGCTATCCCACAAAGCTTACTCCAAAAATTTCAACCAAGGCATCGGCAAACCCCACCAAAACCCCTGCTCACCCAAAGAAACCCTCAAGGTCTCATCCGGGGCATTCTCATGCAACCACAGCGCCTAAAGTTCAGGTTTCTGCAGAAACAGGTGAGAGATATTGAATATTGCTAGTCAGCGACATAGCTTAGCGGTACCGCGCGCAATCGACAGATCCCACGTCACGGGTTCGATTCGACGCTGGAGCCGATCGCATTTGACACGTTTACCCTGTGGCTGCTGACTTGAAGAGCGCAAGCTCACTTCGATGTCTCCCTCAGTTAGTGTTGTTTTATCAGTTCAATATAATTTGATAACAACTTCAGTTTTTTTATTTATTCTTATTGCACAATATTTTTTACACTATTTAAGTTTTATCAGTGTTGGTTGCTGACTGACATATCTGTAGTTGTCAGCACAGGAAAAACAATTTCTGTTTGTGGTTCTTAACTAGGAGTAACGTCACGGTAGAAAATATTCTTCGTAGAAACTATTCGCAACTGAAAATGAATTTCTCCTCCATAATCAGCGCCAAATCAAGACTTTGCGGGCCTTGGGGCCAACTTTTCGGGAATTCCTTTTACTTTTTTGCAGACCTTTTTTTCAGTGGACGCAATTTACTTGCGATCTCTGTGATATAGCCCCCATATCTTCTGCCATAATTTGGCCCAGTACACAATCATGTTAGACCGGGATTTCTGGGCTCATTTTGGGCCGTGAACAACCATTTCTATTCAGATAACACCGTGAACCCCCACGAAGATAGAAGGTCTTTATTGCAAAGCCCGCAAATGGTATGTGAAAGAGCAAAAACAGAGTTTCTGCTGCAGGAAAATCCACAATGGGAGTGTAAGGCAAAAAAATGTTCAGCGCCAGAGAAGCCGTTCGTAAATCAAATTCATGTGACTAGACCTAAGCACTCGGTTCTTTAGAAGCAAGAACGATATCGAGAGCGATATTTTGCTAAAACGTAACGTCGGTACCGAGGACGGTACGTTTGTTAAAAAGTAACAACGATAACGGTACTCGGTACCGATTTTCGGTACTTTTCTAGCAAAAAATTTCTGATTTTGTTTTCAGCAAATTTATGCCTTGGGTAGCCTTTTATAAATTGCGTACCACTAGTGGATAGGTTCAATCTCAAATTTGTTTGAAGGCGCTCTGAATGTTTTTTAACTAACTTTTCATGAAACAAGTAGCAAAAATGTTGCCTTTTATTAAGACCCTATAGTTTATTTCTTATGATAAAAAAGTTTGCCAAAAATCCTGATGATTTCCATGTCAATAGTTGAAGCTGAGGTGATGTATTGAAAAAATTCAATCTTTGCTGGCTGTTATTGTTTTAGTAAATTGTTAACTGTTTGCTTGCGAACAGGTGCGCAACCAGGAGTTTCTCAAGGGAGAAGGTCTGATTGGGCCAAAGACAGTAGCTTACGTGAAAACTGATTTTTTAGGTACCACTCTTTCGGAGCACTTAGTATTTTTTTTAAATTATTGGTCGAGGAGGGGAGTTATAGTCTTGATTTAGGCATGTTTTTACGTAAAATTAGTTAAATTTGGATTAAAATTTTAAAAAATATTGGGCTTGCGTTCTTGCTGGCAAAGCAATAATACGTTTTTCGATTTTCTATTTCATGCAAAAAAATTTCATTTCCAAACACTTTTTGTCTCATGACAGGGCCGGCGCCAAGGGAGGGCCAGGCGTCCCCAATCATCAAGATTCTCCCCCTCCCGATCCACAAGCAAACTTTAGCTTTAGTGCATAATTTGGTTAATTATTCCAAACTTTGGCCGTCCCTGATAAACGTTTGGCCTTCTAAGTCGACTGCTCTGGCGCCGGCTCTGTCGATCTCACGATGAAACTCATATTGAGTATTTTGAGCAACACATCACACACAAGCCAATGCTAACAGTTAAAAGATGAATTACATTGTTTAAAAACCCCATTGGAGTTGTACCTGGAATTATAACGCATGCTTGGTGGAACACGTTACAACTTTTCTTTATAACTTGCAAATCTTGCTTATTGAAAAATGTTTTTTTCCTATCACGTATCACAGGAAAACTGATTTACTTCAATTTCCTTGTACGCCTATGGAGATGGCCGCGTGCACGGTTTATCATCTTTGAAGTTGCAAGTGTAAGATGTGCATCTGATGCAAGAAATTTTCCGGTTTTGCGCTCGAAATTCATTCAAAAAAAGTACCGAAATATGGAGTTAAACAGTCAAAAGGGTAATGACGGTATCACAAATAGTACATTTTTAAAAGTATCGTCGTTACTCATAGCGGTACTAAAAAAGTAACGCGTTACTGTACCACGTACTTGTGTACCTCAGCACTGCCCAACACTGCAAGTAGCAGATCGTAGATCTTTTCAACAGGCCTCGTGAATCCCTTTCACAGGTAACCATGGATCCCCAGTTGAGAAACACTGTGTTAGACGACTCCCTAATACAATTCATTCTTCCAATTTTTATTCATTGATGATTTGGTTCCAAGTTTATTTATTTTAATGACTACTCGCCCTTGCCCAATTAATTCTAAAGTATAAGATGGCATTAGAAAAATGTAATGCTAAAAGTTTCTAGGTGACTTTGCTAAAATGAACACTGCTTTTCATGTCGTTTTGATTGGTCATTAAGTTATTGTAGTTTAGATCTACAGTAAGCCCTTTAAGTAGCCTAATAGCACTTTTACTAAAGAGCTAACTTTAGTTTTTTAAAAGCTTTTTTTACTGCTACTATAAATAATAATTTTTTTTAGGAAAAATTGTCAAATTGCAATGTTCCCATTCGGTCAAGAAAGCATTGTGGAAAAAAGATGACAAACCTGTTACAACTGGGCACACTAATTACTTCATCAAGAGTGGGAAGCTCACTATAAAAAGTAAAAACAGCCTGACACATTGTAAACAAGTTGTATTGACGATGACAGCTGTGACAATGCTGTGAAATTGTGTAGTTCAAAAAACAACCAAATCTGTTTCTACCTTTTTTCGTTTATCTCTTCAACACCAAGGGCCCAATCGCATGTCCAGATTTCAAATCAATTAATGATCAAATATGTGCCACGTCTCATGATGACTGATTTAGTATCACCGATGATGACAGCTATAATGATGCTGCCAAATTGTGTAGTTCAGAAAACAACCAAGGCGGTATACTGCTCAACTTTTGTTGCACTTAACGCAATGCGTTAACTTTGTTTGTTCATTAACTTAAGGCATTGCGTTAAGTGCACAAAAGTTGAGCCGTATACCGCCCCAAATCTGTTTCTACCCCTTTCGTTTGAACGCCAAAGCGGCAATTTCTGGGGAGTAATTGATAGTAACTGCAGGGCGTCGGCTAATTGCGATTTTTATGACTTTTGATCTACTTATATGACAATGAAATAAGAGGAGCCGATGTAAGTCTATATATATGAAAATACAACGGGATAAATGGTAGGCCTTAAAGACTTACTAAATAAACGCTGTAAAAACCAATTAAAACCAAAACGTTGTATTTTTATATGACAATGATTGTTTAAATATGTTTCAACGCATCTGAAGCAGGTGTTGTATTTATACGTATATTCCAAGTTGCATCACAGATGACTTTTAGGTCATTATTTTACCATTGCCGCTGTTATTTGGCCCTGTTGGAAAAAGTTAACGTAATAGAAATGGTAGTTGCACCAAAATTAGCACTATATACTGCAGCTGCATTTTTCTCATCAAAGTTTGTGTCCTTCTTTTTAGATGTCACTGCGCTAAACGCTGGAAAGCATTGCTGCTTCACAAGTTCATCATTGGTGACCCCGAAAAAGTGCTTCTTTGTTTTTGTAAAACCTCCAAGCAAACAAGCTGATGGGCATCTGTCCGGGGTTTTTGTAGCATTAATCGTTATTGGAATTCTAATCGTAGTTATTGTTGCCGTCGTGATTGTGGGGAAAAAGTTACAAGCTTTACGACGAAAAAAATATGGATTGCTGAACGAGCCAGTAAGTCATACCTATGTTACCCACTGGCGTAGCCACGGAGGGCTGGCTCTCTTTGTTTGGTGAAGAAGTAGGCCTATGCTTAAAACATTTTTAAAAATATGTGCATATTTGTAATCTGTGGTCTCGTGTAATTTGGTTCCCTCCTAATCTCTCGTTGGTTCATCCCTCGCTGTACCTTAGGCCTAGGCAACTTATTGATATTGCTATTAGTAACTTAAATTGATCACATCATTTTGTTGTTGACTACCAAAAAGCCAAAACGCATGTAATCTCCATGCAATATTTTATATTTTACCATAGCTCATTGTTGGTCAGTAACGTATTTACGGGATGGGGGGGGGGGGGGGCATTTGATGGTTCCTGTTGCTTATGGCCAGGGGCAGATACAAAGGGGTAGAATAAGGGTATGCATCCTCTCACCAGCCATTTTCAAAAATGTTTTTGATATAGGCCTATACAATTTTTCCATAATTTCAAACCTTTTCGATGAAAAAAGGCCTACGCACGCATTATCAAAAATGTACGAACAAAATGCATCATATACAGTATGATGAAACACTCAGAAATAGGGGCAAAAAATCTTAACAAAATTTGCCTGAAAATTGTTCACAAAGTACTAAAATGGCCATCACAGTATGTAAATTTTCAAAAATTTTCGGGGAAGCATGCCCCCGGAACCCTCTGGAGCCTTTTTTATTCTCAGTATGCTTCAAAATAATTCTGCCGAAAAAAAAAACTACTCTTGAAAATATATCGAAATTTGGTGCTCCTGCTTGAAAAAATTTCTGAATACGCCGCACACATGAAAACATTTTTCAAAGGGCTTATTTACGCCTTGTTTGGGTCTAACATCTTTGTATTTAGTTAACACTTGACCTAATTCAAAATTTCATCCCCCCCACTAAAATTTTCTGGATCCGCTTCTGCTAAAGTACCGGTATTTATCATCATAAAACAAGCCGTAGTAGTATTTTTATGGTATTTTTAGTTAACCAAGATCCAAGTTTCTGTTACACGTTGAAGGTATTGTTGCAATAAATAAAGGTATGAAAAGTGCAAAAAATTACATGTTTTTGTTGAAAAACCGCAAATATTTGTCAACGGCTGGGGGCTTCGCCTCCAGACCCCCACCGCTAGAACAAGCTTTTGAAATTTTGCACCCCCCTCCTCGAAATTTTTGGCTGGCTACGCCACTGCACAGCGGCAAGACGTTTCTGAATCGTTTTGATCACAATAAAGTTAGAGAAGTAGTGCGACAGCGTTGTATAGGTTTCGGTTTGCTGTTTCTTAAAAATTTCATTTATGGTTTTGCACGCAGCGGGCCTACATTTACCCTGCCCACATATCCACTTTATGTGGGCCTTAGCCCCATATTGATGTGGGTTTGTTGCTGTGAGCTTGATGTCATAATCACTTTTTCAAATCACGACATCAAAAATTTAATTGTGATGCAGAAGGCCCACAGCAACAAGCCCACATCAATGTGGGCTTACAGCTCACATAAATTGGACATGTGGACAGGGTAAATATGACTTGGTAAAGTCTCTAAAGCATAGGCATAACCTGGAAGGGGCTAAGGGGGCTGAAGCCTTCTCTTTAGCCTTATGAACGACAGCAGATAAAACAGCTGTAAGAAACTTATAAGGACCAGTAATCGCAATTCGTCAATATTCACTAGACAACAGGGGCGGATCCAGGGAGAGATGTAAGGGATGCATCTCCCCATCATCCGATTTCAAAGTGTTCTAGGTGAACGCAATTTTCTCATAATTTTGAACTTAATTCATAACAATAATTCTTACGCTTTGAGAGCACGCATAATCGAAAATGCGCGAACAAAAGCATCTTATTCGGTGAGGCACCTAGAATTAGGGACAAAAAGTTTAAACAAAATTTGCCTGAAAATTGTTCAAAAAGCACTAAAATGGCCATTGCGGTGAGCAAATTTCAAAAAATTTTTGGGGGAGCATGCCTCCAGACCCCCTACAGCCGTTTGTATTCCTCAATTCACTTCAAATTAATTTTGCCGAAAAAATAAGGCTTGAAAAAATGTCGAAATTTAATGCCCTTGTCCCTGAAAAAAATTCTGAATACGTCCCTGCATGAAACATTTTCATAGGGCTTATTTGCGCCCTTTTTTGGGTCTAAACGTGTAACGTCTTTGTGTGAAGTGTAAGTAAACATTTAACCTAATTCACAACTGCATCCCTCCCACCAAATTTTATCGATCGGCTCCTGGCAAACAATATAAATTGAAGTTTTACTGAAATATTTTTAACAATAAATTAATTTCTATGTCCGAGAATATTGTTAATTGCAGTTGCAGCTAGGAGCACGATGAAAACAATGAAAATGCAGTTCTTTAGGCTAATAAGGCCTACCGGTACTTGTAAATTGAAATCGTTAATCGGTCAGAACAACAATTAACCGGTCTCACTTTGCTACCGATTCACCAAAAACGATCAGTTGATAAAGAAAATGTTTTACATGAATATGCCACAAGTGCCAGTGGAAGATCTCATTTTATTGCTTAAATTTGCTGTAATGACGTTAACAACAAGCACCGAGTCCAAGATTGTTGCAGTACCAAGACCTTTCACTTCCTAATTGAAACTTTGCATGTTGAACCTTGTCGCATAAATTTTTTAAGCATTTTGCGTAATTTTTTCTTCGTTGAAATAGATAGCTAGATAGGCTTTCCTTGGTTGAAAAATGCTGAAAGACTGTTCGTGTGCCGCTTTGAGATAATATATAAACTAAATTTTCATTTTCAACAATAACTTCGCTTGCTTAGGGGAAGAGAGCTTCGGACATGAAGCTAAGTTTCTTTTGTTTTAACCCACAGATATTGATTTAAGCAAAAAAACTAGCCGTGGCTTTTCCTTGTTGAAATAGATGACGCCTGCGTCATCTCGCGAGTCAGTCAGACGTAATACTATACAATGAATTAATTGTAATCACAAAAATATATTAGCCCCCCTCTTACGAAAATCCTGGTCGCGCCACTGCTCTAAAGTTGTGATTGAAGAATAGACTAGTCGTGTGTGGATTGAGAACAATCAAAATTTTGCCATGTTACGTTAGATATTAATTGCGAGGTGAGGAAATATGCTCTTCATTCATATTATTTTGCACGAATTTTTGCAACAGTGTGACCCAAAGTATGTTTACACTAAATGCGATTTTGGTCCGATTCGTAGTCGTAAGAAATTTCATAAGATTTTTGACGTAAGCAGTTGACGAAAATATCTTCCACACAATTCGAACCCAAACAATTTTGCTTTCTACCGGTTGTTTTGTGAAGCACGTTACTATTGTATTCTAGAATGCCGCGCCAGCGCAAAGTGACGTAGCTTTACGTCATAACCCCTAACCGTTTCATAGCCTACGTCACTTTACGTACGAAAAATTTCATTGTATTCTGTGTAAACACCCCTTAAGACAGGGATAAGCCCACTTTTGTGAACGCGATCGACGATTATACAAGCACATGCAGTCAGTTAAGCAAGACTTCAAAAGTACGGAAGTCTATTTTGAGTTTCATGTTAAAGTGTTACGGTGGTGAAATAGTCGAAAGCGTCATATTCTATACTGATCTACAGCTTGCGCTGAGCTCCTGAGGCGGTAGCTGCAAATGCTAAACAAAGTATTCAGTGTGACGCGACCAAAATTCAAACCCAGTCTTTCAGCTAACACTCAGACAAAGGTAACTATGATTCATTTTAGAGCGTTTTCGAACCGGTTCATGATGTTAATCCACAAGTTTCGTACTCCGCAACAACACGGGATGTTTCCGAAAACAAAGTTTGAACTCACTAACAGCAAGGCTACATATGAAACCTCAATTACCCAAGATCACCAGAAGACAATAACGTACGATTCCCGACATGAGGTTTTAACCTTAATGGCTTTCTGTTTTCATTTCTTATTTTATTGGTCACATATCTACGCTCCTATCACGAGGTGCGGAGGAGACGTTATAATGATCTCGCTTAGGACTAGGAGTTGCCAATGGTTATATGCCAATCCTCTAATATGCGGAAATTCGGTTAAGAATCTTTTTCAACGGCCTATGTAAACTTAACGGCTTGTTTAACTCTCTGTTTCTAGGACGCTGATCGTTGAACAGGGAAGCTGGATTATTTGAATCATTGGTTTGATGGTATGACCTGACATGGAATCGAACTTGGAGTCTGCCACTCACAAATCAGACGCTTCGCCAACTCACTCATGTACACGATTGATGGGTATTGAATATGTTTTAACAGTTTACGTGTGTTGCTTTTATTTATACAGTGATTTTCAACCGTACAGTTCAGTTTTTTCAGCGGGTTTGTCAAAATGTTTCATCTGTTCATGTTTCTTCCCAGCATTTCATCATGTTCACAGCAGTACAATAGCATATCGTTCGTGGTTCGCAGTGATTCCGTATTGTTGCTTGACACAATCCAATACCGCTTAAGTACGGGCGAACAGCAGCATGCAGAAATGAAATTAGTTCAGACACGAATGAAATCAAAACTACACGGTACACAGTACATACGCAGCGCCTTCGGGTAGTGACGTAGCATCGCCGTCTTGTCAGCACTAGCGTATTTAGGGGGGGGGATAAAGGGCGATGGCCCCCCCCCAAACAACCTTACAAAAAAATAAAAAACGAGCAAAAATAAATGTAACTTACAGTAGATATATTAGAAAGTTATTGTGGAACTGTGTGACAATATAGTATCAGAGGGAGTGGTGGGGGGGGGGGGGGGGAGTCGGTTAACAATAACAATGAAATGCAGACTTTTTAGTGTGAACTAACTTTAAAAGGCTGTAGAGATGTAAGCGGTCGGCGTTGGGGTATCGTGAAATAACGACAACAAATAAAGCGCCCATAATGTGCTTGCTGTGCCTTGTTCGTTACTTATTGCAATTTAAAAGTGTTTGATACCGATTTGTGTGTCCTAGCTCAGATGAGCATAACAAAATGAGGCGAGGATATAAACAGATTACGCGTTCGTGACATGAGCCGAAATTTAATTCAAATCGGTTTAGGGTGCTTTTTTTGCACCTTTACCTCATCCAAATCCGAACTGGCACGAATTTCAAAGCAAAAATTTGTCGTTGGTATTGTTTATTTCTCAAGTGAAAATGGTTATCTTAATAAAGTTATTTGATTTTGCTGGTCATGGCGAAGCCCACTGCTGCTAATTCGCCTTTAAAAAAAGTTATTTTGCCTAAGGTAAAAGTTAGTGCTTTTTTCAATTTCAAGGCCGGCCTCTTGTCAATAACTATTTTTATTGCATAACAGGCTTGCTAACTCAGCTAGCTTCGGATAAAGGCGATAAGATCCAAACGCAAATCAAGTTGTTGTTGCTCTGACTTAAAGTGACAAAATTTAGTCTAAATATGGATTTTATAACGACTATATGAAACTATGCTTATAAGTCAGTCTTGACTTGCATGTTTCAGCGCCTCCCTGTTTTGTTGCCCGCGTCCTTTTCTAAGCCTTTATCAATTTTAGTGTGAAATTTGTGTGCTTGTGCTGTCGTTACTTTTCAGCGTATTGGCGTTTACAAATAAAATGGTTCATTGATTATAATAGACCAAGAAAAAATGTATTGTAGCCAGACCCAGATGCCTACTGGGTAAAACAAGAAAAAAATTGGAGTTAACTAGTTTTCCTATGCAAGAAATATACGACCGTTTTGGTAAAATTTCGATGGGTGGTTCTAGCTATAGAAATAATGCGATAACCAAGTGCGTAGGCAAGGGGGTTTCGTGAGTTCAAAGCTCCCTCCCCTATTGGCTCGTCAACTTTTCAGGTTTATAGATTAACCTTGGTCCTTGATCTGCGGCTGTGCCACTGTAGTAACTACGTAGCGTGAGCCCTCAAGAACCACAAGCGTTGCTCAATTCCGGAATGCCATTTATTGCGTCACACATGTGTGAACCATTCTTGCCACAATCGCAATCACGAAAAAAGTTGGCTAATGTTGATATCAGCTTGACTTACTTTTAAACTTCCGAGTCCGACTGTTCCGAGATGGTCAGGTGCTTATCAGTTGAGAACAACAGGTGATTCCTTTGATAGTGAAATGCTCTTTGTTTTTATATTTAATGAACTAATTGTAGAAAGTTCTAATTAGCATCGTGAAGAATGGCAAAAGACTTCCGCCGTACATACGACGGTAATACTTAGAAGGAAGGAATTAGCATAGAGGGCGGTGGTGGCTCGTGAGTCCACACCTAGTGGGTGCTGCCAATGTTCAGAAGGGGCGCGTGATCTTGCTCTTGCGTCTGTTATTATAACGTGGTGGCCTGGCTGAAAGACAAGACGTGCTGTAGCATGTAGTTCGGTCTGGCAGCTTTAAATCAAATCAAATCTGCTCTAAGCGAAGCAGCTGAGAGCCTATCAGGTTTAGTTTAGATAACGAGGATCAAGGATGTATTGTTCTGCAAGCTGTTGAATTTTCTAGTTATTCATTGTGAGAATGATTGTCAGTTTAAACATAATTTATTATATTTTTTTTATCTTCGTAGAAAAAAAACTTATCAACGAGAAAGCGACGAAGACGCTACGCGCAATACGAATCCAGATTTTAAGTTTAAGGTGTTGCTATTTGTTTCCAAGTTTCTTGGTTAAATTTTGCTTGTTGATACTTTAATTTGTTGCTTGTAAAAAAACCATCAAGCAGAGATAATCATTGTGAAGCATCTTATTCAAGGACTCAACAACAAAGCGTATTGTGAGAGTTGAATCAGTCACCACCTTTAACGATGGTCAACGTAGAAACAACGCTCCACCCACTGCGTCACGTTCACTTTATTTGGGTGTTACATCGTTGTGACTAGGGCAGGGGTCGGCAACCTTTTGCACTTAAAGAGCCAAATAGTCCGTTTGTTTCAATACGAAACCCATCGGAAGCCGCAAAACTATCGTCAGGTCCAAAAACTTCAGTTATTCCGAAAATGATTCCTAAAAAAGGTCTTTTTTTACCTCCAAAAGGAGCCACAACTGGGGGTTCAAAGAGCGCAGGTTGCCGACCCCTGGACTTGGGCAACCAAAAGTCGCTTACGGATTGCACGCAAACCAAATTTCAGAGTGATTTTTAGAAAGCATTTAATGCGTTGTTTCAAATCGTTGTTTCATTAATCAAAAGAAGTCAAAATTCAGCGTTTGCGTAAAAATATTTTTACGAAGCTTTCTTCCTTTTTTTCGTGTTTCTGCGAAATCATTCATTCATTTATTTTTCTTATTTTTGACAAAACGTGCAACGGTGCAAAACATCAAACATGTGAGCGTTTTCCAAACTGGGAGGCGTGGACTAGTCTAAAAAGAGGCGCAAATGTTAGTCATGATCATTTAAAAATATGGCTGGTGTATTATTTTGTGAAGGAAAGCATCATGATTAATATTTTGTGAGGGAGGCGTAGTAACACAAAGTTTGAAAACCACTGCTTTAATGTGTACGCTTACGGGCAATATTGCAAAGCTTGCAATCTCAAAACATGCGAGAATTGTGCGACAGAAAAATATTTTTAATGAAAAGCTTCAGCACGTCCACAAAATCTCAACACACCATAAAGAACAGGGTTTCAACTGGGGATGCTTGCACCCCTTGGGGGCGCGAGGAAGTATTAAAGGGGGTTCAAAACGGCTTATAGATTTTTATCTTGTAATAAGAGTGTTTTTATTTTCGGTTGTTCAGTGTCAATTTTTCAGCGCTGTTACGCTCTAGTAATATGTAATTCGCAAACGTCTAAGTGGCGTAAACCCTTAACCTCTTTGTGGTTGGTTAAAATCAAGCTCTGAAAACAAAATGCGTCTGATTCAGCAAAAGAGTAGCGACTGGTTCAACTATCCTATGCTTTGCATCAGCGACACTTTCAAAAAGGCTAAAAATTCTAAAATTGATAGCTCCGCTGGGGGAGCTTACAGCGTTGTCCCAGACTCCCCAGCTGAATACCTGCTGGGCTTTTGACGCAAAGTCATTACAGGAAAATTTTTAAGGTCAATAACACACGCGAATTCATTTCAGCCCCTACCATTACGAACTTTTGGTTTGCGTGGATTGCAGTCGCATATTTTGTGAGGGGTGCAAGAACATATCAAAAATTTTATATGAAAATCATTGGGAGTATGAAAATGGTTGGGAACCGCTCTATAATAAGGTAACACAAAAGAAAAAGAGAGTTCCTGAAATGCTTAAATGTGAACTCTTGTGATCAAATAAATTTTATGAAGTTACTTATAACAATCGACAGACAATAATTAATTACCAGATCCTGACTTTCACGTTAAAAAATCATCCGTACTCCAACTAAAATCTCAGGTAGTGATTCAACTTTATTGCAACTTTTTACTTGTCAAAAGTTGCCCCTCCCCACCTTTTATAAATTCTAAATACGCCACTGAATCTATGCAACAAAAAGAAAAAGTAGTTCCACCAAGCACCAAGTGCCTTTTCCTGACGACAGCAAAAGCGAGCTTGTCGGTTTGTTCTCCACACTGTCCGTTTATACTGAGCCTATATAAGGTTAGATTAATTCCCTTTTTTTAATCCGGGGCTGTTGTCCAGAGAAAAAATTAGTGCACACAACCCACTAAAACTTTTTTTACTTGCACAGCATAGGTGAGCCTATCATTTTAAATAGATTGGCCAATAGATGCACGTACAGTATATCAGATAATAGCTTTTAACAGCCAAAATAGCTTAGTAAGACTCGAGATCTGTCATTCAACTTCTTTGTTTGACGTCGAGCATTGAAACAACCGTGCAAAAAACAAGTCAGTTAGTTTACTTGTTCAGTTGGGAAAAGCACCTAACAGGATTCGCGCACCTTCAGGAAATAGACAGGTCGTAGTGGCGTCGCCAAAAAATATTTGAAGGGGTTCATGACTAATGCTGTATAGCTTAATGTAAGCAAAGTGAGTGCTAGTTTTTACATCGTTTTTTTCTGTTTTCGTAAAATTCAAGGGGCATGGCCCCGGTACCTCCCACCCTTAGCTACGCCACTCAAATATGGCAGGTGGCCAAGTGATAGCAGGTTTTCTAAACACGACTGTTCGGTCCAAGCCAATCTTTCAGGGCAAAGAAAGTTATAAGATTCCCCCTTTATAGCATCTCGAAACTGCAACGCTCAATTATTTATCAAAATGTCAACATCTGAAACGATATTTTAAAGACAGAAAGTCCTTCTTTATGCGCAGTTTTTAAATGAAACTTCACCGCATTTTATTCCAAAATGTATTAATTTTGACCTTACAGGAGTCCAAGCAGCAGCAGCAGGGTATATCGAGAACTCACATGAATGCTGTTTGTTTTCGGAAATCTGAATAACAATAGAAGTCCACTGTTTAGATTTTGATTTATCCGTCGGTACTAGGGTGGTTGCTTGACTCTTATGACCCTGAGGAAAAGTTGCATCACGCTGCTGCTGCCTTCATCATCTGCATAACGCTATATGGTATAGGTTTCAGCTGCATACAGCAAAGGAAAAACCATAGAAAGTTACGTATTCACTAAATATTCTTCAGAATTTCGAACTTGGATGTTTGAGTAAATTTTTTTTTGTTCAATATAAAGTTGGGTTAAATTTTTTAATAATGCAACGAAATTTTTTACGTTTGGGTAATTTTCAAAAATACCCACAATTATTTTGTTAAGTATAAAAAATTACCCAAAAACGAAAAAGTCGCAATTGGGTAGAAGGTGTGTTTACCCCCGAAAAAATTGGGTAAAAATTGTATTTGCCCACAAAATTTCACATTTACCCAAAAACTTTTTTACCCAAAAAAATTATTTAAGTTATGTTTTGGGCATATCGGTTTATGCCCAAAATATTTTGGGTAAAACGTGTTTTACCCAAATATGAACTGGGTTGAGTGGAGTTTTACCAAGAGCTCTACCGAATTTTA
Source organism: Trididemnum miniatum (assembly GCA_964006365.1). Taxonomy (NCBI): domain Eukaryota; kingdom Metazoa; phylum Chordata; class Ascidiacea; order Aplousobranchia; family Didemnidae; genus Trididemnum; species Trididemnum miniatum. The sequence continues at coordinate 16,170,940 of OZ023244.1, forward strand.
TTTGCAGTGTAGCAGGGTTTCTTTAATCAAAAGGTCTTTTGCATTATGCCCTGTTGCTAGTATTTCTGAGGTCCTGAAGTCAATGGTATGAGAAGGATTTTCTAGTAGGTGCTTGGTTACGTCTGTGTTACTGCATTTTTTGGTGCTTGGATCATGTTCTTGCAAACGGGATGCAAGGTTACGTCTGGTTTGACCGATATACGAATTGCTACATGAACAGCTAAGCCGATATGCAACATTGCTTCTGAGAAGAAGTGCCTGAGGGTCTTTGTATTTAAACATTTGTCCAATGGAAAAAGTTTTGTGGATAAATATAAGTTTGACTTTGCTATCCAATTTGTGGTGAAAAAAAGTTTAAGTTTTTTTTCAAAATGTAATGACGGATTTCCAATAAAGGGTAAGTATAAAAAGAGAGGACGTATTTTGTGCTCATCATTTCGGTTGAGAACAGGATTTTTGTCACTGTTGGTATGCTTGGAGTCTAAAAATTTTCGGATTTGAGAGCTAATGAAATTAATTAGGTATCCATTTTTTGAAAGCACTTTGGATATTGTCTGAAATTCTATGTGAATACTTTTCCAGAAATTGCAAATTTTGTAAGATCAAAATGTACAACAATTTACGAAATTCATCTTGTATTTTAAAGGGCATAGACTCGTCCATTTTGTGTAAAGGTGAATTGTTTAATGTGTAAATGTGTTTAATGTTTAATTGTTTAACCCATATCACCCTAACCCCGAAAAAATTGATGATTTTGTTATTGCAGGTTGTATAGGTCACAAATAGATCATAACTGAAAAAAGTTTCTGAAAAAGTTTTTTTTACAATTTCATACAGAAAAGAATTTTTGTCAGTTTAAGCTGACGCTGGCGGTAGGCTGGTACGTGTAGAATGTTATAGCGTTCAGCTACGTGCACATGATGCGTCCGGTTTAATTTGCGCGTACTATTGTAATTATTTGTTTTGCGCTCTTTTTAATGACTAGTGTAAACAAAATATGTTAAATTATATTAATTGTCGCCGATATTATGTATTCATGCAAATTATTACTGCAATATTGTGTTGTAAATATATTAGTATACAACACAATGGAATTGAAGAAAATCCAGTCATTTATTCAAAATGAAAACTTTTAAAACACTAAGGATGCAATCCAACATTACATTTTATGCAGAAAAAATTGGAAGTGCTTTTACATCCATTTTTGGCGCAGCGTCTTTACATTCCTTTCTTGATCCAATGTTGATTTTCTTCGGCTATTCGCACATAATTCTTGGTTGTCGATTTCGGGTGTAATGCAACAGAATCAATTTTTGTTTTATGGTTTTTATAGTAAGTTTCCACAATTACCCGGCAAAACTCCAAAGCATCCATTCTGCTTTCGCCTTCATTCAGTTGTTTTATGCGGTAAAGCTGATAAGCGTTTTTAATAGCCACATCTATGCAAAACCGAAATAAAGGCCTCCACCATTTTTTGCTTCGCAAGTTGATCATGTACGCCGCAAGATTTTGATCCAATCGACCTACATCACCCATGTAGCGGTTATATACATGCACAACTTTTGGCTGGGGAATATCAATTCTTTTTTTGCTTCCTGGCTGTATTGCTTGACCTTTTGCACAGGATTCTTGCCAGCAAATGTAGACAGAACGTTAACAATTTTATTGTCCTTCCAACGAACAGCTGCCATGTTGATATTAGCATCAACTGCAACACCGCTAGCACCTCGAGCTTCTTTTTCCATCATTTTGACGTCTTTTAATGATGGATTTTTCATCCTACACAACCGCGTACAGTTCCTGTAGCTACAATCGATTTCAGTTGAAATTACCGAATTAGCTTTGTGCTAGTAAGAAAAAAATTCACCATCACGGCGTGATAATTAGATCCAGGGTGAAGTGGTAACATCTTTAGAAAGTGAACCACAACTGCAGCACCCAGCCCAAGACCAATATTTCCATACTCCGTAAAAGCGGCATCTTTTCCAGAATATGGACGAAATTGAATGCAGTATCCCAAGGGCTTGTCCATAACCCCATTTTATAGCCAAACTTGATGGGCTTGCCATGAGTATACTGCTTGGCTCCACGTTTTCCAAAATATAGAACCATGGACTCATCGATGCTGACGTTTTGCTCTAGTATATAATTTTCCAAACATTGTTTGTTTAGAGAATCGAACAAAGGTCTGTTTTGAAAAACTTATTATTTTTATCAAGATGATCGTTATCGCATAAATGCAGATATCTTTTGGCTTTTGCATTCTTCAAATTCTCCTAATGACATCATGGATGACACCAGACGATTGTTCGTATTATTGCGCGTTTGCCAATACATATCTTGCTGGGGTAGACTGGCATAGCCACTGACAATAATAATCGCCAAGAACGATTTTAGTTTTCTGTTGGTCATAAGAAAATTGTAATTGCCTTTTTATCGTGCATATCTTTTACAAAGTAAGGATTTCCTTGTATGAAAAGATTTCCGTGCAATAAAGTAATCACAAAAGTTTTAATTTAATGTTACAAAATGCGGATTATCTTTCATCAAAACGATTTAGGTGCAATAAAACGAGCCATTACAGCTTGCTTCATCTCAAAATCTAATAAGCGAAAAAAATTTCTCGCGTACCCATTCACCACCAGCATCAGTTTAGACTGACGCAGGAAAATTTCCAAATAAAGCAAGTCAAAAACGTTTTTTCGCAAATTTTCAGCTATTGTCATCTTTAAAAATAAATTTATTCGTTGTTTTTCAAGGTTAGAAAATTTTACTCTCTTACAGTAAATTGCAGTGACGTCATCAATAAATGGCATGCAGTAAAGAACAAAAATTATGCATTTTTTTGTTTTGTTTATTATAAATTTCTTTTTACGCAAAAATTAAACAAAAAATGTTTGGAATTAAAAGTCTAGGATGTCATGACAAGAAAAAATTAAACATTACTCAATTTGATATTGTCAACCTATGGAAAATTATGTTTTTCTAGCGTCAGGTTAAATTGTCGCAGGCGTGATATGGGTTAATTGTTTAAAATGTGTTTAATATTTAAATGTTTAATGAAAATTGTGTAATGTGTAAATGCGTAAAGGTAAATGTGTAAAGGTAAATTGTATCTCGTAAATTGTTTGTTGTTGTTAATACGGTTGATTTCTTTTTTCAGTTTGCTTTTGGAGCAGATCTTCAAGGCACGATGAACAAGCGTTGACACTAAACTGGCTTTACGTTTTATCGGCGTAAAGGATTCTCAGCTTTGGTACTGGCCTGTGAACGTAGGTTTGCGATAAACTTTTGTTTCGCAGCTGCCCTTCGTGTGTTCAACGCGGACGTCAAGCAAAGGAAGAGAGTGTCCTTCTTCTTTTCAAAAGTAAACTGAAGAGAGGAATGTAGACCGTTAAGTCTAACTAAAAACTCCTCCGACTCTTTTTCATTTCGAAAGATGAAAAAAGTGTCATTGACATATCTGAAATACACGGCAGGTTTGGATATTTCAGAAAACAGCTTTTCTTCATAATATCCAGCAAAGATCAATAACTAAAAAAGCAATGTCCTTCCTGGCCTACTGGACGGGATGTCATGACGACTTCCTCTTGTCGGGTCGCAGGCTGTATCAGCACTCCATCACCAACAGTGCAAAGCACTCCAGTCAAGCATACCGTAGAGCGAGACAGGGCTCAGGTAACAGGTAGCGGGACAGGGCTCAAGATAGCCCTCAGGTAACCTGAGGGCGGCTGATGAGGGCTAATAGCCCGAAACAGCGTTATCCCGCTCTACGATCCAACAAAGATGTTGGCTAAAGCGGGGCCAAGCGGTGAACCCATTGCTACTCCATCTATTTGCCTGTAGATGGTGTCAAAACTGAACTCAACCGTACTTGTGGCACTGTGCAACAGTTCCACAAATACCTCTTTCGGAATACAAGGTTGAGAATCAAGGTTATTATACTGCGTGTCTGCACATATTGAGATGGTTTCATCTAGCGGGACGTTCGTAAACAAGCTGCTTACATCGAACGAACACATGAAACTATCTATCAGCCCATCCAGTTTTCAAATGTAATCGGCAACGTGAACGAGTCAGAAAATGCAGTCCAATTTATTCTGGAGAAACTTTCATAACGATGCGATGCTACAATACCGGTAGTCCAACTTTTTTGATGTGCTTTGCTTGAACTTCATTTTGTCATTGATGCTGCTGTGAAGCAATTAATAGGAGGAGTTTCCTTAAATATGGCGTATCTGCAGTAACTATGGCTGCACTTAAATTTTTTTTTAAATCAAAGTATATCTTCATCATACTTGTTTCATTAAATTTGCTGCAGTACTGAGGCGTGATAGCGAGTGGCGCGGCCCAACCCGCGGCTTAACGCCTGGGCAACGCAGCTCCGCCGAAACATCGCAGCGTTGGCGAGCCGTTGGCTACACTATGTCCAATTTGACCGGCCTGGGAGTTAAACCCCAAATCTTACGCATCGATAGCGAAATATTTTAACACTGCGCTATAACCTCCCGGTTTGTTGAAAAATTATTAAAATATAAAAATCTAAATTGGGCACTGCCTTAAGTGCTAAAAGTAAAATAAAAATACTGCCGAGGAAGACCAGACCAACAAAAGATTTGAAGAGGCCCAGGGGTGGAACAGGGGGGGGGGGGGCAACATTGTTTTTACGTACCGTGACTGTCTCAGGAGCTGGAATGCTCCGTTTCCCATAGACATCCCGATTATGTGCTTGAAAGTATGTGATGATGTCGACGCTGTGATTCGACTGAAAAATGCTTAGATAATATCGACGTTGTTTTTGACCTCAATCGCATGATTACGGATTCTTCTTGCGCCTAATTCAGTGGCATACGCAGGATTTTTCAATGGGGGGGGTTCAGTGACGTCACATCGTGATGACGTAAAAACACTACAATTAACGTATAGTAGTTCAGAGGTATTAAAGTGCAGCGGATTGTAATGTTTCTAGTCTAAATTATTGCGCCATTGCAGCTACCATGATGAAGCTATATAATGCCATAACGAAGGAAACAATCCAGATATTTCATTCACACTTTTGCTTGATTTTTTGCGCTTCATATAAGGAGCGAAAAGGTTTCACAGAAACTCAAGCTGTCAATCCGTGGTTAAAAATTTACTGAGCAAATTTTAGTTGACCTCACTTTTGGGTCATAGGAAGGTTAACTGACTAAAGTATGCTAGCTTTCGCAACGTCACAAACAGGGTGTAGGCAGGAGGGAAAAACAAGTTATTCCTTCCCTCCAAAAAATTTTTTTCAAGAACCAACATTGATATAAGCAACGCATATACTGTAAAGTTTGATGCAAACATTTAATATGCATTCATTATGAAAGGGGCAGTATCCAGTATCCCCTGCCTGGAAAAGTGAAGACAGTGAAGCATGAGAACAAACTGCTCTCCCTACCGAAACATTTTTAAACTACTGTAACTGCCAATATTATGTCAGGTCCTTGCTATTATTTCATTAATCTAACCACTAGTAGGATCCTTCCAGAAAGTTCTGTCTGTACGTTTTTGCGTTGTTCTTGACATGTGATTAGGCTAAAGTAAGGTACCGGTAAATTTAGAACAAAATGCTAGTCTAATCTGTGCGTTAATTGTAGTTTTTGTTTGCAGCTCATTTACTGTTAGCTAGTTGCGATATCACTTGAACCGTTGGTAGTCTGCTGTAATAAAGTTGTTTTGAGATTAGCCCAATTGTCTGCTCACAGCATCGTCAATTTCAAGCAGCAGTTCCCAGATAACCGTCAGAACAACAACCAATCCCTTTGGCGGTTGTAACTACAATAAATAACGCGCTAGAGAAATCCCTGATCATGCGATTAAAATCAAAAACAAAGTCGATATTACCTAAGCATTTTTCACCCAAATCACAGCGTCGATATCATCAGATACTCTCAAGCTCATAATCAGGGCGTCGGGTAAACGGAGCATTCCAGCTCCTGAGACAGTTACGGTGCGTAAAAACAATTTTCCCACCACCCCCCCCCCCCTTCCCGTTCCGCCCCTGGACTTCTTTAAACCTTTTGTTGGTCTCGTCTTCCTTGGCAGTATCTTTATTTGACTTTTAGCATCTAGGGCAGTGTCAATTTAGATTTTTATATTTTAATAATTTTTCAACAAACCAGCCGGTTATAGCGCAGTGTTAAAAATGCCGTTATCGATGCGGAAGGTCTGAGGTTCAATTTCCAGGCCGGTCAAATCGGACACAGAGTAGCCAACGGCTCGCCACCGCTGCGATGTTTCTTTATAGCTGCGTTGTCCAGGCGTTAAGCCGCGGGTCGGGCCCCGCCACTCGCTACCACGCTGCAGTACTACAGCGAGTTTAATGAAATGAGTGGAGTGAAGATTTGGTTTTTTAAAAAAATTTTATGTGCGGCCATAGCTACTGCAGATATACCGTATTTAAGGAAACTCCCACTTACCAATTGCTTGACAGCAGCATCAATGACAAAATTGCAGTTCAAGCAAAACACATCAGAAAAGTTGGGCTACCGGTATTGTTGCATCGCTTCGTAATAAAAGTTTCTCGAAATTAAATTAGGAAGTTGGACAGCACAGAAAAAAACGTCACAGCAATTTCGGCAAACTCCGCACGAAGAAAAGCCGGTTCGTCTCAAAAAAGAAAGGATTCATTTTTTCTGCAATCGTCGATCGTCAACGTCAAGCGCAACGCACTGAAAAGTTTGACTACCGGTATTGTTGCATCACAATGAAAGTTTTTCAATATTATATAATATAAGGAAGTTGGATAGCACAGAATAACATGATAATTAATAGCAATTTCGGCAATCTTTGTATGAAAAAAGGCGGATCGTTTCAAAAAGAGAAGTTTTCATTTTTTTCAGTCGTCAATGGGGGGAGTTTTAATCCCCGAACCCCCCCCCCCCCGGCGCGTACGCCTCTGGCCTAATTTATTTTAGTTCAAAACGTTTCGGTCGGGAGGGCAGTTTTTTCTTATGCTCCACTATTTTCACTTTTCAAAACAGTTATAGGATAAACTGCCCCTTTCATAATGAGTGTATATTAAATGTTTATAACAAGAATTATATGCGTTGTTTATATCAATGTTGGTTCTTATAAAAAGTTTTTTTGGAGGAAAGCAATTGCCTATTGAAGAAGTGAGTCAAGTAAAGTATCTAGGTGTATTTTTTGATGAAAAATTTTCTTGGAAAAAACTCATTCAATATATCTATTCAAAACTATCCAGTGATTCACGGGCACTAATGAAATTACGGAATTATGTATATTCAAGTTTATCAAGACTGCACTAGTCCATCATTATAGCACCCGTCATGCTATGAAACATAATTATTTCATTACAAGAAAACGAACTGAAATCGGTAAAAAATCTCTAGCATACGTAGGACCAAAAATTTGGTAAGATGTACCAAACGAGTTTAAATTGTTTTCCTCCTTGAAATTTTAAAATAAATCAAAATCACATCTGGTAATTGTTTCTTATTAAGCTTAATCCAAAATTTTTAATTGACATATGAAGCAATCAGATCGCATTAGTGGAAAAACTGACACGAACTTATCAATTGCTATCGTATCGTCTACTGTGTACATATTGATTTGTCGTGTTTTCGCTTTGCCTTGGTTTGTTTATCTGTAGAAATGCCTTCGTTTTGATAAAAAAGTTAAATGTTGTGATTAAATGAGGTGGCAGCTGGCTTGATGACCATTTGGTCTTTCCCTGTCACCTCACCATATAACCAAGTAACTAGACTGAATCCTTCAACATTACCATTTGCTTAATATGGTACGAGCTGAATAAACTATACTCATACTGATACTGCCTGTTTTACCCCTCTGGTTACACCCTGTTTGCGACGAAGCGAAAGATAGCCTGCTTTTGTCAGTTAATCTTCCTATGGCACCAAAATGAGGTAACCTAAAATTTTTGACCACGGCCTGACAGCTTGAGCTTCTTTGAAACCTTTTCTCTCCTCAATGAAGAGCAAAACATCAAGTAAAAGTGTGAAGGAAACTATCTTGGTTGTTTCTGTAGTTATGGCATTATATAGCTTAATCATGGTTAACTGCAATTTAGGCTAAAAACATGACAATCCGATGCGCTTTAATACCTCTAAACTACTGAAATTTTCTTTCCGTCATCACGATGTGACGTCACTGAAACCCCTCCCATTGTACACTTTTGTTAGCTTTTGGCAAATTATCTTAAAAAAAACGCTTGCTAAAGTTTGACCAAAAGCTTTCAGCGTGTTGGAAAAAAGTTACGGTTTACGCTATCGGCCACCAACGCACTGGTTGTATTTTACTAGCAAAATTTCGGTGAATCTGTTTGGAAGCGGAAACGATAGGTGTGGAGGCGGAAGCTGTTTGCAAATATACCGCTTCCTCATTCGTGGGAGGAACAATGTGTGTTCCATCATCCAGGGATACGAACTCGTCTTACAAATTTTTTGTGAACTTGAACTCGATGAAACTACTTGCGAGCTGGGAGCCTGCCTTCATCACCACGTGTAGGCTATAGATGCTACGAACCAAGCTTGTAGAAATTCCAACTGTTTGACCAGAGCACATGAGGCCAATGTAAAACGTTTACTGGGGCCTAATCCTTCAAAAAATCGGACGAAAATCCAAGCTATACGCCGGAGCTTTATTACTTGTGGTTTGGCATAACAAGCTTCTTTTTCTTGATCTGGCGCAATCATTGCAGCATTCAAGCGTTTTGGGGCTAATGCGATATTAAAAAGTGCTCAAATGCAAGATGTAACATGCAAGAGTTTCTATTCCATAACACTTAACTCATGAACTTTACCATGGTTTGTAATCGACTTGTTTATTGCATTAATTTATCGGCGTGATAAAATTGCTCAAAGGGGCTGTTTAAATCTTTGCTTGAAGTAGGAGTTAAGTTCCTAACGTTAGGCTATTTTTCTGCCGCGATTAAACGATCAAAAAGTTATGAAACACACTGATCTTCTTTGTTTGGTAAAAATTTCCACTTTGTTGATTGGTTCCATCATCCGAAGTTTATTCTTTTACCACTCCGGAATTCTAGCTCCACCAGTCTGGACCTTAAAAACACGAAAATTAAGCTTTAATGACAAAAAAAATGGTGTGGCCGCTGTTCGTCTCCAAAATTTTTTTTTAGGAAAGCACATACTGCATGTGTGACAATCAATTGGGGATGCTGGAGGAGCTGAGGAGGCTTAACACCCCCTAAGTTTTTAGTCTTACATTTAGTTGGCTACTTGGATACTACTAGACTTCTTAAGTAGGCTAGATCCACTTTTTGGATTTTTGGCCTAAGCATTTTTGGGATTCTAAGCCCCCATTTAAACAATTTCTGGATCAGCCCCTGACAATCAAGTATTGATTACCTATTATGTGGAAACATGTTAAAAAACTTACGTTATGGAAGTAATAGCAAAAAGTATCCTGCAACCATTCTTTTGATTCCCCTATAGCTGACGGAACACATTATTTCACCTGCAGTCTCAAAGTATGCAAGTTTTACGACAAAAAACTGAAAGAAAAAACATACGAAATTTAAAGTGTTTAAAGAAATATGATGCTTCATCGTTTTCTTTCGAAACGGGAAGCATCAGCAGCATTTCGTAGAACCTGATTGTTGTGGTAATTTTGTAACAAGTTAATGCAAGCACAATCTGGTTGTTTTAAGTGAAGAAGCGAGGAAAATAACAACACATCAGGTCGGTTCATAAATGAAAGTGTTTTTTTCTTAATCAGTGCCAAATGAAAATGCTTTTTGTTTAACCTAGAGGTGTGCAAAACTCAAATGAGGATACGCGCCAAAATTTTCAAAATCATCCGATTGCGCGTCTCACTTCTTTCGAAATAATTGTTAGTATTACAACCGAACTCCGTAAAACTCATTTCAGCAGCATTAAACTTCAAAATTTCGTCACATCATGAATAAGAACATTTATTAAAACATTTCAATAGCCATAAATGTGTATGTCACGTTAAGCAAGGGATATGAAACAAACGTAAAAGGTTGTTTGCATATCCAAGTACAGTCATCAATGTTTCGCAAAACAGAGCAAAATATTAACAGTCAATTGGTCATTCAAGTTATTTTATCAATAGCTCGACAGTCTGTTTCATGTCTAAGGCAATCATAAGGAGCCAGGTCCAAACACAAATAATTTATAGTTAATGATGAAAGGATAAAATTGTACTCACGTTTTATTCTTTATTCTTTCATTTTAACTATAAATTATTTGTGTTTAGACCTTGCTCCTGATGATTGCCTTAGGCATGAAACAAACTGTCGAGCTATTGAATAAATAACTTGAATGACCAATTGACTGTTAATCAAGGGATATATATTTTGAGTTTATAATCCTGTGATAAAACCGTTTTACTTGCCTAAATTGAGCTGGTTCTGTAGTTATAGTCATTTTATTAGAATTATTTGCTATGCTAGAACCTTCTAGATTCTAGAAACTTCTTACCTTGAGCATTTTTCCATCTTATGCATGACGTCATAATCAACGTTTTGCTATCTATGCTGTTGTTTACTATTATGGAGACGTCTGCTGTTACGTCATAATTACGTAACAATGTGGCTATATCTAGAAATTTCTAGAATCGCAAATTTTGTATAAATAGGGGCGGAAATTTGTTACTTGATTCAGATGAGTATTAGATGCGTTAAGAGTAAGTCTGTGTTGCAGCTTTTTTGTATTTTGTGGGTTATATTTCGAGTGAGTGTTTGCAGAGATTTCAAAGTGATTTGTATTGCTCTGGAAGCAGGGTTACCATACTTTCACTGCGTAAAAGGAGGACACGTTCTTTGAAGGTCATCACGTGCGCGGATGCCCAATTTTTCGCCCAAAATCACGTGAGAAGCACAAAAGGTCATCACGTCCGCAGGCCGTAGTTTAGCTGTGTAATTTTGTATTTTCTGAATATTTATCCTTCTATCACAAGAAAGCGATCAATGCGCTATACGAGATCGCTTAGGAGTTGCCAGCCATTTGCCTACCACACCAAGATAAGGGAATCCCACTAAGCGCCTTTCCCAACGGCACAACAGGTATTTAAGCTTGCCGGCTTGGTCTCCACACTGTCCCTTTAATGCTGAGCGTCAAGCAGTGAAGCTGTGAATACCAATTTTAAAGTCATTGGTTTGACCCGACTCGGAATCAAACCCAAGTCTACGGCTCCCAAGGCGGACGCTCTTACCACTCGGCCATCTGAGCTGTTAAGTATGTTTTCACTGTTCAAAATGCCAAAATGGAGGACATTTGGGTATTTTTTAGCGTCCTCGGAAGACAAATTATTTTTTGTTAAAAAGGAGGAAATGTCCTTCACAAGGAGGACATATGGTAAGCCTATCTGGGAGAAATATTTTCTGAGTTTCTAAATATATGATTTCGTTATATATTAAGGGTGGTCTGTTTGTTTTTGAAAGTATTTCAGTATTGCAAGATTTCCAAAGACCATTGGATACTGATACTCTCACGTCGTTCTGTGGGATAGATAACGTTTTGTTCTTAGAATTAAAGGTTGAATCTATGTAGGTTGAATCTAGCCAAGTTTCAATATCGCAACAGTGTGAATGAACATGGTGCTTTGAGTTCATTTCGGTATAAGCAGCCATGGGTTGCTAAAATTTGCTGTAAACTCAAGGATTGCTCTTCACCAAACTGTCCGTGCGCCACGTTTCAGCTAAGGCGTGCCGCATTGGGCACGCGTGCCTCGTGTTGCGCTCCCCTAGTTTACCCTGTTGGGCTACATGTCGATAATCAACTCACAATGATGTCGCAATTTTGAAAAAAATAAAGAATTTTGAGCCACATTTGATCGGGCTATCAGGGTAATTGGGAATGATGATGGTTAAAAGACAATTATTTTTGGAGACAAACACTTGTCAAAGAAAGGGTTTGGCACACTTGTCAATCACTCACAGTTTGTTGCACAAACTAAAGGCTAGACACCCTTGCTTCTTATGCGCATTGATGTAAGCAAATAATTGCAGTGTAACAATCAAAGCCACAAAAATTTCTGCAGTTGCTGCATACTCTGTCAGTACTGATCACCGGTCCAGAGCAGTTTCTCTTCCACTCATACTTGTAATCGTTTTCGTAAATTTCTGGAAGTTTTGGATATTCATCGTGCCGAACTGCAGGTTGAAAAAAGAATACGCTTTAAAAGAGTTACTTAAATATACATTCAAACTACACAATAAACAGTTATAAAAGTTAAAACATTTAATACGTTTTCAATTATAAGTTTGATTTATCTAATTCAAGTTCTAGCTATTTTGTGTCATTGATCATCGCTCGATCTATTAAACTTCGACAATATTTAATTACAAAAAATAACATTGAATGAAATATTGAATTGCATCGTTCATTAGGTGATGCTTGTTTAAATGTTGGAACAAGAAAATTATCTTCCATTGTCTAACTACGGTAACTGAAAGCAAAGCATAATATGGCTCCGGTTTCAAACTTTTGCGCTGTACAGTATTTTGTTACTTTGACCGGCCAGTTGCCGCAGCGGTAAAACTCATCACCATCGTCGCAGGAAGCCTTGGGTTCGAATCCCGCGCCGGTCAAATTGGAAACTGTCGCCAACGGCTTGCCACTGCTGCCACGCTTCTTCGGAGTTGTGTTGTTTAGACTCCAAGCCGCGGAAATGGGTCCCGCCACTCGCTACTCGCTTCGCATTATGAAGATTTGTTTTGGATTCTATTACATTTGTGACAATGACAAACGTCATTTTTTAACACTTACGTAGAGACGTCTTAAAAAAATAAAAAAAATTGCGAATGGATCAATGGACACATATTAAAGATGTTTGCTGTTTACGATGTGATTGGTAGCTGGACATACGTGGCCAAGGTGACTATAAACAACCTTTGCTCTAAGTTACAAGTCAGGTGACAGCGATTGCAATGATGTCACCTCTCTACATATAACAAATCTGTAAGTTACCCTAAGTCAGTGGTTCTCAAAGTGGTCGATATCGACCCCCAGGGGTCAATTGGACCATCCAAGGGGTCGAAAATAACCAAGGGGTCGAATGGGGGTCAATGAATAACTGCTGGGGTCTACTGGACCCAGTGGCGTAGTGAGAAATTTCAAAAGGGGAGGCCATGATTTTCCACATTTTTCAAGCGCATTTTTTCGACAGAACAAATTTAAAATTGATTGTGAAACAAAAAAAAGCTCTAAGGGGATCTGGGGGCATGCTCCCCCGGAAAAATTTTGAAAATTTACATGCTGTAATGGCTATTTTAGTGCTTTTTGAATAATTTTCAGCCAAATTTTGTTTAAAGTTTTTGCCCCTAATTCTTAGTGCTTCGCCAAATATGATGCATTTTGTTCGCACATTTTCGACTATGTGTTACTTAAGGCATAAAGCTTATTGCTATCAAAGACTCGAAAAAGGCTCAAAATTATGAAAAAGCTGTATATAACACAAACATTTTTGAAAATGGCTGGTGGGAGGATGCATATTCCTCATCCTACCCCTCTGGCCATAAGTTACAGAAAACATCAAAAGAATTCGCCATATTTTCAGTCACTAGGCACCATCAGTTTTATTTTTTTTTACTAAAAGGCAGAGTCGAAAGGGAGGGCCATGGCCCAATGCCCCTTAAATATGCTCCTGACTGGAGCAATAAAGCCTCCAACTCAAAATTATCATTAATCCGCCAAGGAATGTAAAAGACGTTTTAGAACAAATCAAACGAAATTAAGAGGGCTGATTGAATCTCAGCCACCGTAGTTTAAAAGTGCATTCGTTTTAACAAGTTTATTTATTAAATCATCTATCGTGATGGCATCATGAAAACTGTTCTTTTCCCTTGTTACATCACAAACAGTTTCGTCGTGAATGTGGCGCAGTTGTTACACTGGCGGGTACAACAGTTAAGCATATGCAGTAAGGCGGAGAACAATCGTTGTAAACCTGAGAGATAGCCACAGCACATAGCTTAGAAGTAGAGAAACGGTTGTGCTGCACTGACAGTTACGTTTTATGTTATTCTTGCATCTGTGGTCCTAAGCATATTTTCTGATTGCGTATTATTTTAGCATGCATTTCAGTTAAAAACTCGTCTTTATTTTGACGTATTTTGTTTCCTTGTAATTGTGAAGCTAGGCTAGGGTGTCTATAGAAAATTTTATGCTTAAATTAGGGGTCAACGAGCAAAAAAGTTTGAGAACCACTGCCCTAAGTTAACACTAATTATTCCAACCTGCGCATGGCAACGAACGTATTTCGATAGGAGAAACAAGAATGCGTATGAAATCACGTCGGCGATTAGCTTCGAAATCTTCGCATGTTTCCGGAGTAGATATGTTAAGATTGAATGGTGTGTAAAAACAATTCCCGTCTTCAAACTACACAAAAATACTGCAAAATAAGAAGCTTTTTAACGTGTGTAAAAGATCTTTCAAGGTGTGAAAAAAAACAAGTTTTATGCTCCACTTAATGTTTTTTTTTTGGGGGGTAAATCATCTTACCAATCAATTTAACTTCATTCAAAGTAGTTGTGCATGCGCATGCATACCGAGGTCTGTGTTCGTTTCAACAGCGTAAGGATGACACTTTTTAGAGTAAGTGTGGGACTACGGCAAGGCAGCTCTTTTGCACTTATTCTGTTCTTTTATAGAAATGGAATAGTCAAGAAAAGTGCGCCTGGTGGTGGAGTAAAAATTGGTGATTGCACTGTGCAACGTCTGTCTAAAGCAGATGATCTGGTAATAGGAGTAGCCAGGATTTGCAATTGGGGGGAGCGAAAGTTTAAAAAATCTTACCCAACAGCAGGAACGGATCCAGAAAATTTTGGCGGGAGAAGGATGCAGATTTGAATTAGGTTGCGTGCTAACTAGATATAAAGACATCAGACGTTTACACTCGGAATAGGGCGTCAGTGTTTCATGTCAGAGGCGTATTCGAAGTTTTTTTAGGGAGGGCACCAAATTGTGACATCTTTTATAAGCGTAGTTTTTTCCGTTAGAAGTAGTTTGAGGCAAATTGAGAAACAAAGAAAGGTTTCAGAGAATCCGGGTGCATGCTCCCCCGGAAAATTTTCGAAAATTTACGTACTGTAATGGCCATTTTAGTGCACTTTGAACAGTTTTCGGGCAGTTTTCGGGCGTTTCATGTCAGAGGCGTAAAACAGCGTTGTTTTACGCCTCTGACATGAAACACTATTGAAACTTTTTGCCCCTAATTTTGAATGCTTTACTGGTATCGATATATGACGTTCTACAAACCGGGTTTTACATAAGCCGACTAGATAACGCCTTGTTTCTCCTCGACTAGAGACATCTTCTTTGATGCAGAACTTCAACAACGCTGTTTTTTCGCACTGGTCTTAAACATTTCAACCACTTTTTGTGCAACGTTTTCAGCATTTTGCATTGCTGATACTGTTACAGCTGCAGAGGCGCTCAAATTTAAGCATTGCATAGCACAGTGAAACTAATATGCCAACGGAGATTCGTTTTGAATAATTGAAGTGGCGCCTGACAGTTCGCTGGCCATTGCGGCCGTGCCATCATAACTCTGGCCAACGCATAGGGCAAAGTTGTACTGTATTTCTCGTTTGCAAGCCCACTTATTATAAGCCTAGCAAGAAAACAATCCGGCCATGGCAAATATTTATCATAATGATAAAGATCCTTGTTTTTGTCCAAGATGGATTCGGGGGAGCATGGCCCCTGTGCCCCCCTCCCCCCCTGGCTACACCCTTGGGTCTGGTGCTTCTCGACTCGACCCAAAACGGTCTCCTGCACACTCTTGGCAGATTTTCGGATGCATGCTCTGTTTTTGGGATGAAAATCATTACACCGAAAACAAACACCATCTGCCTGTCTGAAAAACCAAAGCAGTGCTCTATCCAAGTTTGTGGAGTAACACTAAAACAGTTGGAGAAATTCAAGAACCTCATCCTCGGCGTAGCATTCACAAGTGGTGGCAGACAAACAGAGATGAGCGCGATTCTCAGTTTTTGAGTTAATCGATACTTGAAAATAGAGTTAATCGATACCGATACAGGAGACCTTGAAGATGTTTTAAATCGATACCAATATCGATACTTGTATCGCCGATACAAGTATCTCGATACAATACCAGAAAGAATCAATTCAAACAAAAATGTACAGTTCTCAAAAAAACTTTGCTATAGTCAAACTTGCTGCGATACATGCGTCGCCACTACCGCCTTTGGTGGAAAGCGAAGATGCAAGCGTTCGCATGCATTTGGCAGCGCATTATTAAAAAAAATGAAATACCTGCCTAGAAACGGGCCATTTTGCTTACGAGTTTTGCTTAATTTAATTTTCACAGAGAAAGTAGTTTCGTTTAATCATCCCAATTTTCAGTGATTTAAAAGCAGAACAATACAGGCCCTATTTTTTTTTCTAGAAAACTGCAAACTACATTGAATCATTCTTCGTAGCTAACAGACATTGATCTAAAAACTCTTTAGCTTTTGCTTTCTTACAACAGGGGTAGGCAACCAGCAACTCGCCGGGCGCATGCGGCCCGCAGCCAACTTTTGTGCGGCTTTGGGATTCCCATTGTGCGACTCTGATTTGCAATCTGATTACACGTTGAAACAAATGAAATGTTATGTGTCTATGTCGTAAAAAAAATGAAAAAGTACGTCAAGATTTTGCCTGGGAAAAACTACCACGCAAGAACGAAACTGGTCGGAAAACGTATTCTGTATTTGGGTGAGGATGTATTCGCAAACAGAGATTTTCTTGTAGGGTATTAAGGTAAATAAAAACAAATAATCTCTTCAGTTATCACGCATTATGCCCCGTGATTTAAAAAAAAAAGTTGTAAAATGCTGCAATTTTTTCGTTGATAAAATTTCAAAATTTAATGTGCTTTCATTTCAGGTTAGAAATAAATACGTTGATTTATGCTGATGATATGATAGTTTTCACTTTCATACCAAATTTAAAATGCAAATTATCGAAAACACTTTATTAGTGCCCTTGTTGAAGTTCGGATTTGTTTTACGTTGTAGCGCGTAGTCTCGATCTCAAGTTTGCACACCGATGTGAGAGCCAGAAAAGAGGTTTATTTTTAGCAAGCACGTGAATTTAAATGGATGCAAAAAAATACAAAATACAAACTAGGCCACGTTGGATTGCTGAAAATCACACCTGCTATTTCCGAAAAACCTGCCTGTTCCAGGACGGAAGGGAAGATGATAAAAAATAACGAAAAACGAGTGAATAGATTGGGAAAAAGATAAAAATCACAATATCGATGAAACGTGTGAGAAGCAGTCAGATTTCGTATGGGAAATAGATTGCACGACGTCCAGCAACGAATAACGAACACGTAATCGCCCACCTTCATTAAGACGCGCGGTCTCAGCCAACTTCTCCGGCCCAAAAGCTAAAAAAAATCGCCCACTCCTGTCCTACAACAACACTTTTCTTCCTGCCATAAGCTCTCAAACACGAACACTTTCCTTCTGAGCAGTAGCGAATCCAGAAATTTTTGGTGGAGTATGCAGTTTTGAATTAGGTTTAATGTTAACTAAATACAAAGCATTAGATCCGGAAAAGAACGTAAATAAGCCCCTTTTTGAAAATGTGTTCATGTCAGCGGAGTATTTAGAATTTTTTCGGCGGGAGGCAGTAAATTTTGCGATTTCGTAAGCATATTTTTCCCGCATAATCCGGGGAGCATATTTCGTAATGGTTCTACAGAAAAAAAGGCTCCATCAAAATAACTTTACTGTAAGTACAAAAATTATACTCAGCCTACCAACATCGACGTGGTGTTATGGCTATTGTGTTGGACTGCTACTCATAGGGTTTGGGTTCGATGCTGCTCTCGGTTTTGATTTCACTCTCAACGTATTCGGTTTCTTATGAGTAATCGGGATGGGTAGAGCGGTGACAATCGAATTAACAAAAAAAGTTCTGTAAAACCATTTCGAAATATGAGTCCGGGGGTATAACCCCCTGAAATTTTTTAAAAATTCACAAATTGTAAGGACATGTTAGTGCTTTTTGAACAATGGTTAAGGCAAGTCTTTTGCTCCTATAATTAGTCCTTCACCTAATATGTTGTATTTTGTTGGCACATTTTTGATTTATGCGTGTTTTAAGGCCGAAAGATTTGTGTTATATGGAAGAAGTTCGAAATTATGGAAAAATTTTATTCACCCAAAACATTGCTGAAAATGGCTGGTGAGGAGATGCATCCCCACACCCCCCTGGATCCGCCTCTGCTTCTGAACATTTGCAAAGCAGCTGTTTTTCAGTTTATTACAAATCCGCCCACAAAAGGTATTAATCTACGGATAACTGCAAAACGTCAAAATGGTGCGTTGATATTGGACATGGTCCAACTGCAGCATCAACGTCGTTCAATGTCGTAACAAAACGGTTGAAATTGATAGTAAGAAAAGTTGACGCCAGTGCGTCACTTAGACTCAAAGGCTGGTCAAGTTAAGGCTCCACCAAAAATTTTCCCGTAATTTTCTGCAAAAATTGTGGAAATGTTCCAAGTGGAGCCACTGGAGATGAGCATGGAGCCGGATTGTGTCGTTTTTTTGTTGAAGCTGAATTATCCGAACTGTAGCTTAGTGTTGAATTGGATCGGATCCGGACTGGCACCCTGTGGGTTATCAATGTTTATGACATATAGTACTGGTGCAGTTATTACAAAACTAATTGTTTATGTCGAAGCGGTACCGCCAGATTATGTATAAAATTTGGAAACGAAATTCTTGGAGTAAGTCTTGAAAACTATTTTGCAGCATATAGGCTAATAAGTAGCTTCAGTAAGTTGAATTTAGATTGAAGGGGTTGCTCTGTGAAAATGCGATCATGAACCAGCAATTAGAAATTATTGTGAAGTGTTTTTATGTTTGGACTGAGATTGGACTGCGGACTCTCAGTTTAGCCTTCTTTTCGGAGTCGGATTGGATTGAATTTTATTTTAAAATTTTGGACTGGACTCGGAGTGGAAAAAATTTCAGTCCGCTCATCTCTAGGAGCTAGTCCTCGAATATTCTTGCCGCGGCTTTTTTTTTTTAATGTGAGAGAAAAGCAATGAAAAAAGCAAATGATTTTTGAGAAAATTGCAGAACGTGCGATGGATTATTTTGAAGCGTGACGATCGGAAAATTTTGGTAGAGCAGGGTCCGGAAAATTAACAACACCGGTACTCGAAGTTGCGCTAATTTTCGCGAAAATTAGCTGGAAAATTTTATCAAAGCGTGTTTGATAATTTGTACGCGACAATGGTTGGAAAAAAGTCAGTAGAAAAAGTTCGATAGAACTGCTGCGGCTCCACCAACAATAATTTCGAGAAAACTCTCGCCTGTACGAAGCAAATTTATTTGGAAAATTATATATTTATTTGACGGAGCCTTAGCTTTAATGGACTGCCAGAATTCAGCTTTAATTTGTGTTTTTAATTCACTGTTCAGAAACCGTTAATGAACACGCAATCAACAGCTGGCAAGATTGCCCGTGCTCAAAAACAGTATCGAGATACTTGCATCGACGACGCACATAAACACGCCAAATCGATACTGATAGGCGATACTGTGGTGAACCACTACATCATTACCGATATCGATACAAAAGTATCGCACGACATGCATTGCCGATACAAGTATCTCGGTACTGCCCATCTCTGCATACGAATCGGAAAAGCAAGTACAGTAACGCGTCAGCTCCACCGATTTCTGGAACTGAAACGGAAGCTTCGCACCGATTAGGCAAATCTTCAGATCAGTGAATGTTTCTATTTTGACTTAGCTATGGCCATTAGTGTTGGATCATATTGAGAAAGTGACATCTCGAGTTTAAGCAGGCGAAATAGGATTCTTGCGAAGAATTATTAACGGTTTGATCTTGTTGAACACGATTAAAAGTGCAGAAAATCTCTAAACATTGAATCGTTGTTTCTCTGACTAGAAAGATCGCAACCGCGCTAGTAAGGACATTGTGACACGAATGTCCCTGGAAAGAGCAGCCAAAAAACTACTCTATTCAGAACCGATCAGCAGAAGGCCTAGAAGCCGTCTCACCACTCGATGGCAAGATTGCGTAGAAGATGTTAGTTGGTCTCGCCTTGGCATCCCACCAGAGCATCTACCCTTTATCGCAGAGGATCGAGTTGCCCGGAAGCTCCAACCCAAGCAGCTGCTCCGGCTCCCCCCCAAGAATAAGCTGGTCTAGAAAAGTTCGTTTGTAAGTTAATTAGGATATCTGTCTAATGCGTTTGAACAACAGGAATCTACGCCTATGTTTGCGATGCATAATGATTAATGACCTTCAACAAAAAATAAGCATGTGGTCAAAGATTCGGCTATATAGTAGGCAGAGATGGGCATAATCTTAATCTTCAAGATTACGTTGCTTTGGTAATCTGATCTTGATCTTCATGGTCACGTATTTCAGGTGATCTTGATTTTGAAGATGTAAACGTTACAATACTAAGTGCTGTAGACACTGAGCTGTCGTACGTTAACAAACAGCAAGTAGTTGATGGTAATTATTTGTCACTTTTGAGATTATGAGAACATGCCAACTTGTCGGCTTGGTTTGGATTTTGTAGGCCATGTACTGAACTGTCGGCCTATCATTAAGTTTGATTCTTAGTTTAACATGTCGGTTAAAGTTGAAAATATCTTAATCGTTTTTGAAATTAATATGATTAACTTTATTTTTAGATCAATAATATCAAATTTGAAAATAGCTGAATGTGGTTAAACACGTATTTTGGGAAGGGGATTAGTGATTACCACATTCAACTATATTCAAGTTCGATGTTATTGATCTTAAAAATAAAGCTCAATAGCATTGAATTCAAAAACATTTAAGTTATTCTCAATTTTTTTACCAAAAACTAGTTTTTAGTTGTTTTTACAATTTTTCAAAAAATAGTTTTGCTAAAACATAACACGAAAAGTTTATGTGTCTATAGCATAGACGTCTTAAATAGAAGGACTGGCGACTGCCATACTCGGTATTTCAAACTTGGGTCCCAAATTTTTAACGAGGTTTTCTAAAAAAGTATGTTTAAGAGCAGATAGAGGCGTGAAACTTCGCATGTACCTTAAGCATTCCATAAATGAAAATGGGTATCGATGGGGTGATGACGTCACAGTAGCGGTGGTGACGTCACTTTAAATGCAATTTTAGCGTAGTTTTCTCAAGCTATTTGTGTGTTTGTTTTTTATTTTTTTACATGCCTTGGGCGCTCAAACATTGTCGATAGCTGGTTCTTTCGCTGTAGAAAATCTTTTAATGAACGGAGCAGTGGAAAGCATGAAAATTTAATGGTTTACCCCAGGTAATTGGATAATAGGGGAGTCCTGTTCAAACTTGTGCCCACTCATTGGTTTGCAACTCATGTGAAATTAAAACTTTATTTTTAAGCTATCATTAATCTTACATTCAATTACCAAGAGAATCAAATGTCGATGACGTCATCATAGAATGAATGATCACGTCACTTGAAAACAAACATTGTCATAATTTTACTACATTTTTTTCATTCTCTGTTAAGTTTTCAGATTTAACTCAAACTTATCACGTTTTTTGGCTCTAACGTATTAAAAGCACACTACCGGGTTGAATAATGCAGTACCTTATAATAACAAACTCCTTTTTCTGCTCAGAATAACGCATATTATTAAGATATTGCCTGTTATAAATGCGGGAACTTTAAAAACACGAAAAAGTACTGATCACCGTGTAGAAGGAGGCTTGGCAAAATTAGAGTCAATCAATTGCCCCTGCCCAATGCGTGGGCCTATGCGTGACACATAAATAAATTCTAAATGAAGGCGTCAAACATGTGCCACATAATCACGTACTGAGTGAAGTAAAATATTTGTTTGAAATAATCTAACCTAGCCCAAATTTAATTGCCAAGTTTCTCTCTCCTTCTCAAACACCCAAGCTGTTTTTTTCTTATCACTCTTGTACAACCTAAATTTCGGTAGATCACATACTAAACCAGCGCCAAGCTGTGATTACTGAGTGGCCCTCCGCAACATGATGTAAGTGGAAATGCTCCCAATATTCATTAAGTTTTTCGCGATTTGCGACAAACCAAGCAATAAATAATGCCGTTTGTACTTATTGCATTGACACAACATGCAAAACGTTGCTATGCTGGGTTTTCTGCATTATTACCAGCGAAAGTTAGGTCAATAAAATTTACTAAATTCCGCAATGCAATGAATGATGGAACTACACAAAGTCGAATGATTGCCGCAATGGAGTTTGCATAGGTAAAACAAAAAGCTATTATGACGTCATTAAAATACTATAAAAACAATTCAAAATTTCGACTATAACCAAAGTCTCGTCAGCCTTGCTACACACAGCCAATCCAGGCTAAACTCATTCCAGACTGTAAAGACTCTGTTTTTGCATTGCTTTACCTGTACATCTCGACTTCATCTCTTTTCTAGGTTGTGCCCTATTTTTGGCAGGCGACTGGCCCCAAACAACGATACCCAATGAAAGAACCTATAACCACTAACCCACAACTAAGTTACCGGTAGCCTAACTAGCCCACATCACTAGAAGCCCCCATGGCAACCCACTCATTTGCAGCTGCAGACGCGTTTCGACCTTATTATGGTCTCATCAGTGCAGCATAGCAACCTCCCACCTTCCTGAAAAAAAAAAAATTCTAACCTTCAAAAGAAGTACACACTCCAAATCTAAGCCTCTACTCGTTCTGCTCAAGGTAGAACATTTGAAATAAAACCTTCAAGAAAATAATACAGGCTGGATTATGATGTCACAGATTCCCTGTAAACAATCGATAAGAATAGAAAAGTCCGGTTGGTTTAAACATTATTTTCCCGGTAATCTGAGAAGGAATTTTTTGTTTAAGGTTTGTAACTATCCCAGTTACCAAAACCTACAAAAAACCTCTCTGCCCAACCCGTTCGCCAGTGAAAAAGCGGGGGACAAGGCAGGTACTATGTCTGCGCATGCAGCCCAGAAAACATAGTGAACGTCAGAGCTTATCGGTGGTTTAAACATCAATATACCGGTACGTTTGTCGAACCGCATGTACAGTTACAGGATCCAGCAAGATGATACAAAGAAGGATATGTAAGTCAAATAGAATTCTTCTTTCCTACACTTCTCCGATAGGCACCCCCAAAGTTAGCCAACAACAAAGCCCAATGTGTCAGGGTAAGAATAGATCCAACAATAAGAGTACAGTCTTTTAATGGAATGGAAAATGGTACTCCCCCATACAGGTGGGAATTGCACCATCCATTTCTGTCATCAATTACGAGTTAGATGAGAAATTTGCAAGGGACAAATTAATGTTTCGACTATAACCAAAGTCTCGTCAGCCTTGCTACACACAGCCAATCCAGGCTAAACTCATTCCAGACTGTAAAGACTCTGTTTTTGCATTGCTTTACCTGTACATCTCGACTTCATCTCTTTTCTAGGTTGAAATAGGGCACAACCTAGAAAATATAACTATAGTGTAATTACTTGGCTTGATGTAACGTATAAAGACACAACCTGCCAAAAATAGGGACAAATTAATGGACAACCTGCCAAAAATAGGGCACAACCTAGAAAAGAGATGAAGTCGTGAAAAGAGATAAATAGTCAACCTAGAAAAGAGATAAATAGGGCACAACCTAGAAAAGAGATGAAGTCGAGATGTACAGGTAAAGCAATGCAAAAACAGAGTCTTTACAGTCTGGAATGAGTTTAGCCTGGATTGGCTGTGTGTAGCAAGGCTGACGAGACTTTGATTATAGTCGAAACATTAATTTGTCCCTTGCAAATTTATAATTCAAAATTTATTTTTATTTGTGGTACCTAATAATGACAAATTTTGGGGGTGTTTGCAAATAATCGAGGATTCAGGTCACTTACCCTGATCCAATCAACTTCAAATTTGCAAAAATTGTGTGTGAATAAATTATACACGTCGTCAGAAAGTGTAAAAGCAAATCTTCAAAAATCGTGGAGAAACTTCAATATGACTTTTCGGGACCCAAGTTCAAAACACCGAGTTTGCTAGTCGCCAGTCCTTCTATTTAAGACGTCTATGGTCTATAGCGTAGCTCAATGGATTTAGAAATTCGTCTTTGAGAGTAAAAGTTTCTAGGTCGGAGCACGTTATGACTGTTTTAACTCCATCTGTTAATCTCAGGAACACCGGTACCGTTACGTATATGTACTAGGTTATGCATTGCAGCATAGTAAAGATGAGGAAATGTATGGGAAAATGCTTTTCACATAAATTGAGCTTCAATCCAATCATTTTTCATGATAACCTCAAAATGTCGTAATGTGCTACTAATAAGAGTTGTTAGTCAGAGACAAGTTGTACACTAAGAATAAAATTATCAGTAACAAATTTAATTCAAGTTTAAAAACTATACAGGTCTACCGTAAAAGGTCTACCGTAAAAGGTAAAAATAAAAACTATACAGGTCTACCGTAAAAGGTAAAACTTTCAATCCTCATATTGTACTAATTTATGTTCACGTACTTGTGGGGAGTGATTTTTTACTGCTTTATACGTTACATCAAGCCAAGTAATTACACTATAGTTATTGTTAACTTGTAAACAAATTTCTATTTGGTACGCTGTATACTAAGTGATCTTGATCTTGATTTTCAAGATCACATCGTTTCGATAATCTGATTTTGGTCTTCAAGACTACTACTTTTGGTGATCTTGATCTTCAAGATGATCTTCAAGATCATCAAAAGTCGTGATCTTGTCCATATCTGAAATTGCATGTGGTAAAGGTGTCCCACCAATGGTGTAGAAAATACAGCACGTGCAGCAGCACGCACACTGTAGCCTATTGTTTTCACTGTTTAGTTTAATTAAACTTGTACTTGTTATGCCGTCATCATGAAACATGCTCTCACAAGGTTCGGCTTGATAAACAATTAAGCAATTTTGAAAGAACATTGAAAAGGTTGTCTAATTCCTTTAGTTAATGATATCTACTCCAAATTGATTTGAAGGTATAGGATCATGTATGCCAACTTCCGGGTTACTCAGTCTGCTGAGAGACTCACCACTAAAATTTTGAAAGACCGCCAATTTTTAAATTTGTAACTGAAAGTAAAACTGCAGTCGACAACCGTTTCAACAAAAATTTGAAGATTTTGAGAGATTGCTGGATAATTTTGATTTTCGATTTCTCAAAACGTCTTAAAAAAACTGAGATGACGCGTTCGCATTTCCGCTTGCTTTGCACGTGCTATGATATTCTGTTTTCATTTTAAATTTAGTGATGAACATGGCAAGCAAGAAACGAAAAATAACAAAAGAATGAATCGTGATTTTTCAAATTGTTTTTAAAATCGCGTGATGTCGCCATGGTTCTTAATTTCGGCCCCCGAAAATTTTTGAAAAGCCCATGTAGCCTGTTACTCAAAAAAGGTGTCGCCGCTTGTACTGGGCAGTTAAAACATCATTGCAAATCTTTTTGGGTAGTAAAAGCTCTTTATAGTAGGTAAAGATGGCAAATTAATTATACCTAATAATTTGGGATAAAAATTGGGTAAAAGTACTTATGCCCAAAATTGTATCAGAAAAAGTTGCTCAGATGAGACCCCAAAGCATAACCCAAAAAATTATTTGGGTAAACATTAATCTGATTGGATAAAACTATAAGGTAACTGACTACACCTAAAAGTTTTTGTCGAAAACATGAAGTTAATTGCGCTTTATTAATTTTTGCCCAATGCTCAACTCAATAAACCGATTTAAATTTGTGGTCTCCCTCGCGAAGATTATTGTGTTGATACGAAATAAGATATTAGGTTGCTTTTCCGCCCTTTTCAAGTTTTTAGTACGTACATTAGTAAAAAATAATTCGCATGACCCTTTAAAAATAATTCGAATTTGTATGGTGGTAGGGGTATCAATACATTGAGATACGAAGCAGAATTTTACTCTATACTCCCAACAGTGCAAATCTCATTCAAAATTATCCAGCCCAGACGTCCAATTGTTGCGAGCCACACGCCCAACGGATTTTTGCATCCATGCATAATTTCTGTTCACATAATTATATATAAGCTCTCATAAAACGGTTTATGAGTTTACAAAAGAATTTTTAGGTGGCTGGTAACGATGTTTTCCGAGGTTAAATGCTTGCCATCTTAACCAAAAATCTCAAATAGAAGTTTGATTTACCACGTGATTTACTATTGCATTGTCTCATAAGCATTTAAAGCAAGAGGAAAAACAAATTTCTAAATTAAAAAAATATTGGGTATTACACTCCCAAAATGACATATTTGCGTAAATTCCACTAAAGAAAAGTTATTCATCTTTTGTTGTTTTATAATATGAATCAAGAAGTTTGTAAATAAACCAATATAGCTTCAGAAGATAATGCTTCATAAGAACTGCTGAGGTAAGAAAAGCTAATAGGGAACAATCCAGGACAGTCGCAATAGGCGCAAGAAAACACGCTACGTAGATCTTAAATTCCTGAGACCCAAAAGTGGATACCAATAATGAGTTAACCCGCTTTCGTTTTTTGGGATTGTTATTGGCAGTTTTGGGTACACAGGGGCGTGCCCCGAAATTTGAAAAAGGGGGGGGGCCGCAAGTTTCGACGTCCAACTGAAGACCAAAAAAAAGGTCTTCACGTCCTCAGCTGATATTTCAGCGGGGGGAGGGGAGCCGCGGCCCCAGCGGCCCCCCTGGAACATAAATTGGGTACGATATTTCCAATTCAGTAAGTTGGGGATATCGTTTCCCCAACTTATTGAATTGGGTGTCTCAACGAGTTGGATGTCTCAACGAGTTGAGTGTCTCAACGAGTCTACCCAATTTATTACCCAAGTGTTTTGGGTTGTCACCACCCACTTTGGTTTGCAGTGATTGTGAATTTTTAGTTGTAAAAAACTTGTTGCTTAATCTTTGTTCTAATCAGATAACACACCAGTACAATATTTACTTACGCTGATACTTATAATAAAATCGCTGTGATTGTCTTTTGCTTCTGGCAAATTCAAAACAGTGGCTTCCGTTCCTTCATAGAGATCATAAAGATTTTCTCCTTCCGTTAACAAGTTACTTCCGTTTGCTGCCCAAATTCGGCACTAAAATTGCGAAAAAGCCAAAAATTTAGATGGATAAATTTCATGCATGATTTTGATGATACATGACTTTGGATGCATTGATACATGTCCGCAATACCTACCGACCCTAGAACCAGATTACGTGATTGACAAAAACTTCTATGCGTGACTTTTATGCTTTTTGGAGCTTGCTTTGTTTTCTTCAAAGCACATTTTAATTGTGTAGCTACTTGCTACCGTACATTGAGTTAATTTGTCAATGTTTCGAACGTTTTCGGTGATTGTGTTTTTCTTAATTGGCCTTAGGTCATTTCTTGAATTTTTTGTAGGGTTTTCTGGCAAACTTCAAGAAAATTAGTAATCTTGTCTCAACACGTGTTTTTTCCCTGAAGAATTCTTTATATTGCGTAACTCGTTTCTGGTATATAAGTGCTCAATTTAATTGAACGAATTTGAACTGTTAAATTCTGGATTGGAGGGCGAAGCTCTGCCAGTTTGTTCCATAACTTAAACTTATTGGCAAATGTTATTTAATTTTTAGATCAATGCATAAGGTTTTTTGAACGCCTTCAAATCTGCACTAATTAAAATTGAATCAAGTTAAATTTGATGATTTCTCATGTGAGTGAGAGCGAATTGGTTGCGTTGACCAATGTCAGCAGAAAAGTTCAGCCTAAGATCTTATTAGAATCAAATTTTCAAAAAACCGATTGCCAGCGAAGCTTAATTCTGGCTGACTTTAAGTTTTTGATTTCTTACTTTGAATCATCTTCGAAATTATGGAAGATTCAAGCTCAAGTGAGCGTAATTTTAGAAAGGCGAAACGGGATTTTCGCTCAGCTGTTGATCAATGGGCTGCAGCCGTTTCTAAAGGTGAAGTTTCAGCGGACGAGCTTCGCGCTTTTAAAGAAGAACTTGAGCAGTATTTTGTGACATTTGCTGCTGCTCTTAGGGCTGTTAAAGACTCTAAAACCGACCCTGACGAAGTAGAAGACCTGAAAGAATGTTTCGAAACTTTTGAGCAGGTTTTTAATTCGGTCGTGCGGGAATACGACTTGCTAAATAGCAATTTTAAGTTTCGAGAAATAAAGGAGCTATTTGGTGTTCAAAATTCAGTTATATGTGAGCGGCTAGATGGCGTTTGTGAAAAGATTTCTTCGATCGAAAAACGTTTAAAGGACGTCGAATCCAATTCAAAGCCGAAGCGTACTGAGCACGATCTTCTTTCGTCTTTGCCAGGACCCTCTGAAGTAGTACCCTAGTTTTCTAAGTTTTCTATTCCAGATGTCGATGTTGACCAGATAGGGCAGCCTTCCTTTTGTAGCGGGTTAAATTATTTGTCCAAGGACTTTGTCCCACCTTCTGGCCCGGCCGAAACTGTTTCTTCCGGAAATCTTAGGGGGTACGACATCAGTGTGGATGTGGCGGGGTTCATATTGCGACATGGTTTGTTGGGAGACCGAAATTTTAAGTTTAGTGGAAACCCTGTTGATTATGTGGAATTCACGAGGCATTATCAGTCATGTTATGCCAGTAAAATCTCCGATCCTGACATCTTGATGACGTGTCTTCTTAATATGCTAGATGGAAAGGCGGCACAAGCGGTTCGTGGTTACCGCCAGTTGCCGAGTTCAGTGGCGTTGCCGAGGATTTTGGAAGTTTTGAAAACAAGAATTGTACTGTTGGGTGCCAAAAAACTAAAGGACGATTTGGTATGTCTGACGGACTTTTTGTTTAACTTGACTAACTTTAAATTAATGCAAGAGCATGTTAATCGTAATAACTCTATTTCTTGTGGATTTTTGTGTAGTTTGATTGATCTTTTGCCGTTCAGGTTGCGTGACACGTTTTTAGATAAGTTGGCGTGTGAGGGTTTGTTAAATTCTAAAGAAAAATGGCTTGATGAACTTGTAAAATTTGTTGAAAAGCGGGTCAGTATCTTAGAATCTGGACTGACTGGACAAAGGGGCCAAGTCTAATGAGTTGTGCTTTGCTTTTTCTAATGAAAAGTGTAGTGATTCGAGTGTTGCTAATGACGTTAATAATATTTCTGTAACCGGTAAAGGGGGCGCCG
This sequence comes from Trididemnum miniatum, assembly GCA_964006365.1. NCBI lineage: Eukaryota > Metazoa > Chordata > Ascidiacea > Aplousobranchia > Didemnidae > Trididemnum > Trididemnum miniatum. The sequence goes on from OZ023244.1 coordinate 16,200,097, forward strand.
AGAAGAGTATTCAGGGTGGTTCTGGTTCTGGGAAATGCCGAGTTCAGGGCGGTTCGAGCTCGGAAAAGTGTGTTTTTTGCTCTAAGCCAGGTCATAAAATCTGTAACTGTTACTCTTTTATTGCAGCACCTGTCGAGAAACGTTGCAAGTTTGCAACCAGCAATAACCTTTGTTTTACTTGCTTGAAAATTTCTCACGCAAGCAACAGGTGTCGGTTTCGCTCCTCACCGCGGGCGGATGGCTGCAAGAAAAACCATCATGCCCTACTGTGCTCTTGTGAAGGTGAGACGGTGGTTAAAAGCTGTGTAGAAGAGGCTCCGAAAAAGGTAAGTTCTATTGTAAACCGAGTTGCGAGTGGTGTTGGTGAAGTGGGTGCGAGATTGCATGTGCTGCCTGTGGTTGTGAGTAATGAGAGAGGCGACGAGAAAGAGGTTTATGCGATGTTGGGCGATGTTGGACAGCGGTAGTGAGGAATCTCTTTTGTCCAAAGAAGTGGCCGATTTTTTAGAGTTACCCGGCGTTAAGAAGGACGTTGTTGTAATTACCGCCGATGGGAGACGAACGCCAATTAATACTTTGCAGGTAAAGTTGCATGTTAAACCACTTAATCGAGCTGCTCGATACGATGTCTCCAATGTGTTGGTAATGGATAACTTGCAATCCATTGGACCAAACGTTCCGTGTGCGGAAAATTTGTCCCAACACGAGTATCTTTCCGATTTAATTGAGCATTTCCCTAGGCTTGCGGATGATCGGTTGCAATTTATTATTGGTACCAAGGAGACATTTCTCACTCATCGTACTAATGTTCGGAAGGCACCGACAGGCAAGCCATGGGCTGCGAAGACGAAGTTGGGTTGGGTGGTGTACGGCCCCGACAACGCTGTGACGGAGAAGAATTCTACTGCTCGGGTAAGTTTTGCGAGAGTGACTAACGAAATGTTGGATCGTAAGTTGGATTTGTGGTTAAGACACTTCTTTCGATAAAAGTCGGCACGACGACGAGGAAGCGATGTCTTATAATCATAAGCGTGCAATATCCTTGTATGAGCAATCTTTGACGCGTGTAGGAAAGCATTACGCTGTTGCTTTGCCCTTTTAAAATAATGAAGCCCCTTCTTTGCCTAACAATATTAGTTCTGCTAGAAAGCAGTTGTTGTCGTTGTCTCGTAAGCTTTCCAAGAACCCCGAAAAATCAAATGCGTACTGTAAGTTCATGAACGAACTATTTGATAATGGTCATGCTGTTATTCTATCCGATGCCCAAGCAAGGGGAGAAGAAGGTCGAGTTTGGTATTTGAACCATCACATGGTTACTAGCAGCGGTAAAAATCGTGTTGTTTTTAATTGTAGCGGCGAATTTGCTGAAGCTAATCTGAATAAGTTACTGCTCAAAGGACCTAATTTGTAATTTGGCTAATTCTTTGATTGGTGTTTTTTTTCGCTTTCGACTTCACCGATATGCGATTGTTGGCGACATAAAAAAGATGTATTACCAGTGTTGCGTGTTAGAAACTGATTAAGATTTTCTAAGGTTTCTTTGGTTTAAAGACGACCTTCTTTCCGGTGACGTTATTCATTGTCGAATGACGAGATTGGCGTACGGTTTGTTGTGTTGTTGCGCAATTTTGTCTGAGGAGAGCAATTTCAAAACGAAACTGCTGCTGCTCCTGAAACGCTTGAGTTGGCTCTCCGTTCCTTTTACGTAGATGATTTGTTGACTAGCGTTCCCGCTAGTTCGGAATTGTTAAAGTTTTTTGAAGAAATTACGGCTTTATTGGAGTCTGGCGGTTTTCCGTTATGCAAGTTTGGTACCAACTGTGAGATGTTACTTTCGCAAATTCCTCGAAAGGATTTGGCTCCTTCGTTTGTGTCATTCAATTTTGATAAAGATTGCAATGTCGCCCATAAATCTTTAGGAATGAAATGGGTACCTAATGAGGACGCGATTGTTTTTTCAATTGATTTGGAGGTGCGGGAGTTCACTCGGAGGGGGATTTTGAGTACATACTCGCAGATTTTTGATCCCACCGGAATCACTCAGCCACTTTTAATAACTCCCAAATCGTTAATTCGATCTTTGTGCAATTTGAAGTTGGGATGGGATGAGGAAATCTCCTGCGACCATGTTAAAATTTGGCAGAATTGGCTTAGATTTATGAACGAGTTGGAACCTGTTCGCGTGAATCGTTGCTTAATCCCCGACTTGAATTTTGTAAGTCTCGAAATTCATGCGTTTTCTGATGCGTCTCCGGAAGCTTACGCTTCGGTAGTTTATCTGAGGGTTGTGTATAAGTCTTACGTGAGTGTCAACTTTGTTGTTGGTAAAAGCAAAATTGCTCCTTATAAAGAAACGCTCACGGTTCCTAAGCTTGAATTGATTGCTGCTTGTCTTTCTGTAAGGTTAGTTCAAACGGCTTTGAAAAAACTTTGTTTGAAAGACTGCAACGTTTTCTATTGGGTAGACGCGATGTCTGTTTTGCATTTGGTGGCTAGTGAAGACAAGCGTTTTAAAATTTTCGTTGCTAACCGGCTAGCTTTAATACGACAATACTCTTTACCTAGTCAGTGGCAGTTTTGTCCGACGACTTTGAATGCTGCCGATGTAGGGACTCGATCCTCTGGTATGGCGCATTTGCAGACGTGGATCAACGGGCCATCGTTTTTGAGCCGATTAGAGTTGGAAAATTTTGCCCAGCCTGGTTGTAAGAAGTCCGAGGTTGTTCTAGCCGCGTTCGTTTCAGAGGTGAGTGAGCCTCCTCTGCTAGCTTTAGTGAATCATTATTCGGACTTGCATCGTCTTTTGAGAGCTGTCGCAATTATTCATCGGCTTCGAAAATTGTTGCAAATTAAAGCTTACCAGTCCCGTATTCAGCAAGGTCTTTCTACCGAGAAGGATAAGAGCTTTAACCCACAAGTTGGTTCTGGCGTTATTTCTGCTGTAGAGTTAAAAAATGCTGAACGTGATATTTGCCGTGTTGTTCAATCTCTCGAATTTGATTATTTGATTAAATATCTCACTGATGGTACACTGGTAAGAGATTCTAAAAGTAAATTGAAGGCTTTAAAAAAGTTGTCACCTTTTTTATATTCGGAAGGCGTTGTTCGCGTTGGTGGGCGTCTCCAAAGGTCATCGTATGATTACAGTGTCAAACACCCGATTTTACTGCCAAAGCGGAGCAATCTTACCAGGTTAATTGTCGTTTTCTATCACAAAATGCTGCGACATTCAGGTTACAGCCGAGTTCTTGGTAGGATTCGTCAAAAATTTTAAATTGCAAATGGTGTTTCAGCTGTTAGGTTCTACTTGAAAGATTGCGTGTTTTGTGATTTTCGTCGGGCGCGAGAGGGTAAGCAGTTAATGGCGCCGCTTCCTATAGAACGGATTACGTCTGGTGGTAGACCTTTTGAAGTCACTGGAGTTGATTTTTGGGGCCCGGAATTCGTTTTTGTTAACTTTGGTCAATCGAGGTCCAGAAAAAAGGTCAAGCGGTACGGCTGCTTGTTTACGTGTTTTGCCACGAGAGCTGTCCATTTGGAAATTTGTATTTCTTTAACCACCGATTCGTTTTTGTGTGCGCTTAATCGATTTCTTGCCAGTAGAGGTTTCTCAACAAAGAAATTTTGGAGCGACCAAGGTACTAATTTTGTGGGTGCCCACAACGAAATTAAGGATTCTGTTCAGAAGATAGATGAACGAAAGCTGGTTAACTCTTTGGCTCCGCGTGGAGTGGATTGAACGTTTTCGCCGCCACGAAGTCCGCATCAGTCAGGTGTGTGGGAGGTCATGGTACGTGAAACTAAACTAATGCTTCATTCTGTTTACGCTGACAACAGTTATCGTACCTTGAATGAGGAAGAATTTTTGACTTACGTGAAGGAAGTGGAGGCAATTCTCAATAGCCGCCCACTAACGGCTTTGACCGATGACCCGAATGACTTTGGATATTTGTCTCCAATGTCAATCTTAAATTTATGTCTTGAACCTTCTCTCCCTCTCGGGCAATTCCTTGAAGCTGATGGCTTGCGACGTTCGTGGAGAACGGCCCAACGGATGGCAGACGATTTTTGGAGGCGTTGGCGTTTGTTTTATTTACCAACTTTGCAAAAGCGTCATAAATGGACTGGTAAAATGACAAATGTATCGGTGGGTGACTTGGTCTTACTGAAAGAAAGTAATGCAGCGCGAAATCAATGGCCTCGCGCTCGTGTGAAAAAAGTGTTTCCGGACAAAGAAGGCTTGATAAGACGGGTGGAGGTGGTTCTTCCCAATCGGAGGACGTACATTAGAGACGTAAGATACTTGTGCCCTCTAGAGCCGTTGGTTTAAGCTTAATGTTGTGTTTTTGTTTTTCAGATATCTTCGTTGGCTGTTGGAAGATTCTTCTGTTCAATGAATTTAATTACTAATCTGATCTCTGTTTCAGGTGTCGGTGGGCCGCCCCGGGAGAGTCTTTTTTTTTTGCTGTGGGGATAAGACTACCCTTTACCGGTTATAGAAAGCGGTGTAATGAAATGTTGTGCTGAATGTTTTTCGTGTTATACTGCGTGGCTGGTTTATGTTGGCCTAATTTGAAATTCGTCTCGTTCTTTTTTTATTGTTTAAACCCTCAACTGTGTTTTACGGGTTTCGCCGGGGGTTGTTTCGAACGTTTTCGGTGATTGTGTTTTTCTTAATTGGCCTTAGGTCATTTCCTGAATTTTCTGTAGGGTTTTCTGGCAAACTTCAAGAAAATTAGTAATCTTGTCTCAACACGTGTTTTTTCCCTGAAGAATTCTTTATATTGCGTAACTCGTTTCTGGTATATAAGTGCTCAATTTAATTGAACGAATTTAAACTGTTAAATTCTGGATTGGAGGGCGAAGCTCTGCCAGTTTGTTCCATAACTTAAACTTATTGGCAAATGTTATTTAATTTTTAGATCAATGCATAAGGTTTTTTGAACGCCTTCAAATCTGACTGTACTAATTAAAATTGAATCAAGTTAAATTTGATGATTTCTCATGTTGTGAGTGAGAGCGAATTGGTTGCGTTGACCAATGTCAGCAGAAAAGTTCAGCCTAAGATCTTATTAGAATCAGTCAATGTTAGTGAAAACACTTCAGTATATCCAGATATTAAAAAAAATGTTCATTATACTCGCGGTATTACGCCGAGGCGTGTAACGAGTGGGGGGCTCATTCACGCGGTTTTTAGCACCTGAGCAACAAGGCTCTAAGGAATCGTCACAGCGGACGTGGCACGGTGAGACTGCGTAAAATTTAACCGACCCGGGAATTGAACCCCAGATCACCCGCACCGTTCGCGGTGTCATTAACCACTAGGCCAAGCTGCCGCTCATCGCAGATATTACTATATGTTGTTTATATGCAGAGTTGCAGACCGATCAAGTTCATTCTGAGTTGGTTCTGCTTAAAACTGGAATAACAATAAGCATAAGCACATAGCTGTAGGAGACAGGGGTGCAGGGGGGGCGACCGCCCCCCCCCATTTGTAAAATTTGAAGATGCCGCGTTAAGAATTCGGGCACTGTAAAGTATTCTTCGGGCATGATTTGAATGCTCGAAAAATAGTTTTGATCTTTTGAATTATTGAGTCCGTGAAAGCATTTTTTTAATTTAGCAGGTTTGATGATTTGCGAGGAAATAACAACTTGATAAAAAGCCAACTTAGCAGTTTCTAGACTTCATGAGGTTGTTGCATAGCATATTTCTAAATTTCTTCATTATGTTTAGTCTATATGTCCTGTGTCATGTATATATAAAGATTTTACTGCTGGTATTAGACTAGAATGTTTCATAACTGCCGTTTTCTATATAACGGTATACACTTTATAAATTAGTCTTAAATTCGGGCAGTTGAAAGTTTTTGCGAAGTGTTTTTGACATTTGTCATTGTGGTAATTTATTACTGAATCCTTATTTTGATTCTCTTCAGTTTTCTGATATCATAATTGTGAAGATCATACACTAAGTGGATTTTTGACTCATTTCAGTCATTTAAATGTTTACGTTGCCTAAATATATAGGTTTAAGATTAAGGTGTATAGTGAATGTTTGATAATTAAGTTAGTTTGAATTTAACATGATGTGTCTACTCATTCATTGCAATAAAATTTAAAATTTTGCGTAAGAAATTTGGGCAGTCAAAACTTTGTTTGGACAGTGTTAATGTATTGGGTGCAGGTTAACCAGTTAACAGCATATCACAATGCATGACAGATACCAATTATAATTTGAAATTACAATAACAATTTTGCCAACTTAAATAATTATATTCAATGTCACTCATCATCTTGTGTTTACAATGCTATTGTGTGGTCATAGGCCCTTATTTTTTGAGTTAAAATGATGATTTTAACTATCAATTGCTGAATATTGTGTCTAAAAAGCATTTTGGTCAAATAGGAGAAGGTAGAAGTGCACTCTTATATTTTTGACGTATTGCTTGCTTGCAGGTTAATAGCGCATAATGTCAAATTGTAAATTAGAGTAGCTTCTTAGTCCTTTTTGCTGAAGCCTATCTGCAATGAATCGTAAACGAACTTACCGAAGTAAAAATTAAATGTGGAGAATGCCGCAAAATTATTTATTCCGATTATACTGTAAAATGGAACATCTAACCCGTCAGGATAAATTGTTAGCTTGTTTCGAATGCTTGTTACTGACTGATAAGGCTCAATACGATTTTTTTGCAATATTTATTTCTGATTTATTGTTTTTGCAGTTACCTTCTTTTTTCACTGTTTGAAGTGCTTTGAATATAAGTAATTTGAATCCAAAATCTCTAGATCTAATTCTTTGTTTATACGTCACAGATAACGCAGCAGTTTATGTGATATATACATGGCATAAAATTATTTTAATCATTTTACTGTATGTGGAAACGAGTAAAAAGGGTCAGAGACTAAAAATAATTGCTTGGCTTACTATTGTTATTATACTATCGTTTCATTTCTGTACAATAGTGGTTGTTATATGGTCTGTTACAAAATACATAATTTAAAGACCTTCTGTCTCACTCGGTATGGGCAGATGCTTTCCGAAGATAGTAATATTCAACATATATATATAGTGCAGTTTTGGAGTTAATTCTATCCCAACAACACTTAAAGCACTATTCTTCAACGGTATTTTTTGTTTGCGTGCAAAAAATAACTTGGAACCTGAAGTTTTTGCTTCAAAAGTATGCATCTGGTTTAGTAGTTGTCGCTAAATTTTTCGGGCAAAGGTGGTTTCGCCCCCACAAACTGTTTTGGGCTCCTACGCCCATGCATAAGCATATAACACTTTAATTGTCATTATCACTCAAAGTAAAAAACAGTCGTCAACTTACGAAAGAAAATGTGCCGTAGTCATATTCAAACCAGAAATCATGAGTCAGACTTCCACAATCTATATTAACAGGCATTCCACGAAAAGCTTTTTCGGTACTTTCGAACCAGTTAAACATTTCAAGCAAAGAGCAATTATTCCAAATTTCCTCTGCCAGCAAAAATACTGCAGTTAAAATCGATTAAAGACCTCGCTAGCGGCGAAGAAGGATCTGGGTTCGAGTTTCGCGCAGGTCAAATCGGACACAGTCTCGCCAACGACTTGCCACCGCTGCGACGTTTTTTCGGAGCTGTGTTGCCCAGGTGCCAAGTCGCGGAGGTGGGCCCCGCCACTTGTCACACGCTTCTACGCACAGTGATAGGCACGATAAACCTTCCTGCACTAAAGCGATAACGACAATCGGTTAATTTAAAAAACCTTAGACAGTATCGATATTAATCGATAAATCTCAGTTTCTTAAAGCAACATCGGTAATCGATAAATTATCGTCGGTAAAATTTTCCGATAAATCTTGCAGTAAATTTTCAACGTGTTATTTGACCAAGTTTTTTTGGAAGTCAAATTGCAAAAATGTTTTTCCAGATTTTTCAAGCAGATCACGGGCTCTGCCGTGACATTAACAAAATAAAGACAGATTTTTTTGAAAGCAAGCTTGCAACAAGACTATATGGACAAGTTGTATTTTTTCCATAGCGCCAACTCACTAACTTTGAAGACCGTGGGCATAAGGAATCGTTTGTTGGAGTAATTTGTCGGCCATAACAAAATATATTACAAAAGCGATATCGGTAATCGATAAATCAAAATTATTTTGAGCGATAACGATATAATCGGTAATAAATCATCACCGATAATTTATTTCGATAAATGTCCAACTTTGTCTGCGTAACACCACTAGTATAATAAAGATTTGATTTGGTCTTTGAATAAATTTACTACTTGAGTTTAGCCCTGTATGAACTTGGCAACCTGCCTTGATCTGTATAGTTCAGGATTATGCTTACGTGAAGCGTATAATAATGGCTTCAAGCAATTGACTGTATTACAAATCAGTAGTTTCATGTAACACCGGGCGGTTGGAGCATCAGGTAAAAACATCGCTATCGGCGAGGGAGGACTTAATTGGGTTCGATTTCCGGGTCGGTCATTGGACACGATGTCGCCACCGCTGCGACGTTTCTTCGGAGCTGTGTTGCCCAAGCGCTAAGCCGTGATTTCCCCACAAGTCGCATGTTTCGGCGTACAACACAGCGAGAAGAATGAAGATTTGATTTTTTTACTTTCATGTCACAGCAATATCTTAAAAACACCGGTAAGCCTAATGAAGGTGTCAGCCTCGTCGTATAGCTCATATTCATTCAACAACCAAAGCAATACAAGCAAAATCACAAATACAAAACTAGCGGTGGAAAAACTTCCAGTTTAATATTAGGAGGTATATTTGAGCATAAATACTGTTAAATCTTCTTGATCATGCTGAACCAATACTACTCACTCATTGATCATTTGGGGGTTTCCGTAAAAAAACGCAGAAGACATGAACGATATGGATCAAAAAGTAATGCATCACTGATTTCATTTTAGCATCACTTAAAGCAGTAATTATAGCATTTGGTTATTTTTGAAATTTTTGTGCCTGCAAATTGTGCATACGGCAAACCGATCAAATACAGGATTAGCAATGCTACCAGCGCATACAAGGCGTTGTATTTTTAACTTTACGTATATTTGACTATACCGTAGTGTAATTTATAACCAATTCATCAATAATTAAATACACACCTAGATTTTTCAATTTTATGCATCTCGGATTCGGATCTAGCATACCGAATCGGGAATCTAATTGTTCTCGAGCTAAATCATCGACCCAGGTCTTGTTGTCTAGACAGAGTTTGCCCCTAAAATCAGGAGGCAGCAAACCGAATCCCTGATGGCAAACATACGTGCAGTTTGACCTTAATCGGGTGTAATTTGTGCAAATCAATGTTCCATCATCAATATCCGCAAGGTCAGGGCACACTGAATCTGAAAACAAGCTCGTTTTTATTTTGATTAAATAACGGTTGTGTTAAATGCTTTTTCGTTAGATATTTACGAAAAATACTGTAATGTTCATGGTTAAAGATGCATAAAAAATAGCACAAAACACAAAATTTGAATGTTTTATAAAATTGAAGTAAAAAAACAAGAACTAACGCTGTAGCGGCTGGCTCTGGTTTTCTTATTTTAGCTTCATGCAAGATTGATTTTTCGGGTGAAAAGTAATTGATTGCTTACTGCCCATACTTAATGAAAGTGCAAGCAATTAGATGGCCTAGGGGATAAAGCATCTGCCTCTATAACGATAAAACCGATTCGATTCCGATTTGAATTAAAACAAGAATGGCAAAATAATTTCATTCATAAATAACAGCATATCATTAAAACATAAACGAAAGCGATAAAGCTGTCTAAAAATATGTTCATGAATCTACAAAAGCTAACCGGATTTTTAGCAGTCACGCGCACGGCTCGAACTTAAATGAAAATTCTACTTGAATTTTACGTCGTTAATAGCTGTTTAACAAACTCGGCCGATAAGTACACCTGTAGGAACTAAGCAGCTAAGCGATTTTTAACTTTAGTCTACTTCACAGCTTCCACTGTCTCAACCAGACATTCAATTTAGCTATTTGAACTATCAGCAGTTAACAGGCGAACACTTAAATTATTTTTCAAATTTTACATTTTTTCAGAGCTACTGGTTCCTGAGAAAGTAGCTCACTAACCTATATTGTCATGTTTTACCTGACCTCAAGCAGACAGATAGTCTTACAGCCAGACAACACCGAACAGCAAACATACACCTGCTGCAACTACCTACCTAACTTTTAATTTATTCAACGTTTACACTATCTTATGCTGTCTAATAGCGGCACCTGTCATTCAGCTAACACACAAATTGTATCCATTATTACATATCTTTGATCAGAGGTTCTTAACCTTTTACATTCAGCTACCCACTTTGCAGTCCGACATAACCAAACCAAATTACCCACTTTCAATATTACGAGTCATTAAACTCACATACATGCAGTATTGCTGTTGCATATCAGGTGAAGAGCAAAAAAAACGCAGATACCCAAATTTCCGCTTAAAATCAAGTGAAGAGCGAAAACAAAAGGTCATGACTTCCACAGATGTCCAAATTTCCACCCAAAATCGAGTGAAGAGCAAAAAAAAAAAAGAGAAAACAAGGTCATAGATGTCCAAATCGCGACTTACAGGTTGAAAACCACTGATTTACGACCTATCGTAAACTGTTGTGTTTCAAAACTTTAAATTACCCACCTGAAATCCTCAAATTCCCCACTAGTGGGTAATTACCCACAGGTTAAGAACCTCTGTCTATAATAATGATTGTACCATTGTAACTGCATTGTCGCTGCAAAGTCGGAAAATGCTTCTGCAGCTCCAGTACAATACAGCAGAAAGAAGTACATTCTGATCAAAGCTTCCTTCTACGTTTGAAAATTCATGGCATTAGTGAGAAAATCACTAAACATAACATTTAATACCTTTTCAAACTAGTTTGGTTCAATATTGATCTTGCTATTGCACTAAAGTGACAAAAGATTGTTAATCGAATAGAAAACTAACAATCAAACATTAACTTGCTTCGAAATGGCAACATGAAAGCGCGGGAGTTGGCGCTGAGTAAATTAATGTTTCCATTGTAGCCGCAGAAGTGTTGCCATGCTTAAGCAATTTTCAACACAAATTACAAAAATTAAAAATATTATTAGTTTTTTGAAAAAGGGGTTGGGATGTACCCCCCCGTTTTTTTTTTTTTTTTTTTCAAGACAACTTCAATAGGCCTAAGCACATAAACATTGAATGATAATGATAATGTTGAAAAAAGTAATTAAAATTCATAAATTTTTGTTGGGATTTTCTTGGGGGAGCTGCAGCTCCGCCAAGAAAATCCCAACAAAAATTTGCAGCTCCGCAACTCCTCTAAACGAGCCGATTTCCTTGAAACCTCTTTGCAAGCAGAAAATATTGTTTCGCGAGTTTCACTAAAAACAAAGCTTGCTTAATTGAACTGAATTATCCCATCACCTACGACCGCAATTGCTAGATGTGAGTTTGATTTTCACTTTAGCGGATAAGAGAGTACGGAAAGGTTCTTGTTAGGGCGACCAGACGTCCCGTTTTGAACGGGGCAGTCCCGAATTTTCACTTGATTTTGAACGACCCGATTTTTTCTCAGATGTCTCGATTTTTTATTATTTTCGCACTGTTGCTTCAGAACGCAGTTGTGAATTACAGAAAAGCATACTTTTGAGGGACAATAAACCCTTACTTTTCACGAACCTAACCCTTACGCTGACGGAATTGATTAGCAGAAAACACTTTTGCAATAAAACATTTTGGGTTAATGAAAATACAAGGCAAAATTGGTAAGGCGGTCCTTCCTTGTTACTGTATCGTTGTTCTAAGGTGGCGCTTTGAAGCTGAAAATTGTATTTGCGTAGCACCGCTATGATTTTTTTGATTAACTTAAATAACGATTAGGAGCGTATTGAGGGGGCATTGTGTCATGCCCCCCTCCCACTCTTTTAACCCTGCCTTTTAGTAAAAAAGAACAAAACTAATGGTGCCAAGTGACTGAAATACGCAGAATTATTTGATGGTTTCTGTAGCTTATGGCCAGGGGCAGATCCAGAGGGTAGGATGAGGGGTATTATGCATGCTCCCACCAGCCATTTTCAAAAATGCTTTTGATCTATATAATTTTTCCATAATTTCAAACCTTTTCGATAGCAGTAAGCCTTACGCCTTAAGCACGCATAGTCAAAAATGTGTGAACAAAATGCATCATATTTGGCAAAGCACTCAGAATTAGGGCCAAAAAATTAAAATTTGCGCGAAAGTTATTCAAAAAGCACTAAAATAGCCATTACAGCATGTAAAATGTCAAGTTTTTTTCTGGGGGAGCATGCCCCCGGACTCCTCTAGAGCCTTTTTTATTTCTCAATCTGTGTTTTTTGGGTTTTTTTTTTCGGACATTATCCGATTTTTTTCTCTATGTCCGAAATATTTTGAGGTATTTCGGACGAGATGTCCGAAAAATTTTATCTGGCTAAGAGCAAAAGTGTTCCCACTTTTTTTTGTTTGTACAGCTATAAAATTCCACTCGATAAGCGTCAGTCTAGTCCCGTAGTAATCAATTACCATCGCATGTTATAACGCCCGTCGCGTTTCCGTTTCACCGAAGAAGAGAAAATCATTTTTTCATTTTAACCATATTTGAATCAAGTCTTCGGAGTTTTTGATGTGCTAGCGTTCAAAATGTAACACATGTAATTCCGCGCGTTAGCAGATGCGTAAACGCCAGTCGTTTATGTTGATCAGTGATCGCAATCGCATCGAATCGAACGTTTTTTCCCCAAAAATATCGCATTCAAGAATCGCATTGAAACTCACGAAAAGAATCACATCAAAAATTGCATCGAATACCGGTATATGATGAAAAAATTTGCAATTTTTGTAGATCGAGAAAATAAAAGTAAAAACGTTTTAGGAATGATACCATTCTTGCCATTCTGGTTCTTCGTGCTAATAATTAGCTATGTTTTTGCAAGCATTTTTTGGGCGTTACGCCGCATAAAGTGCTTGACGATACTGATCGTCTGTAAATAATTTCGTACAATGCGAGAGTTAAAATTGCTCAAACAAAAAATCGCACGAATAATCGCAAAAGCACACAAAAAAATCTCATCGCAGAAAAAATAGATAATCGTAACGAAAATTGCATCCACAACATGCTTCACATCGCATCGCCATTAGACTGTCCTTACAAATATCGCAGAACCTTTTCGATGCTATTGTCATCCCTGATGTTGATTGTCATGATTGATATTCAACGGTCGAAAACAAACAGAAACGCGTTTTTAAAGTTGAAGAATGCACTCAATTAAGATTTGAAAGTTTTACTTTAATTTGCAAGCGTTTAAAATTTCACGCACGTAATATCACGCTGACACGCTGTTAATTTGACAGTCTTTTCCAATTAAAAAGTTTATCTTGTTTATATCAAGTCATTGGTCCTTAATGAAAGCAAGCAAGAAAAGTGGAAAACTAAGCGCAATAGCGTCAGCAAGAAAAGCACGAAAAACGTTTAATGCCCTAATTCATTTAAAAAAACAATTGTTTTTCAAAGCTGCCGAATTAATTTTAAAATGTCCGAAATTTTCCAAGTCATTTCGGACAAATGCCGAAATTTCTCAGTTCTCAATCAACTTCAAGTTAGTTCTCAATTAACTTCAAATTAGTTTTGCCGAAAAAATCAAAAAAAAATGCTTGAAAAGAATGTGGAAATTATGCCCACCCCCTTTTTTTTTAATTTCTCGCTACGTCACTGATAACGATTAGCCAATTATAAGAGTTGACATTGCAATACAAATCTTTTTCATGTTTCAGATCAATTTTTAAATTTTTCCCTTTAAATTTTGGTGGATAGCACTGTTTAGCGATGGGCTGGTACGATGTTGTAACTTGCAATCATACACTCTTGCTTAACTCTTTGCGCTTTCGACTGTTTTGTACGGCAAGGCAAGGAAAGGCTCCTGCACTTCTGCGTTTGCTTGTTTTTTCTTTTAAAATTTCCAGTTTTCTCACTTAAATGTCCTGTTTTTTTCCGTCAAAATGTCCCTTCTTCGTAATAATTTAATCTGGTCAGCCTCGTTCTTGTCTATGTTTCACCAGCAGCCTTTGCTCTTTTTGATCAAAAAATATTCAAATACCGGTTACGTATAACACCAGTCAATGCAAACTAGTAATGAGCGCGCATTCAAACAAGCTTGTCATTACAAAATTACTCTCAGCTTCTTGTAAATCACCACACTGCTATCAAATATGAAAAATAGAAACAATAAGGCTAAATCAGCAACGTAGGTTTGATTTATTTTTGGGCACCCAATATTCTGATTGTAAGAAGCCACATAATCCTTCCACTACCGTAAAATAAATCATGTTTAATTATAAAATCTAAGTGACGCATCTTACAAACGCAGTTAGGTGTTGGTTTCCCAAGCCAGGTTCCATTTTTGTGGCAAAGCTTTCCTTCGTGATCAAGAGGATCTAGTTCAAAACCCCAATTGCAGGAGTATTTGCAAATAGATCCTCTTTTGAAGTGACGATCACACTCAAAAGTTCCGTTTCCAATTGATTGAAGAGCAGGACAAAACAAGGCTAAAAAAATACCAAACAATTTTATTGACTATGTTAAAAGCCTGTCAAGTATAGGCCTAGAAGCAGAATCAAAAGCCGAGCCCAATAATGATTTCGCCAATAGTTTTTATGTCAAAGAAAAGAACAGCTGCAATCAATCTCTGTGTTTATTATTAGGCGATCGAAGGGCTCAAAGGCAGCCCAAAATCCAATGTCGCTGCAAGGTGATGTAACTAACCTGGATGGTTGGTTTATTTGTTTAAACTCAATTGTATAGATGTAGCAAAAACACATTGTTCGGAAAAGCCGCTGTAATATAGAATTGTTGAAGAAAAGAATTGCCCATCTTAAACTAATAGACAGCATGCCCAAAGCTTTTAAGCGATCTCGTACTAGCACCTCAACCGCTTTCTCACAAAAAGAAAAATGAAGTGCTGCTGTTTGTAAACACGGAATATAAAACGAGCATGCTTTTTACCTACCCATAGTGGTTGTCCGGATGGGCTGACTCATTTTGCAAACAGGACACATACAATACATGCTGCAAAAAGCTCTATAGTTCATACAAAAAATCATGGCTTTAAATTTCTTTTAATTTTGAAGGACAATGCTAAGCTTAAGCGATAACGTGCAGAATAAAAATTTTCCAAATAGTTTAATGGTGGATTCACATATAACATTCGATACAAATTTCCGCACGTAAAGTAACGTAGACTATGAAAAAAGTCGGAAACGTTAATGTAGACCTACTCTAACTTTGCATGAGTATGTGTGAAAAACAATGTAAAATCGTACTCCGCAAAAAGCCAGATAAAGTGCAAAATTAATGAGTTCAAGGAAAGTGTAACGTGGCTTGTCTCACTAAAACGTTGAGCATCCCTGGCACTACATAAGGCGACCATTTCATAAAAATTTTCGTTTATTTTTTGTGGGTGGTTTTACGAATGAATTACTGGACAATCGAAATCATTCACATTCGCATAACTGGCCGGTTTATATACGTACGACAAAAACAATAGAAAGCTATACGTCACTATCTTGAGAACAATATATAAAAAAGCAATCAAGGACTATTACACGTGCAAATAAAAACTTATGACAGAACCAAAAATATATATATATATACAAAGGGGCACGTGAAAGGCGATAAAATTGAAAGAACAGAAGAAATAAAGGAAAATCAGGGGTCGAAGGCTGTCCGGTGGCCTGCTGCTGTGATAATCGAAAATGCATTGCCACGGACAATTGCTAGGGCTATCCTCTGGAACAGCCACGTAGACTCCCTCTGGTCACCCCTTTGGCCAGCCAGCAAGCCGCCAATTCGGTGCAGCTGTGAGGTTCCCCTGGGGCCGATGATGCCAGATGTCTCCACTGCAAGAGGCACAAAGTGGAAACGGTCTGACAGAGGGCGGTATTTGGTAACTTTGCACTCTTCGGCCTGCCTTGCAACACTACCAGGATCAGAGGCGGACTTGATCAAGTTCGAACAGGAGAAACTGTCGCTGCAGGTGGCGTCCCAAACAAGTGATTGGCTCGCAGTGAAAGGAAAGATGGTCATTCCATCAGGTCTCCTGCCGTCACCACGATCAAGCCCGACTGGTTCAAGGATGGAAGGGAAACCCACTGCGTCAAGACTACGTTTTATAATGTCGTTAAGCACCGAATGTCGAGGTAAACGGCCGGCGCTGCGCCGGCAAGATAAGGGGTGAAGGCCATACTCATCCACCACGCCACCGCAACGACAACGATGAACTTCGCAGATGCGTAAGCCTAGGCGCAATGAGAGGCCAATGCGGATGGTATCGTTGTCCAGGAGAGAGCCAGTCGATGGTAGTGGGAGAGCAGAAAGCCAGTCTCCTGAGTGTGGCTGTGATGCTGTTTCAAGGCATGCGAGCTGCCGCTGGTCTAGAGAGCAGCGGAGCTGATCTTTTTTAGCTTGACAGCTAATGTCGTCCCAAAGCCGCTGACTGGAGAAGTTTGATGGGAGTGTTAAACCATTTTCCAGCCAGGGCTGCAGAGCCACGTCGTATTGGCTGTCCAAGGGCAGTTCGGGAAAATGAATAAGAACATCTTGGACAAGCGCCCGACATGAACTCAAGGAGAAGATATAAGCTGGTAAACAAACATCCTCCGGTAGACGAAGGCCAATACCACCTTTTTTGATAGGGAGAGTTGCTTGGGCCCAGCTGACATTATCGAAGCTAATGTTACATATGCTCGCCATCCCCCGCCTGAGTGTGTCCGTGAACTCGGCCAAGATAGAGTGTTCTAAGTAACACGGCGCACTTCGGAGAATAAAAAGCAGCTTGGGCAAAGAGAAGCAACTCTTCAAAAGGTAGAGGGCCGGATGACTGTCAAGCAGTTGCAGTCGGCCAATCATTGTCCTCAAAGTTTCCAACTTGGACTTTAGCGAATGCTGGATCCCGGTGGAAGAAAGAGGGGAGCCCAAAATAGAAGCATTCTCGATCGGAGTTTCCTGAACTTGGCAAAGACAGTCCTGAATCAGTCTTTTGGCCTTATTGAATTCCAAAGAGGTCAAGTTAACATTGATAACTTCGGATTTGTTGGAATTTATTTCTAGACCAAGATTTCGGAGAGTTGAGCTTATTTTTTCCAAGTCAACAGCAACAACTTCAGGAGAACCTCCGAGGGTGGCATCGTCCAAGTACCAAATGTTAAGTGGAGACTGAAGAGAGCGTGCTGCATCATCAATAGCCAGAGCAAACAGCATAGGGCCAAGAGGATCACCTTGTTGGACCCCTGAGGCAGACAGGATGGATGTATCTGAAATGAAAAGGTCAGTAGAAGAAGAATAAGAAAGGCATGCAAAGGGGAAACAGGGAAGGAGTTCGCTTGAGACAGGTTTCAAGAAGGTGGTCACGGCGAATGCTGTTAAATGCATTTTTGATGTTCAGTTTCACGATGATGTTTTTTGAGTTTGTGTTACTGGAAAAACATCTAACGGCGTGAACTGCGGCTTCGCAACCACCAGACACCCCGACGCCAAGTTGAACTGGGCGCAGTTCGTCACCGAGTAACTGCATCTCCCTCCTGCAGGCAATTTTGGCTGCTAAGCGCCGAAAGACATTGCCAACCGCAATTGGTCTTATGCCTCCATCTTTCTTTTTAAGCGCTGTCAAGCTGGCAGAAAAGAACATTTCTCTAGCGAAAGGAAATTTCTCTAGCGAAAAGACTGGCCGGTTAGATCAGTTCTTAAGACATTGCTATCGGTGCGAGAGGTCTTGGGTTCAACCCCGGGTCGGTCAAATCGGACACATACTGTCGCTAACGGTTCAACACCCCTGTGACATTTCTTCTGAGCTGTATTGTCCAGGCGCTTTGCCGCAGAGATGAGCCCCGCCACTCTTTAGGCGCTTCGGCATATTAACGCAAATACAAAGAAGATTTGATTTAAGTTGTGTATTGGACTACATTCCAAAATAAACTAACATTGAATTGTCTGCACATTCCAAAATACATGCACATTCCAAATGCACATTCCAAAATAAACGCTCATTCCAAAATAAACTAACATTCAATTGTCAGGGTCATGTTAAACTTACGTCTGCAATACATATCTCGCTTTTCGCTCCAAGATGCCGTTCGGCAATCACTATTCACATCATGGTCCTCCTTGCATGTGATGACGTTTGGCATGTTCACTCCCCCGAATATATAAGGTGGTTTGCACGTGACTCTAAAAACGGTCGATAAGAAGCAAAAAAATGATGACGAACAAAAAATTGACCTTCTTTTTTGATAAAACTTATTCTAATGTATTTTGGATCAATTGGTTTCCTTCTAAGCATTTGAGATTGGGTTGGTGTTGTTTATTTACTTCAGTGCTGTTAGATTGAAGTATTGAAATAAAAAAGGCAAAAAAACACAGAAAACGCACTGAAGTAAGATAAAAGGAGAACACAACATGCAACTGAAATCATGCAACTGAAATTTCAAGGGAGATTTCAAAGTGACTGTTTAAAGTTTTCGAGTCAATCAGCCACCCAAAGATTATAGCGGCCACTTCAGCGATTGCTATATACCATACAACTAATTATGATTTTAAACTTACTATTAAGGTTACTCTTACAAAAGGGACAAAACTGGTTGCTGTCAGTTATCCTTCAAATAGCGCAGGAACGTCATAGGAAATGGACGCTGTTTTTCTTTTCTTAGTCATATCTCGAAATAATAGGCTCACCAAAACTGATTTCGTGTCACTGTACTGCGCATGGAGCAATTTTAGACTCGTTCAGGAGTTTGCCACTTCTTTTAACTTTTGCATTATTTTGTATTTTTGTTTTCATTGGCTGTCCAACAAAATTTGCCGAACAGAATATTTATTACAAAGCACATTATCTCAGGACACAACATCAAAACGATGGTGAGAGTTGAACCCTTGACGTTGCGATCATGAGGGTCATGACAACAGCTCTTTTAACTGTTGTACCAAGATGCACTAAATGATGAAAACAGGAAATGTTTAAATACAAAAAAAGACTTTTTAAAAACATTATTTTTGCCCGCCAAAATAATTGCCTGGCTGATATGCGTTGCAAGCTTGCCCATTTCTGTATATTATTCCAGACTTACTCTATCCACATGTCCAATTTTAATGGGCGGTAGAACATGGGTTCTTGTTTTTAGCTTTAGCATCATAATCATTTTTCGATGTCATAATCACTTATTTCAACTATGACGTCAAGAAATTGACTATGATGCAGAAACTAGAACCAAGAGCAGCGGGCAAGCCCACTGAAATTGGACATGTGGACAGAGTAACTATGAACTACTTACGTGCAAGTGCTTCCAATTTCACGGCCGTTGGAACACTGCGCAAATCCTGCTGATTCTGGTATGTTAAACGGTGGACATTCAACTTTTTCACAATTTTCGCTTGCAACAGTGCTAGAGAGTAAACCTTCAGAGCTTCCCTTTTTTGCGATTGAATCGTTAGCGCCTGAACGATAATTAGTTAAAATAAATAAGGTTAAAAAGTGTTTACTGTCAAAGATGCTAAACAAGATTCACAATATAGCCTACACTACATAAACTGAAATAATAAAAAGTTTTTTTTTGCACTTGGGTCTCGTTTTCCCAACAGAAGACATTACCCCAAAATATTTGCAGTCCAACTTTATAAATTACAGCTCGATGATCTCGTTGCATAAAATATATTATTGCGTTATAACTTGCTTTCGTTCGGGTAGCAGTTTTTGAAATTACCTTTTGCACAGACAGCAATCAAGAGAAAAAGCAAAGCTTCCGGTAATCTTGCCATGTTGATAAGTTTACAAAAAAAAAAGCGACAATTATCACAACATCAATGTTTTGCTAATAATATCTACGAAAACACAAATAGCTTATTTTGCTTGCGCAAGTTACGCATTCATTCAGCAGTGAATCAGATATTTGCGAAAACGTGAATGGTGGGCGTAGCCAAAAATTTTAAAAGAGGAGGGTGGGCAGGAGCGTATATAGGTGGGGGGGGGGCATTGTGCCATGGCCCTCCGCTTTTGACCCAGCTATTTAGTAAAAAAGAACAGAACTAATTGTGCTAAGTGACTGAAATATGCCAGCTCTTTTGATGGTTTCTGTAGCTTATGGCCAGGGGAGGATCCAGGGGGTAGGATGAGGGGTATGCATCCTCCCATCAACCACTTTCAACAAAGTTTTTGATGTATACAATTTTTCCATAATTTCGAACCTCTTCGACAGTAATAAAAAGCCCAACGCCTTAAGCACGCATAATCAAAAATGTGCGAACAAAATGCATCATATTTGACAAAGCACTCGGAATTTAGGGTCAAAATATTTAAACAAAATTTGCATGAAAGTTATTCAAAAAGCGCTAAAATAGCCATTACAGCATGTAAATTTTTCAAATTTTTTCTGGGGAAGCATGCCCCCGGACTCCTCTAAAGCTTTTCTTATTTCTCAATCAACTTCAAATTAGTTTTGCCGAAAAAAACACACTTTTGGAAAAATGTGGAAATAATGCGGCCCCTCCCCTCCGCTTTTAAAATTTCTCGCTACGCCACTAAGGTGGGTATAAATTGCAAAATCCATCAAAATTCTGATATGTTTCATTCACTTAGCAATATTTGTTCTTTATTTACTAAAATGAAAAGTCAAAAAGGGGGTAGTAGTACAAAATCCCCCTCCCTAAATAGACCCCTGCATAGGTCTATAGTCACTGAAATATCTTTTATGACCTCTAGACAAGTAAAGTAATGGAGCAGTTAAATCATTCGTCGTTGATGTACAATATAATTTTATCTAGCATTTTTGTTCTTTAGAAGAACATGATATCACAAATCTTGAACGCAAAATTTTCTTAGCCGTATAAACATCTATCTTTGACCCATGCGCCCCATCCATAGAACACTTCTCAAATTCTTATCTAGGCTGCTATACTTCTCTTGGTTCTTTTATTCATTATTTCTTTGTGTTGGTTCAATTGATAAACACATCGCTGTCGGTGAGGAAGGCTTAGGGTTCAATTCCCGGGCTGGTCAATCGGACACAGTGTCGCCAACGGCTCGCCACAGTCGCGACGTTTCTTCTGACCTGTGTCGCCCAAATGCTAAGCCGCAGAGATGGGCCCCGCTATTCGTCGCACTCTTCGGCGTAACACCGCGGATATAAAGAAGATTTGATTTGATTTTTTGCTTTCTATACTTTGAATAAATTTCAGAGATGTTTGAGCTCTAGTAAGTAGGCTAAAAAACAAAACAGAAACTGCCGATGTAGAAAAACTTTTGCTCGGTCCATGTGATGATTGAATGAAGGTCTCATGATTTAACTCAACAGAAAGTAACCTGACAGACATTTTCATAACGTTTCAAATTTGCACAAATAAACTTGTATTTTGTCCGTGTTTGACCATTAACTTGGAGCAGCAAGAAGAAATATTAGCTTTCAGACTTAAATTTTGCGGTTTTCTTGGTCAAAGCAAGTTATTCTCACCATTTTATGATCTGCGTCATTTACTTATTTCACTCCATTGAGAATGCCTTGTTTCGAGATAGGTTTTTCCAGTGTTTAAATTTATAGCCAACATTTTGTTGGATGTAATCCCAACATGGAAACGACTGACTCATTTCAGTTTCGATGCAACATTTCTCTTTTTCTTACTATCAATTTCGGAAAGCAAGCTGGTTTTCTGCAGGTTGGCGGCGGTCCCATACAGGAGACCAATAGACCCCATCAAGGTTTGTGCAAAGGTTGCAAGAGGAACCGTAAGAGCACAGTAAATTGACAGAATTAACTAATCATACTTTCAGTAATTACTATTCGCATGGGCTTAAGACATGGTCAACTGCTTGCTTATCTTTCCATTTTTTTTTTTTTTTTCTTTTCGTTTTATAGGCCTGACGTTTTGCGCATTCAAAAAATGCGAGCTACCATGCTAATCAACCTATCTACAGCAATTGCGAATGATGTCACTATTTCCGTGATTCAACGCCAGTTGGTACTGTCGATTTAACATTAGAAAACATTCCCTGAGAAGACAAAGATATTGCATTAACGCCAAATGTTCTAATGTGAGCGTAATTGTGTTGAAGCAAAGATAAATATCAGTCTTGAAAATGCAGAGGTTAATAATCTTAACGAATTTTAGAAACGGGTCCGCGACTGAAAAAGGTTGCCGGCACCTATACTGTCCTATGACGAAAGCAGGTGTAGAAATATTAATAAAATGATAAAAACTTCAAAACATTTTAGATATCAATGTGGTTGGATAAACTTGTAGCGTATACTATAATAAGCTGATATTGACAGGGCACGAATTCAAATCATTTTTAATTCAATTTAGATTCGAAAACACTTAAGTTTTGCAAGTCGAAGTTTGGGTTCGAGTGCTTCAATTTTACTTTTCCGCTTTCACTTTACTTTTCCGCATTTGAACCCAAAAAATGCTATGTCTACCTACGTCTTCCTTGGCTAGGTTCTGTTTCGACGAGGTTCGAAATGCTAGTGAAATCGGCCATCCAACATTACTTTACTACTGTGGAACCATATGCTTTTTACACATGCCAGCTTCTTCCCGCAACCAAAAAAAATGTATTACCTGCCTCAAAGAAAAGCAACGTAATTTACCGGTTCTCATGCCACTGCGACAGTTGGTATGTACGTCGTACATCTCAACGTTTGCAGGGCAGGATTAAACAACACGTTCCAAAATCCACCCGCTCTGGCGTCTCTTCTCAAAAGCGTGTACTTCCAGCTCGTGACCGCAAATTTTCCAGCCAGTCAGCAACACAACATCTTGCTTCTGATTCGGCCATTGGACCCCATCTACTGCAAAATCCCACGTGCGCCCAGCACTATGATGACAGCAGATTTTCCATTCTTGCCAAAAGTCGCTCTTTTTTTCACCTTTCTGCTCTTGAAGCGACATTCATAAAAACTTCTAACCTCATTCTCTGTCGGCAAAAAGAGTTTGTCTACAGCCTAAAGATTTTGCACTAACCTCTTCGCTTTCATTGGCTGTCTCCTTTCGGCCAATCACGGCTTCTCACGTGCTTTTTCTTTTCAGCCAATCACAGCCTGCCATTTTCATTATATATAACCGGTTCCATCTCTGCTTTCTCATTCTGACAATCTCCTCTTGACAAGTTTCAGACGAAAAGCTTCGAAAACATGAACACTCTCCTAAAAGCAATTTTATTTTTTATCCAAAAATCAAAACTCGAGTCGGATTCCCAAAAATGTCTTCTGCAAAAAATAGCATGGATACAAAAAAAACTTGGATAAAATTTTGAGACGAGACAAATCACGAAATCTATTTGAGTGATTTAAAATTGCCATATTTTCCTACGTGAATAGTCTTTTTATACGATCACAAACTACAACTCCGGTATAAGGTAAAATAGTGAACATTATAAAGGATAACTTAATTACCGCGTAATGTAAAAGTTTATGTATTATCACGCTTATTATACAACCGGCCGGGTAGCTCAGTTGTTATAAGCACATCGCTATTGGCGCGGGAGATCTGGGGTCTGATTCCCAGGTCTGTGAAATCGGACACAGTGTCGCCAATGTTTTTCGGAGCAGTGTTGTAGCCGCAGAAATGGATCCCGCCACTGGATTCACGCTTGGGCCGTTCGGAATAATACCGCGAGCATTGATTTGATGTTTTTCGATTTTGTTTTGAGTTAAAGTGTACATTTAAGGCATTTCAAAAGATATACGCGATGGCTCATGCAAAGAAATTGTATTTCTAATTTCTACTAGGTTACTATTTGAAGCAATTGCCAATTGGCTATCAGTTTGAACTCAATAGTATTTTGACCAAATTGACGTAGTCTTTCGTCAGCGCAGACCACACGCCAGCATCGGGGTTAGCTTCGTTCCATTTGTTGACAGTTTGAACAGAGACGTTCGAGCTACCATATTTTGTGGGTCATTGATTAGAAGTATTGATTAGGGTAACCTAGGTACTCGGGCGTAGCCAGAAGTAAAAGAAAAGGGTGGGACAATTTTTTCATTGGATTACCGATCCTGCGACAGTAAGTACAAAGAATGTGACAACGGTTCATCATTTGTTGCGTTCGGTTGTTTGAAGCGTTATTGATTATGAAGAGACAGACAGACAAAGTTTATTTTCATATTACAACCACAAGCACTCAAAAAAACTTCAGAAAGGAAAAAAACAGTAGATTTAATGTAAACATGCGACTGAAGCTCATTGATTGCAATATAAGCAAGCCGTAAAGGGACGTGAAGTCTTCGAGTCAAACGACCATCTTTGTTAGCTTTCATGAACAGAATGATGCTCACATATAATTCTCCTTGTACCAGCAATAAGATACAAAATAAGAGAAAGAACTACAAGTAAAATCTAGTGACTTAATTAAGAGAAAGAACTACAAGTAAAATCTAGTGACTTAATTTTTATATGCAACCAATATTTGCTCGCGATATGTTTGCGTAAACTTTTTAACTTTTAAACGTTGAATAGCAGTTGGTATCGAATTCCAAACCTTCGACCCGTGATACTTGATAGACCTTTGCGCACGGCTTGTTCGAAACAGAGGGGTTGCTAAATTGTCACTAGAGGCAGACCTAGTAGAACGTTTGTGTGCCAATGACACCTTGTGAAAATACTGTAGGTTTGAAAATATTGTGGTAGGGAGTGGTTAACAGATTTGTGGATAAATTTCGCCATTTCCATTTTAGCTACATCTCTTACTTTTAGAATGCTTAGACGATCAAAACACGGTGTCACATGCTCGCACCAACTTAAAGAACAAATTGCACGCACAGCTTTGTTTTGTAGCAATTGCAGCTTTTTAAGGCGCGAATATAAATACTAGGTTGAGCCTCAAAGAATAATTCCCTATATATTATAAGGATAAACTATCGTGCTCGCACCAATTTAAAGAACAAATTGCACGCACAGCTTTGTTTTGTAGCAATTGCAGCTTTAGGCCTTGTCTACACTAGAGCGACGCCAAGCTAAGCGACGCGATGCGACGCGCTGCTGCCCAAAGCGTCGCTGTCTACACTATGTTTTTACTTGCGCCGCTGAGCGAGGCTTTGCGTTAAAGTGACGTAGAAAGTAGCAAAATTTTTCGCGTTCGATTCGCACCCAGGTTTACTAGATGAATTAATTTCGACAAAATGACCTTTTCAGCTCATGCATCTTTTTCATCTAACTTTTATTCAAAATAAAAGCAGCAAAAAAACTTACATAATATATCATTGGTTGAATTTGCAGTCTGGTTAACACTTAACAGGATCATTTTTAAAAGTCAAAATATCCCATTCAGCTGATGTAATGAAATTTTTGCTTGTCCAATTTTGTTTAAATTTGCGAGATAAAACATATTTAAAAAACATATTATTAGCGTAGGCCCTATTACCTACAGTACGCTATGTGGTAGCCTGGCAGGTGAATGCATGAGCAGCTACAGGGCGTATTCTCGCATAAAACTGCAACCTCATAGATCAGGAGTTGGCAAACTTTTCACACGAAAAGCCACATTTAAAAAAAATTGAAGCCGAGGGCAGTTGTGATTGGAAGAGCAAAAAAAAGTCTACACGCCCTCAGATGTCCTGTCTTCTACGGAGAATCAGTCAAGAGCATAAAAGCTTTTGATTTACGGTAGGAGTTTATATTTCTGTCTGCGGGCCGCATAAAATGGTCTAGCGGGCTGTAGTTTGCCCAGCCCTGCTCTGAACCCATTGAAGTTTCGCCTTTACGGAATTAGTTACCGGTAGGCTTGTGAAATTGATACGTTTTTGCCAGAACTTAGCCAACATTTTATGTAGGGACGCCGAAATTATTTTTGGAGTGGGTGCTCAAAATGAATTTTACGGTTGAAATTACAGACATAACGCCACATTGTTTCGCAGTAACCCTGCAGGCACTATTTCGCAGTAAACCCGTAGGCACCGGTCATAAGATTAAGAACCGAATTCAAGTCGTATTAAATTAATCGTATTAACCTTACTAAAAAAACTCTTTTACACCAGCCAGAACCAATTTTTATGCGTAAAGCAAATTTTAGTCCTGTAAAAATCGTAACTTAGCGTGATGGTTTTGATAGTTTCGTTAAACTATTTTTCTGTCTCAGAATAATTAACGTAGATTCATGCACTCAAAGCTACTTTTTGATAAAACCTCAGCCGATTCGTCCGTGAAACTACGCAAATTCTTATCTTTCGCTATTTTTTCTCTAGACCCAGGTGCTCTAATTGTCATGTCTCGCTACCTCTCACCAAAATATTCGGGTCAACACGACTAAATTCAATGCAAAAATTTTTTGTTCAAGGGTTTTCGCCATTATTTCCTCGCAAAATTTGGATTTTCTGCAAATAGACACTAGATCAGTGGTTCTTAAACTTGTCGGAGATATTGAACCCTACAAGTGTCGTGCAGGTTTGCACCGAACCCCCAGTTATAACCAGAAGTGGATTTTAAAACTTTTGGTGGGAGGATGTAGTTTTGTATTAGGTTGAATGTTAACTAAGTACGAAGACGTTAGACCAGCAAAAGAACGTAAGCCCTTTGACAATGTTTTCATGTCAAACGCGCATTCAGAATTTTTTACGGGGTGGCATCAAATTTTTAGTCTAAAAGTTTTTTTTTCGGCTGAGTTAATTAGAAGTAAATTGAGGAACAAAAATATGGCTCTAGGGGGGTCCAGGGTCATGCTTCCCCGAAATTTTTTTGAAAATTTAGTTACTGTTATGGCCGTTTTTGTGCTTTTTGAACAATTTTCAAGACAAATTTTCTTCAATTTTTTTTACCATTAACTCCGAGTCCTTCATAAAATATAATGTATTTTATTACAAACAATACAGCCAAGTTACAGCTAAAAATACTTGGGCGGACGTTTCGGCTCACATCTGGTGCCATTGTCAACGCTAAAAAGCTTACGTTATGCTGGGTCTATCCTTCTAGGTTCATAGACAGATGCATTAGACAATTCTTGAACAAAAAGTTTTCCCAAAAACCCAGACCCAAACTTGTAACCACTTCACCTTCAAACTCTCATACCAGGGCAATATTTCACATAACATCGAGAAGGAATTGCAACAATTCATCATGAAACAACTTCCAGACTCCAAATTACGCTTCATCCACACAACAACCAAACTTAAGCACTATTTTCACACCAAAGATCCCCAAAGCCACCTCAGAAGAAGCAACTTAGTATACCGTCTTAATTGTTCCTGTAGATCCTTTGATATTAGCCGAACCCGAAGAAACCTCATCAAACGTTTACAAGAGCATCAAACCAGTGACACCTCGGAAGTATTTAACCATATCCAATCCAACACCCACCATAAAGTGGACTTCAACAACCCACAAATCCTTACCCACTCCCCAGATAAATACAAGCTCCTCATCCTCGAGTCCTTATTCATTCAACAACTTAAACCGGATCTTAACTTACACTCCACCTATTTAACACGTGACCTACTAGCACTTCTCCAGGTTCTGTCTCAGTTTCCCTCTTTTTTGTATCATGGCTTAAGACCCAGCATAACGTAAGCTTTTTAGCTGTATCTCGGCTGTATTGTTTGTAATATAATTGCTAACCAACTCCCAACTGCACCGTTTGCCATGTATTTTGTTCCCACATTTTCCATTTATGGGTGTTTATGGCGTAAGGATCATTGTTATCAAAGAGGTTCGAAATTATGGAAAAATTGTATTCGTCAAAAATAACATTGAAAATGGCTGGTCAGGGGAGATGCATCCCCTGCATCCGCCCCTGGTTAATAACTTATAATTCAAACACTCAGTGTAAGGTCCTAAAATTGCCTGCTGTTAGGGCAAGACCAAAACACGAGATTTGAGTTACCGGGTATAAGCTGGGCTTTTAATCGGAAAACGCACACCTGAGCACTCTGCAACGAGTGTGTACACGGTGTGTGGCATGTGGGTTTTCTGTAAAATAAGACACAAAATGTAAGAAAATATACAAACTAACGCAACAGACTACAATCAACTTAGGCCTAGATGCATTGACTTACCGAAAATATTCGCACCAGCAAATCAAACCAATCATCAGCAAGTTAACTCTCTAGCAAGCATTTTAACCTTAATGAAAATATACAGCTGTCAATAGCATCCAGAATGCATGCATACAGATACATTAATCAGCACTCCACTATTATCACTGTAATAAGCTAGGCTTTTCCCTACTCAGAATCACGCAGGTGAAGCCTAAAGGTTTGTTTACACTAAATGCGATTTTAGTCCGATTTGCTGTCGTACGAAATTTCTCAAGATTTTTGATATAAGCAGTTGACGAAAATATCTTCCACGCAATTCAAACCCAAACAGTTTTGCTTCCTACCGGTTGTTTTGCGAAGCACCTAACGATTGTATTCTAGAATGCCGCGCAAAGTGACGTAGCTTTACGTGATAACCTCTAACTGTTTCCTAGCCTACGTCACTGTACGTACGAAAAATTTCATCGTATTCTGTGCAAACACACCTTAACACAACGAACTGAACAATGTTAACTGGTAGGCTACCGACATCTCAAACTAACATTCTGTACTAATTAATTATAACTATCAACTGTCGTCGCCAACCTGTCGGCGAACACGGGCAGGACAAAAGCGAGGTAGTCGGTCGGTGAAATATTAAACAACCGATGCAAGGCAGAAACAACCGAAAACAAAAATCCGCAAAAAACGGAGTCGGAGTAAATCAGGTACGCAATGCGATGTAACACTCAGTGCAAACTTTAGTCAACACTGTACTATGATTTGTCGCACTTGAAATCTTTTTATTTAATGAAACAAAACATGAATTCCACGCAGAAATACTAATTTAGTACAACTTTATGCTTTTTATGTAGCCTATTTGTGGAAACTTACTCTGATCTTGGGCGAACCCCTGCTATAGCCTCACCGAACCCCAGGGGTTCGGTCGAACCCAGTTTAAGAACCACTGCACTAGATGCATGATCAGTAGTCTGCCTGTTAGCGGCCTCAAAAAAGCACTTGATGCAATTCTTCAGCGTTTAGAGAGAGTTTCTAGGGGCAGTTGTTAAAAGGATAGGCCTAAAAGTTTTCCATTAACAGAACTAGGTAATGTGTAGGCTGAAGTAAAAATAAAACTTAGCAACGGTACACATCAAAAGCACATCTAAAAAAAAAAATAACACAAACGCTATGGTGAGAAGCACATAATTTATTCAGGTCGACAGTACGGTAGTAGTTTTTCAATATAATACAGCACATCATTTAAACTTACATCGGCATCTTGTTATGGACATAAAAATACGTATGTTGCAATAAATATCTGTAGAACAGATTACATCTGAATAAAATCACTGTAAAATCGTGAAGCCACTACAGCCTGTTTCGCCGTTGTCGGCTCTTCCGGGGGCATAATGTATCTCATTCAAAGAGAAGATGCTTTACGGTTTTTATTCAAATACAATACAAGCTCTAGCTAGCCATAGTTATTGCGCACTCTGCCAGAGAAGATTGAGCCCTACTCAGACTTGTAGAGCAGATTAAAGCAAATTGTTGAAAATAAAATATCTTTTTTGTTATGTTCGTGATCACAATTTTGGCTCGAATTGTATCAAAGCATTTTAGCAAAATTTGGAATTAAACGCTTGAACAATTGTAGGCTACATCTATGCAACGCTTAAATGGTAAACATTGGACAACACTGCAGAATAAACATTTTACATCCAAAATAATGATCTTATTACGTTCACGATAGGTATAAAGTATTGTTTATGACTTGCAGAGCAGATTAAAGCAAATCTGTTGAGTCGGTTTGTCGAAAACGCAGCTCTGGAATCTGCAGCACAAGAACTTATCCTGCAAGCTCACATGATGGTGAATGAGAAACATTTCAACGCTTTGCATCTGAAAATAAAAATCCAAATTGTAGTTCAATGTTTGATAAGAAACCAAAACCGTTGTTTTATTTATTTAGTCGCATTTTTATCCTCCTATCACGAAAAAGCTGCTGAGCGCTGTACTAGCTTGCTTTGGAGTTGCCGGCCATATATACAAGTGCTTTTCCCCACAGCAAAACAAGCTCGCTTTGGAGTTGCCGGCCATATGTCTATCACACCAAGATGAAGGAATCCCGTTATGTGCCTTTCCCAACAGCTAAACAAGCGAACTAGCCATCTTGCTCCACACTGTCCAGCAGGGAAGCTGCAAATACAAATTTTTAAGTCATCGGTTCGACTCGACTCGGAATCGAACCCCGAGTCCACCGAACAAGAACCAGACGCTCTATCCCACTTGGCCATCTGATCGGTATAAACACCGTAACACTTTAAAATAAAATAAACTTGTAGGTCAATTGTAATATCACAACACAATAATCAGCAGAGCAACCAACAGTGAAAAATACTGACTTGTAAAAAATGCCTTTAATGTCTTGTTGTTCATAAATGATCTCCATTTCGCTTTCAAAACTGGACATAAACAATGCCAAGGTGATAAGGGTTATAAAAGACTTCAGCACCTAAATAAAACAGTGTTAGCTAACAATACTAGTAGCACAGTAACACTACAGGTCTTAATCCTGCATAGTGCATATGACTAACACCGGCAGGCAACCTATAGCAAACATGCCACTTTACGATAGTAAGGAAAGCTGAAAACGTAAAAATTGTTCACAGTGTGAAAATGATGAACTATAATAGCTTATATTCAGAACAGTGACCAAAACTTTAGTTTACAAAAAAGCTGCATTATATCGACTTTGTTAAATATTTTTCTCAATTATCACATTAAAACAGTGTGCTTGTGCGTCATAATTCACATTTTAGCAAAGAAAATCTTGTATAAGCTTTATCTTTTGCAAGATTTTTACACAATTCACTATCGCATAAAAGCAATATTGCGCACAATTCACTACTTCAACCCAACAAAAAAACTGCAACCACCTTTCCAGTGCCGAAACTAGCGCCCCTTGAACTCCCCAACCGGGGGGAGGGGGCGCACAAAAAGGGGGCCCAAGTAAATAGTTAGTACGTAGTACTATTAACTCAACGTATGATAAAGGTTTCTCAAATAGGCCTATTCTAAGATTCAATATATTTTTTGTCTTAACTCGCGCAATGTTGGCCCCCCATACCATATTTATGCTTTTGGCCATGGGGGGGGCTGCAAATTTTTTGAAAAATAGCAGTCCAAAACTAGCAAACAAACGTTTAGTGACATACCAAGGGCCCCTCATCCTCATGCGAAAAGCACAAAAATAAGCCTTGAAAACGTTTTTTCTTCGCATTGGTAGCGAAATGTTAGAGTATAGGGTTTGCTTGCAGCATTATATTAGTGGGTTTGGAAGGGACCTAGTAAAACAGACCACTAAACCTTGCTAAAACTGAGGAATTTTAAAGGCTCAAAACGCACAAAAATCCTCCAAAATTAAGTCAAATTCCGCAAAATTTTCTGGGGGGACATGCCCCCAGATTTACCTAGCTTGGCATCGCCCCATCAGGGCTCGCTCTTTTGTATCACCATCCAAGAAAAAATGTTTAGGGGGCCCCGAAAGATGATTTTGGGGGAGGGGGCGCATTGCCTAGTTTTGGCCCTGCCTTTTTCTCCCCACTAAAGTAATTAGTATTATACTGGGGGCAAACAATCTGAGCTTATGGCACAATAAATCACGAAATAAAATGCAGTAATCCAATCACTGCTGAATGCATAACCAACTAACTAGGCAATGATTTATAAAAAAATGAACTGTTTGAAGTTAAGGCTTCTTTGACAAAGTAAAATCAACCCTTCAAAACCAATCACTAACAATTCTTGTGCCATCATATCAGACACTAATGTGGGCAGCAGAATTTTATGCAACTCGTTATACAGTGACTATTCACAATATACCATACATGCAAAGTACTACTTTTTGTTGCAAAAATTTTTATATGTGATAGTTCAGCAAAACTTTGTGTAGTGCAAAAACAACTCTTGCCTTACTTTTGAAATTGATTAAGCGGATAGAAAAGTCTTCAATCTTCGACTGCACTCATTACTATCACTGAGCAGAATATATTGCATTCATCACAATCCATAAACCAAAATTGCATATTTTAACAGCAAACCATTTAAATAAAATTGGATTTAAATAAGCCGACAAAATATTAGTGTTATGATCTGCAAAAATTATAACATAAAAATTATATGTATTTTTCTAAAGTAAGATACTATGTGTGTATTTAGTAAACCAATTATTACCACCAGTAACACAGTAACATACTACCGGTAGGCCCATATTAACTAGTCAATATAGTTTTACAATACAAAGCTCATACCGGTTATGTGGTGGAAATAAACTTATCTGCACAAAACTTTATCATAGCAGCAGACACATCCTGTATAGACAACACAATACCAGCAAATCATGCATCTTATAAAAATATTGATTGCATAAAATAATACCTTAATGTAGGCTCTATCACAAAAAACAGCTGGTGACCGCTGCAGTAAATTTTGTCACAGAAGTTGAAACAATATGGTGTGTTTTGCATAGCATCATTATGGGCTTCCACTTTCACTACCGGTATTGCACTGTAGTCAGTTTTTACAATATCTACTACAGCTAGCAGGCTAGTATGCTGTATGATTAATGTTTAGTTAGTCATTAAATTGTGCACCAGATAATTACCTAATAATTGATAAAAGAGTGGTGAAAAGATGCAGTATTTTTACACAGTACATCTGAAGCAGTGAAATCCATATATTTTTAGTGTAGTCTATATTACCGGTATGCGTCTCGATAATTACACACTGTTCTGTGTAATTACACACTGTTCTGTGCAATTACCATATAATTTATAACTGAAAACTTACTTCATTAGAGACCAGCAGAATCATGAAAATAAACAATTTCAGTCCAGACCTTCTTTGAGCTAGAAATGCAGCTTTCATTTATTTAACTTTTCATAACCGGAAAGTACCGCACCTAACCAGAAAATGATTGCTGGATTGATAAACTACTGGTACCGGTACCTCCGAATTACTAAAGACTTATTATGGCTAGCATAATACGGTAATACTTCAAAAATCTAGCAGCCTGTTGATAATAAAACATCCGATTTGACCTCAGCAAAACATTTTAGAAAATGGTGCACTGTGCAAGTGCAGTTAGCTGAGAATCCGAGATACACACCAGCAACCTACCTATTACCAGCAGTCTAGACTGGCTGACTGATAAAATCTCATAGTAGCCTTGACCAGGCTAGACTTTTAGTGGTAGTCTACTTTCTCACACTTTCTAGTAACTAAGTTTACAACTGATGGCAAGAAACTGCAGTTTGGGGGACTGGGTTCAAAAAGTTATCGCTGCTAACACTTTATTTCTTTCTAAATATTTTCTAACAATCATGTCACCAAAGAACAAGTTAATATTTTGTCAAAATTAGTTTTACAAAGCTTTTATACATCTCACAAAAACATTTTGTCTTACCCTGTGACGCTAGCCTATACGAGACCTGAAAAAAATGGAGCACGGTGGAGCAACATTCTTGTGCTACTTGCTCCACGAATCAATACGAAGCAATACCAAGCTCCACGAAGCATCAGCTCCACCATGCTCCACGGGGCGATGCGATGCGCGACGCAGCTTCATTGCGTCATAATGAAACAACTAAAAGTTGGCGCATGGCGACGCTTCGTGTCGCTCTAGTGTAGACAAGGCCATAAGGTGCCTCAAAGGTAGGTTGAGCCTCAAAGAATAATTCCGTATATAATATAAGGATAAACTATCGAGTAGGGAGCATTAAAAGAGCGGAATTGGGTAAATAATGTTTCAATGTAGTTATTATATTTTGAGATAGTTTATTTTCAAGTTTGGTAAGATGGGGTAAAAAGTTCAAATTTTGATCTAGTTCACCCCCTAAATATTTTAACAATTTATCATTTCTGATACATGTATTATCGTATGGCAGAAAGAATTGTATTTGAGGGGCTCGGAGCTTGAGGTTTACGACTATAAGTTTTGATTTTGTCGGATTTACTGTCAAGTTATTTGTATCCATCCAGTTTTTCAAAGAACTTAATTCAGAGTTACCAATTATTTCAAGATCGACTATGTTTTTAGCGGTCAGGAATAAACAAGTGTCGTCAGCAAACAGTCTTGGTATAGTTTGTAACGCATTTCTCATATCATTAACATAAAGGATGAAATGTAACGGGCCAAGGACTGATCCCTGAGGAACACCGCATTCTACGTCAACCAAGCTAGATTTGTGTCCAGACAAACAAACATACTGCTTTCTATTGTTTAAATAACAATTAAGGAGTTTGTATCAAGGACCACGTATACCATAATAGTCCAATTTGTGAAGCAGTAGGCCTATGTCAAAATTAACCTTATCAACTGCTTTTTTTATATCTAACGCTATTACACACGAAAGGTTTCCACGGTTAATATTGTCACAGCATTCAGTAGTATTATATCAGAGCAGTCTGTTCTACGAATTGGCAATTCAATATTGCAGGTTATCGCAGGACCGGATTTACGTATAGGCTAAGCAGGCTGAAACCTAGGGTCTCGAAGAAAATGGGGGGCCTCGGAGAAAGTTAGGGGTCCCATCACAAACAATGAATACCTTTTTTTTGTTCTTCACCGATATTTTGAGTGAAAATGGGATATCTTGAGGTCGTCAGAGACGACGCTAGAGCAGTCGACTTAGGGGGGCCAAAGTTTGAAATTAAGCACAAAAGCTACTCTTTTCAAAAGAGTAAGCTTGCTTATTGGGGGGGGGGGCAAGCATGTCGATTAGGGGGTCAGGTCCCTCCTTGGTGTCGGCCTTGGAGGATGTGTAGACCTTTTTCTTGCTCTTCCGATCAGTGTGATCAAATAGCCTAGGGCCTCTCATAGACTAGTTCCGGTCCTGGATTATCGACACAGCGGCATCTCTCGTTACAACCAATGCTTTTTTATGAAAAGTGTTATCATTATGACTAAATTGATCATTTAACAAATAATTATCCCTTACCTGGCGATTTAATCAATGGTGATGCTCAAATTAAATATTTTAAATGACGATTCTATTGCTTAATAATATTTTTTGAATTTGTACATTGAAAGGGGGGCTAGGTCCCCTAATCCCCTCTTCTAGCTGCGCGAATGCTTGGGCACTCTGTGATCAAATTTTGGTCTAAAAATTGCGTGTCCAACTTCGATCACACTGTCATCCGTCACAGGATGCAAGTTAGGGCAGCACACAAAAACGTTTAATGCTCGGCGCAAAAATGCAATGGCAGTAAGGATTTTATTGCGTAAGTGCTGGGTTATTTCAGGAGAGTTCTGAGCATATTCTGAAAACTGTTTTCAAAATTACACGCTGTGTAGGCTATAGTGTCATGGGGTGTCGCGGCTTCGGGTTCGATACATACCGTACGAGTGGGCTACGTACGTACTACTTGGTACAACATCTTTAGAAAGGCACTTGATTTATTCCCATGCGGCGTTCCACCGAGACAGTTTATCCGACCATTCATTGACTACGTAGGACAGTACAAAATAATATAGTTTGCCATATGCTAAGTGGATATGGAACCGACCAGATGGTCGAGTGAATGGAGTGGTAGACTTGGGGTTCGATTTCGAGTCAGGTCAAATAGTGACTTTAAAATTGTATTTGCAGCTTCCGTGTTGACGTTCAGCGTTCTAGTGCAGGGTGAAGCACAAGCTGGCGTGTTCGCTTGTTGGGAAAGGCACTTGACGGAATTACCTCATCTTATATCGGCGGACAGAATGTCCGGCGACTCTTGTAGAGCGCAGTGAGGCCATTTAAGATGTACGGTGACAAAATATAAGACCTGGATAACAATAAGAATATGCGGTGATTTGACGCGCGTTATATGCGTACACTAAGCATGTAGCAGGTTTTTTTTTTTTTTTTTGTTGGCATATTTATCCTCCTATCACGAGAAAACGATCAATGCGCTATACGAGCTCGCTTAGGAGTTGCCGGCCATCTGTCTACCACACTAAGATGGGGGAATCCCGTTAAGTGCCT
Organism: Trididemnum miniatum; assembly: GCA_964006365.1. Taxonomy (NCBI): domain Eukaryota; kingdom Metazoa; phylum Chordata; class Ascidiacea; order Aplousobranchia; family Didemnidae; genus Trididemnum; species Trididemnum miniatum. Next base: position 16,236,132 of record OZ023244.1, read on the forward strand.
TTCCCAACGGATTTATGTATTAGATTTATTTGATCAGTGGAAACAGCATGAAGTTCGTCTGTGAGTTAAAACACCTATAATCTAAGCCGTGAACTGATATCACTAAAAAGTTTATATTATTGATAAAGCCAAGTCATCAATAAAACGAACATCACAGCACAACTACAAAAAATGCATTAAAATACACCGGTCAGACAAGTATAAATCCGGGCATCGGTCGCAAACATTTTTTTTTTTTTCGGTTATTGAAAGCTAAAACTTTGTAGCTGTAAAACAGTGATGAGATTCGATTTTTTTGTCAGTCGGTTCTATTACAAAAGCTATATTTTCAGCAGGTTCAATTGTAGCTGATGGTACAAGCATAAACAGCAATGCTGGCAGGTTCGCCGATCTAGTAAAATTCCATGAAACGGTTTAACAGAACCGGTTCGAACAGGATGAATCCCATCACTGGCTATAGGCGAAGTGATGAAAACGGTACTAAAATGGCTTGTTGAATCTGCATGTTCAGCTTTGATTATAGGCCTAATAGGGCTGTAATTACAATTTCAGCTGTCAGAACTGAAAAATTTAGGATTAAAAGCCGTAAAAAACAAAACTAAAGTCTTGGGCAGTTCTACACGAAACAAAAAACATTAAGTTGTTTTTACCAGCACACCACAAGAGTCTATTAGGCCGACTATTACTTTCGCAACGTATTTGTTTGATTTAGCTTTAGCCGTTTATTGATCAAGAAAAAACCTACCACAGTTTTTCATTGAAACTGTATGTCAATTTTCACAAGTTACCTGTACATTGACGCCTGTACCGTGCTGGTAGGAGCGGTTTCAGGCTACATGGGCGTCCGCAGAGGAGGCGTTTGCCCTCTCTAGATTTTGGATGGGCGTTATTAATTTGACTAACTACAACATACTAGATTGATTTTAGATAACTATTTTCGGTAACAGTTGAACAAATTCTGATAATGTAAGGACAGAATAAACTAGCAAATTAAAATATTTAATGAATAAACAAAAATGATTTATTCCTATCTTGATTGATTTCTTCATTTTTGTCCCCAGTCACGAGAAAGCGACGGAAGCGCTATGCATAGGACGAATCCAGACTCGCTCACGAGTTGCCTTAGTTTCCGAGTTTTCCGTTCGAGTGCTGCTTCTGACTTTTAATTTGCAGCTTGTTAGATTCCACCAAACAGACATAATTATCATCACTACAGGGAATGGGGGCAGGGCCGTTGAGAGAAAATCCGAGCTCATGATATGATTCGGCCCCCCCCCCCCCCATGGTACCAAAATTTAATTCTCTAAAAAAAGGTGTTGATATTGCGCAGACGATATTTCTCCAAAATTTTTTAGTGTGTCTCCAAAAAAAAAACGGTCTTAACATAGCGAAGACGTAATACCTCCAGCATTTCTTCTCGTGGGTCTCACTCTAAAGAAAAAAGTTTCATGAGGGCGGGGCCCCTCAAAACCTGCAACGGGCCCCGGGCGATTTGTATTTCCATGCCCCCCCTTTCACCAGCCCTGTAGGGGGGAGTTCAACCATCAGTCTTTGCTCCAAACCACTGCGCCACGTTGCCGATCAAAGCTTCATTACCAATGCTAAAGCGCGAAAAATTATGCCGCGTGTTTTTTAAGGTTTGATTCTGAGGTTTACTATTTAATTTAGTGTTTGGAATACTATTTACAGTTGTTGCTTGTGTGATCACCGACACAAAAAGCAATTGATTCTCATGCTGTGGGTCCACCATGACCTCGCTCCATGAAACTGCTTTACCACATTAGAGCCCACAGCAAAACATTTACACAAAGCCATACGCATACGCAAGGCGAGTGAAAGCAAACTTTTTCCCAACTATACTTAGATCCTTGTTTGTAGCCTAATACGTAAAATTTGTTAGCATTTAAAGAGGATGACAGTCTTTTCTTTTTTTCGAAGAAAAATCAGCTTGTATCGCACAATATTGCTTTAGAGCAACGCAAACTCATCAGAGTCACCACTTGCCCTTTACATTATACGAAATTATAATTCTATTTGCTTGTTTTGTATAAAATCTATGATTGGCTTTGGCCTTGCTTGCTAAATGCTTTGCTGCTGGCAGTGCTGGGTTTTGCTGATTGTACCACGAATTGGTAAAGCAAAATTAGAAGCTGATGAAATTGGGCAAGTATGAAAACAGTCGGAATTTTGTTCACGTTATCTGTTCCTGCATAATAGAGAACCTTTTAAACTGGCACCATGCTGGCACACGCTATCAAGCTCTTTGTACCAAATAGCAGATAGCGGTAGTATTTAATTGCATTGGTTGGCAAAAAGCAAGATTGTTGTTTTTTTTTTTTCGTTCAATGAGCAACTGTTTTCATGCAAATGTGGTGATCGTAGATAGCATCAACTTTCAAGTGCATTATTTTAAACAAAATTAAAAAAGCCACGCTGCTGCTGTAAAAACGCTGCTTAACACTGATCTTATCAAAAATTTTTTGCCCCCCCTGCAAAAATTTCTGCGGACGCCCCTGGCTAATAGACAAATTTTTAGTTAAGCCTTTGTTTTAAAAGAAAGCAGATAGGCCTACAAAATACTCATTTTATGCAAAAGTGCAAATACTCATTCTACAAAATACTCACTTTATGCTTCAAAAGTGCATTTTTCACATTGACAACTATGCCTAACCTGCTGCTGTAGGTACATTTGATTTTCGTGTCCTTGAGAAAGTCGCTTCGCAACCAATTTGCATGTTTGGCTGTTACCAACCGAAAGTAAACCTTCAATACGAGAAGTGAACATGAGAAAAAAAACTTACAAACACAAGCGGACAATAAAACTGAAAATGACTGGCAGTCAACCACATTGCCTAGCGGCATCGCGCGCGGGTTGCAGATCCAACATGACGGGTTCAATTATCGGCTGGAGTCGATCGCATTTGACACATACATTGGGTCGCTGTCAACTCGAAGAGCGCAAGCTTACCTTGCTGTCTCCCTCAAATACTGCTGAACTTTCTGGTTCATATAGTTTGAAAATAATCCACGTTATTATTTCAGGGTATGTAAGTTTTCAGTGATTGAACAACTATGTCGCTGCCTATAAGGGGTTTATCTTGATTGGGAAAAACGTCAGAGCATTTTAATTTAAAGTCTACCATGCCTCATACAGGCTACTTTACCGTTCAGTAGTGTCAAAGTTGGAGTATTTTGCTTTGGGGCTTGCTTTTCTTTTTGACAATTACCTGTGCGCGACAACTTCATTTTCTTGTCCGTTCCATTTTCACGTTATCGCAGGAAACGTTGGTGCGGCCAGCAGCAAAAACCAGCGAAATTAACAACGTAGCTGTGTAATTTTTGCTAGTTGTCTAAAATGCCTACGTTATCTTGACGACGCAAACAGTAGACACTGTTAAGTAAGATCATGGTAAATTATGATAAGATGGTTGTGACATTAATGAGGAATCGGTTTATTTGACGCAGTATATTAAAAGTTATTTCGGAGGTTTCGCAGATTTTGATAATTGCTGCTTGCCGCATGCCGGAAATGTGGTAATGACTGCTGTAAGCGCCAAAAAACATTGCATAATGAACCCAAAACAAATATTTGATCGTTTATAGTTTTACAGGCAGCAGTGACCAAAAATCAATTCAGGAAACGGAAATGAATGATGAAATCAACTAGACATCTTCATAATACGGCCAAAAAGCAATCCAGAAAATAGCAAAAACTGTAAATGCTATATAAACGCCAACCGCTATCCAAAAAACAATTTTATCTCGAAGCGATTTTTTGAAATTTTTCAAAACTATTAAACCAACTGAAACACCAGCCATTGCTCCAGCAACGTGGGCGACAAAAGACACGCTAGACCCAGATATTTCTACTTCAAAACGTCTGTATATGGAATATCCAAAATCGGCACACACTGAAATATAAAGAAAGCTGATAAAAACTCTAAAAATGAAGAGCTATAGTGTATAGATCAGCGGTTCTTAACCTTTTTTGGTCTGTTTCCCAATAAAGACTTTTATTATGGTCAAATTTCCCACCCAACTATTTTAGTCAACGTTAACAAGAGACATTTTATAGATAGCTAATAGTTTTGAAAAACTAACAGAACACCCAAACAAACTGCAATTACTGTTTTAGATTGAAATACAACAAAGCAAAAACAGTGAGAATGTTGAGTTGTCGACTTCAATGTGACTTTTGAATTTGCTTGTTGTTCACCAACAAGTCGATGTAAACTGCTTTCACTCCACACTGGTGCAATATCACCAAATCCTTCACTATAATCATTACCCATAATTTAATGTGTTTCACGACATAATATAAAAGTAAGCACGACATAATATAAAAGAGTCACCCTGAAGCTTTTTGTCTTACACTCCTCAAAAAAAATGTTTGCAAATGGAGCTAACTGTCAGGCAAGTTGAGTACTTCTTTTGATCAACGACCACATGACTCAATGTTTTTTCTCTTTTCGGACTTACGCAGTTAGCTCCATTCGCTTTCCCTCAATCATAGGCACGTTAATTCATTCTTTTGATCAACGACCATTTGGACCACTTTTTTCGTCTTCGCACTTAACAGCTAGCTTCCATGTACATGGGCTACTTACAGCACTGGATATGTAATTACTACCATTACTTTGACCTACTGTAGGTTGTTATTTTATGACTCATGGGTTACTAACTGTTTCGAAAAAGGGAATGACACAGAACAGTAGGTTAGGTTATCGGAAAAAAAATTCATTTTTGTAACTAATTTTTTTTTTTTTTATCTTTCAAGGAATTTGCCAATTGTTTCTTAATTCGAATGGAAAGACATTTCCCACTGCTTTTACCAAAATTTAATTCCCCACCAGTTAAGAACCGCTGGTATAGGTTAAGCAAACCAAACTTGTGGGCCAGGCCGGATTTACCAATAGATTAAGCAGGCTGGAGCATATGGCCTCAGAGAAATAAGGGTCCTCGTCGCGAACAACGAATACGTTTATCGTCTTGAGATCGACTATCAAGACTTTAGTATACGTAGAGGCGAGTCTGATCAATGACCATTGTCCATTGATAACTAGCGGCAAGCGTGGAATCTATAGCCTATAGGTCTATTAGGCTCTAGGACCTCTCTTTGTCTAAATCCGACCTCTCCTTGCAGGTATGTCTTTTTCGAGACTAGGTATTAACGCAATCTACTCACCACAGTTACAATTAATAGAAAAACTGCAGTATTAAGAGGAGCTATTGGCATACTTCAAGGTACTACACCACAACAAGACGCTTTTAGCTATTTGTTATTGCTATTGTTAAAGTTACAATCTCCCTTTTTTGAGAAATCTGCACCATAAGTTATGACTTTGCACTCACGTAATTATAAAATTAGCATACCGGAACTGACATAACTGTAAGTACAAAACCAAAAACACAATTTACAGATAGAATTAACAAAAACCACTTAAAAACAAACTAAAAGTAAAAACACTACTTACAAAGAAGAATTACGAAAATAGATCGGATCAAGCTGCTAAGCTTGTGCATGACGTCACCGTTCTGAAAGTAATTATTATATACGTCAGTGTAAATAAACACACCCTATGACCAATGATCAAACAGTAAATGAACATCAAATCAAAATCAAATCAAATCTTCATTATACTCGCCGCATTACGCCGAAGCGTGTAACGAGTTGCGGGGCCCATCTCCGCGGCTTAGCGCCTGGGCTACACAGCTCCGAAGAAACGTCGCAACGGTGGCGAGTCGTTGGCGACACTGTGCCGATTTGACCGGCCCGGGAATCGAACCCCAGACCTCCCGCACCGAAAGCGTGCGCTTTGCAACTGAGCTAACGAAAAAAAAAAGAACTAAATCTACGTTATACAGCAGTGGTAAAACCGATTTTATTTCCAGCCATACCATCGGTGGACTTGTAGTAGTAATAGTAGTATCTTACATTTTCGCGAGATCAACACGATAAAGAATACGATAATACGAAGGAAATACAACAACGGTACAAGCAAAAGGTAGGTTAGAGTCACAGTTTTTAAGCGTAGGCAAATAATAATAATATTTTCAAAGTTATTCTATAAAAATAAGATAACTACGACACAAGTTGTTGATGATGTAATAAAACTAACATAACTAACATACAGTACGGTATTATATTTACTGACCATTATGACATTTGCGAGCTGAGCTGCTAGTAACGCGTAGACGCCACCACTTGCGCCAACTAGTGGAGTGTATGGATCAAAAATACAACTGGCAAGAGAACCTGCGCAACATTAAAAATAAATTAAATTGTACAAAAAATATCTAAGGAACGCCGTAAATTCACTTTTAGATTTCACAGTGACTTAATGTTACGAATGTGCAAATCAAACACTGAGCAGGATTAGGCATGCCTGCTTCTCAAATGATTTTTTATAAAAATTGGTAACGTAGCTGCGCGTTTTTCAACTACGGATACTTCACGAAAGCAGTGAAGTTTTGATTGGTTTTGTGTACGGTACCCATAAAACATCAATTATCTTTTTATTCTTTTTATTACGTAGCTCCGGTTCGCTCTACTTCAAAGACAAGCCCTTCGCTGAGTTCGCTCATCAATTTTGCGAAAACTTATTGGTTAAAATGTGTTAAGCAAAGTCAAAAGCACAGCATTATTTGAGCAATGATTTTCCAATGTTTAAAACATCATCAGATTATTTTGCCTCCTGCTATTTGGTACCGTATTGTTTACTTTGAAAACTACGTTTTGGCAATAAGAATGATAAAAGCTAGAAGCCAGTGAATGCATTATAAATCTTTTTCACAAAAGACTGTGCATGTGATTTGCATAATTCATGAATATGCGTGAGGCAAAGTTTGAAATAATAAGCATTATTGTATAATAATCCTTTTACGAACAACTGGTAATCAATTACTAGGCAGTAAGCACAATGACAATTGCTTTAGAGCAGCATGCTTGTAATGTACAGTAACATTCTTCCTAGCCTCAGTAGAAAACATGCGGCCGGAATAAAAAAAAAAATTATTTTCAATTACTTATTCCGGATGCATGTTTTCTACTGAAGAGTTGCAGTAAATTCACTGCTTTTATAAGAAATAAATCAACTAGGAAAGGTATAATTCCGTGGAGTTTGAGAATATCAAAAAACGTTTCCGAAAATGCTAAAAATTAAATGAATTTTACTTTATTTTTGCTTCTAAAATGCTTTTAAACGTAATTATCAACAAACGGCGAAGCACTCTAGCATTCATGATGCCAAAAGTAGTCCAAAAAACACTGCAAAACAACTAGTCGTAATTGATGAGAGCTGATTTCACAATTTGTTTCAAGTATGAGTTCTGCAATATTGCATGCACCCAGATTTTCTCGAGTATTATATGTTTAAAACAATAACTTGTTCGTGTGTCCACATTAATACCAAGGGTCTTCTTTTTTAGGTCTTCACTTCACGTGTTCATTTTTAAGAACAATCCATATGTTTCAGCGATTAAGAGCAACCAATTTTTTATGAAAAGATATACTAGGCTGGTTGCTAATTGCTTAAAAGCCTTTAGGTCTAAAATTATTACGACATCTTTTCAATTTAATTTACTTTGACCTAATGCAGGGTCGCTTTAAGTATGGGTGGCGAGACCGATCAAAAAAAGTAGCGAGATGTCGGCTAACTGTCATTTTTTTATGCAATAATGTAATTTCAGTACAAATCTTTTTTTAAAGAGTTTTATGATGCCACAATGTTAATCAAGTCAAGTTTATGTTACCAGAACGCAAAAACAAAGAGCGCAGGTCGGAAACGGCGAAAGACCTCATGGTCATGTAAGTCAGCCGCACCTAGGGCAGCAGCTTACATTATATTATTGCACTGGTACGGTACAATGCTCAAGAACTGACACACAACATTAAAAATACAAAATGAAAGAATTCACACATTTACAGGGTAAAAAAAAACACACATCAAAAACTCATCACACCAGGATTGAACTTACGATTCAATTTGCACAAAATGCTTTAAACGTATTTGCGATGAATTTGAATTTTTTTCTATGAGTTAACTTAATAAGAATTTCAATTTGCGAATTGAATTTTGTTCAGTCTAAATTAAAACGAGGTTTTATTAGACTGTATTGCATTAAAATTTTAGTTCCAAAACCAAATGTGAGCTTAACAAAAAATAACTATAATAACAAGAAACAAATAAATATATGAATAAGTCACTTTATTCGATTTATTGTTAGTCATATTTCGATAGAAAATTACTTTTATAATATTGCTTAAGCATTGAAAATGAACGATGACGAAAATCGTTTTGACTTTGAAACATTTTTCCATTGTTTAAGCAGACATGATGAAGAGTTTTCTTACCCTGTTCAGTCGAAATAATAAATTGATAAAACTCATTTTTATGCTATTTAATGTCTAAGTGTTATAGTGATGAACATTATCAAGTTTCATAAAACTTTCAATAAAGTGTTTTGGAAGCACTTGATTATTCAATTTAAAGATAAACTTAGCAAAGTTCACGTTCATGATATCGTCTAGTTTTAAAACGATGAGTTTGAAATGTAGTAAGTTTGTGGGGGATTGGGCTGGAAGGAAGAGCATTGCTCTTAAAATTTTAGTCATCTAACTGAACTAATCAAAACAAAATTAGATCAGTGGTCAAAATGTTTCAAGTCTTGTACACATCAGATTCAAACAGACCCTAATTCAGTGAGCATGGATTGACATCATCAACATTTGGCCACGCTTTAAAACTTTAACGATTTTTTTCGTCAAACTTATCTTCAGAATCTCAAAAGCATGAGATACGCAATACGTTTACAAAGCTAATAAAAAATTCAACGCAGAGGTAGCTTGCGAGGCTGTAGAATTTCTTTGGCTTATTCAGAAGCCAAACACGTACCGTATTTTACGGACCATAAGGCGCACTATCGGTAAATTGCTTTGATTCGTTTTTCTTCCATACATAAGGCGCACCGGACCATAAGACGCTACGTTTTTTAAGGAGCATCGGGTTGCCATTTAATGCTCATTTAGTAATGGTAAGGGTACCGGTACTGGTTTTGAGTATAAGCAATAAAGCATAAAGCACTACCTGATCCATACATTAGGCGCACCGGCTTATAAGACGCACGATCAATTCTGGAAAAAAAAAGGATTTTGAATGCACCTTATGGTCCGTAAAATACGGTACTAATCTTTAATTTACTTCAATGAGTTTTCAAGCAATACTATTAAACTGTGTCTCCATATTTGAAACATTTACAAAGCTGCCAATGCCGGTTGTAGGAGATCAATTAACTATTAACATACAATCGATATTTATCTTCAAAATAGCAAAGAATAACTCTTTTTAACGCAGTGGCCATAGGCGCACGCAGGGGAGGTACGGTGTCGTGGCCCCTCTCCCCCCTTTGGCCCTGTAATAAGGTGCTAAAACCTAACTTTTAGTCTATAATTTCTCAAACTAATAATGGTTGCAGCCAACTTCTACTTATTTTAGCCAAGCTTCTGTTTTTAGGCAAAACTGCGAAAATATTTTTGCATTGTCCATAGTGACTGCACTCACTGCATTCTTTTTTCGATAAAAAAGTTTGCTAAAAGGAGTGTTTTTTATGTGAAAACCGTGAAAATTTGTTGGCGGCTGGGGGCTACGCCCCCAGACCCTCTTAGCCTTCGGGGTTTCACCCCCAGACCCCCGGTTGTGCCCCCCTCCTTGCCAAATCCTGGGTGTCTGGATGCGCCACTGGAAGTGGCATACCCACAGTAATTTTGTCACCAGCGTAATTGAAAAAAATGGAGGCCTGATTGTAAAGATAAAGTTACAAGACGTGTTTTTCTCAATAAGACCGGTTTACAAAAGGTAAAACTGAAATTTTACAAGGATTGTTGGAATTTTTTTCTCAGGTTTGCGGAAAAACATCAAAGACAACTAAATCAAATATGAAGGTCATGCTACCAAATTTTCCCGCGATAAGCAACTGCAGAAAACTAAGTATTTCCAAGACACCACCAAAAACAAGGAAATCTGGTTGTGCAAAGTTTTGCGTGTGCAATAATGTTATTGTTTCATTTGGTGAGTAAGTTTGATCATTTGTGGTTTTAAGCATTCAAATAGCTGCTAAAACATAAAAAACTAATTAACTGCGATAAAGCGTAGTAACACAGTTAGAAATAACAGAGCCACCTTATGGTTTTAAGCCCAAAAGAAGACAGAAAACCGTTGCCATAAGTTTAAGCGGAAGCGATACTTGACTAGGTCTAAAAACGAAGACTGGCAAAAAAGCTGGGAGTTTTCTCCTTTATTGCGTCATTCATCAAACGGCGGTAGAAAGTTTTCACCAAATATCTTAAATCTAACGCAGTTTTGAAATCATTTACCTGCAAATACTCCGCCCACATAAATTGCCCCAACTCGTAGCCCACCATGCACCATTTCGAGGGGAATTCCCAGTAAAAGTTGAATGAGCAAATTGAAAAGAACGTGTTCAATCCTATAAAAATAATAGTAACATGGCCATAATACTCTATTGCAGACGGCTGTTTTGATTCTACACACTAGCGTAACCAGGATTTTCCAATGTTAGGGGTTGAGAATGACGACACATTTGACCATACGTTGTATACAGAAGCGAATCCAGAAAGTTTTGGTGGGGAGATGTAATTTTGAAGTAGGTTGAATGTTAACTAAATGCAAAGACGTTTAGACCCGAAAACGGGCGTAAAGAAGCCTTTTGAAAATGTTTCATGTCATGGGCGTATTCAGAATTTTTTTCAAAAAGAAAGCATCAATTTTCGTCATTTTTTCGAGCGTATTTTTTTCGGCAGAGTATATTTTAAGCAACTTAAGTAACAAAAACAACTCTAGGGGGTCCGGGGGCATGCTACCCCGGAAACATTTTAAAAATTTGCATACTGCATCGGCCATTTTAGTGCTTTTTGAACAATTTTTAGGAAAAGTTTGTTCATATTTTTGGCCCATAACTTTGAGTGCTTCACCAATGATGCATTTTGTTTGCACAGTTTCGAATTTGCGAGCTTTAAGGCGACTAAGGCATATTGTTATGAAGAGATTCGAATTTAAGGAAAAATTTTATTCATCCAAAACTTTATTGAAAATGGCAGGTGGGGGATGCATGCGCAGCAAACCCCACATCCCCCCTGGGATCCGCCTCTGGTTGTATAATAACAAAGATGGCCTCAAATTTAAGAGAAATGTTTTCAACTAAAAATACCGAAGGCAGTTAAGGCCCGATTGTAGTAAGAGAGCCATTGGAATGCTTTCTGATGAAACTGGTAAAACGATATTCCAACGTTAGTGATTTACTTCTTTTTTGAGCTACAGTAGCGTACGTAAATCATTTTTGCTTGAAATCGTTTAGTCTTTTTTCTACGGAAGATCTGAGGGACCGAAGGCAGTTCCGTGCGTAGGAGCGGCATTGCTCTGCTAAAACAATTGCGTCATTGCTTCATAAGCATAACGGCAAAGAATAAGATTCAGGAAACAACGCTGCGGGATTCTTGTTATTATGACAATTACAAAACCAGATTATCAATGATAAAGTATCTAACACTTCGAAATAAATATTAGAAAAAGAAGTATGTATGACGTCATTTGAGGCTCAATGGGGGGGTTGTAACCCGCCTCCCTGGCTACGTCACTGACAGACAACTGCCTCTTCATTCAAAAGTCGAATTGGCGCGAAAGCTAAACAAGAACGGTAATGGAGCCGATCATATGTAACGGTTACCACCAATCACTACAACAGTACAGTACCCAAAGCTGTTTCATCAAAGCAAAAGAAATCTATTACTATATCGCTTTAATGAGCAAACATCGACGCATGCTGCAATTGCTGCATTACTCTGTAAATTAGCAGTGACCTCTGGCTATGTATATGCGCAAATCATAACAAAGACTTAAAAGTTAGACAGAAAAGTTTTTTAAAGGCGACGAATTTACCTTTTATCCGCTAACAAGCAGCTGCAATAATAAATATGCTTACCGATACAAGCTGCAAATTTTTAAAAGCAGACGACGGCGATTGTTTTTTAGGCCCAGATGGCACCATGTTGTTAACTTCAAGAAAGCAAGTTTGCATCTATTATACTAATCTAGAGGCTTATTCTTTAACACTTGCACAGAAAGGAACCATTTCACACCCTGGGAGAGGCCAATTTTAGTAACGTCGTTGAGCCTTACAGAAAGCTTAATAGAAAGTCATCCTTGCAAAAGTTTAATCGAAGTGACACCGCTTGTTTTACATACATTAGGTACGTAAATCGCTCACAATGCAAAAGTTTTTACGTAAATAGTCATAGAGACTTAACCCTGCCAGTAAGAACATGTATTCAGTGATGGGCACGATAAACCTTTCTGCACTAAAGCGATAACGATAATCGATAATTTCAAAAATGCTCTGGGCGATACTGATAATCGATAAGTCTTAATTTCTTAAAGCGATATCGGTAATCGATAAATTATCGCCGATAAATTTTTCCGATAAACGTTGCGATAAATTTTCAATGTGTTTTACAAAGTTTTTTTTCTTGTAAGTCAAATCACAAAAGTGTTTTTCTAGATTTTTCAAGAAAAGAGAGCAGTTCACGGACTCTGCCGTTGGACTAAACACAACGAGGAGAGATTTTTTAAATTGCAACAAACCTTTATTAACGCCGTGAATTTTGCCATAGCGCCAACTCCCTAACTTTGAACACTGTGCCCAAAAATAATCGTTTATCGCGATAATTTATCGGCGATAACGAAATATATTACAAAAGCAATATCGGTAATCGATAAATCCAAACTACTTTGAGCGATAACGATAATTGGTAAAAAATTATCGCCGATAACTATCGCCAATAAATTATCGCGATAAATGCCCATCTCTGCATGTATTTACAGTTTTCACAAAGTTATTTCTAGTGTATATGTAGCCATTTCTATATTGTACCATACTCAGTCTCGAGCATGTAGGCTAAACAAAGCTCAAAATGTAACCTGAGAGCAGAGAATGCCATCTAAAAGGCTGGCTAACGGCCAACGTCAAAAGAAGATTCTTTCGCTTTCATTGAAATCAACAAAGCAATTCAAATAAAAGTAAAGTTGCGCAACGAAAATAGTATTTGGTGCAATCTTGCTTCGTAAGTGGTGATACCAAGCTCGGTATTTATATTATAACAACCAAAAACTACACGTCATGCAGTGCGGAATATCAATGCTAAAAATCAAATCGTTGTTGTACTGGCGGCACCACGCCGAAGCATACAACGATGTAACGAGTGGTGGGACCCAACTCGTCAGCTTAGCGCCTGGGCAACACACCTCCGAAAAAACGTCGTAACGGTGGCAAGCCGTTGGCGACACTGTGCCGATTTCACTGGTCCGGTTGTCGAATGCCAGACCTCCAGCAGCCACAACGTGTGCTTAAACCACTAAGCTAACCAGTCGCAGACTTGGACAACTAGATAATTCTAGTTGTCTAATTAGACGAAATCAGAGCGAAATGCCGGTAATCAGGGTTGGGGGATGTGGGGGATGCATCCCCCAACCAGCCATTTTCAACAATGCTTTGGATGAATAAAAGTTTCCCGTAATTTCGAACCTCTTCATAAAACAAAATGCATCATATTTGGTGAAGCACTCAAAATTAGGGGCCAAAAACATAAACAAAATTTGCCTGAAAATTGTGCAAAAAGCACTAAAATGGCCATTACAGTATGTCAATTTTTAAAACATTTTCTGGGAGCATGCCCCCGGACCCCCTAGAGACGTTTTTGTTACTTTAGTTGCAGAAAATTATCTTTGCCGAAAAAACTACGCTTGAAGAAGTAACGAAATTTGCTGCCCCTTCCCTGATAAAAAAAATTCTGAATACACTCCTGACGTGAAACGATTTCAAAAGGCTTATTTACGCCTGTTTCCGGGTCAAAACGTATTAACGTCTTTGTGTTTAGTTAACATTCAACTTAATTCAAAATTACACCCCCCCCCCCCCACCAAAACTTTGCCCCTGCCGGTAATCTAATTCTAATCTAATTTGTGAAATATTTCTTAGCTCTAATTTTAATTCTAATCTAATTTCCGGTTTTCCCGAAAATGCAACTTTGTCCAATGGCGTTTTTCTCACCAAGCTCTGAACAAGTTTTATGGTGCAAAGGCCTGTTTATGTCGTCATACGACGTAACAACACAAGTACCAATCCCAAAGACCATTGTAAACGAGAAGCTTTGGCGTCGCTCGCAGCATAAGATCACAGTGGGATCCAGAACCGGCGGCGGGCCAAGCGTTTATCTGGGGGGGCCAAAGTTTGAAATTAATCACAAAATCACAAAAGCCGCTGTCTTCAAAAGAGTTAGCTCGTTAATTGGGGGGTCAAGCATGTCGATTGGGGGAGCCAGCCCCCCCCCTTGGCGCCGGCCCTGGTGGTATCCATGATAAAGCCGCTGTTTCTGCTGTATTAATTAAAGGTTTGTCGGTCAGTAGCAAGGCATTTGTATAACTTGGCAAGATGTTGAAGGGAGTGCATGTAGAAAAGTGTAAGCAGACAGAAAAGAAACTTGTTATAATCGTTGTCATTGTGTATTCCTAACATGTGCAGGCTATTTGACAAGCACGAGAGATTAAGCTGGTTGCCGTATGCTGTGAAGGTCAAGCGTTGAATAATTGTTATTATTGCGAAATAGCTTGATGTTCTATAGGACATAGTGTTTTTGCAAATTCAGTAAATCTAATTCTAGTCTGATTTGGAAAAAAAACGTGTAGCTATAATTCTAATTTTAATCTAATTTAGAGAAAACCGTGTAGCTATAATTCTCGCAATTTGGAAAAGCTGAAAATTTTCTGATTGTCCAATTCTGACCAGTTGGTTGCATCGAAGCAAAAAATTCGAAAAGCAAAAGCCCTATACGCAAGAAGCACCTTCAGTATTTCCGAAGGTGTTTCGGCTTACCAATTCTATACAGTATCTTAAAAACTGTCATAACATATTTTAAAAGTCAAGGTTAGTGCTTCTAATCTTGCAGGTCATTACTTGCACCAGTTTGTTATTATAAATTTTTGCGAACACCACAGTCAGACCTTGCACTCACCAGCACAAGCACACATAATCACAAGATAATAAGTTAGTTGCAAATAAAAAGAAAGCTAAAATCTTCTTTATACCAGCTTTGTTACGCAGAAGAGTCTAAACGAGAGGCGTGACCCATCTTTTTTGTTTAGCGTTTGGACAACTTAGCTTCTAATTCCAAAAAAACATTGCAGCGGTGACGACCGTTAGCTACTCGTTCTGCGTCCGATTCGATCAGTTCAGGAATAGAATCCAGACCTCCGGCCGGCTTTAATGAAAAATTAACACTACCATTAAGTTACTTACCCTGCATGCAAAAACATGTACGTCAAAAACCTCCAGACTTCGTGGCGCAAAGGAGGATAAAAAATAAGCGGACTTTGAGTTAATTCAGGAGCGTATGATATCCATTCTTCATATCTAATTCCATAGTAAAGAAATACCGCCAACTGCAACATAAAAAACATAACACAAAATTGCTCAGTTCATCAAACTGTTGATCTTTGTGAAAATGCATATATCCTCACTGCGCACGCATTTTTCGTATCGATGAACAGAAAGAGGCGGCTTTGGAGGGGAAAGCAGATATAAAAATATGTTTATCTTGCACTTTTGCTTGTTTACAAATATCAAAGTACAAATGCATTGGTATGTGGAGCTAAAAATTGAAGGGGGCTTGGCCCCCTCAGCCCCTCTGGATACGGCGATGAAAATATTTTTGTTTATTCTATTATGATTACCACCGGGTTCTACCCCACCTAATTTCGTCCAGAAGTCAGGTATTTTGAGAATAAAATCAAACCAGCGCAGTATCAGACCCCAAACCTACAAGCAGAAGTACAGCTCACCACTAACCTCTTCACCAGGTCGCTAAAATCATTCCAAAATCTGTTACAGACATATTCGTCTCGACCAAGCATCCAAGCCCTACAATTTTTTTTTTTGTAATTCAGCCGGTACATCGCTGATCAACCTGGCCGACACTCAATAGTGCATATACCGTAGCAACACCAAGTCCATTTTTTAATCTATGTAAAATCAACACAAAATAGCGCTACAATGCTAGAGCCATGGGAGGTTGCGAACATACTCTTCGGTCATCAAGTCAAGCAGTTACCGAAATGCTTAGTCTACTATTACAATTGTACCTCTGCCACTGTGATGATAATCATAAAAACAGGTGGGGGCATGCATGAATAATGTTCGTGATACAACTTTTTGTCTTCATCATTGGTTAGAATGAAGTTAGCCACTGTTTTTGTGCCTTTTTTGAAGATGGTTAAATCTTCCTTTTTTACGCCCGCTTCCTGGGCAGTGACACTAAGTCTTTTTGCATTCTGCAAGCAAAAACAAGTCATTTGTAAAAAGTATAAAATGAAGCTAACTATTGTAAAGTAAGTCAAAGCTTTTGTCTTGGAATGCCACAGCTTTATTATATGAGGTTTTGTTGAATAAACTTGCCACTATTTTTAGACTCAGAATAATGTGGCCAAATTTTACTAAAGGAAAAACTTCCCATTAAAAGAAGATTCTCCTTGAATAAGATAACATACATAATGCCACCGGCAGAGCTAACAATGGTGAAACAGACTGTGGTGTTTTTTATAATGATTCTGAATGGCCTAATTTGTCGTGCATATCCATCCATTACCATCTTCAATTTACTAAGCTTCCCAGTGCAAACTTAAAAACCAAAAAAAGACATAGACCTGATACGTTTTGGCCCCAAGTTTCATATTTAAAGTGAATTATCACAAAGTAATGTAGCGTCGGCTTATTATGCCGCTTAAAATAGTTCAATCACATTGAGATTACATCATTAAACAAATTGGAAATACTGTATATCGGAGTACAGCTATACGTGAAGATGTGGATTTTTAAAGCAAACACCAAGATAAATCTATTCGAACGGTTAAAATTTTTTCAGTCATATGAGTCAATGCAGAACTAAGGCAAAAGTTTTGTAAGTGTAAAACTGTAATAAGAGAAAAAATCAAATCAAATAGAAAATTTATTATAATGATAGCATAAAATCGAAACGTAACTTTACAGTAAAACTAAAATTTTGAAACGGTGAAGTTTTGATTTTTGTCCAACACTGAGCAAATTTGACAAGCATTAAAGCTCATAGAAAACTCTCTGTACTTGATCATCAGATGTAATGTAACCCTCTTATCAATCATTTAATCTACAAAGCTAAATGCAGTAGTCAATAGGCCTCCTGCTGAGTCGCCTTACGCGCTTTTGTTCAAGGTAAACCTCCATTAACTGATGTAAAACCACAACATAGGGTATGAAAGAAACACATATTTACCAAGCTTATCATCTCATTTCTGGATATGTAACCATCTCGATTATCATCAGCGTAAATCAGTAGTTTTCGGATGGTTATTTCATTCAAATTGGTTCGATGGCTTTCAATGATATCCTCGAATCTTGCAACTCGTATTCCACCATTATTGTCCGCATACTGCAAAAAAATACAAGAAAAATAGAAAATTAACACAGGGATGTATTCAGAGGGCCCGCCCCCATCGATTCCCCCACCTTTGCAGACAAATACACAAAACTTTCGAGGTGTAAAGGTGATATACGTATAAAGGACGAAATCTGAGGGCGTGATGACCTTTTTTTTGTTCTTCACTTGACCTTGGGCGGTAAACGGACGGCTTTAAATTGCGGCCTCCCCTTTCAAATTCCTGGGCACGCTCTTGTAACTTGTATCGAAAAGTAAATCGATCATTAGTAGAATGTACTTGCAAGAACTGCATAGGTTACTTGTCACGCATACAAAATCACAATGTTTTTATTTTGTCCTCATTAAAATGAAAAAAAAAACATACACGAGTTATTGTGAAAAAAAAAGTATATGTAAATAATTTAATTAACTTCAGACTTACAGCATACACTAGCCACTACACTGTGTTTCACGTAAAAGAACGATCATCAGGTGGCTTATTCAAACAGAATCCTGTAACATGTACCAAAAAGCTTAGGTTTCGAAAAATCCTGTAACATCATACAAAAAATCCTGTAACATTCAAAAATCCTGTAAGATGTATCAAAAAGTCGTTCAGGCCAGATTCTACTTGAGTAAGCCGCCTGATGATCGTTCTTTTACGTGCAACACAGTGTGGTGGCTAGTGTACGCTGTGATTTTGAAGTTGATTAAATTAAGTAACAGCTCTGGCTTTTGTAGTCATTGAGCACTTTTTGCAAGAAAACTTGACAAGCTCTAGTTGTGCATAATATGTGTAAATATATACAGTCATTTGGTATATAATTCGTTGGCCAATGACGTGTAAAATTTTTGTCTGACAACATTTTTTTACGTGAGGATCACTTGGGCCAGACTGTTTGTTCTTACGAAAGAATTTCTTTTTACGTGGTGGGTAGTAGCCTGGTCGTAAAAGACTTAACTAACCATGAACAACACAACAAAGCGGATATACTGTCCTAATTGTCTGCTTTCTCTTTCTCCTCTACCGAAGATAAAAACACGAGTCGTTTTAGGTCAGGGGTATTAAAAAAATATCGACCGGGATCCTTTCAGGCTGCAACCAATTTTTACTTAAAAAAAAATTCCCTTCAAAAACTTATTGAATGTTTTGTGCTAAAACAACAACTGTATAATAAAAACATAAAAAGTGTAACGCCAAGTTTGGAAACACTCTTTAAATGATCTCGCTTCCAACCTGGAGTCACCTGCTCACCACCATTTTGAAGAGCACTCGTGCAAACCAACAACTAAAAATGAGAAGATACCACTTTGCTTCTATAAACTATATCTCTCCGCAATCGAGCGCCATAATAAATCCATTGATGTTCTGATTTTTGAAGTCATTGAAACATAATTTAATAATTGAAATTAAATATGAAAACGCATCAGGTCTCAGCATTTTAAATTGCTGTAAAGTAGAGGCGGAAGCAGATCTATTATGACCGTGAATGCTAATTTTAACCTGAAAGTAGGCGGAAATATAATGCGCTTCACTAGCTATGCGATTAACGACACAACATTTGGTGGATTTACGAATACGGAACAACAAGAAGTTGATATGAGCTATAAGATAACCGAGAACTAGAACCTTGACTAGCTATAGCGAAAACAAGGAAATCACCTTCAGTGGTACAGCGAAACCGAGGCTGTAACAGTACCAAGCCTGCGCTACTGTAAGTAAGCGCACAACTCCACATATTTAATGAAATTTCATCTATGTACTTTTTAGTTGTGTACTTACCCGGTCAAAGATCGTCATAATGTCCTGTAAAAATAACATCATAGATTTGCATCGCAATGACAAAGTTATAACATAAACAAAAATAGACGGTGGTCCACCAAAAAAGTAAGAGATGGGGGAACAATTATTTTACCTACCGGTTTGGCCAAGCAAAACGCACACAGGTTACAATTCTTCGCGCTGGGTTCGATTCACGACTGGAGCCATTCGACTGATGGTTGCTGCTCATTTCGTAGTCTTACTCAAAATACTGGATGAATATTTTTTCAATAATTAAAATTAAAACTTAGTTATTAGTTTATATGTCATTTTCATGCTAATAGTTTCGAAAACTTTTTTTATTAAAAATCAACTCACTCAACTCGTGGGTGCTTCACCCAAGAACGAATAATGGGAGGATGTTCTACGCAAGGATTGAAGGTTTTATACTTTAGCAATAAAATACACATTAAAAAAAAACTTACCTGAGGCGCATTCGCCATTTCCAAATCATCATCACGTCGGTTCATGATGAAAAGCAATTATACAAACTGTAAATTAAAACTAAATTATTTTGAAATCGATATTACAAAGTTATCATTGTGTAAGTTTGGTTAAATTAGCACTAAATAAGATCAAACTTATCATAAATCCACACTACAAACAGTTTGCAGATACAAAACTTAAACTCATTCCCACACAAATGAGGTTACGCAGATTTACAAGCGTGAGACTCGAACACCGCTATTGGACAAGCAAGAGCATCAGAGTGTTCATTGTGAGGTGTGAAATAAGAAAAAAAAACGGAAAATTTCGCAATTATTGCAATTTTGTTGGAGAGTAGCCAAATAATGTTTGTGCAAATCCAACTGAAATTGTCAAACGATGATTTCAATGAAGACCGAAAATGAAGGAGACCTTGTTTCATTACCTGGTTAAGACAAGTTAACTCCTGCCAAAATGTTTGAGAAAACAGGGTTGGGCGTTATTTTACTGACTGCTCTTTCTTGCCCATAAAAGCATAAGATTAGCTACTGTCAACATTAATCAAGCCGTCCGAGTGGTCAAACAGTTTATGCCACATGCCAACGCTTCATGTTTCCGCCAAGCTTTTCAGTAATCCATAAAATCATCGACAGTCGAACAGGCTAAATAATGAGCTTTTTTCCTGGTCATCACAGGCTAATGAGTAGGAACAGTTTTTTTTTTATTAAAGCGTTTGGAGAAACTGAAATGGTTTCTCAAAGTTGTCCAGCCGTCTCTCAATTATCTGCAAATTAGAGATGGCATGGGCCGCTAAGAGACCCTCCAACGAGCCGTTAACCGGTATTTTTACTGGTCCGCTAACGGCCTGGTTCTATCTTTGTTTATCACTGGGCCGCTAACGAGCCACTAACACTTCTCGAAATCTCTTTAAGTTTGATTAAAGTGATTAAAGATTCGTAAAAAAATGGACTTTGGGCGGGCTGGGCTTTATTTTTGGTATGAGTTGCCGGGTCGGTTACAATTACTGGGCTAGAGATTCCGGGTCGTGGGCGGTCCGGGCCTCAAAAACGTCAGCCCGAGCCTTCTCTACTGCAAATGTTGTTGAAACAGTTGTTGACTTCAGCTCATTTACAAATTTAAGAATTGGCGGTCTTTCAAAATTGCTTAGGCTAATGGTTCTTCAAGCCAAAGCTGAAAAAACACTGAGTAGGAAATTCAGGAATGCGATTTGTTAGTACTACTAGAATTTTCATTCAATATTGATCAGGGAACAACGTAACCCAAATAAGAATTAAAGGAAACAGCGACAAAGCGATATACGTCATATGTGACCGGTGTCAAATTGCCTATATTTGCATCCAGTTATTTGTCGATGCAACCCTTACGTTTGAACTTGCATAGACACAACGGCTTCGTCAATGCTGATCTGTTCTTTAAAACGGAACTGAAGCAGAGAACCACTATACGATACTTTAAATTTGTGTACGAGTAAAATGTGATTTCGTGAACTCAAACGAAATGATTACACAAAATAGAAAACGAACTCTAATAATGTTAAAACAAACGCCAGATGCTCAAATCAGTTGTCTAACCTTTCAATGTGATTTTGTGAACTCAAACTCGTAAATGTGATTTTGTCAACTCAAACGAAATGATTACACAAAATAGAAGACAGACTCTAATGATGTTATAACAAACGCCAAATGCTCAAATCAGTTGTTTAACCTTTCAATGTGATTTTGTGAACTCAAACTCGTAAATGTGATTTTATCAACTCAAACGAAATGATTACAGAAAATAGAAGACAGACTCCAATGATGTTAAAACAAACGCCAGATGCTCAAATCAGTTGTCTAACCTTTCAAAAACAGCATTTTACATCAAAATTTGTTGCATTAGCATTATAAACCACCAAATCTAAAACTCTGTAGCCATACTAAGTCAAAATCTATCAATCATTGAGTCGATCTACTGTATTGCTCACTAGGCGCTTTCTCTCACCATCGTATAATGTTAGTTAAAGCTTCTAATTATGCAGAAGGTGACAAAAATCTACTGATTTCCCGGGTAGTCTTCTTTCTCGCTTTCAAAATAAGCACATAAAGTGCTTTCAAGTATTAATCGATTTCTCAAAGCGCGACGACGTTGTCGGCAAAACTGATCGCTACTAGCGCTTGACGTCATTATAGTCGCGCGACAGCTTACGCATTTACGTAAGCACCTTTATACAAACATACTCATAACTACTGGACCGTAACAAGGGCGAAATAGTACAGAATATAGTCCTTAATGGGAAACAATTCTACTTCTTTCGCCTGCAAATTATGACTGGCAGTTGACCCACTATCAGAAATAGGTTCTTGAACGTTAAAATATGCGTTCAAGAGAATAAATCCGGGTTTATTTCTCCTTCTCATTTTCATCCCCTATTTACTGAAAGTGCAGTTTCAACCCGGATTGTTCCACGACAAAAAGTAAGGGTTCGGTCGAAATGATTGCTAATAACTAACAAAAAAAATGCACCCATAACCAGCATCTTCTTTTTAGTATGCATGGCTGCTCCTCTGGTAGACACATAACTTATTATTCCTTTTTACAATGAATTCCATTCCATGCCAACAACGGCCTCTGCAACTTAACCACACCCTCATGTTTTGTTATTTCAGTTACGCTCTTGACCAAGATTAACTCTACATTAAGCCAAAAATGTAAAAAAGCGTAGCTTTTGAAACAATAATGCTTGACAAGCACGGTTGATTTTCTTGAAAAACGTTTCTGTCAATCTGATCGCAACATAAAGGAACTTCTCAATAATTTTTTATTCCACTTATTGAAGCAAACACTCTGTCAGCTTTCAACCATGACGGAGCCTTATCAATGGAAATTGCTGCTTTTTAGAGGTCATTTTAGAGGAGAGTCAAGCAGTTCGTGCCAAACTTTACTTAAATTTTGTGGCTTTTTTGTAGCTTTGTTTACTTAAGACGAGGGACTGAATGTTGATTTTAGTCAATTCAGGTAGTTCTTGTCAATTCAATTTGCTCATTAAAGCGAACTTCGAAAACGAGAGTATTTTTTTGGTTTCAGTCGCATATTTAATAATAATAATGACATATTAATATCACGCCTTAACACTTGCGTTGGTGCAAGCCTTCCCATCAAGAGAAAGCGATCAATGCACTGTACGAGCTCGCTTAGGAGTCGCTGGCCATCTATCTACCACACCAAGAGGGGGGAATCCCACCAAGTGCCTTTCCCAACGGTACAACAAGTAAACTTGCCGGCTTGTTCTCCACGCTGTTCCTTTAATGCTGAACGTCAAGCAGGGAAGCTGTGAATACCAAAAATTAAAGTCATTGGTTCGACCCGACTTGGAATCAAACCTAAGTCTACTGCTCCCGAGGCGGAACGCTCTTACCACTCGGCCATCTGAGCAGTGGCGCCGCCGAGAAAAAACATTGGGGGAGCAAAATGACGTCATAACTTGTGATTTTTGCAGAGCTACACGAAAACATGAATAAGACGATATAAGCACATCAGCTTTCCGTAGGTGTAGTTTAATCGGCATTCCTAAAGTAGGCTATTGCACTTTTCATTTCAATTTTTTCATTTTCGTAAATATATTGTAATTTATAATTTTTCACAGGATGATAGGTTAAAGCAGCTATTTTCGGAAACTCTAGGAGGTAAGACTGTTGAATAAGTCAAAAGCACGAACGTTCGTACGCGAAGCGCTTATAGCGCCCAGGCGTTAATTGTTCAATTTTCCGATTGATATATAAGTCATTGATTGTTACAAGATTTCAAAATTGAGGCACGTAAGATGCTGGTTACCACAAGACATTGATACCAGGGATGTCGTGTGCATCGAAACTGATAATATAATTCAAAAACACACCGCACTTCCGAAACAGCTTTTTAAAGGAAATAATTTCACTATAAATCAGGGACGTATTTTCCATTTAATGCCAGCGAGGGCGTTGAAAAGTGAGGGCTGAAGCCCCCCCTATATTTTTTTCAGCACTCCCATAGAAATTTTCAGCCCCCCTTGAGTTCCTCCTTTCAAGAAGTCATAACTACAGTACACCTTATCGGACTTCTACGATGGCTTATGGGGTCACTTGTTATTCGTTTCTTAACCAACGTTCCAACTTTTGTTACTTCGTGACAAAAGTAGACTTCCTGGCCTACCTTAAGTATACAAACTTACAAAGCTCTTAGAGCTTTATTATGATGGCACAGTTAAATTTTCTCCAATTTTAATAGAAACTTTAGGGCAAATAACAGCGAAACAACAAAATATCAAATTTGAATTACAGTAGCTAGCCTCCCCCTAGGATTAGTGAAAATTAAAAAAAAGGGGGGCATAATTTCCACATTTTTTTCAAGCATATATATTTTTGGCTGGACATATTTAAAGCTGCTTGAGAAACAAGAAAAGTTCTAGGGGAGTCTGGGGGCATGCTCCCCCGAAAACGTTCGAAAATTTACATGCTCCGAATGGCTGTTTTAGTGCTTTTTGAATAATTTTCAGGCAAATTTTGTTTTAATTTTTGACCCGAATTCTGATTGCTTTGCAAAATTATTTTCCTAAGCGAGCTCGTATAGCGCATTGGCCGCTTTCTCGTGATAGAAGGATAAAGACTATGCAATTAAATACAAAAAAAATATGATGCATGTTGTTCGCACATTTTCGATTATGCTTTCGAAACTGCAGGAAAATTGTAGCCTATACATCAAAAACATTTTTGAAAATAGCTGGTGGGAGGATGCATACCTCTCATCCTACCACCCTAGATCTACCCAGGCCATAAGCTACAGAAACCATCAAAAGAGTGTGGCATCTTTGAGTCACTTGGCACCATTAGTTTTGTTCTTTTTTAGTAAAAGGCAGAGTCAAAAGGGAGGAGCTATGGCACAATGCTCCCCTTCCTAAATACGCTCTTGCCTAGGAGCTTGTGAACGGATAATATGTTTATTTAAAGGAGGTTAACACGTTTACAAACGTCGATCTGGCTACTGTGTGTTATGCTAGCTAGAGGAAAGCTTGCGTTCATCATGCTCTCTCCAAGTGACTTTCACCGATGCAAAGTGCATGATACGCAAGACATTTGTGGCGATAACAAGGTGGAGGGTCTGGGGAGCGAAGCCCCTTAATGGCTTTTATAGTGGTTATGGGTCTGCAATCTGCATGCTTCAACGGTTAAACATTTTGTTGCGCCTTCCTTTTTTTATGCCATCGTTTCATCCTTTGTTTACGTTTGAGTATATTTTGCGTAGAAATATTCAAATAAACAACAACAAAAATATTGCTGAAGCGCAGTAAATTGCATTCTGCTTTGGATTGCCAATCTATGTAAATGAACACTTGCTAAAACCTAATAGATTTCTGATTCTGAAAAGCCCTCATTTGCCCGCTGCTACTTTAAATTTCTCAAAACGTTACAATAGTCACCGTTTACGAATAGGTTTCGTGAAATCACAGTATGTCAAGCCAACTACGACTTCACAAAGTATTGAGATACCTTAATTTCTGGTGGCTTATATGATGCAGCAGCTGGTCATTCTTGTGAATTGTAACCATTGTCTTTTACAGTAAGCAGTGGTTGCTTCTGTTACATGCGTTTGCAAATTGCGAAATTAGAAATGTCGAGGAATATTAAAACACGAGATGGAGCTAGACATTTCGTTACAAAAATTACATTGCCGCAAGCATCTGACGTCACCCCCCTACCCCCTGAAAAAAAAAACTCTGCGGTTCTGGGCGATTTAGAAAAATGATCAAATAATAATTGGGGGGGTGGTCGCTCCCTCTCGTCTCCCAAGGCGGCGCCCCTGCGTCTGAGCTGTTATTCAATATATCTTGGTCAAGGAACCTAATTCAAGATTTTTCTCAAGTAGCCTACTCTACTGCTGAGCTATTTTAAGATAGTTGTTTTAAGCAATTATGATTAGTTACTTACACGCGGCAATTTGTCCAGGACCTGGTGTTGCATTGATCAGAGGCGTAGCGTAGGGGGGGGGGGAGCAATGGAGTACATATGCCGCCGGGCGCCAAGGTACAGGGGCGCCAAAATGGGGCTTGCAAAAATTTCACAACAAGGGTAAAATACCGGTGACAAGCAAGATTGCACCGGCGGCAGACATGGTCTCATCGTAGTAGACTGATCACTGATGGAGTCGAGTACTCAATCTTCGAGTACGAGTATGAGTTCCGAGTACTTGCCTTGAGAATCTTCGAGTACGAGTACTGGTGGTTGGCTTCGAGTACGAGTATTACAAGCTCGAGTACGAGTACCGGGTACATTTTGATTTTTCGCAGTTAAACTTTACACTTTAAAATCAATAATAAAACACGACGTTGTGTTTTTCCATTTCACTTCGCTAATATCTCTAAAACTACATGGGATAGAAATTTGA
This sequence comes from Trididemnum miniatum, assembly GCA_964006365.1. Taxonomy (NCBI): domain Eukaryota; kingdom Metazoa; phylum Chordata; class Ascidiacea; order Aplousobranchia; family Didemnidae; genus Trididemnum; species Trididemnum miniatum. The sequence goes on from OZ023244.1 coordinate 16,262,315, forward strand.
TTTTTACGTTTAATGAAGAATAGAGGCTAAACATCAAATGTATGCAATAAAAAAAAAATCGAAAATTTTGCTACGTTGTATTTTTCCTGAAAACGGCAGAAGTCTTGGATCACTTTCATATAAATCACTTATTTTGGTGAAAAAACAGGAACCGGAACAAGCCAGCAAATGTCCAGGGGTCGGTGAATACCCTAAAAATCGCAACAACGTTTATTCAAATGAAGCCACTATCGTGACATCTCGGAGAAAAAATATCAAAGTACTCGTGTACTCGACTGATTTTTAGACCGAGTCCGAGTACTTTCAGGTTCGAGTACTAGTATTTTTTGAGATTAAAAGTTTCGAGTACGAGTACTCAGAAAAGCTGCACTCGAGTGTACTCGAGTACGAGACTACGAGTACAGTACTCGAGTACTCCATCACTGAGACTGATACGCACCGTAGGGAAGGTGGGGCAAAACGGGACACGGGGAAAAACGGCAGTGGCGTAGCGAGGAGGGGCAAGTGGGGGCACGCGCCTCGGGGCGCACCACCTAGGGGCGCACCAAGAAGTTCTTTTTATGCTCTTTTTTCGACGTATTCACACAGATTTTAAAAACTACTTTGTGGATTACTGTATTGTAATGTATGCTGTTCGCAAAAGATTCAAATCACGCCTTACTTCCGACCACGAATCACGCACCAAAGGGGCGCACGAAACAGTGATTTAAAATAATCAATTTATTGCAATGCACCTGACGCCTGTATATGCTTTTGGCAGAGGAGCAAAATCACTCTTTACACCCTTACATAGTTATTTGACTTTGCAGCAATTAAACAGAAGGAAATAGAACTGTGCTAGAAGAAAAGTAAAGAAGCGATGGGTATCTATCAGATTTTCATTGTTTTAGCGTTAGATGGATGCTAAAGATTGTTGATAAGCCGATTAAGATACGCGTATAGTCGCTCGCTGTAATACTGTGCTAAACCTACACCACAGTGATTCTAAACTTTTTCAACCGATGGGCCGTTTCTGATAATCCAGTGGACGAGTGCCGATCGAAGCATTAACTAAATTGAACCTTAGCCTCAATGGCTTTTTCTGGGTGTTTTCTTTTGTAGTTTGTATTGTTTTGCTACCGTGATTGGTGTGTAGACTGTGATTTCCAATGCGGATATTTTTAATATTTTAATGACAGCAATCACAGAATGAGAAAATAGGGAAACTCTGGCAACCTAGGTGTTGCGAAGGGCAGCCCCGTTGCTGCTGCCAGGGAGTCGAACCGAACCCCAACCTGCACCGCGAACCGGTAAAATCCGCTTTTTTTTTCGGTGAACCCATACCGAACCTGAACCGTTTAAATTTGAGATCATTGAACCTGAACCGAACCCGAACCTTTAAAATTTTTTGCAAGTGAACCCGAATCGAACCCGAACCTATAGTATTTTGTGGACATAAACCTGAACAGAAATCGTTTAGTAACAATGTTTGAACCTGAGCTGATTTTAAAAAAATATTAATAAAAATTTCTAAACATGTGCTGCGATGCGTAACATTCTTTCTGCTTACTTGGAGTTTTTTCTCGTTCTTCCGGTGACTTTACAATAATCTCAACTAAATCTAGTCAGGTTTTTTATTTGTTGACGTTTCGTTGGTACTGACGACCAACATCATCAGAACGATAAAGCACTGACCTATTCCAACCTTTGCAACATTCTTTTTGCTTTTCAAAATTTAATGAATTTTTACATTTATATTTAACCTTGATTGATTCGGGCATGCAATTTATATTTCGTTATTTTAATGATAGAAGACCCTAATTTAGTTTTTGGCCAAATCAAAGATTTTGAAGTGAACCCGAACCTGAACTGCGAACCAGTAAAATCCGCTTTTTCTCGGTGAACCCAAACCGAACCTGAACCTTTAAAATTTGGATTTACTGAACCTGAACCGAACCTGAACCTTAAAAATTTGGTTTCGATGAACCCGAACCGAACCTTTAAATTTTGGTGCAACTGAACCCGAACCGAATCTGAATCCAAATTTTTGAAAAGTCTTGAACCTGAACCGGAACTGAACCCTTAAAAATAAAATTTCTTGAACCTGAACCGGAGCGATTTTTTAAACGGTTCGACTCCCTGGCTGCTGCTGAGATAATTTAGTTAAAAATGTAAAAGAATTGCGGTATCGTAGGATAAAATTGTGGCTGAGCGCTTGACTGCCCTATATGAAATGCAATTCCGTTTTCTGCATAGCCTTTTTTTTAGATCGACGGTCAAACTTCTTGTTGAGATTTTAAGCGAAAAAGCTTTGCAGTTTGGTGTGGGCAGCTTTCCCCAGTGTGGGCCCCTAGCCGACCGTTGGGATGTTGTCGAGTTCAAAAAAAAAGGTCTTCACTCACAATTTTGGGCCCTTAAATGGAATCTTGATCTCCTTGACGGCTAAGTGGTCTCCCAAAAAAGACCTTCCTTCGAAATTTGATGACCTCAAATGAAAATCGGAACCCTTGACGGCTATATGGTCTCTCCAAAAATAACAAAAAGGTCTTCATCTATAATTCGGGGCCCCCAATACGGCTCAGTGGATCTCTCACCACACTACTTTGGGACCTCTATGATGGGCCCCTATACAGCCATGATGGGCCCCTAAAATGCTCTTTCATGGGCTCCTACACAGCCATGGGCCCGGGGCAGTTTGCCCCCTGTAATCTCCATCCTCCCTCTCACAAACTCTGAGTGGGGGGTCTTGTAGTGTGTCTTTTGTATTCTTGACATTCAGTTGGGACAATCTATTCTACAGTATTAAAGCAAAAAATGCAATTTTGGCAAAAAGCTGCCAATTTCGGTCTGCATCTCGCTACAAAATGTCTTCTGATTGTACTCCAGGGATTGCATGTGATAAGTTTTCAACGGCCCCCCTCTGGCCCAGAAAAAATTGCCTCACCGTTAATTTGTAAAAACAGATCAGCGTTTTTAGCGTTCACATTGTTAGTGATTCAACTGGTAAGAAGATTATGCCAAAAAAAGAGAATGGAGCTCAGGGTCGAAAACGGCGAGCGCAATTTGAAGCGTTTTTGAATGAATCTAGAAAATTTATGAAAAAATATTTTACAAGTAGTGACAATGCAGAAAGACAATCAGACGATATACGAAGACAAAACGAATCTGCTGATACAGATAATCAGAGAATTTTAAAACATAGGGGGTGCAAAATTTTCGTTTGCTCCGGGGCGCAGGATACCCTCGCTACGCCACTGGCTCTGATAAGAGGCTAAAACGTCGCATGGGTACCGGGTGAGACTGACTCGACGAGCACAGGTCGACACAGTGATTCGATCAATTTTCACTTTATTTCTTTCTCTTGAACTCGCATGATACGTTAAAGCGTGTTTGGCTACGAGGTGGCAGTGCATAATTCTACGGCTTTACATCTCGGCCACACTGACACAGGTTTACATCTCGGCAACAATGTAAAGGATGCTAGACCGATAGTGAGTCACCTGCTGCTCAAGAGTTTATTCTTTAATTTTATCTTATTTAATTTTATGCTAAAAACAGCACTAAATTTTTTTTCTTAAGCTACATAATTGAATCTTGAATTGAATTGAATCTTGAGATTTTATATTAATGAAGTGCATATGCATCATGGAAAATGACCTAGCTGGGCAACGAACGCGAGAAACCAGTTTTGCAGCCCGATGCACCAACCACTCGACCAACTCCATGATCAAGAGTTCATGTTGTGCCTGGTGCTTTGAAACTAATGTCAGTTCACATAACGAATAACCAAAAGTTGCATATACGCCGCTAGTTGGAGCTCTTATTTTAAGCCTATCACGCGGCATTGGTTGAGTAGTTACCGGCGCTTGGTGTATCGGTTACGAGCGTCCACTTGGTAGCCGGTAGACTGGGGTTTTCTTCCCAGTCGAGTCATACTAAAGACTTCGAAAATAGTATTCGCAGCTTTCGCGCCAGGCACTTGGCACAAGCGGAAGTGCGAAGGTTTTGTGTATGTGTTGTTCGTCATGTTATGTCCCTTAACAGCGTTCAATCATTCGTAATTGAAAATTGTAATGGGCCGACAATTGAAAATGGCCTAAACAATGTGTGCTTGCACCCGCTGTCCCGTACCTTTATCTTTACTGGTCAGCGCTGACTCTACGAGTCTCAGGTTTCCAAGAGTTCCAACCTTTTACAGCCGCAGACTCTTTTCAAGAACTCGTCTTGCATAACGGACCTCTAAGTTCAAAGCCCACAGAAAAGCAGTGGAACAGCTTAGTTGCTTGTTGCGTTGTCCGAGTCGGTCGAATCGGCACAGTGTCGCCAACGGCTCGCCACCGCTGCGACGTTCCTTCGGGGCTGTGTTGCCCAGAACTAAGCCGCGGAGATGGGCCCCATCACTCGTTACACGCTTCGGCGAAATACCGCGAGTATAAAGAAGATTTAATTTGATATTTTCTATTTCGAGCGATAAGCAAAACAGTGCAGGCGAAGCTGTTTCAACAATATATACAGTGTTTAAAAAAAATTATGCTATGCGTGTCGACAGCTATTTAACAAAGCTACAGATGCTTAAAAAATAATAGATATTGAGGAAATAGAAGTTGTTTTCAATTGACTCCAGTGGCGTACGCACGGGGAAGGGGGGGTTCGGGGTCAACTCTTCCATTAACGATTGGAAAAGAAATACCTTATTTTTGGAACGATCCGCCTTTTTTCATACAGAGATTGCCGAAATTGCTATCATGTTTTTCTGTGCGATCCAATTTGCTTTATCTTGAAAAAAACTTCCATTGTGATGCAATAATACCGCAAGCCAAGCTTTTCTGGTGCGTTACGCTTGACGTTGACGATTGCAAAAGTGGCCTTTCTGTTTTAAAACGAAACGACTTTTCTTCGTGCGGAGCTTGCCGAAATTGCTGTTGTGTTTTTTCTGTTCTGTCTAACTTTTTAATTTAATTTCGACTTTTCTGCCCAACTTTCTAATTTAATTTCGAGAAACTTTTGATACGACGCGATGCAGCAATATCGGTATTCCAACTTTTCTGATGTGTTTTGGTTGAACTCCATTTTTGTCATTGATGCTGCTGTGAGGCAATTGGTAAGTGGGAGTTTCCTTAAATATGGTGTATCTGCAGTAACTATGGCCGCACACTAATAAAACAAATCAAATCTTCACTTTTTAATAAAACAAATCAAGTCTTCACTGTAGGCTACTCGTTTCATTAAATTCGCTGTAGGTACCGATCCGTGACATAGCGAGTGACGGAGCCCGACGCCGCGGCTTAGCACCAGGGCAACGCAGCTCCGAAGAAACGTCGGCGAGCCGTTGGCTACCCTGTGCCCGATTTGACGGGTCCGGGAATTGAACCTCAGACCTTCCGCATCGATAGCGACATCTCTAACACTGCGCTATAACCGGTCGGTTTGTTGAAAAATTATTAGAATATAAAAATCTAAATTGACACAGCCCTAAGCGCTGAAAGTAAAATAAAAATACTACCAAGGAAGACCAGACCAACAAAAGATTTAAAGATGCCCAGGGGAAGAACGGGGGGGGGGGGGGGAGGCGAAATTGTTTTTACGCACTGTTTGAGAGTATCTGATGATATCGACGCTGTGATTTGGGTGAAAAATGCTTAGGTAATATCGACGCTGTTTTTGACCTTAATAGCATGATTAGAGATTCCTCTCGCGTGTAACTTATTGTAGTTTAAAAATGTTTCGGTAGGGAGAACAGTTTTTTTTCATGCTTCATTGTCTTCACAATTTTCAAGACAGGGAAAACTGCCCCTTTCTAATGAGTGCATATTAATAAACGTTTATAAAATTATCAAGGTTTATATGCGTTGTTCATATCAAGGTTGGTTCTCGAAAAAAGTCTTTTTGGGGGTAAGCGATTACCTGTTTTAAGTTATTTACACCCTGTTTGTGTTTGTGACTTTGCGGTCTACTTCAGTCAGTTAACATTCCTACATGGCCCAAAAATGGAGGCCAACCAAAACTTTTTCAGTAAATTTTTAACTACGGATTGATTGCTTGAGTTTCTGTGCAACCTTTTCGCTTTTTAAATGAAGCGATAAAGAATCAAGCAAAAGTGTGAATGAAAAAATCTGGATTGCTTCCTTTGTTATGGATTGTTTTCTTCGTCAAAAAATCTGGATTGTTTCCTTCGTTATGGCATCATGTAGCTCAGTGGTGGCACTAGGCCAACTGAGCCGCCCCCCCGAAAACTTCACGTGGGGCCCCCTTCATCCGTAAGCAAAATGGAGGGAAAAGGCGGTTTTACACACAATGCGATTTTCATCCGATTTTGCATTTCATGCATATTCGTGCGATTTTAGAAGAACGAACCTGGCGGATATGTCTTTACTCTAGGGTTACCATACGTTTGCCTTTTGGAGGACATGCCCTCCTTTTTGATCCAAAAATTTGTCCTCCGAGGACGCCAAAAAATAGCCAAATGTCCTCCTTTTCGGCATTATGAACAGTGAAAACATGTCAAATCATTTTTCCACGAAAAATTTTGGTAAGTTTCAGTGCAAACATCAGCCTGCGACGCGTTGACCTTGTAGTCTCTACCAGCTTTTGGGCAGAAAAATGGTCATCTGCGGACATGTTGATCTTTTTTTTTGGTCTTCACTTGTTTTTGGGCAGAAAAATGGACTCGGACATGATGACTCTCACAGAACCTGTTCTCCTTTTGCACAGTGAAAATATGGTAACCCTACTTTACACAAAATGCGATTGCATCCGATTTTGCATCTGCGTACCCTAGTTTGAAATCTACGCACGCATTGCGATACATTTTCGTATAATTTACTCACAGTTATCAGCGACCGCTGCACCAATATCTCGCTTAGCTGATGCATAATCGTAAAGCCGGCATTTTTAGACTTTATCTCTTTGGCTTTTTTGTCATTGCTATTCAACTTCATATGCTATGTAGGCTAGTAGGACTATGTAACCAAGTTGTAGAGGCAGCACCATAACTCATAAAAATACAATAAATATGGGACAAACATAGCTTAAAGAGGAAAAATAAAGCCGCTGTAATTCTCAAAACTGGACGTTTTGCTGCCTTGCATACACTGCTGATTGCTGATGATGAAAGCTGAATCTATGTCGTCGAAACGTTCAGTTTCGAGAACTACAGCGGCTTTATTTTTCTTCCTTTAACTCATAAAAACTTATTTAAGTTGGCCACCAAAATTAGCTGACCGTCTGACGTATAACCAAGGATTCCATCGATCTCGAACCAAAAATGAGGACGACTGGAAAAATAATAATTAAACTACCTGGGTATTATTGAGCTAAAGATACAACTCCTTCCCATCTAACCTAGACAGCCTGAAGTGCTAACAATGCTTCATGCATATCTATTCCTTGCTTCTTTGTGTTCCCAATGAGATTGTGTGGCTTTTATGATGTCACAATAAAGCTTTGACGGTGAGACAAATAAATAAAGCAAGACTAATACTGCCGTCATTTGGCAAAATCCATGATCTCCACTTTTGCACTTTTCGAGAAAGTCAAGTTTTAGTTTTCATGATTTTTTAAGAATGTACCTGATTGTAGATTTTTTTAATTTTTGGTTTGATAAAAGTGCTTGATCATAAAAGTTTAATAATAAAGTTTAATGTTAATAATTTTAATCAATGAATGTATGAACAGTGTATGAATCTTGCGTTCGATTTTTATCCAAATTTGCAATGAACCCAATTAGCTATTACGTCACCGTTACTATTGTTTCATATCGTTACGCACAATTTTTTCACTAGTGAGATGAAAATTTTTGAGAAATGCATTAAACTTTGTTTATGACGCAACAATAAAATTAAAAATTACAAGTGGAGTTAACAGGTTTTGCCATCTAATTTTTAAAATTTTTGATAACTTTTTGTACAGAAATGGAGTTAATGAGTTTCGCCACCATAGATAACTCGAAATCGGTTAGGAGTACAAACTCCATATTTACGCACAAGACGGACATTGGTGTGACGATTGAAAAAACGCAAAAAAACGAAATTTCAAAATTTTGGAATTAATGGGTTTTGCCAAATGACGGCAGAATATGTAACACAAAGCTTGGAAAGTCCAAATAACACAAAATAAGGACGCAAGCCAAAATAAGGACATTTCTTAAAAATATGGACAATAATGTTTTCCAAGATGTAGACTCTGAAAATAAGGACAAATCTTTGAAATAAGGACCGTATGGAATCTTTGCGTATAATTGGTGCGTGAAGAATATTCATTTTTATTAAATTCTAATTCTTAAGAACACTCTCTAGTTCCGCATAGCAAGTGTTTACCGGACTACTGGCAAATGTTTCTCCTAAAATCGTTTTAACACTTGAATCTACACTGGCTCACTGTATGAGAGAATGAGAGATCCCCAAAAATTCTTCTGATCGACTAAAGGGTAGCAGCTGACTAGATGACTGAAAGACCCACTCGTTGTCTCCCTGTGGCCATGCAGCGTATCTGCTGTTACAACACTGCGCATACTTATTATTTATCCAGAAATAAATTGTGTTGACTAACTGAACTGCTTGCTGTTTTTTGTGCGCTATCAAGCGTAACAATAGTAAATTTAAAAATGACAAAACGGTCCAGCAGCAGTGTGACATGACATGGGAAAACCGAAAAAGCAGGAGAAAAGTATCCAAGAAAATCATCAATCTATTTGGTACAGGCGCCCGCTGGGGGGGCAAAAGAGGCAAGTTGTCCCCCCCCCCAATAATTTTTTGGCCATTTTTCCAAATCGCACATATCCGCTGAGTTTTTTTTTAGGGCTGTACCCCCCCTGCTCCCCAATTCAAATATTTTGTCCATGTTCAAAATTTTTTACTAAGGTGTTTATCATTTCCAGACCAATCGCTTGCTTGGTCAAAATTGCCGATGTATATGGGCGATGAAGCAGCGTGAATTCTGCCTCGTCTACCATGGCGAAGATTTCACAAACTATACAAAGCGTATGGGGCGCCGTGTGTAAAGCTACGCAATATAAAATTTTGCATCATTTTTTTGGTTAATTTTGGTTAAATTACATGCAATATCATATATTTTTGCAATTTATCTATATTACTGCAATATGTGTTGAATTGTTGCAATTTATCTATATTGCAAAAAAACACTTAAATCGCCTTTTAATTGCCATGGTGATATGCTAACTAAAACAGTCAGTGTTGCCCTTTCCCTTTTTCCATGAACTCATGTAGTGTACTGACCTGAGGCGCTGTTGAACTGACTGTGCAGTGTGCGCTTATTGGTTTGGCTGAAACATTTTGAAATAAAGTGGCTTGGAGTTTGATTGATAAAATACTGTTATGATTGGTAGATACAATTGCGGACATATGCAAAAATATAGACGTATAGATATGGTATCCTTTGGAATACCAGCAGCTAGACTAGACTAGACTACCGGCATGGGGGTAACAACTAGTATAAGCTCCCAGGTCCAGTTAGGAATAGGTTAGTTTAGGATTAGGTTCAGTTAAGGTTAAATTTAGTTAGGGTTCGTTCAGTTACAAAATATCGGTATCGGTAGACTAGTTTGACATTTTTAATTTTACAGTTTACCAGTGGCGGCTCGTGCACATTTTTAAAGGGGGGGCTGCAATTTTCCTGTAGGTTGGTAGCCTACTCGTACTTTTCTTGGGAGTCTAATCGTATTACTAGTTAAAACTTTTACGATTTATTGTGGCTTGAAGGAACTAGAAGTGGCATAGTGTTAGCCTACATTAATAGTTAAACTAAAAAAAACACGACTATGTTAATACAGCCAATTTCGTGTTATGGTAAAAATCACAAGAATGAAATAAATACTTGTAAAGAAGAATATAGTACGCAAATGCAAAACACAGGTGGGAGGTGGCAATCGTGGCATAATGCAAGAAAATTATGCAAACAAAACGAAAAAGCAACAAAGTTTTTAATCTATCGCAGTGTCTCGGCATGCAAAGATAAACAAAGATTTACGCCATACCGTCAGACATTGCTATCTATTTCAAAAGGGAGCTAACTTAGTCCTATACGACCGTGAGTTTTGTAGAAAAGTTATGCTCTCTATGCTCTACAATCTTCATATGTACAAAATCGAAAAATCAAGATACAATCAAATAAATACTAAAAACAACTTTATTGGCACTGCCGTAGTTATGGCATTATTGCGGAAATAGGTAATGTTACTAACTACAAAATAAAAAGTAAGAAAAAGTGAAGCAGTAGAGATATTGTACAAAAGTTAAAGCTGATTGTTTGTGGTTTATACAGCAGAACTTTTATGAACAGTGGCTTACTGCTTTGTTTTGTAGCCGGAAGAACTCGGAAGTCGCAAACTTCTAGTCGGGACTTAAAAAATAGCATCGCAGACCAGGCTTATATTTAACTTACGTAAAGAAAGAATTTAAAAAGAGCCAAAAGTCATTCACACAATCAATATGCAATGTGGAAACGTTTCCCAAGAAAAATAATCACATAATTTTCGCAGGTTTTGTCATGAAGCACTTGATACCTTAATATGTTAATGCGATTACGCTACTTTAGTTTCTCTTTATGCAAAAACGATTAAAAAATGGAGTGACCAGACGTATTGTTTGAGTTTGACCTTCTCTAGCAATATTTACTTATAAACGAATGCCACCCTACGATTCTTTGCGCTTGCAAAATGGTCGATAACTTTTTCGTTGAAGTCCGCAATGCCAGCAATCATGCTTTTTTCCACTGAAAGCATGCACAATGCGGATAGTCTTTCGTTCTTCATTGTGGATCTCAGAAAGGTTTTAATTCTTTTCAGGGTGGAAAAGCAGCGCTCTGGTTCAGCTGTTGTCATCGGAGTAACAAGAATTTTAAGCAACTTTAAAATTTCACAGAAAACTTCGTGCAAGTTGTCTCGAGCAATAGTTTTGCTTAATGCAACTGCAGTTGAATATGTCCACATATCATTTCTTTCATAAAGCACAGACAGTTCGGTTTTCAGCTTACGTTTATTCAGTTCAGGATACGCTGTTACGACTTCCTCTAATATTTTGTCAGGAAAATCTTTTTCAAAAGATGGCAAATTATCCTTCGAAAGCAACTGACCAGCTGCAAGATGACCTTTAAATCGAAAACGTTCACTGCATTGCGCGGTAATGCTGTCACACACTTGTATGGCATCTGGAACATAATTTGAGCACCTACGTTTACGCTTTGGTTGGTTAGCCTCGGAGTCTGATGTAGAACTGGAGTTGCTAATCTCATTTCGAATTTTTTCGATTGATGTGTTGAAATTAGCGATGGCTGTGTTCGCAAATGCAGAATCTATTGAACGTGACTGCATCAGGCCATATAGCAGATCAACATGGGGCATAATCTTTGAAAAAAAATTCAACCAAAACTCAAAATCTGGACTTTCTAAAGTATGTTTGATACCCAAAGCCACGAAGCCCGTGTGCTGGCTTCGTGGCTTTGGGTATCAAAAGCTTCACTCATTTCTTTCACCGCGTTCATAGTGCGACTCTGAAAATTCCACCTAGTACTAGGCGATGACGGTATCCTACGTCCGGCAATTTGCTCCAAAGTAGCCATTCTTTGCGGAGATTTTGAAAAAAATGGAGGAAAACCGGTCAAATTATTGAAAAATATTCTCACTTTAGAATTTGCAGATGTAGCTTTTTGGAGAATTAAATTTAATTGGTGAGCATAACAATGAATAAAATGAGCCTTTGGATATACGGCTTTAATTAACGTCTGTACGCCATTTCGAATACCGCTCAGTGCGGCAGCGCCATCATACGTTTGAGCAATAAGCTTATCTGAATCATGCCCCACCAAACCCTGCAGTTCTCCTAATAAGATACTCGCCAATGATTGTGCTGTTAGGCTGGTGGGCTGAAAGAAGCCTCAAAACCTTTCAACCGGTTCAACATTTTTTTCGTACCTAAATACAATTACCATTTGGCTTTTGTCAAAGATATCAGTTGTTTCATCACACATAACGGCAAGGTTTGTAGATTTACTTATTTCATCTTTAATATTTCTTGTTTACAAATTTCCAAAATTGACTCCATAAGTTCGTTCTGTATCGTTTTGGATGAACCTTTGAAAACTGCCGCTGATTACAAATGCGATTTAAAGCTTGTATCCAAACTGGACGTGAAGTCTAGCAATCCTCGAAAAACTCCGGGGTTAAGTGAGTCATTATGCTCGTCATGCCCCCTTAACGGCAACTCAAAATTACCGCAAAATTTTATACAATTGATAATTTTCGATAAAACAGCACGGTTTTTCGTAACACTCACATTGTGACGAGCTACAGATAAGGCATGCCAAGTGTCTAAAGCTGCTGCAATATTGGCCCGCCCAAGATGAGATAAATCGATGGCGCAGTTAATATGCCGAGAAGACTCATTGTGCTTTTTAATTGTTTCTGGTATTTTCTTTAAATTCGTTTGTCCTATTTCGGTCCAGGCAGTGTCGCCATCATGAAATGCAAATAAAAGGCACGGAAAACAAAACAATGCGTTTGAGTATTCACATCCACATATCCACTCACACCGTTGATAAATATTAGCGTTAAACTGCCTGGTGTATGTCTTACCTCGACTTTTGGCAGTTTGGGTAATTTTCAAATTTGGAGTGGGCTTTCCAGCTTGCTTGATAGTTTTTCTTGTAAAGTTAGTGTACTGAATTTTATATCCTGAAGACGCTTTACAGAATTGGAAATTGACATGCTACTACGGTAAGTTTATTCACAAATCAACGCAACGAGTCTGGCTTGTTCATATCATAACCTTGCGCATGTATTGTAACATGTGACTGAGTTTCGCGCTAGGGACTGCAGAAATTTCGGCCTAGCTGACGTTTTCTTTTTCAAAAAAAGAACCAAAGTAAGTGAAGCGAAAAACTACCTTTTTTCTATTCTCACTTCGATGTCATAAAAGCATTATTGTATCACGTCAAGACTGCAAATTTGCAGTCCCGCTCGTTACGGCATTTATGGACTTGGCACTCGCTGCTTTTGCTGTGCTGCCAAATTTCTTCGAACTTTCAGCTCGGTACTATCGCGATTAATAATAATTATTAATTTTGTGCAAAAATAAATTACAGTTGGAATAGTTTGGGGGGGCTGCAGTCCCCTTAGACGAGCCGCCCCTGCCCCTAACTGTGAGTGCTTCACCGAATATGATGCATTTTGTTCGCACAGTTTCGATTATGCGTGCTTAGGCGACTAAGGCATATTGTTATCAAGAGGTTCGAATTTATGGAAAAATTTTATTCATCCAAAACATTTTTGAAAATGGCTGGTGGGGGAATGCATACGCAGCATACCCCACATCCCCCAGGTTGTATAATAACAAAAGATAGCCTCAAATTTTAAGAGAAATGCTTTAAACCAGAACTGCCGAAGGCACGATTATTGCGATGAAGTCAAAGGAATGCTTTCTGGTGAAACTGGTAAAACGATATTCAAATGTTAGCGATTTAGTTCATTTTTGAGCTACAGTACATACATCATTTTGGCTTGAAATCGTTTGGCCATTTTTCTACGGAAGGTCTGAGAGGGGCCGAGGGCAGTTGCATGTACAGAAGCGGCACAGCCCTGAAATTGCGTCACTGCTTCATTAAGCATAACGGCAAAAGAACAAAATTCAGGAAACAACGCTACTTTTTTTTTTATTTTAGTTGCATATTTAGCTTCCTATCACGAGAAAGCGATTAGTGCGCTATACGAGCTCGCTTAGGAGTTGCCAGCCATCTGTACTGTCTACCACACCGAGATGGGGGAATCCCGCTACATGCCTTTCCCAACGGCACAACAGCTAAACTTGCTGGCTTGTTCTTCATACTATCCCTTTAATGCTGAGCGTCAAGCAGGGAAGCTGTGAATACCAATTTCAAAGTCATTGGTTTGACCCGATTCGGAATCAAACCCGAGTCTACAGCTCGCGAGGCGGACGCTCTTACCACTCGGCCATCCGAGCTGTTAAAATTCTTGCTAATACGACAATTACAAAACCAGATTATTATCAATGACAAAGTATCGAGCACTTCGAAATTGCCCTAAATATGAGAAAAAGAAGTAAGTAGCCTACTTTGTTCTCCGGACTTTTTTCAGTCGTATACTTTTGCGCATAGTTTCCGAACTCGAGAGTAAAAAAATCAAATCATATCTTATCTTCTATATCTCCATGTTGGTGCAAAAATGTCATTTTTTTGTGTTTTGAGAAAAATGCAAAAAACATGTGATTGTATGCAGAGATGGGCAGTATCGAGATACTTGTATCGGCGATACGTATCGCGCGATACTTTTGTATCGATATCGATTAAGAGCTTTACTACAGTATCGCGTATCGGTATCGATTAAGCATGTTTTTGAGCATCGCCGATGAAAGTATCTCGATACTGATTTTGAGCAAGATCTATCTTACCAGGTGTTGACTGCGTGTTCATTTACGGTTTCTGAAGAATGTGAAATGAGCTAAATTCCCTCATTGATTCAAAGCGACGTACTGTCAGCAAATTTCTCTTATCACTAGCCTATTTGCAACTGTTTTTAATTTTAATGATGAGAGCATTTTGAAGAAGGCAATGATGTTTGAATGATGAATGAGCAATGGCAATGATGATGAGAGCATTTTGAAGAAGGCAATGATGTTTGAAGTGAATGGACCACGAAAGCGAGGACGGCCGAAGCAAACATGGAAGAAACAAGTCGAAGAGAATATAAAGAAGATTGGGTTGAGGGTGGAGGAAGCTACAGATCGCGCGAGATGGAGAGAGGGATTTTTTTTTATGTGTGAGCGATTGCTGAAGGAATGTGGGAGTAGGAGCGATTGCTGGGAGCGGGAGTGGGAGCGAGAGGGAGTGGGAGCGATTGCTCAAGGAATGAGGTGCATCCGGCCACCTTCGGACACAAGGAAAAACCGGATTAAAACTGGTTGATGATGATGATGATTTTAACGCCATTGAACGACGTTAATTGTGAAATTATAACGCGTCTCAATTAACAGCTCAGATCAAGATGACCGAGTGGTAAGAGCGTCCGCTTCGGGAGCTGTAGATTGGGTTTGATTCCGAATCGGGTCAAACCAATGACTTTAAAATTGGTATTCACAGCTTCTCTGCTTGACGCTCAGCATTAAAGGGACAGTGTGGAGAACAAGCCGGCAAGTTTTGATCTCGTATAGCGCATTGATCGCTTTCTCGTGATAGGAGGATACATTTATGCAACAAAATAAAAAAAAAAATACGTGATATTTTTACGTGTTGCAATTGTCCGCAGACTGCAAACTTGCAGCAGATTTTTTAATTTATTGGTAAACCAATGTTTTTAAATTGATTTTTTTTCTGATATTGTATCGAGATACTTGTACCGGCGATACGAGCATCGATTTATCACCTCTTCAAATATCGTGTATCGATATCGATTAACTCAAAAATTGAGTATCGCGCCCATCTCTGATTGTATCTACTATTGCGTCACAAGCAAAATAACAATGGACGAAAGACTCATGGTGTGCAATGTGTTAGTTTTATGATCTAATAATTATAATCAATTCAATGCGCTAACTTACGCAATTTAGAAACTCGAGCATAACTTACGAAAACGTCGATATATTTTTCCAAAAATTGTGTCAGGCATTTGAAGCTGACCCAGCGGAACAACTTATTGGTGCTAAAAACTCAATTTTGCCGAAAAATGACTTACGCAGTTTTCGCACTAACGTGACGTTATACTCGCGGGAGTACGCCGAGGCGCGTAACGAGTGACGGAACCTATCTCCGCGGCTTAGCGCCTGGGCTACACAGCTCCGAAGAAACGTCGCAGCGGTGGCGACACTGTGCCGATTTGATCGACCCAGGATGTGAACCCCAGACCTCCCGCACCGACAGCGTGAAAATGTGCATCGCAGTTTTTTTGGGGGGAATAGGCCTAGCAAAAGGCGGATGCTCTTACCAATCGGCCATCTGAGCTGTTCGAAAGCTTGAACTTTCTTTCGGTATCTTTGATTCACACAGGTAGCAGTTAACATGACGGAGATGCCTCAATTATAAAAAAAACGGCCAACTTACCCCACTTTGTCTTAACAACGTTTGGACTTACCCAGGCTGACTTACACCAAACCGGCGGGTTTGCTCAGTTGATAAGACGTAATTGCTATCGGTGGGGGAGGTCTGGGGTTCGATTCCCGGGTCGGTCAAACCGACACAGCGTCACCAAAGGCTCGCCACTGCTGCGACGTTTCTTCAAAGCTGTGTTGCCCACGCACTAAGCTGCGCAGATGGGTCCAGCTACTCGTTACACGCTTCGGCGTAATACCGCAAGCATAATTTTTTTTTTTACACCGAAACCTACCTTAGCTGATAATAGTGATTGTAAAAAAACACAAAATAGTGCGTAAATCTTTTAAGAAACAATTAAAAACGTTCATGGAGTCTATGACATAGTTGGGCTCTAAAATGAAAAGAGAACAGGTTTACACATCATAAGACTGCAAACAAACAATGACGAAAGATATATGCTCATTTGCGATGTGTGTTTTACTGGTGTAACAAGGTTCTTGCTGCGATTAGTCTACATCGCTGCTGCCTTAAATTTAATTAATGAATGTCACTTTGATGTTATTTATGACCGAACCGGTTGCTCAATTTAATGGTTAGCAAGAACAGCAGAAACTTTTAATAGGTCCTACAAATTTACCGCAAATCAAAATATTTCAATTCACCAGTTGAGTTGACAGTAAAAGCATTCATTATTTGCCTGGAGTTAAATCTATACTGAGTTTGTCAAATTGCAGCTAGTCTCCTCATAGCAAAGTGAAGCCATCTCTTCTCAACCCACATAAAACAGAATGCCAAAATATTTAGCCAATTCACTGATGTCTAATAAAATTCACTGGCTATGGCAGATCAAGCGAGATTGCTTTAACTATCGCGATAAAAGACAAAAAATATTTGATCTTTCAAAACCATAAAACTGCTCACAGCAAACGAAGTACTAAATCAATATTTGACAGATATTAACCGCAAATTTTCGTATCGTGCAAATCACCAGCCTTGAGGTTCATTAACCTTTGCATACCAGGTGTGGTTCACAACTGAAGTTGTGTTTATTATCAATTTACAAACACTTGGACGATTACGCAAAACAAATATATGGCATCATAAAACTTGACTAAGCTAAAGACATAAGTGTGAAACGTGAAAGCACAGTGAATATAGACAATACAACATCCATGAAAGCATCAACAACAAGCAATAAACAACACGATACAATGGAAGGATGCGTGAAGCACTTGGGGATATAAGCAAAAATAGCACAAAGTGGAATGCAATAGCAAGCAAAACTATACAAAAATTGGCACATTTTATTACGGAATGCTTAGTTTAAATCGACATTGAAATTTGTTTCGCTGTATATAACGCAATACCTTTGTTTTAACATAACAATTAACTAGTCTAAACTCCACAATTACCACGCTGCGAAGACTTGAAACAATGTCGTCAACCGGGCAGAGTGTCGAAGAGCAAAGCATTTAGGGGTCATAACAATCGCATAGCATAGCCTCGATAATGGGAGCCAGTTAAAAGGAAGTTCACAATTGTTACAAGCTCTCCCAAAACAGCGGAGATTTATTGAGTTAGAAGAACCAAATCTTTAGTGTAAAATGCAAAAAAACACAATCACCTAATCCCGCTTTCAACTTCATAAAATTTTAGTTCAGTCACTATTAGAGTACCACAAAAAAGGCACTACACTGACAAAGGCCAATTTTGAACTGTTAGCTCTGTGAGAACCAAGTTTCCACAAGCGAGAATCACAAGGAAAGAGGACATGTGAATATAACAGAAAAGACAGCACCAGTTTAAATATAATAACCATCATAAAACGAAGCTATGCATACTCAAGCAGCTACCAGGAAGCACTTTAGATTAAAAAAATACAGTAACCAAAACCAATTTCATATAAATTTATTATTAAGGTTACTTAACTGTACCCCAATCCCCATTCTCAAAGGACACCAAAGACTTGATAGTTTCTCGTCTTAATGACCTCTCATAATGGGTTCATTGACGCAGACATCAAAAACTAATAGATCCGCCAAAAGGTTTCTTCCTTTTTTTCTAAACAGCAAGACAAACATACGCATTCAGTTCAAAATTAATTTCCAAAAAAGTAAAATTTGGTGGGAGAATTTCTCGTCGCAGCAAACGAGTTAAAACTGCAATGTAACAATCAAACTAACAATTTCAGAATCGAGACTCGAATAGTTTACTAAATATTCAACTTACAGGGTGTATCAAAATCCTTGGGCACATTTTGATTTTTGGAACACCCTGTACTTCGAAATAAAATAAATTTTTTTAAAAATTGGTTTAAAAGCCCGAAAAACTTACCACGAAAAAAAGCAGAGTAATCCTTTATCCGTTTCGCGAAACAACTTCTTTAATTATCGCTCTTACCGATACATTAACTACATCACGTAGTAACAAATTATAACTAAAGCCGTTTTTTAGCTGATAAGTTAATGAGATCTCAATTAGCAATAGGAAAATTAAGGTTATTGCAAAAACAAGGCCTCACATCTTGACGAGAACTAACATAAATAAATCCATTTGTTGGTAAGCACAAGTTAACCCATTCATTTTGACCTTAATGAAAAATCAACTTGACATGTTGGTATAACCTGCAACCAGATTAGATGTCACACTAAACACACAATCATAAAACTCGATAACACGCATTGCACACACAACACACATTCCAACAAATACTGTATCACGAAATACCATAACTTCACATTTAATTCAACATACATATTGCCTCCGCCAAACAACGTATTTTAAAGTTCCGACGCTTTATGTTCGTTATCAAATTCTAGCAAACATCTTTTAGCAAAAACAAGGACGATCGATAGTTTTAAGCTATCAAAAAGTCCTGTTACAACAAAATTTTAACATATTAGTCATGTCCCATAGGACTAAGATCGCATTATGAACAAACACAGGAGCATAAGCACCTTGAAGTCCCAGCGTCGTTTGAACGTTCCTAGTTCAAAGACAATGAACAAGGCGGAAATACCTTATATATAGTAAACATCTTGAAAAATCAAAAAATACATATGCAGTTGCTGAGATATCTAGCAGTAACTAATTCAAAAAGTAATCCTGAAATTATACAATATAGAAAAGGTGTCTATAGCGCTTTGTTGATAACCAGCTGTACTGTACTATATCCAGAAAACTTTTAGCAAAGTTCTGCTTTCGGATTAGCAAACACTAAACATAAATAAAGCGACCCCGATTCTTAGCTCACTCAAATCAAACAACATCGCACGGTGAATTTATGACTTGCATTTATGACAAAAAGTCATTTAAAGAAGGATGCTTACTATCAGAAACACCGCTTTTTAAAGAAATTTGCGCAAAATAACATGCAAGATCACCCGAAACGCTTTTGTATCGGTAATGCTTTAAAATGCACCTTCAGTATGAAAATATCCACAATTTCCCAAAAATGCTTTAAAATGAAAGCTGAAAAAATTAAGCACCGCCTACCTATTGGTTAAAAACTACAAAAAAAAATTGTAAACGCAACACAACTTGAGCTTACAGAAATTTTTGCCAAAACGGCACATTTTCAAAATGTTTACCGAAACAAAACTAACTATCTGAGCACGTTTGATGAGAGCTAACAAGGTGGAAGCAGTGGCTCTAAGGAGATTGGAGTTTTTGAAAACAATATACACCTGATTAGAACTTTGGAAATTCGACACATTTGCTCATCCGTGAAGAAGTCACACAAGTTGCGCTTACGCACTTTGTGCAAACATCATTACGCTTGCGACTAAACTAATTCATAATACTGTAGCACCATTCAAAAAAAGCAAAAAATATGGTGTGAAGCTCAAATTACGCAAAAAATGTTCCGAATGGACTACGTGCAACAAAAAGCAAACTATACCATTACCAGATAAGTATTTCGCTAACGAAAAGAACTTAGAATATGATAAACGCCACCCACAATAACTCATTGAAAAATTCACATCGGAAAATCGATTTACGGTACTCACGCATAGAAATACGTTCGCTAGCTGCTAACTAATATCACATTTTCAGTCTGCGCACGCTACAGTCAGCAGTGAAGAAGTATTTGAGAAAAAAATGAAATAGGTCTGTCACACAGCCCACACGTTGTTCTAAACCGCATTTCATGGCATGACAAGATTCTGCCGCTGCATAGATTAAAGCCAAGAAGTTTAAACAAGACCTTACCATACCAATTATGGTAATACTTGTTCGCAACGACGCGAAAAAAGAAGCCTTGCTACTGGTATTGGGCTTGATACCTATGATACACCAAAAACAATCACAGAAAACAACACTTTTGTTCAAGAAATATACACCGCCCACTCGAACTTTTAATGTCATCTTCGTTTCACGACTGTAACAAGCGATATAGTAGCTCATCGAAATGTACCCATGATTCACTTTATTTCAAGAGAAGTAGGTCATTCACTTATATGGCGCATACTGGATTTTTTCCATCGCTGATATCATTTTCAACAGTGCTGCTTCCTGTGGCAACCGCTGCTTGATTGGATAAAACTGCGCAGCAAAACGAAAGGAAAGTTCCTGCTATTGCAGCATAATATGCCCAACCAATGTCGCAAGTCCCAGGCTGCAAAAATTGAAATACATAATGGTGAAACACAATTTAGCAGGAAAAACTAAAAAAAAAAATACATCAAAAACCGAAATCAAACCGGCGAAGCAAATGATTGCTACTTTCTTGCATTATTTTTATCATAAAGTCTTTAAATTGCCTTTCAAAAAAGTAATTAAACAATAATAGTAAATTAACAGTTGGACATAATATCTACAGTGGTAAGAAGATTGCATAATCTACAAGGTCACTGCTATGCGACTTATGAAAATCTCAGCTGCGGACATGGCTAAGCTTTCAATTGGCAATCACAAAGGTCTTACTTAAATTCAAGTTTTCGGTCAGGTACATTAGTTTTTGTATTACAGCCATTAAGGGGAACGTTTTTAAACAGCAGTGACTAAAAACATGGCGTAAAACAGGCTTGAATTCAAAATCAATCAATGAAAGCACTCAAATTGCTAAACAAACGCATCAACCATTACATACATAGTAATACTAAGCACTTAGCTTTTACTGTTCATTTATTCTTAACATTAGCAAACGCTTCTTATTCCGGCTTAATCCGAAAGTAGCCATACATATACTTGAAGTCGGATGACAACCTAAAATCTTGTCAAATTCTATTTTAAGATAATTGCGCCGGTTTGGCCACAGAATTAGGAAGCTGGAGTCGACTAAAACTTTAAAAGCATTTCTGAACATAAACGGCCTTCCTATACAGTAAACCTCGTATTTAACGAACTCGGATATAACGGATACCGGTAATTGCATATAACGGACGAAATTTTAAGTCCGGATGGTTCAATTTCGTACATTTTAATTTCGCATATAACGGATTTCACATATAACGTACAAATATCGATGGTCCCGACTTGTTCGTTATGTGCGAGGTTTACTGTAGGCATGTTAGTTGCCATAGTAGTTCAATCACTCGCTGATATTTGAAGTTTGGATATCCAAGTTCATAAGCCACTCCTTCTTTGCAATGGGCATGTAAGTCGGTAACGAATTTTTCATATTCGAATGTGTGGTATATATAATTATTGGCAGCTACTGCTGTATTTTTTAACAAGGTGTTTAAGCATGGACTTTAAACAATAACGTTACAGGAAGTACACCAAAAGTGATTGCATTTAATCGCCAAAAATTTCAACCGAATACTTAAACATGAAAAAGCTTGTCATACCATGCGTAAACTTCGACTTTAAATGTTGTTACTGTCAGGATGAACCAGAAAACTCAGATACTACTGCATGATTCATTAGTCTTCTTGTTAATGCAGTAACTACTTCACATGTATTGTATTCCTATCAAGGCTTATTTATTATGTTTAACTCTTACTGTTTTAAAATTGTAACTTTAAACATGGCTGGTTTTGAAATACTACTACTACTGCCACTGATCCCACAACGACTAGTTTAACTTAAGACTTAAAGCTAGCTATTGAAACGATATTTGGCTTTTAAACAGCATGCTTTCTTTCACGACGAGACAAATACATGATTTTTTGCGAATAATATTAGCTTATCAGAGTTGGTACCGCTTTAAAAAAAAAAAAAAGGGTTCAGTGCTAAGTAACAATCTACCATTATTGACGGAATAACTGATGTTCATACTAAAATTATAAAGAAAAACTAGAAGTTCTTAACATACTGCTTCATTTCTCATTCAAAATATCAACATCTGACGAAGTCTTTTGAAAACAGTGTCTAAGAAAAATAAACTGCAGGGTATTGTCATGCGATATCTGCTTAATATTTTGTGTGTTGCTAGAAAAGCTTTCAAAAAAAAAACTGTTTCACACAACACAGATTTTCAGCCGTTTTGTGTTGAATGTGGTAATTGAAATGTAAATGACAAAGTAATGCGTTATGTACCGGCATCGTACGGTGTGCAGTGCTGGGTATGTAAAAATAAATTGCGCGATTTTTTGGTACAAATATACTGCATGAATCTACAAAAATAAGTTTTGTAGAAATTTCACGAGTCATTTGACTCACATTAAATGCTTCTGATAATCCACCACATTCTTTTTGTACTTTTTCCGCTCCCCAACCAGCTGGAAATAAAACTAGACCCAATATCAAAAATAAACCTGAAAAAAAAAACTTAGATAACAACAGTAAAACATCAAAGTTCAACAATGAGCGTCACAAATATGGAATAGCTTAAGTTTGTTGTATCTTTAACAACAATTGGTTTGACATGCGGGCGTGAAACTGCATTAAAACGCAGCAAACAAGCTTGATTCATAGGATAAGCCAAAAGATTAAGCTTTAATAATACTGCAAGGGCTGCTTCTCAAGACAACAATTTCATGTTCACATCCTCAATAACTTCATACTAGTCATGTAATTAATGATTCTCGAGCTAATACTCAAAATCAAACAAACCAATTTGCACCACATTATGTTGAAAGTTTGTACAAGTGCATAAAGCAACATATACATATATATACAGGGTGTCCCAAAATAATGTATACACAGTTAAAATTAATACCCTTTTTAATGTGTATACATTATTTTGGGACACCCTGTATATATCAAATTATACAATTAGGGGAAATGGTTGCTTCCAGTAACAACCACCATTATATATATATCAAATTAGATATTTTTTACTGTGGGTATATATTACGTAATGAAAGAAAAGCAATAAACTACTATCTCAGACTCTAATGCAAGTGTAAAAAACGTGCACAGTGTGAAATCGCACTAGAGAACTTTCAAATAGCTATAACAATAAGCATTTCTATACCACTTGAAAGGACAAACAAAGTCAGCCAAATGACCATGAAGCACAGGACACAGAATATTTAAAATGAGCCAACAGCAAAAAAATGACAAAATAAAATAAAAATAGAGAACAAAGCATGATACAACTACAAATCAGGCACATCTTCAAAAGCTACGCTGAAATAATGATATTTTAATTTATTTACTGGTACGTTTGAAAACATTCAGTTTATCACACTCTCCAACAGATCTTGGCAAGACATTCCAAGTTTTGACAGATGAAAAACCAACACAATATTTTATATATTATACAGATACAAATTCAGAAAAGAATGCAATAGGCAATAAGAAAAAAAATAACTGACCTGCAATAGCTTGCAAAATTCCTGATATGCTGAATATGCTCTTCTTGCCAATACTTCGACGACAAAGAGCAAAAATTGAAAAGAGTCCCACAACAAACAAAATCAAAATACCGATAGCCATAAATATACAAGTAGCCACCCAGAAGGGAGATGCTATTCCTGCTATTGAATGAGCATATACTCTGCAATTCTTTGATACACTCATGAATACAATGGGACCTTGCTCAATGCATCGAAAAAATAGTCCAGTTGTACGAATACTTGACTCTCCTTGAGGATATATAATATCACTATTATTCGGACTTCTTTTACTTGCAGGTTGACCAATAAGCCAATGAGCACTCATCATTGCAGCTAGCTCAGTGAGAAACACAATGATACTGAGCAAGGACCATACTAATGATCGCAAAGTCACAACAATGAAACAGCACATTTTCTATCACACACTAAATAACTTACTTGAGATATTTCCTATTAATTATTGTAAAAATGTAGAACAAGAAATTAAAACGAAGGAATGCATATTTGCATACATTGTTTCAATGGTTCCACTTTGAGTTTCCGTTACTAACTTACTATTACAGGATCAGGGTTTTCAATTGGAACCCTCAGTCTTCTTAAAGAACCATAAGGTATTCATAATATCTTCACATACAGCTGACACAGGAAAAACAATATGACCTACCAGCACTAAATACGAGCAACTCATATGTATAAATATTGGGTCAAACATACTGTACTTATACTTTAAATTTAAACCAGTGGCTTGCTATCAGTTGTTGTACATGAAATAGGAATCCACTGCGCTTGCATTAGTTGGCAATACTTCCACCAGATCTACCAGTACTCTGGGTAACGTCTAGTATCAGCCCCCAAGTTTGGTTAGGGCTGGGTTTGGTTAGAATTAGATTTAGTTTGGGTTAAATTTAGTTAAGGTTTGGTTCAGTTACAACCCTAACCCCTAATCGAACCTAATCCTAACCAAACCTAACCCTAACTGAATCTGGGGGCTGATACTAGACGTTACCCCAGTACTTTTTGTCCCACTAGTTTATCACAAAGTATTTCAACAATTTTACACCAACAAATTTTTTTTTGTGAATAATGCAATCATTGAACACCCAAATTTTTTGTCACATAATTCATATTACACTGCACAGTAGGCCTATCACAGATTCAAACTTCAGATCTGACCTTCAAATTATATATGATTTCTAACCCCAAAAAGCCAAAAATTTATGATTTGGAATAAAAGCCCAGCATAGTCTTTACATTTTTTAAAAAATGATGAAAGCAAAGTTAAACTGTTAAAATGGTTTAAAAACAAGCACAAGAAACTTTTTTACTCAGAAAGTCTTGTATGGAAACTGGGATCAGTTTTAAATCTTTTTAAATTTCAGGCTAGCCAAAATGCAGCATGGCAAGAGCACAACAGTTCAGACAATGTTTTCACTTCGTTCAAACTAGAATAGTTAAGTTTTAATAATGTTGTATAACCCTACTTAAGAATGACAAATCACAATAAATACACGTAGCAACTGTTCTCTCCAAGGTGCAAAATTTGAGAAAAGTGAGAAATCTTAATATTTAATATCAGATACAACACAATGGTGCTAGGTCACAAACCAAAGCACACCAACAAGTGAGGGTAAATAACACAATATCAAAAACGAGATAAATAAAGTAAACCTATCGTACATATTTAAATGTTCAGATTAGCAAAATATTAACAATGAGTGACGGCAACTGTGCAACAAGTAATACTGTAATACTATAAATTAAAAAATAGGCAGAGGCTAAGGTTACGTGACCGTAACATTTGTCTCTTTGGTTTATTTTATTATCCCTTCACGCTTCCCCGATTGTACGAGAGCGTGACGAAGTAATAAAATAAACTAAAGAGGCAAATGTTACGGTCACGTAACTTTAGCCACTTCCTAAAAAATAAGAGACGCAACAGAGGAAAGGTTCAAGTTTTTCAAACGCTTTCTGAATATAACAATATTGGGTGCAGAAACTAAGTCATGAGGTAGATTATTTCAAACTTTTAATACAGATGAAGAAATTGCGATATTGGTCAGTATTGGCACAAAATTTGAAATTAATTTTAACACTAACATTCAAACTTCATCATTTTGTACAATGCTGCCAGATTCTGTTTTAAAGTAAGGAATAGACTAGCGAAGTTGGCTTTGAGCTTGCGATTAGCAAAGCCATAGAATTTAGAGGAATTGGGGTTTTCACAGATGGAATTTTCAATTTTATCATACTAATGTGAGGCAGCTTGGTCATAGTTTTTTGAAATTTTGTTGTAATCTTCTTTAGTTGACGAACTGAGCTTGCGTAGAGGATTTTGGGTAAAATTTTTCAATTATTTTTTCTCTGAGCTTGCCAACTGGAATAGTCTAATGATTTTTGGCCAAATTTGAATGTAAGTGTTGAATATTTTGATGCAAAGCAAAGTTTTCATGCTCTGGAAACTTAACTTTGAAGCAAAAATTGGATCAGAACCTTTTTTAAACTCTCTAAATCTAAGGGCAAATTTTTATCAAAAATTTCATTTGAGCAAAATTGCACATACGTTGTGCTAAAATTTTAGAGGAAACAGTGCATGTAATCAACTAGTCTACTGGTTACACAAAACACGTTCTTTTGACCATTGACAGATTGAGCAACACTACCGTTGTTTGAAAGACATATACCAGTATTTGTACTAAGTGCCATCTTGCAAAAGCTTTTATTCAGGATGCAGGATCTGCTGGTAGCCTACTGTACTCAGTGCTGTGCCAGCAGACCTAGGACTACTACCAGACTACTGTATTGTAGGCGTGTACCGTAGGCTACCAGTTTAACCTTGTTTATGCAAACGTACCGAACTAGCAAATAGCTGAATAGTCAGTACTCTGGTACCGGTACTTACATTCTAGTCTAGTAACAGCCACTGCCAATTCAAATTGCTTTTTTACGGGGTTTTAGTATACCGCTACCTCAGACCGGGAGGATGCTGACTGGATAACCTAATGTGTAGACTCTGACCTACCATACCGGTACTAAAACAGTCCAAGTTTAGAGTACTGGTACTCGTAAGAGCCGTAGGCCTACTCTTAAAATCGTTAATATCACTTTTGTGGGACCAACTGGTACTGGTGTGGCAACCACGCCATCCATCATCTTACGTACCACAAACTTAAAATCTTGCAACAATCAATGAGTTATATATCAATCGGAAAGATGAACAACTAACGCCCGAGCGCCAGAAGCGCTTGGTATATGTACGGTCGTTCTTTTGACTTATTCAACACTGCTACACAATTCTACTTTACCAGTTTACTCCACGTACAGCTACAATAAATTTGGCTTTTTGTGACAATACTTTCACTTCATAAACAACATTAGCGCTTTCTAGTTTCTATTAGTGCTGCGAACTCGAAAGAACTTGATCATTTTGCCGAACTCGAAAAAATATTTTTTCTGAACTCGAACTTGAACTCGCATAAAACTGTTCGAGTTCATTAGAAAGATATTTAAACCAGGGAGTCGAACCGAACCCGAATCGGAGTTTTATAAACCGGTTTTCAAGCTATTTTTGTCGAACCTTAACCGAATTCGAACCGTATTTTTCAAAATCGCAAAGAGCGAACCGGAACTGAACCGAATAATTTGAGTACTTGAAAATCTTAACCGAACTCGAACCGATTGAAAAAAGCGGTTCGCTCCGTGACGTCACACGCGTCACTTTGAAGCTGGTTTAAATTCAAAATAATAGTCACTTATGTAAGTAATCTATGCATGGTGAAAAAGTCTTTTACCGTTAATTGGCTTTTAGGGATGTGCCTCAAGGAAAATTACTCGGACTGGCCATGTAACGAGTATTCACGACATTACTCGGCCGAGTATCTATTTTGCGACGTCAAGGTATGAACTCAAAATCAGGTGAAGAGCAAAAAAAAGGTCATCACGTCGGTAAAAGTCCAATTTTCTACAAAAAATCGGGTGCAGAGCAAAAAAAGGTCAAAATGATAATGCTTTAATGCTCGGTCGAGTATCAATTAATACTCGGACTCGGCCGAGTAATGCCTTAATACTCGGCCGAGTACTCGGACTCGACTCGGCACATATCTACTGGCCTTACTGCAAGTTAAAATTATGCATTACATTGGTCTGTCAATGCAAAGAAAAACTGCGTTGTACGTTTCATTTTTCAAATTGTGTTGATCGAACTATACCATTTTTTACTGCGAACATGAACCGGAACTTTATGAACCGGTTTTGAAATATTTTTTGCTGGAGCGAACCCAAACCGAACCGTTTATATTTATCTGAACCTTAACCGGAACTGAACCGAAATTTAAAGCCGCTGTTGAACCCAAACCGAACCTGAACCGGAAAAATCAAACGGTTCGACTCCCTGATTTAAATTGTTGAAGTAGTCACAATCCGTGTGTGGGAGTTAAGAGCGAGTCAGGTGTTGGTAATCATTAATATAGTTAGTGATATTTTAACACGCCTTCGTGATATTTCAACAAGCAGAGTAATCTTTATCTCCCTCTAGCGTCAATCGCGATACATTAACTTCGCCTTTTTCCTGTGCGCTTTCCAAGCGGTATCTAAGAGTGCGGCTTTTACTTTTTATTCGCAAGCGTATATGTGATTAGAAACTACGAGAGCATTTTGATAGAGATGAGTGAATTGCAATTGCTGTACTCAATAAAGTCTGTTGTTCTAATCATAAAAGTAGTTATTCGAAGTGTTAGTCAATTAATTCTTTTGTGTTTTGATTACGGAAATTATTATAGCGTGATAATTAGCGTATGTAAAAGTCAACTTAATACGATTCTGTTTCAATAAGATTTTAGAAGTTTATTTCAAATCGAATCATTGGACATTATTGGTCACTAAAAAATGTTATAATAAATTATCATTGCTACTTCAACAATTTTGTGCTATTTTCTTCACTCCAATGAGGAACCATATCACACGTATAAATTGAAGCTATAATGATTTTATCAAAAGAAAAGCTGCATGTCGTTTATTTGTTCATAACATTGCGACCTGTAAAGTCCAGGGCTGTAAACTCGAACTTGAACTCGGTCATTTTTGCCGAACTCGAACTTGAACTCGAAAAATATAATTTTTAGAACTCAAACTTGAACTCGGACTTGCAAATATCTTTCGAACTCGAACTTGAACTCGGTGAAAAATCAATCGAGTTCGCAGCCCTGGTTTCTACACCGGTAACACTAAAATCCATATGGAACGGTATGGGACCGTAGGGACAGTGTGGAAGACCGTAGGAACCGTGTGGAACCGTATGGGCACCGTGTAGGCCCATACGGCTTTTAGTGCGACCCCTTTCTGCACCAAGCTTGCTCGTGCTAATCTGGTTGCCGCATGCTTGTTGCGCAGTGTGAAATTGGATTACAGGGGATGGCTCGAAACTCGAAAGCACAAAGCAGTAAGTTGCTAAAGAACCGCCATCGGACTTTTAAAAGTCATGAATTACAACTTTTGGATCATGTTCGGATCGGACCGATCAAAAAATGATCGGAGTGTGGTAAATAGCAGTAATCAAAGTCCGTTTAACTCGCAGACTTGGAATGTATTTTGTATTTAAAATACAAAATAAGCTTATACGTATTTGAAATGCAAAATACTGTATTTTGTATTTAAATACATTTATTTTAATGTATTTTGAATTTGTATGTAAATACTTTTTATAACAAGTATTTGTATTTTAAATGCATTTGTTCCACGCAATGGATAACAAATAACGCTGAACAAAGCTGCCGCCCGAAATAAAAACGCCATAAGCCTATCTCAAACTTTGTTGTTGATTTTCACTTTTTCCAAATTTTAGTAGTACTCGAAAAGCTATGTATATCTTGTAGTGGTTTGGGATTTCCAAAATTCGCTTTGGTTCAAATGTTTTTTGTTTTTCGCAAAAGTATTTTTAAAGTATTTTGAAATGTATTCATACACCATGTTAAAGTATTTGTATTTACTAGAATTGCCGAAAAATATTTCAAATTTGTGTTTAAATACTAATAGTCAATCTATTTTGTATTTGTATTTAAATACATTTGGAGAGTATTTTGCCCAAGTCTGATAACTCGTGTAAGTTACGCGAACAGGAATGGAGCAGTGAAAATGGAGCAAAAAATGTGTCGAAAACAAAAAGACAATCGCCGACTATTTTTTATAACGTAAAAACGCTTGAAGGTGTTACAAAAAAGTCATACTGTAACTTTAGTTGTGCTAGTTGATTTTAAAAATTTCAACTGCATCCTGAAGCTCTTCGTTTTAGCTGTAGTTTAAAACAAATTTCAAGAAAATTGGTTGTGTTTTAGGCACTGGATTACATGACAAATAATTTGGATATCTAATTTTTGAAGCAATTTTTACGCTAGCAGCATTTTTTGCTATTTCGATTGATTGATCGATTTCTTCATCTTTATCCTCCTATCACGAGAAAGCGGCGGAGGCGCTATGCGTAGGACGTATAATTTTCAAAGCATAAATAAGGCCTACTGCGCAGATTTGCAAAAAGTAAAAGTATTGTTTGATTCAAATCAAATAGGTTCAATTACAAAAATATAAACTTAAATATGAAAGTAGCCAGATCTAGCTATATTGGTCGTGGCTTTCCAAGCCTTTGAAAATTTGTCGCAAGAAAATGATTGCGTAAATTGCTTTACACCTCATGTAAACAAAGGTTTCAGCCATAACCATGGTACATTCGTAGTAAGATTAATTGTTAACTTCTGTCATGCTTCACCCTTGGACCATGTGTAAAACGAGTCTCTAATTAATTTTATTCTGGCCCACAATATTCGATTTTAAAACCCCAGGGTTTAAAAATCGAAAAGCTGCGGCCATGAAACGACGTAGGCGGCAGGCTTATGTTAATGTATATGAAGCAGTGAAATCAAAAACTACAACAGATTTAGGCCCTATATTTTTTCTCGGTTGAATTTTGCTTATTGAATTGTTTGTTTTACAAATGGTCCAAGGCCCAAGGGCGAAGTATGACAGAAATTAACAATCTCACTACCAAATCTACCACGGTAGTAAAATTCTAGGTCTATACAGTGAAGCTTGTTTTACATGAGGTTTAAAACAATTTACGCAATAATTTTCTTGCGAAAAATTTTTAAGGGCATTGAAAACCACGACCAAATAGCCAGGTTAATTTCATATTGAAGTTTAAATTTTTGTGATTGAACCCATTGCAGTTGAATCAAATTAACTCTTTGCAAATTTGCGCTATATTTATGCTTTAAAATGACAAGAAATGCTATTATTTTAAAAACCGCTTCAAAAATTTATGTCTTTGTCCAAATTATTTACCATTATAGAATGCCTAAAACACAACCAATTTTCTTAAAATTTGTTTTAAACGATGGCTAAGTTTAGAAGTTGGGAATCGGATTGGCACTCCGTGAACTTTGTTCATTTTGCGTTCGTTTCTCACCGCAGTCCTGTGACCTGTTTGATGAGTTCCATTGGACGAAACAGCTGTCTCAGGGAGGGATTTCGGTGAGATTTAATTACCCTGGAGTTGTACCGTATTTTATTTTGTGTAAATTGCAAGGGCGTTGAAAGGTGGGGGCTGAGAGAGGCTGAAGCCCTCCCTATATTTTTTCAGCCCCCCCATAGAAACTTTGAGCCCTCTTTCAGCCCCAGCCTTCCCTTTCAAAAATTTGTAACTACAGTATACCCTATTGCACTTCAACGATGGCTAATGGCGTCACTTGTTATTCGTGTTTTTTCTTCATTGATACCATCAACCCAACGCACTTACTTATGCGACTTTGTGAAAAAAGTGTACAAAATCGCAAGAACTGTTGGATTTCCTGATAACTTCGTGTACAAAGCTCTTATAGCTTTATTATGATATCACTAGTCACAGTTAAATTTTCTCCAATTATAAAGAAACTTCTAGGCAAATAACAGCAAAACAACAAATCCTAGGAGCCAAGAGCGTAGGCAAGGGAGGGGTGGTGCGGGGGTTCAACCTCCCCCCATTGGTTTGGCAACGCTTGTGCTTTTGTAACCGGTATTCGTTGATCTGCCGTAAAAAACGATTATTTTGGTTCTTGTTTCATCTGCGATTGTTGCAGCAGCATAGCATAAGTTAAGCCCACTGACCTAACGTTGCTCAATTACGAAGTGTATTGTTGCGTCACAATATTTGTTTACCGCTCTTGCACAATCGCAGTTTCGAAAAGCGTTAGCCCTTGGGCGGTGTTCATAGATGGTAAGGTGAGAACAATAGCTACGGTAGTAGATAAGATAAATAAATAACTGAGGTTATTTTCAAATTATTGTGAACAGAGAAGCTAACAGTAGCTGAGGGAGACTGCAAAGGGAGCTTGCGCTCTTTGAGCCAGCTGCCACTCGGTATATTAATGTCCATAGGCGCACGCAGGGGGGAGCACGGTGTCATGCACCCCCTTTGGTCCTGTAATAAAGTGCTAAAACCTAACTTTCAGTCTGTAATTATTTCTCAAACTATTTGTGGTTTTAATTGCAGCCTCCTTTCACTTATTTTAGCCAAGCTTCTGCTTTTAAGCACACAGTACTGGAAAAAAGTTTAGAAAGATTTTTTTCAACAGCTGAAACAACGCAAAAATGGCACATTTTTATGTTTTTTATTTTATTGAACGTAACAAAACTTGAAACAAACACCAGGCAATCCAGGTATTTCCAACATGGTTCAAATTATAGTAATTGCACTAGTAGCCTATTGGTGTGGTAACCCCTCTTTTTAATAACTTTCTGAATGCGGCTAGGCATGGAATCTCAAAGGTTTTGCAGACATTTTGATCAATATCTTTGCACCAAATCTCTTTAATGGTCCACTTTATCTCACCCAAAGTTGTCGGATTTGATGTAGAAACTTTCTTTTTGATCAGTGTCCATGAATTTTCCATGATATTAAAGTCAGGAGAATTTCCTGGCCATTTGAGCACTCTGGCATGGTGTGGGGGTGTTTTTTTAGCCTAGACCGAGGTGGTCTTACTTCCTGCCACAAGGACAAACAATGAATGCCTCACGGTATTTATATTAGCGTCCTAGATGGTCACCTACTGAGTTTCATAAACATTCACGAATGCACAACATTCCAACAAGACTCTGCACCATGTCATAAGGCCAAATCAGTCACGAATTGGTTTCAAACAAAAAATGTCAGAGTGCTCAAATGGCTAGAAGATTCTCCTGACCTTAATCCCATGGAAAATTCATGGGCACTGATCAAAAAGAAAGTTTCTACATCAAATCCGACAACTTTGGATGAGATAAAGTGGACCATTAAAGAGATTTGGTGCAAAGATATTAATCAAAATGTTTGCAAAAACCTTAGAGATTCCATGCCTAGCCGCATTCAGAAAGTTATTAAATAGAGGGGTTACCACACCAATAGGCTACTAGTGCAATTACTATAATTTGAACCATGTTGGAGATGCTTAGATTGCCTGGTGTTTGTTTCAAGTTTTGTTACGTTCAATAAAAGAAAAAACATGAAAACGTTTCGTTTTTGCGTTTTTTCTGCTTTTGAAAAAATCTTTCTGAACTTTTTTCCAGTACTGTAAGCTACAAAAATATTTTTGCATTGTTTATAGTGACTGCACTCACTGCAAGTCTTTTTCGATAAAAAAGTGTGCTAAAATGAGTATTTTTTTCATGTGAAAACCGCAAAAATTCGTTGGCGGCTTGGGGCTACGCCCTCATAACCCCTCAGCCACCGGTGGGTGGGGGCTTAGCCCCTAGATCTCTGGTTGTGCCCCCATTTTTTACCAAATCTTGAGTGCGCCACTGTATATATCAAATGCGATCGACTCCCGCCGTGAATCGAACCCTTCACGAAGGATCTGTCATCAGCACGCGGTGCCGCTAGGCCACATATACTAATAGTTAGCGATGAGTTTTCGTGGTAGGCCTATAGGCGACATAGGCTACTATGATTGTGCTTTAGCTTACGCTCTTCACTAACGAAAGTATAAGTCGCCTTGCGCAACCGCGTCATAAGTGACAACATTGAAGTTGAAACCCGGCTAAGTGTTTTACCACACATTGAAAATTCCTGCCTACGCCACTGCTAGGAGCAGTGGCGTTGCAAAAAATTTAAAAATGGGGGGGGAGTGATAATTTCCACATTTTTTTCATGCGTAATTTTTTTTTTTTTCGGCTGTTTTAGTGCTTTTTGAATAATTTTTCGGCAAATTTTGTTTAAATTTTTTACCCTAATTCTGAGTACGGTACTTCGCCAAATTTTATCCTAAGCGAGCTCGTGGCCTACTTTCTTAAGCGAGCTCGCACAGCACATTGATCGCTTTCTCGTGATAGGAGGATAAATGTAGTAGGCCTAATATACTGTACAATGCAAAAAATATGATGCATTTTGTTGGCACATTTTCGATTATGCGTGCGTAAAAGCGTAAAGCTTATCGTTATCGAAGAGGTTCGAAACTACAGAAAAATTGTATACATCAAAAGCATTTTTGAAAATGGCTGTTGGGAGGATGCATACCCCTCGTCCTAACCCCTGGATTCGCCCCTGGCCATAAGCTACAAAAACCATCAAAAGGGTCTGGCATGTTTTAGTCGCTTAATACAATTAGTTTTGTTATTTCAAAAAGGGAGAACCACGACACAATGCCCCCCACCCTAAATACTCTCCAGCCTAAATACACCCTAAATACTCTCCAACTTGAGACCAGGGCTGGTGAGAGGGGGTAGGGGAGTACAAAGTACGGGGGCCCGTCATGTTTTGAGGGGCCTGTCACAGGCTTTGAGTGGCCCCGCTCTCGTAAAACTTTTTTCCTTAGAGACACACGCGAAGAAATGTTGGAGAATTACCTCTTCGCTATGGGAAAACCTTTTTTTTAAAAGACACACGAAGAAATTTTGGAGAAATTACGTCTTCGCGATGCAGAGTTGGACAAGGCCGAATTTTTTCGGCCCGAGTCCGAACCCGACAAAAAAATCAAAAGCCTGTTTTCGGCCCGAAATAATGTTATTAAAACGTAGTGCTCTTTAATTACGTCACTATTACACCATTATTGCAGACATAGGCGCACGCAAGGGGGTCACGGTATGCCCCCCCTTTGGCCCAGTAATAAGGAGCTAAAACCTAACTTTTAGTTTACAATTTCTCAAACTAGCAATGGTTGCAGCCTCCTTTCACTTATTTTAGCCAAACTTCTGCTTTTAGACATCAGGCCTAGTTGCGAAATTATTTTTGCATTGTCTATAGTGACTGCACTCACTGCAAGCCCTTTTTCATAAAAAAAGTGTGCTAAATTGAGTGTTTTTTTTATGTAATAACCGCAAAATTCGTTTGCGGCTAGGGGCGAGACCCCCATTTGTGGCCCCGCCCACCTTTGTCAAATCCTAGGTGCGCCACTGATTGCAGAAAAAAAAAAATAATCAAAACAACTAGGCCTACTTGCTGTAGAATACAGATTCAGATAAAAAATGCAGCAAAAATGTTTAAAAAAAGATAAAAATATTTTGTGTTGACAAGCTGAATATCAGCCCGAAGTAATTTGAAAATCACGGCCCGAAAAGCCCGGCCCGAGTCCAACTATGTCGCGATGTAAAGTCCTTTTTTTTTTGGAGACACACGACGCGGAGGGCCCAGTACCGGGGGGGGGTCGAATTATATTTTTGCCCCGGGCCCGGATTTTACGACTAACACAAGTTAATAGTGGTTTATATTTTCTTGGGGTAAATAAAACCGCTATTAACTTGTGTTAGTCGTAAAATTTATGCTAAATTGCTTTAAAAATTTCTGAATCAATCTGTTCCATGGTTTATTATACCAAGTATTTTCAGATTTTAAGTTTTTTATCATAATTTTAAATGATATTCTGCAGCACCTATCTAAAAGTCAATTGGGGTCAAATTTGACACATGGAAAATGACTAATGTTTGTCAATCTTAACTTGATTGCTCAACGTTAGCCCAATAACGAGAATGGGCTCTTGGGGTGGCTTTGTCTTTCCAACCACTACTTTTGTGGTTTTGTCCGTTTACCGTCATTATTACAGAAAAACCAATTGGGGTCAAAGTTGACCCCACGCGACTTTAAGCGAATGAAAATGTGATTACCGTATGAGGGTTGAAAGAGGTTAACATGTTCACAAACGTCGATCTGGCTACTGCGTGTGTTATGCTCAGGGCCGGATTAAGGCTGGGGCTGATGGGGCTGCAGCCCCAGGCCCACCGACCAAAATAGGCCTCTCGATTACAACTTATTATGAACAACTAAGTGATTTTTTCATCAATCAACTGTTTTATTTTAAAGTTGAATACAAATTACCAATCTTTATAGGCCTAATCTATCCAGTTTAGGTTAGGGCTAAGTGAGTGATTCAAGATTGTATCAACGCCAAAAGTTTCAACGATTTTACTCTTGAATTTAAATCACAAGATCTGCGGCAAGTAAACGAAATCAAAGAAGACTGATTACGAGTTTGTGAGATTTGGACATACTTTACGTTGCGAGATTCGGACCAGTATTGCGTTACCAGCCCAACGGCTGAGGTATTCATCAGAGCAGGAAACAGGGTCCAGAAGCTAGCTTTGAAATTATTCCAGCCCCTCCTAACAAATCAAATCTCTCTGTGTTTTGGGTCAAAATTGCAGGAAGCAAAAAAATGCCAAACAATGTATATAAAAACATTCCGACGCAATATGATTGTTCTGCAGCATATTGTACAACGAATTTAACGGTTTTCGAAACAGAATTCAAACTGAATAAATAAAATGATGATTGATATGAATGTTCATTGCTGAGTAAATTTTGAAAAACATCACAATCAAATACTATCAATAGCCCAGCATCGGTTACAATGTGTGATGTAGGCTAACGTTCTATCCTGTAACTAGAAGGAAATCAATCTAAATCAGGAGTGGAGAACCGGTAAAGCACAGCGGGCCACATTGATTGCATAATATTTTCAGCGGGCCACATTTACTTTTAATTGTTAAATTTCGCTTTAAAAAGGCACAATATTTCGTCGCAAATTTAACAACATTCATGCTGAGCTGTTTTTTTTTCCGTAAAATCAGAGACTTTTGCGCGTTTTTATGCTATCAATATATAGCATGTAGTTAAATGTGACGCAGTTTTTAAGAGATCTTAATGTTTTATATTCCACCATTTTGTTGTACACTTAACAATTAAAGTTCTGACGCGGGCCACATTCAAAACTTAAGCGGGCCGCAGGTTCTCAAGATTACGCGGAAGGGTGATACATGTAGCGGGGGTCCATCTACGTGACATAGAGCTTGCAGGGCAACGCAGCTCCGAAGAAATGTCGTCGTTTTAGCGAGTCATTAATTTATGATTATTTCGTTGCATAATTCATAGACAGCAGCGTAAACTAAAGATGGTTTCACCATAACTTATGGTTTCACTCAAAATGCCGTACGAATTTTCGTAAAAGGACGTTAGGATACGAAATAGAGCAGGGATGGCGAACCTTTTTAATTGGTGGATCAAATTTAAGGTCGTACACCGAAACAAGAAAAAACGTGGGTTGTGGATGTAATCATATCAACGAAGGGCTTGAACCCAAGTTCTTCCGAAATCTGTGCAAAGAACAAAAAAAAAAGGATCTTCACCTCAAAAATTCCCAGCTTCCCGTCTTCAATGCCGCAGTATGGAAAGATAAGCTTTTCTTCACTACGTTAATGTTCGTTACCGTTTTCTTCGTAATATTTTTGAAACTACAAGTGGGTCACTAGGTGATCCGCGAGTCAGTGGTTTGCCATCCCTGAAATAGAGGCTGTGAAGGAGGTTGACGCAAACTTTGCATGGCTTGGGGAAAACTAATCGTAGAATCATTTACAAAACAACAAATAGAAAGCGTATTTGCGGAAATTGGGGCTCTGCGGTATGACATCTTCTAAAGCTTTGTACGTGCAAAATAGGTTCAGAAAATTTGTTTTTTGAATGTGTTTAATACTTGTATGTAGGTTACATATTTCAGCAGGTCTAGGACTGACGGGGACAAAACAGGCCCCTGACTACCAAATAGCCCCAGGCCTCAGAAACCCTTAATCCGGTCCTGGTTATGCTAGCTGCTAGAGGAAAGCTTGAGTTCATCAAGCTGTCTCCAAGTGACTTTTACTGAAGTAAAGTGCAAGATGTGCATAACGTATGTTGCGATAACAAGAAAGGGGGTCTGGGGGGCGAAGCCGCCCAGACATTGGTATAGTAACACAAATTTCAGCCCCCCCCCTCTGCTTAAAAGCACTTCCAACGCCACTGGTAAATTCAACTACTGAGTAGGCCTATGTTTACGTTTCTGGAGTTATTGTATGAAAAGTATGAGTCCTTCGCTGCAATTAAAATTTTTAAAATCCAACTAGCATAACTTCAGTTTCAAGCGTTTTTACTTTATAAAAGATAGGCAGCGATTGTTTTTTTGGACACATTTTTGCTTGATTGTCTCTTAACAATGTAGGCTAACGAATGATCCGCTCAACTTATACAAAGTTATGCATGGTTATGCGGACTTCGGCAGTAGGCCTGATGACCGGATTTAACATTTCGAAATCTTCAGTCGATTCATATCTAAGATCATAAATCTAAATCCATGTAAAAATTCGAAATTTTATTCCAAGGAAAATTCAAATCCCCTAAAAGAAATTCTACAAATTTTATCGCGCTAAATTCAATTTTTGCATAAACAAATTAAATTTAACTTAAGGTGCAGCGTCCATGCATTTTTTTAAAGTTGTGTTTATTTTTTAAATCTTGCACGTTTCAACGTTAATCGTTTTGTTGCTGTAACCTATTTTTCGTTCACTACTTTTTGTTCCTTGTTTTTGTTTGGTGTTTTTCTGGTCGTTAAATATAATGAACTAGGCCTACTAGTTCCAGTAGGCCTACTACTAAATGAGAATCAAATTTGAAAAACATCTCATACATTTGTTGAGAATTTTATTAAGTTATTAACTTAGCTTAAGATAAAAACTTTTCTCCCGCAAAGAGCTTGCATTTTTAAAACACTTTCAAAAAAGAAAGGCTGTATGGTGGAAACAAAATAGAAAAAATTTGAAATAAAAACCATGGATTCAAACATTATGGCAAAAACAAAAGAAATCCAGAAAAAAAGCGCTGCCATCTTGTTCATTATAGATTCTATGCCAAAAATTTCCTAAAAAGTAAAAACCAAAGTTCGTAAAACTTTGTAAAAACGGATTTTGGAAAAATTTTTTTTAGATCATCTCCAGGCAGAGATGATCAACAACCGGAGCAGGAGCCGGAGTATTGCAGTTTTGACCGGAGTAGGAGCAGGAGCCACTTTTAAAAAAATCTGAGCCGGAGGTTGCTTTTTTTTTTAACAGATTTTCCTCATTTTTTAGTTCAGCTGTCTAATCTACTGAAACTGCATTTATTGACAGGAGTCGAAACAGGAGTCGGAGTTTAACATTTTTGAAACAATTGGAGTAGGAGTCAAATTTTTCGGAGCAGAAGCGAAATCGGAGTCAAAAATTTTTGACTTTAATCATCACTGCCTCCAGGCAGAGATGATCAACAAGTAGGCACTAGAACAGACGAAGTTTTCTGGTCTGTAGAATAAGATTTGTCACGTGACTTGCCAACGTTTTTCGGAAATTCAATCAACATGGGTTCAAGTCCAGGGGTGAATGGAGGGGATGTATCCAGTGGTGGGATTTATTAGCCGGTTCGCACCGGTTCTATAAAACCGTCCCAGGGAATTTTATTAGAACAGCGAAACTTTTAGCATTGCTGCTTATACTTGTACCATTAGTTGAAACAGAACTGACTGATAATATACAACTTCTGTAGAACCGGCTGACGAAAAATTTGAATCCCACCACCGGATGTATCCCCCCAATAATCTGGTAGCATCTTCCCAATGTATTTCATGGAAGTGGAAAATTCCCCATACAAGCCAATCATTCCCCCAATATCAAAAAATGATCAACTTTTTGAAATCATCTCCCCCATTATCCAAAAATGGTCAATTTTGCTAAATCATCCCCCGATGCTCAACTTAGCTTTGCACCCCTGTCAATCAAACGTGATTTTGGTTACTTTGTTTCAATCTTGTTCTACAGACCAGAAAACTTCGTCTGTTCTAGTGTCCACCTGATCAACAACCAGAGCAGTAGCCGTAGTACGGTATCGCAGTTTTGACTGGAGTCGGAGCAGAAGTCACTTTTAAAAAAACCGGAGACGGAGTTTGTTCTTTTTTAACAGATATTCTTCATGTTTTAGTTTAGATGTGTTTTGCTAATCTAGTGAATCTACATTATCAACACGAGTCGAAACAGGAGTCGGAGTTTAACATTTTCCATACAATCGGAGTAGGAGCGGAGTAGGAGTCAAATTTTTTCGAGTAGGAGCGGAATCGGAGTCAAAATTTTTTGACTGCGATCATTAGTTCATTATCCTTCCACTTCCAGGTCTTCAAGGATGCTTCATAAACAAATCACCCTTATAAAAACTAAGAGTGACGTGTACTTATAACTTACCGTACTTCGTCTTCGACTGACGCAGGCTACTACCATGTACCGGTACTTCATTTTAGTTAATGAACCGAGTAGCCCAGTTGAGGTTTCACTGATTTAGATAAATTGAGTCATAAATAGTCTACCGGTAGTCTACTGCACTGTGCAGTGCAATATGATTAGGTGGTTAGGCTATAACAGTCTTGTCTCGATCAGTAGATTTGAAGCTGTGATTGTTTGGGCTTTTCAAATGACAGAAATACTTGTACTCAGGTCATGTACTGGTAGCCTAGTATTGGGTAACTGGTTAGCCTATGCAGAACAGGGCGACCTGTTAACAACAGGTTGAACCGTTAGCAAGAAAAAGGAAGGTGAATGAGATAAGATAAAACTAAAGTTTATTTGCATGTACCGTACCATATACCAGAACAGAGTATCGGTATTTGGGAGGCATCTTGACCCTGGATCCCAAAACTGCTTGGTCCCTTGGTTGGCCAATTCTTCTTTTACTAGGCCTTTTTGCTTGTTTCATTTTGTTGTGTACGGTATCTGTGTATGGTATTGGTACAGACTATGCTGTTTTGTTACAAACAAGGCAAGATTGTTTAGCGACTTGTAGCCAGACTAGAAGCAGTGTGGTCTTTCTGGACTTTCGTGGTCTTTTCCAGTGGCACAACAAACCGCAAAACAAGGTCCAACTTTGGGAATAGACTAGGCCTAGAGCAGTATAGTGTGTATTATTGGACCGCCAGACAAGAGAGAATTTGATATAAACATACAAAATTTTGAATCTTGTTAGACTAGTGCTGAGTGGATAATTTTAGGCAAAATTGTTCAGTGTTTTTGACGTCTGAGAAAATCGTACCTTAAAATTTAGTCATCAGAGAAGATAATATCGGTAGTTGCGGCACTGTTTTAAGTATTTTGTTTTTAAATAAGCTGCCAGCAGGCATCAAATCTTCTCTAAGTCTTAGGATAGGCTAGCTCTCTTAACAGCTTAAGTGTTAGCCTATCACAGTAGTAGGCGGGTTCTACTTAATGTCGCAAAGGACTGCAAAGGGCTTGGACTCTAAATCTTAAACATGAGAAAGAACAACAAAGGACTTTATATTAATTACGAAATGCTGCAAAGAATGACAATGGACTTACTAAACACTGCAAAGGATGACAAAGGACTTGGAATCATAATCTTAAACATGAGAAAGAACAACAAATGACTTGGAATCATGATCTTAAACATGACAAAAAACGATAAAGGACATTAAATTAATTACTAAACACCTCAAAGAACAACAAAGGACTTGGAATCATAATCTTTAACATAAGAAAGAAGGACAAAAGACTTTAAATAGGGATCAATCGGAGCTCCGGCCTTGGCCCCGGCTGGGGATGCCACTTTTTGCTCCGGTTCGGCCCTGGCTGGGGGGTGATAAAAATCAGCTGGGGGTGAGGTGGAATTTCAAATTTATTTACCATATATATTTTGGCATGTAGGACGACCTTTAAAGTGCAAAAACCCACCCTTGAAAATTGTGGTGGTCTCATACAACGAATATAAAAGTCATATCTTAATTTTTACATAAAGATTTTTTTATTTTTCGAAGTGACTTGGCAAATGGAACACTCACGGTGATTTTTTTTCCTCGCGAATGGAAATGGACAAAGCGTTGGTTTATAACCGCCGTTATTCTGTACATTGCAACAACTGTCCTGTGGCGCGGTGACTAAGGGCGCAGCCTACTGTAGGAAGCGCTGCACTAGTTTTGGGTTCGGTTCTCGTCTCGACTTCGCTTCGGTTGAGACGTTACGCTTTGGTGGATTCGGTTAGGATATTAGGCTTCGGTTCGGCAGGTAAGGTTCGAAAATAAGGTTTGGCAGGTGGCAGTAGCGTGATAGTGTGGTCGTAGCATAAGTACATAGGCTGCTGTATGCATGAATCTGCTTGTTCCATTCGCGAGGAAAAAAAATCACCGCGAGTGTTCCATTTGCCAAGTCACTTCGTTTATTTTTTATGAAAAATGCATTGGTGCGTAACAGTAAAGAACGTGCATGCTTGAAGCGTTTTTGAGGTTTGTCATGCATTAATAAAAAGCTCAATGAAAAGCGTGTATATACTATTACAAAACCAATTGCCTAAGCATTACATGACTGAAGGCATTACACAGTTCACCATTGACGACATTTTCATGAGGAGTTAGGATGCAAGTAGCCTACTGAGCTATGTATTCTAGACGCAACATAAAGCATTGTATAAACCCTGGCCCAGGGCCCCATCCGGGGCAGGAGCAATCCCCCTGCCCTGGCCAAAGCTTTATCCAAAATTGTTGCCCCGGTCGTTCCCTAACTTTAAATTAACTACGAAACATGACAAAGAACGACAAAGGACTTGGAATCATAATCTTAAACATAAGAAAGAATGACAAAGGACTTTTGAATTAATTACTTAACATCGCAAAGAACGACAAGGGATTTTAAGAGCGACAAAGGACTTGAAATGATGATCTTAAACATAAAAAAGAGCGACAAAGGACTTTAAATAATCACTAAACACCTCAAAGAACTTCAACTATTCAAATTATTCTAACCAACTCCTCTGACCTCCCTGACTCAAACCTTTCCAGCCCCGCTAACCCTAATCCAAATAAACTCCAACCCCCCCTCCTGACCCCAATCAGTAGCCTAATTCATTTAAAGTTTTTGAGGTGTTAAGTAATCAATAGAAAGTCTTTTGTCGTTCTTTCCTATGTTCAAGATCATGATTCCAAGTCGTTTGTCGTTCTTTCTTTTGTTTAAGACTATGATTCCAAGTCCTTTGTCGTTCTTTGAGGTGTTTAGTAATTAATTTAAAGTCCTTTGTCGTTCTTTGCAATGTTTAGTAATTAATTTAATGTCGTTTGTCATTCTTTGTTATGTTCAAGATTATGATTTCATATCGTTTGTCTTTCTTTGCGGTGTTTAGTAATTAGTTTGAAATCCTTTGTCGTTCCTTGTTATGTTCAAGATTATGATTCCAAGTCATTTGTCACTCTCTGCAGTGTTTAGTGATTAATTTAAAGTCCTTTGTTGTTCCTTGCAATGCTCAAGATTATGATTCCAAGTCCTCTGTCATTCTTTGCGCTGTTAAGGCAGTACTTTGAAGTCCTTTGCGGTGTTTAGTAATTAATTTAGAGTCCTTTGTCGTTCTTTGTGATGTTTAGTAATTAATTTAATGTCCTTTGTCATTCTTTGCAGTGTTTAGTAATTAAGTTAAAGTCCTTTGTCGTTCTTTGCAATGTTTAGTAATTAATTTAATGTCGTTTGTCATTCTTTGTTATGTTCAAGATTATGATTTCATATCCTTTGTCTTTCTTTGCGGTGTTTAGTAATTAGTTTGAAATCCTTTGTCGTTCCTTGTTATGTTCAAGATTATGATTCCAAGTCATTTGTCACTCTCTGCAGTGTTTAGTGATTAATTTAAAGTCCTTTGTTGTTCCTTGCAATGCTCAAGATTATGATTCCAAGTCCTCTGTCATTCTTTGCGCTGTTAAGGC
This sequence comes from Trididemnum miniatum, assembly GCA_964006365.1. Taxonomy (NCBI): domain Eukaryota; kingdom Metazoa; phylum Chordata; class Ascidiacea; order Aplousobranchia; family Didemnidae; genus Trididemnum; species Trididemnum miniatum. The sequence goes on from OZ023244.1 coordinate 16,306,077, forward strand.
AGTACTTTGAAGTCCTTTGCGGTGTTTAGTAATTAATTTAGAGTCCTTTGTCGTTCTTTGTGATGTTTAGTAATTAATTTAATGTCCTTTGTCATTCTTTGCAGTGTTTAGTAATTAATTTAAAGTCTTTTGTCGTTCCTTGTTATGTTTAAGATTATGATTCCAAGTCCTTTGTCATTCTTTGTGGTAACACAAACAGATATTCAGTGTCGGTACTGGTACTAACAACGGGTCCTGCTAAAACCTGCAGGAGCACAAGGACCGCCTTTGCAAGCGAGTTAAAAGTACAAGGACTGCTAGGGATGCTAGTGAGTTATTACTGGGGGCTCTAATCCTTAGTAATAACTCACTAGCGCCTCTAGTAGTCCTTGTGCTACTAATTCACGTGCAAAGGCGGTCCTTGTGCTCCTGCAGGATTTGGCAATTCTGCTGACAACAGTCATTTCTTTGGCCACAGTGCTGGTCATCATCATTACTAGACTGAAGCTTTCACACAAAATCCTTAATTGAGTTGATGTCTAAAATAGCAAGTACTGGTATGGTACATTGCAAGACTGATAACTATTATTTTTTTATTGGTGCATACAGAGTAAATTTAACCAGCGGTTGGTGTATTGTTTAAGAGCATCCACTAGGTAGGCGGCAGACTGAGGTTTTATTACTGGTCGGGTCACACTAAAGACTTTGAAAAAAGTATTTGCAGCTTTTGCGCCAGGCGCTCGACACAAGTGGAAGTGTGAAGGGTTTTGTGTATGTGTTGTTTGTCATGTATCTCCCTTAACAGTGTTCAATCATTCGTGATTGAAAATTGTAATGGGCTGCCAATTGAAAATGGTTTAGACAATGTGTGCTTGCATCTGCTGTCCCGTACCTTTACCTTTTACAGAGTAAATTTGGTTTTATGTCCTGATGGTATTGCATACTGTACCGATAGTCTATAGCCTAAAAATCTGCGCTCTGCATACAGTAATGCGATTTTCATCTCATTTGTTTTAATACAAAATTTTGTTTGATTTTTGATGTATATTCATAGACATGATTGATGTTGGACTGAAACAATTTTCTCCGAATTTGAATCCAAACAATTTTGCTGTATATTGTTCTGCAAAGTTCCTTACGATTGTTTTTTAAATGCCGTGTAACTGTAAAGCAACAGCTCTGTGTCGCCTATGTCACTTTAGGTATGAAAAATCGTATCATGCATGGTGTAAACACATCCAGTGTTCCTTCTAAGGTGCGAAATTTGAGAAAAATGAAAAATTGTGGGCAAAATTTTTCTATTTTTGCACATTGCTATAAAGATGTAAAAGCAAAAGTTGAAAGTGCTTAAGTTTTTTGACAACACCATCTACAGGCAAGTAGATGGAGTGGCAGTGGGGTTGCCACTTGGTTCCGCGTTGGCCAACATCTTTGTTGGATATTATGAAGAAAAGCTGTTTTCTAAAATATCCAAACCTGTCGTGTATTTCAAGTTTTTTTGTGTGTCAAATGAAAGCGTTTAACCATATAAACTCTTATATTAAACCAAAATTTTTGCAGACCTTAAATTGCACTCTTTAAATGTTTGTGCAAATTTGTAGTGGTTTTCATATTTGGGCAAATTCACATTAGTTAAACTCTTAGAGGGAACAGCGAACACATTTCACTCAGTTACTGGCATTGCCTAAATAGGTATGTTTTCAGACATTTGCTCAGAGTTTTGAGGCTTATAGTCACTCATTAAAAACTAACATGTCAACCTTTTTGGTGTTTTTTTGCTAATAATTTTATGCTCTTTCATAGGTTGTGTTGTGGTTGTTTTTGTGCAAATACGGAATAAACTCAATGGCAATTAAACAAGTTAGTATTACAATTCGTGGTTTTGATGGAGCAAAAGATTATTCTTTGTCCTGTTGTATGGAATGGTCTGTAAAAAAGTTGAAAGAAACTATCAGAGATGCTCACCCATCTAAACCTGTAAGTGGCAGAAAGTAATTTATTTTAAATGAAAAGTATTTTTTCAGATTCATTTGGTTGCTATCATTGCCGCCAAATTTGGTGTTTAGCACAATCGTCTGCAAATAGCATAGTGCTCTGTGTTTGTGCGAGTAGTAATTACTTATTTACTAAAGTAAGGGTTGTTTTGTATGTACTAGCTTTTTAATAGCCTAGTTGCTTATTTTGCGTGGAATTGTGTGTATGTGCTACATGTTGTGTTAGTTATGTGCCGTAGGTACCTTGCAAATGAATGTGCTATTATGTTGTCTTGACTCAGGAGTCACTTATTATTGAAAATAGTGTTCTTGTTGAGGTGCGTACTCCAGCATTGTTGTTCTTGCAGCCCAATCAATAATCATACGACAAGAAGTTAAAAATATATACCAGTATTAAGTAGTTGCAATTATAAGCTGTTAATAATATTAGTGAAGTCCAATGGATAAGTGGGCTTGCAAGTTATAAGTGATTACTAGGGCTCGCTGAAGTCAATAAAGTCAAAATTTTTTAGGATCTTATTATCAGGGTGGTTCAAGTTAATTATATTGCAGGTCATAAAAAGCTGTTTACTTATCACGCGGGCCAATGTTTGATAGAAGATGTTGGTATTTGCTAGTAGATCAACATAATTGTTAGTTGCAACGAAAATCTAAAATTGGTTGTTCGTTTAATTTTAACTCCAGCTTGTGTTAACGTGCGTCACTTTTTCTGACGTAGGCTATTGTTGTTTATTTTGCTGGGAATATTCTCTGGCAAGCCAGAAATAAATGAGCTAGCCTGCTACTATTGATGTTAATTCGCATTTTGCGAATAAGATCAAATTCATCAAGTAAAAATCAAATCAAATCTTCATTATACTCGCGGTATTATGCCAAAGCGTGTAACAAGTGTTGGGGCCCATCTCCGCTGCTTAGCGCCTCTGGGCAACACAGCTTCGAAGAAGCGTCGCAGCGGTGGCAAGTCGTTGGCGACACTGTGCCGATTTGACCGGCTCAAGAATGGAACCCCAGACCTCCCATACTGATAGCATGCGCTTAAAGACTGAGCTAACAAATCTTTATTATACTCGCCGTTTTAAGCGTGTAACGACTTAGCAGGGCCCATCTACGCGGCCATGCAACACAGCTTTTTTCGAATAAATGGCGCAATCGTAGTGAACCGTTGGCAACGCTGTGTCCGCTTTGGCCGACCGACGATTTGAACCCCAAACTTTCACTCCAGAGGCGCAAACGTTAACAACTTGGTCATCTGGTGTAGATAAGCTTACTTTGCATGAAATATAACCATCAACCGCACAAAATAGCTGTCGTTATCTTTTTTCAGTAAGGTTAAGCGATTAAAAGCGATCGTGAAAGACCATACGATCGAGAGTTTTAAGCAAGCGTGTGGAAATCTGCTGCAATTCGATGAATAAAACACCACATAAGTTATGAAGCGAAGTGGTACAGACTGTTCAGAATTAAATTTAAAAAACAAAAACGTAAGCGCAGTCAAAAACTACAAAAACCAAGATTAAGTAAATATTTTCAGACCTAAACGTGCAAACCACCGTAACTCATTGCGGGCCAAGAAAATCACTTCACAGGCCAGAATTGGCCTGCGGGCCTGCAGTTGGATCACCCTGTATTAGCTGATCAAACGTGTACTAACGTTCGTTTCTGGTGTTCAGGAGTCTGTTTTGCTAGATTTTATATGCCAAAATAAAGTCAAAATTTTGCATAAAGTCAAAATTGTCTTCGTTAAAAATTTCCTTACAAAAATGATTTCCTTTATATTTTTTGAATTTTTGAGCTAATTTTATGCGCAGTTGTATTTGATGACTTTGAAATAATTGCAATAGTAAATACGCTTGCGGTAATTGAGAAGGCAGCAGGACTTAGTATGCATAATTATTCTTTGTGGTTTTCGTTAGAAACATCCATGATCACTGACAAACTCTTAATGTACAGTACAGTTGCGATAACAACACATTTTTGTATTACACAGTACACACTGTAAATTGATACCAGTACACACAATGGCTCGTTAACGTATGGTTTTGACGTCATGCGTCGATTTGTTGCATTAGCTTCATGTCTTGAGTGATTGAGAAAATGTTCAGCGTAGGCTACCTTCTTCTTCAAAAATTTATGTAAATTGCGGATTATAAAACATTTGTAATGAAAAAAGTGCAACAAGACATAAATAATATAATAGGTGAAAGTGGTTAGGTCAAAATAAACTCAAAATTTTGCTAAACTAAAGTCAAAACTAAATTTTTTTAGGTTAAAAAATGGCCCTAGTGATTACGCTATGATGAATTTGTAAATCATACAAAATCACCAAATGTCAAAAGTTTTGTAGAAAAACTTTTATGTTTGGTCCACATTTTCCTGTTTGTAATGAAGCAATTAATCGCTTGCCAATTTCATGACACTTTAACCAACTTTTTTTTTAATTTTAGGATATTTGTCATCAGAAATTATTTTACCAAGAAGTTGAACTTGTGGATACTCAAGCAATATGTTCGTTTCTGAAGGTGCGTACTTTTATCATCGTTTACACTCTGCTAATCGAATCTTCAAATTCATAATTTATCAGATGGTATACACTTGATACCAGTTCTTTCTCACTTTACTTAAATTAAGTTAAGTTTAATTGTATTATAAATTTTGTTTTTATGTGGACTGTTATTGCTCTGGCAGTGTCGTATGGCAGCTTTTTTTCAACAAATGATGCACTAAGTTTAACCATGCAAACACAAAGTCTCCAGTATAGCATTGGTTCATTGTTGTTGTTTGAAATTTGCTGTTTGTTTCCAGATTTCTGATGAATGTCACGTCATAAGTTTGGTTTTGTTACAAAACGAAGTTACAAGTGACGTAAGTAGTTTTTTGAAAATCTTTCAAGACAGATATCAATATTATAATTTTCTTTGTTATAGATAACGGTACACGACAACTGACCGCGAGTCAACTGACCGCCGCCAACTGACCGCCAGGACAACTGACCGCCAAAAACGCCTAATTTATTAACAAGAACTTTCGCTACGTGGAACTACAACAACTTCTGAACGAATATAACCCGTCCCTAACTGGACCTAAGCCTAACCGAACCGATTGAAGCCGAACGGACAATCGGTAGCCGAACCTAACCCCAACCAAACCTAACCCTGATCTCGTCTAATCCCAACGGAACCTTACTCAGCCTGCCGAACCTAACTCTAACCTACCGAACCTAACCCTAGCCGAACCTTACTCTTATTAACCGAACCTAACTCTACCTAACCGAACCTAACTCTACCTAACCGAACCTAACTCTAACTAACCGAACCTAACTCTACCTAACCGAACCTAACTCTAACTAACCGAACCTAACTCTAACTAACCGAACCTAACTCTAACTAACCGAACCTAACTTTAACTAACCGACCTAACTCTACCTAACCGAACCTAACTCTACCTAACCGAATCTAACTCTAACTAACCGAACCTAACTCTAACCGAACTTGACCCGAATCCTAACCGAACCTAACCCTAACGGAACCTAATCGTGACCGAACCTACTCCCCACTGTGAGTCTGTTTTCGAGCCTTGTCAAATTATTCAGCGCACGAAGCGTATTTTCGCTACAATACAGCGCACGGAGCTGTTTTTTGCGGTCAGTTGTCCTGGCAGTCAGTTGACTTGCGGTCAGTTTGCGGCGGTCAGTTGTCCGTGTTCGTATAGACAACGCCGGGGTTGTTTTAATTGTTACAAACACAGCATATATATAGGCTAGCTTTTTTCAAAAAGGAATTTGTGTACAAAGTTGAGCAACGTAAAGTTTGTAGTATGTAGCGTGTGTACAAAAATAAAGATGTTAATTTGATTTGGTGGGCTGGTTGTTTTCATATTTTATGATAACTGTGAATATATGATGAGGTTGAATTGTGGCTGTATTTTATCCCAACGAACCATTACTAGAATGCAATATCTTTTGAAAATATTTCAGAGTCATTCCAATCCAGCTTCAAGGCAAAGTAGCACTTCTAGCAATCTTCGCTACCGTCATAATGCAGCTGCCACACCTGTGCCACCAAACCAGTAAGTGTCTATTTCTCATCTGAAATTTTTTTGTTTTGAGTGATTAGGCAAATGGATGATTATCAAGCTATGACTGCTGGGCACTTAATGTATTGTATATAATCTTGTTAATCGTATACTGGGCAATTATTAGTCCTACTTTTCCACCACAGCAAGAATTTTCTGCCAAGTCTTATTGTTTTGACTTGTAATCCGGTAGTTCCAAATGAATCGTTGATTTTTGGTAAAACCTTGATTTGGAAGTATTGATTGACCACTTTCATAGTTGCACATTCAAAGACAATGCGTAATTGCCTCATTACTATGGATATATTTTTGGTCGGTAGGAATGATAAAACCTATAGAATAGATAGGTCGTATAGCTGCCGTTACGACTTAAAGTCATTTTTCAATTCCAAACATTGATAATTTTTTAGGTGCCGTGATAACTATCATGAAGCAGTGCGTTGCAATTACGAAGCACTGCGCTATAATAAAGGATGCGTTAAGTCCAATTCCGCCATTAAACAATGCTAGCAATTCGTTTATTTTGTGTTTTAAATCGTGAATGATAATAATAATAAAGAACTGAGGTTATTTTCAAATTATATTAAACTGAAAATTTAACTGTGATTGAGGGAGACTTCAAAGTAAACTTACGCTCTTCGAGTCAGCTGCCACCCGGTAAATATGTCAAATGCGATCGACTCCAGTCGCGAATCGAACCCGTCACGTAGGATCTGTCACCTGCGCGCGGTACCGCTGGACATGTATTACTTTAAGCTTTGTTTTTCAGTCCTTGGATGCAATGGCAACAGAACCACATGGCTGGTTATCAACAATATCCTTATCCTCAGACCTTAACTACTCACGAAAATTACGCGGCTATGTTACAACAGTATCAGCAACAAGTCAACGATTATATGCGGTTGTAAGTGCTCTTGTGAATTTGGCGTTACGTAATTGACTCTTAACTAATCAAACAATGTTATTAAAATAACTCAGGTCAATTGGTCTTTTGTGGCAACTTGACTGCCTCATAAAGCAAACAATTATTATTCGTCATCTATTTTGCTACTCAGTTACTCACTCGACTGCATAACAAGTTTTTATATCCATGGTGGTTTGCGGGAAAAAGACTGTATGTCTGCTTTTTTCGTAATTAATATGACTTTTGAGCTTTAGAAGTTTTGGTAGTTACAATGGGAAAGTGAGCGTTGTTTTTTCACTTTAACCTGCTTTATTACCTTTCTGTTTCAACGCATTCTTGCTTTCACAATAAAACAAAGTTAGGCTAAAAGTATTAGCTAATTATGGATCCATAATTTGTGGAAGATGATTGCTTGAAGATTGTAAAAATTGCAACGTTAAATATATACAGCAGTAATGTGTTAACAATCCAACCCTGCACCCGTGTGTTAACTGTTTGGTCAAAAGCTGGGAGATTGCATTGAAATTCCTGGTCACTCAGTTTTGTGTGGTTAGATAAGGTTCAAAGCTCTGGGAGGAAACGAGCGCGGTAGTGATTTGTTTTATTTCGTAAGGATTTTGGAGAAGCTAAACAGCGCTAAGAATGTAACCCAGCCCAACGGTGCATTAATGAAGTTCTGTCAAATGCCTCATTCACCTAGCTGCAAATTTCGTAGTGAAAGTATTGAAAAGCAAGTTTTGTCTTTTTAGGCACATGGCGTGAAATTGCAAAACTGCGACCTTAAAAATGCGTGTCTCGCAAGCGAATTCAAAGCTATTTTTTTGCAGTTACAGCGCTTATGCACAGAATCAAGCACCGCCACAACCACAATCCACTCCTGCTCCTCCTGTTCAACCAAATGGTGCTAATCCTCCTGCTGCAGCAGCAGCAGCCGAGCATCCACCTCAAGCAAATCAACCAGAAGCAAATCCCCCGGTAAATTTTAATACCGGTGTTAGATCTAGACCAGACTCCTCGGCGTTAAGACAAGGTTAAGGTTCTGGTTAGCGTTTGAGTTAGATTTTTGTGTTCAGATCAGAGTGAAGAGTCAACGCCGAGTTGTTCCTCGCCAAGTGGTCACGCACTTGTGTTTAGTAATCGTTTTTTATTTTAGGTATGAGTTATGATTTTTTTTGTGTGTTCAAGTTAAACATTACTGCAATGGTAGACCACATTAAAAATAAATGGGGACTTCGAGATTAAAACTAAAAATTAAAAGTATTTACACATTAGCTGTGCGAGAATTACGACTAACCATTAATTGCTTTAGTTTCGGAAGTAATTTGAGTGACAAGCGCAGCCTTTATGGAAGCTGACTTCTTACTGCGATACATTTAGCTTAAATCTACTTCAGACAAAGTAAATTGCTTTTCATTCTGGTTAAAAGCCTTTTCATTTAAGTTTATTTTTATGGTTAGGTTACGGTATGTGCTTTACGATACTCTTCCATCAGATGCCTTTTAGGCAGCTGACTTAACATTTTCTTGGTTTTTAAGCCAAACTAAATACGCTTCTGCCAAACCTGATGTTCTCCTTGTTGTGCTTATGTTCACTGCCGACAGAATTTTTCTAAACTGCTCAAAAATGCCAAACGTGCTAAGGCTAAAATAAGACTTCCACAAAACTGTGAAATTCATTTTGGGCAACAGCTCTACTAATTTATGATGTATTATGCGAAATTCATATCTACAAATTTGTTCGTAGTTGGTACCTGAATCTACAAATTTGTAAAAAACTGTCACTCTACGAGATAACTCGTGATTGAAAACGGCCTGTTTCTAAATTACACAGCTATTATGGGTGAATTCTTAAAGTATTTTATCTGAGTGTGCACCTTTATTGCGTAATTGTGCAATTTATTGCAAATAAAACGTTAGTTTAAAAAAAAATTCAACAGACTTGTCAAAAAATGTCACTCTACGAGATAACTCATCATTGAAAACAACCTGTTACTAAATTACAGTAATTGTGCTTCACGCAGTTAACGTGAAGAAACTATTTTAAGAACTAAAGAGGTGACCTCTATACCAGAGCTCCAGATTTAAAAATTGTTCAATATTTTTTGCTCCTATCAAAGGCGTAGCGTTTTACAAGCTATGTTTGAACTTATGTTTCAAAATTCTTAGTGTATTCTTTCGATACATTGTATTTTGATGTGTTAGCGTTTATTTCCGTCTCAAGGAAGTTACTAAGATGTGTTACAGTGCTTTTGTTAGAACGTAGCGCGCTGAACATATACCAAAGCAATCGTCTTCGTGATACGCAAACTTATCAATTTATACAGAAATCAGTCTTATATTTCAATTTCTTAACTTCTATGTAATTGGAGCTCTTGGCTTTTGATTTTTTGGAAATAATGACGCAAGAGTTCTCGCTTTAGTTTTTACGATAAAAGTGCCGTGGATTAAGAGGGGTAATAAAGCATCACGGTTGATGGCATACGTATTGCGAAACCCATCCATCACAAAGCAGATGATATTGAAGTTATGCTGCTCAGCAGTAGCTATTTTTCAACCACCTTAGCGCATTTTAGTTCCTTAATATCACTCATACAGTAGTATACCGCTAGTTGCCCTGTTTGTGAATACGAATCTCAGTTGTGCTGTAGCAGCCGAGGTTTAAATTTTCTTGGGTATATAAATTTGGAGGGTGATTGTCTCACTCAAATGTTAATCTTTCTAAAGGATGAGTGTATCTTTTACCTTAGTGCGGCTGATGAGGGCTAATATCCCAAAACAGCGCTATCCCGCTTTATATATATATATATATTTTTTTTTTTGTTGTCTTTTGTTTCGGTGTCTTATTTCAGTCGCCAAGCTAAGTTTTTCATGAAGAAATTTTGAAAAGACTCGCAGTGTTTTCCTCAATGACATTTAATTATTTTTATCCACCAGGAAGCGTTGATGCAAATATAGCTCGCTCGAAACCGGTTATAGATGCAAAATATGCACTTTCTAGTAGTATCGATACTGTTGTTTCATGGGTTTATTTTTATCGCTGTCATAGTATGCATTCGTTCTAAACGAAAATATGAATTGTTAAGACTTTAAAACCTAACTTTTTATTTGCCTGAGGGTAAAAGTTTGATTTTTATATTCTTTTTTGTGCTAGAAATAAGTTTGGGCATCGATTTTCGATGTGTTTAGCTGAATTAGCAGATAATCTAGAATCTGGTCCTGAACCGAAAACTTAGTCTCAAATCGCAAAAATATATGGAAGATTCCCCAGCTGCTCTGATGGGTCCTTAAAGTTGAAGCAATGTCAATTGTCTGCAATTACGAATAAATCTGTGTTCTTCTTCGGTGAAAAACTGTATGTTTATCTGTCGACGCTTTGCCTGATATTTTTCCAACTCAAACCAGAACCTGTCTTGAGAAAGTTTGGACACTTCCTACTCCATCTCTTCACTAGGCGTTTATTTACTGTTTTTGACGCATGATTTTTTGAAACGTTTTTGCATTGGGCTTCAAAAAACACTCTGTCATAACTCTGTTGTTCCGCCAATCAGTTATTTCTTTAGACGTTTTGAGGACTTACTTCGGGTACGAGAACGCTTTAAACTAGAATCAGAGAAAAAGATACCTTGTTTGTATTTTACTTGAATATTGCTCGATTTTGAGTTCCTATAAGTTCGCTTTGAGTACTTAACATTTTTCTGAAAAAAATCCTGTTAATTTTAGATGAATGCCCAGGGAGGTTTTGTGATGGCAGACAACGACGATGTGGCACCCAACGACTGGCTGGACGTTGTGTTCGCACTGATGCGATACGCTTTTCTATTCAGTATCATCTTTTTCTATTCCAGTTTCTGGAGATTTTTGCTTGTTGCCAGTTTCTTTTTTGTTCTATACATGTAAGTATTTAACCGTGTGGTGCTGAGTGCAATTTTTAAAAGCAATTTAAAATCACAGGAAATGGGCTTTGCTTCTATTGCTCGATGCTAGTCTAAGTACATATAATGTAATAAAGAAGTTATCCAAATCATTCCAGTTTGACATTGCTTAGAGAAAATACCCTTGAAGATAATTTTCAAGAAATTGAGGCAAATATGCCAATTGTTCTATAGACCTGCTTAGACGCAGCTACGTCGTAAGACCAATATTCCCAAATGAAATTTGTGGCGCTATGTCTTGAATTTGCCATGGATTAACCAGCACAAATCGCACAAGTTTGGTTGAGTAAAGTAAGAGAAAGTTCTTTGCCTAATGACTTTTTTGCTTTAATGTGAAATTAGGGTATTAGATAAAAAATATCTCATTTCTACTGAAGTCTACAACCGCCTTTATACACTGTATAAAAAGCAAAGTAAATTATTGTGGCTGCTGTTGAGATGTTCGCCTGTAACCTTATATCCGCTTATGTAATGTTGAGAAAGATAAAAAGTTTTCGTTCGTTCACGACTTAACAACGTCACAAAGAGGCTTGCGTCATTGTACGTAAAAAGTTTCCAGCTAAAACCGAGACTTGAGAATCAGCTGTTTGTACGTACTAATTTTCAACTCTAGTAAATGGCATACTGGCATGTCCTGAGTAGTGCGTTTGAAATCCACTCTCGATTTTCGATACTTAACAACACTAGTAGACCTGCTTTTGTGGCAACGAAAAATAATTTTATCAGGATTTTTGTGTAGCAGCTGTTTATAGTTAAACTTTAAAAAACCCTAATTTTAGTTTATAACAACATCAAATTCAACAGTAGCCTACTTCTCATTATAGTACGCTAATGCAGCTTCAAATTATTTACGAAAATTGTGTATCTCATGTACACATTTTACACCTTTCACGGTGTACCGTAGCATCACCTTGTCACAAAACGTTTTTGTTGGTCTTGGACATCCATGTCAAAATTGACTGATAAAGCTATGAAATTAGCTGTACAGTTAAATAAGCGTTCATTATATTTCTCATTACGAGTCAAATTGGACGACGCGTTTTGGTTATGCAACTAATATACAGCGTAGTGATACCCGCGGCGCTTGAGTAGTACTTTTGAAGGCAAAGGTGTTTTTCTGGTTTTAGCTCTCTGTATTTCCTGTTTATTTGTTGCTGTTAGTCTCGCTAATTTAAAATAAACTGTTTGAAAATTCGTTTTACGAAAACTCCAATCGAACTTAACTTTTTTATCGTATAACGATTTGAATTATGAAATATTTTACGTACCGGTAAGCTTTATATTTATATGTACTGTATTTAATTCTACACTTTCCACTGTTACGTTTTTTGTTATTTTGTCAAGCGTTTTTGATCTAAATTTCCGTCAGGAAAGAGAGCTATAGAAATGTATTATTATTAGTACCGGGACAGTATTCTGTTTTTCGTAAAAAGGTCTTATTTCTGTTTTGGTTGGAAAACGTGTCTTTTTCCTCTATGTTTTGTTCATTTTTATCGGTATTTGGGCTTGCGATGTTCAAATATGTTTTATCTGGATTACTGTACTTTTTAAGCATACCTTAATAATGACTACGTTACCTAAATATTGTGGAAACAAAAAAATTTTTCGATGCCTTAAATGTTGTTAGGAGAATCTTTTCTTTGCACTATTCAGAGTTCTCTGACGAGACTTATAAGGTCGAAACAGTAGCCGTTAGACGATTAAAGTATTATTTGGTCATTATCTTTTAACGTCTTAGGTTTGTTTTCATAACATCATGTCACTGATTCGAATTCACAACTTTCTTATCGCAAAACATGTTTTTAGTTATCAATCCGGTTTATTTCGTGCTCAACGCCGTGCTCCTCTTCCTGATGAGGTTGAACGAAACAGAAACGGGGAACGAAACGAGCCTAATAATGCTGATGATAATAATAATGATAATAACTCGGAAATTAATGAATCCGTAAGTAATAAAATAAATGGTTAATAGCAAAACCTTGTATGATATCTTGTATGATAATGCTCACTCTCAAGGGTTTGAGCACTCTTGTGAACCTGTCTTGTGTATCGTAGCATTGTGCGTTGCTCACCAGATGGTTTGAGCTCTCTGCTACACTAGCGCTGACATCATTTTATTAAAGTGATGATCGCGTGATTTCCACCTGCATTGTGAAAAGTTGTTCGTAAGGTATCTCGTTACTGTGTTGAGATTAGCGATGCAGTATTCTGTTTTGGAATTTTAATCTCTTGATCTTGCTCTATTGAATGTTTCTATTTTTTCATGGTGTTGATTGGTTGGATTTTATGAACATCTGAGGAAAACTTGATTCATTTTCAGCAAACAGCATACTAATTTTGGAAAAGATTTGTTTTATCTTATTCAATTTATTTGGACGTCGATTTGATTGCACCCAAAAAAGCCATCAGTTGTTATCGTTACCATCTGATACTTTTCTATCTAGTACTATTCATCCATTTGTTTGTTTTTTTCGCTATATTTGTGTATCTTCTGCTCAGCTTTTTATTAGCTATATTCACCTGACGAGCTCTAATGAGAGCGAAACCGGTCGTGGATTGCTATTTCTATCCGCAGCTATATTATTTTATAAATGTTTTCTTTGTTTTTCTTGAAATTAATCTAGTTAACTCCATTAGTCTGTTCTTTTTCTCTTTTGCAACTGCTATCCTTCTTTTCACTGTATTGAATGCCCAAACGCCAGATTGAGTAATTTTGTTGTGTGGTTTTCGATATGGTCCTTCCTGATTGTTATCACCGATGAGGGACGTAATCCCGAAACAGGATGGCTCAGGTCTTATCTTGTATGGTTAATAGCAAAACATATTTAATACAGCCGTGTGGGAAAGCCTCGTTTCAAGCAACAAGCAGTTACTTTTTTGGCCTTTTCAACTAGAATCTTGACCAATGTCGCATTTCCGAGGCTTTTCTGGTTGGAGTATGGAGAGATGAATATTGATAAATTAATTTCTAGACTAAATAGCAAAGTTTGAGGAAGCGTAAAAGCGCCACCTTGTATGTCGTCTATTGTCGTTTTCATTAACCGTTAGCCTGAGTTGCCGTTCTTTCGACTAGTAAGGATGTGCAAAACTGATATGGATTTTAATTGACTGAAGCAATAAGCACTTTCAATAGAACAAAATTTTATCGATTATTGATTTGAATTGCTAAATAGTCGATTTAACTCGCGAATCAAATTGACCTTCAAATTATCAACGCACTCAGCATCGCTAGTATAGTTTGCTGTGACAATAATGCACTTGAAATTGTATCAAAGTTTTGCATTTAACAGAGCGCTCGTATTACATGCTTAGGTAAAGAATGCCTTGCAGGCAGTGCACGAAGTGAAACATCTTAGCAAGACAAAGTAACGCATTGAGTGTTAAGACAATAAAGCAGAAAATTCAAGCCGCTCAGTTCAACCTCAAATCTTAGTACGTGTTTAAGGGCGTTTGAGAGCTCTACCCTCCCGAAGTATTTGACTATTACCGATATAAGTGTAATGGACTGAACAACCCAACTTATGCCCAGTTGCGCATTCACGGGGGATTACGAGATTACTGGGTGGGGAACTGACCACTATGTAAACTTTCGTTTTTTACGGAAGTTGGTTTTAACTAAATACCATGCGCCCTCCATGTGCTAGCACTCAAGCGATCAGTCCGCGCGGAGGAAGGAGCAAATAGCCAGGCGTTAAGCAACTTGTTGGTTTTAATGATTTGAATCTTGGGTTGATGCTAGCAAGCGTACTTGACAGGCCGTAGGTACGTTGCGTTCGTAATCTGCTGGTTGCACACCGATATTTAAAAAAAAAATATATATATATACAAGATAAGACCTGAGCCATCCTGTTTCGGGATTACGTCCCTCATCGGTGATAACAATCAGGGAGGACCATATCGAAAACCACACACAAAATTACTCAAATCTGGCGTTTGGGCATTCAATACAGTGAAAAGAAGGATAGCAGTTGCAAAAGAGAAAAAGAACAGACAAATGGAGTTAGCTGGATTAATTTCAAGAAAAACAAAGAAAACATTATAAAATAATATAGCTGCGGATAGAAATAGCATAGCTGCGGATAGAAATATATATATATATACCACCTAGCGTCAATGGTCTGTACACGGTTGTTAGAATGGATTTATAGGATGCTTTTTCCCAGGTTTTTTTTTTTTTTTTTGATGCTTTTTTACCGATTTTGTGTTGTTGCTTGAAATTTTGTGCTGTTAAGAGCCGCCCAATTAAAACTGCGCAACAGCGCAAGAAGCACATTTATTTTAGCGTCCTTGGTGTCTTTTACAACTGAATGCTCCAAGACTTGCTCCGTTAAATAACAGCAGCAAGTCTACTCAAAAATTTACAAAACTGACAGCAAAATATTGGTTTGAAAAGTGGAGACTATGAGTAACTGAGTATGGTTTAAGTTAGCAGTTTTTTGGTTTTAATTAATATTCAAGGAAAGATATCCACTATTACCAATCTTTTTTAAAAGGTAGCGGTACGCTTATTTTATCCGTGGCGATTATTATTTCGTTCGTTTACATTTTGAAATGGGATTGCTAAAATTGTCTTACTGTCACGGCGTTGCTGCTTTGTCGATAGTTATTTGTAAACCAAATCAAATTCTTCAATATACTGGCGGTATTACGTCGAAGCGTGTAACAAGTAGCGGGGCCATATCCGCGGCTTAGCGTCTGGGTAACACAGCTCCGAAGAAACGTCGCAACGATGGCGAGTCGTTGGCGACACTGTCCGATTTGACCGGCGCGGGAATCCAACCCCAGACCTCCCGCACCGACAGCGTGCGCTTATGAAGTGAGGTAATAGGGTGTCCCGTTTTTACACTTTTTTTCGCAAGCTCTTAGTTTATACCATTTATAGGGTGCAAATCGGCACAGAAACCCATTGCCAAAAAAATTTAAAAAAATATTGAGTTCTTCATGCCCGGGGGAGACTTTGAAATATTTTGGGGGTAAATGACGTAACTCGAAAAGTACACACGCTACACTGCTGAATTTGATGTCAAACGATTCGTAAGACATGGTTTCCTATCTCTTTGTGGTACATTTTGATGCTCTATCTAGATCAGAAAACGACTTATCTAAAAAATTAAAATTAATGATTTGTGGATAGCTTGGATCAAAAAATTCTAATGCACATCCCTGAATCATAAGTCGTTTTCTGATCGAGATGGAGCATCAGAATGTATTACAAACAGATAGGAAACCATGTCTTACGAATCGTTTGACGTTAAATTCAGCAGTGTAGCATGTGCACTTTTCGAGTTATGTCATTTACCCCCCAAAATTTTTGCAATGGGTTTCTGTGCCGATTTGCACCCTGTGAATGGTATAAACTGAGTTTGCGAAAAAAAGTGTAAAAACGGGACACCCTAGTGAGGTAACCTGCCGTTACCGTAGTTCAAGTGGTTAACCTTGAACATGATATTGCAGGCGGAAAACGATGAAGCGATTCCACCTCCTCCACCATCCATATTTGCAACTGCTTGGTGCTTTATTACCACCTTTTTCTCATCTCTGATTCCTCAACCACCGCCAGTAGTATAAAACAGGTCTTTATTTTGCTGCTTGCGTTATTTTTCTTGTCCTTGTTGTTTTTCTCGTTTCTTGTTTTAAGTCATAGAGGAGTTGGTAAAATGCGATGCTTCGTTTCCACACGAGTGATATAAAAAACGTGGAATTAATTTTTTGTTGCCGTTATGTAGAAGTCGCCTAATTCTCTATTTTGTGCTGCAGTCAAAGAATAACTTCAAAAAACTTAACAGGAAAAATATCATTAAGTATTGGAGCAAAAAAAGTGAACTTTTTTTCTTTGAATAATATTGTATTGAAACTTTAGTCTTGGAATGTTTATTTATTCAAAAGGCTCTTTGTTTTCCTCATATCTGAAAGAGTTCATTTGTGTTTCAATTGTTTTTCCACTCATCTTGTGGCGTTAAAATGATAAAAACCATCAGTGATTGCGTGGTCTGCAAGCCGGATTACTCCACAAATACTGGCGTTGTGATAAGGGCATTTGCCTCAACGGCTTTCGTATGTCAGAAGCCTTGCATAACTGGTAAAATTAATTGCTTGCCAAACTATATCCGAAATCAATTGAGCGCTATTGAATATATTTTATAATTTTTATGTGACAGCAGTTAAATTTAAAGTTATGGGGTTGAAGTTTTTTTTTTTCGTGACACTGCTGGATAATGGTTAATTGTAATCGAACTTGTAAAGGAAATCAGCTGAATAATTAAGCCTGCCACGCAAAAACTGCATTCATTTTTTTACAAAGAGTAACATTACAATGCTTTAGTAACCATCTTTTTCTCTGTCACGCAACTGGAAATAACAGTCTGAAAGCACATTGCCATAAGTTTATTTGTTACCGTTAGTACCATTGGCAGTTCTGCTACCAAACCGACCTGTGGTTTCATTATCAAAGGTGTCTCGTTATGTACTGCTATTGCGTCCTCGGAAGATGGTGTGGTGGAGCATTAAGTCAATATTTATGATAATTTCGTTTTAATAGACCTGCATTTACTTTCATACTAGCAATGCTTGTGTTGTAGTGATACATTTATTACAGAATGAATAGATTTGTTCAGTATACAGTAGACGATTTTCTTTCTTCAGGTCTCTCATATCTTGTTTGGTGTGCTGGTTCTTGTACAAAAATTTGATAATTTTCTTTTGAATTGCTTTTTGTATATTTTGAATTGCTTTTGTTAACAAGCCCTTCATGCCATTTGTGAATTTTGCTTGTTATGTAAAATATTAATTATTTGGTTTATCATAAACAAGCTTTCTCTTTTGCCCTGGTTCAGAAATATAGGACAGTGATACAAGAATACAAGCTCAAGTCACGGAGCAAAGGAACTAATTGTTAAGATTGGCTTTCACCAGCATAAAGTTGAAGAAATGCTACTATCGAAATAAATTTTCGCGTAGCGTTAAAATACTTTTTAGATTTTTCACGCCACAAAGCAGAGCTTAACTTCAGGTAGGCTAATTAAACGATTAAAACTTATCTTTACTTTGTGATTGCTGATTCACAAAGAAGTCCAGAAAAAGCAAGGTAACTCCATCCAGAGTCGAGCGTCTTAGGACTGCTCTATTCTTGCTAAAAGGAAATTGCGTTATCGGAGCAGCCAACAAATTGGTTCTAGCCAGAAAGGCGAGCGTTTCATACGGTTTCCCTCGGTACCTTGAGCTAGTCCAGAAAACTCATAACAACTAGTTCCACAAATCTTGAGCACTGTAAAGTGCCCTCAATTAGAGAAGTAGAGATTTGACATTGAAAAATTGGAAAAATATCCAAAAGGGCTGAACCACCACAGCAATTCTTTGCAAGAAAACCAAATTTAGCCGCTCGCAGGCTACTAGGAATTTCACTGGTATAACGCCACACACACTGCAAATACCAACTGCGAAAATTCATTCATCAACAAATCGATGTCTCGGCAAGTAATAAATTGTATTAAACATGAGTTACTTTCATCCAAACTGTATGGAATCGAAAAAAAATTTGTTTGTCGCACCGCAAACCAAAAAAACATGCACATTTCAACGCAAAACATACCTCACAAAAGTAATAATTCTAAAACAATATTGAAATGATTTGGCCAAAACTTATCACTGGTCTAGCACCACATGCAACCTAGGCAAGTCACTGTAAAAACTGTTGTACGGTTTACGAATATAAATCAGTCAAAAAAAGTTTTAAGTTTTACTCCAAAACAGGGGTGGGCAAATTTTTCACACGAAGGGCCACATTTGAAAAAATTTTGAAGCCGAGGGCCGCACCGATTGGAAGAGCAAAGAAAGGTCTTGATTCACGGTAGGAGTTCATATTTCTGTAAGTACCAGCGGACCACATAAAATGGTCACACGGGCAATAATTTGCCCAGCCCTGTCTAGAATCACCTGATAAATTGTTCACAACAAGATAAATTGTTCACTACGGATCAGTTGTTTGGCCCGCCCGAATGCCTAGCCCAAACAAACTCGTTTTATAAAAACATATGCAAAAAACTAATACTGGGAAATCTTGCTTGCCGTCCCAAAGGCAGATTGATTCCATGCCAAATAGCCCTGCTTTACAAAAATTTAACGTTTAACTTGCCTTTGCAACCAGCAATGCAAAAAATCAAAGGTGCTATGATGAAACGTGAAGGTGTAATAAGAGATTTTTTCGTTAGGCAGCAGCAACGCGTAATACACGAAATCCAATAGGCCAACAGTAGCACACACGAAAAAGGTAGCCTGGCTTACCGATTACCTCAATTTTAGGCCAATGCGCACAAGCAAGATGAAAACCATCTTACATCAGCTAACCTACAATTTTCTACGTCTAAGGTAAAAGTACTTCTGTTTTTAAACAGCTCATGAAAAAGTTTTTGAGTAGTAACATTGCAATGACAAATTGGTTCGTTTGGCGTTCAGTACTAAAATTCACCTTGGGCCGTTTTCACTAGCTGTAAGTTTTTATTTTGAAAGTAAAAAACTGACATAGGCAATCTCACATTCAAACAATAACATTGCCTATACAATAGAGATAAATATTACACAATTAATACAAGCCCGCAGTGTTTTGATGTACTATACTTTAAAGCGAAGCTGAAGCAGCAAAGATTCATGCTTGCACAACATTAGAGAAAAAATCGATAAAGTTCGCTGACATATTGTTAACGACTTTTCAATGTTCTTCTGAACTTGTCTTGAATTTGTCGTAGGCTTCTTGATCAAGCAAGAGATCAAGATCAGATTTCGCATCTACAAATTCGACTTTCACCAACCAACCTGAAAAATTTTTTTTGTATTTAGTCGAATAATTATCCTCCCATCACGAGAAAGCGATCAAAGCACAACAACGAGCTCGCTTATGAGTTGCCGGCCATCTGTCTACTACAACAAGATAGAGAATCCCGCTTAGTGCCTTTCCCAACGGCACAACAAACTATCTTGCCGGATTGCTTTCCACACTGTTGCAATAATACTGAGCGTCAAGCAGGGAAGCTGTGAATACGAATTTTAAATTAACCATTAGTTTGACCCGACTCGGAATGAAACCAGAGTAGACAGCTCTAAAGGCAAACGCTCATGCTCGGCTATCTGAGTTGTTAAATTTTATTCACGTTTTATAAAGTGGTGCTGTAACTGCCGTAATAACATGATCACGATGGCTTCCACACTGCATACTTGCACAGCTTCCAAATCCAATTCAGAGGTTCTTAACCGGAGTCCCATGAACCTCTAAAAGTCTACAAAGGTGTTTCAAGGGGACCGCCAACCCATAATACGATACGAATTGCATCAGCAAGATTATTTAATGTAACCCGCAGCAACTAGTTCTTATCAAGAAATCAATAGGTTTCTATGAAATATTTTTGGGATCCGTAGGTTAAAAAAGGTACGAAGCACTAGTCCCATTTGCATAAAATGAAAGCATTACTTGGAAGCACGCATTGGTCTAGAAAGATAGTTCGGGTGTTTTAAATGGTACCCTTATGACAGCAATGAAACTCGAAACATCGAAAAACTAACACCCAAGAGAAATGGGTCAATTCAAAATGAAAAGCAAAAGAACATGAATGTAAAAAGTAATTGAAATTTCACCCTCATTTCTTTAAATTATAATTATACAATTACACAGAAACCAAAATGTTAATTTTAATTACAATTGACACAAATCTGTCTAGAATAGATGTAACGGCGCATAATAATGGAGCACATGGGAAAACGTTATCTGTTGTTAGCTTATAGCCGCTACACTCGCCTAAATCCTGGGCTAATCAATTCCATGTTAGGCAAGCTCTTGATATGAAATCACGGAGCCTGAATCTAATGTTTGACTATGAATCAAATGCCTTACTAACTGAGCTACAAAATCTTGTTTTCTGAGAAAAATTGTATAGGCAAAATGATCATTGAAGGAGCAATAATTCACTAGCATAGAACACGTCGAAATAAACAAACGTTCATTCGCAGAAAAACTGTCTTTTTTGTCGCTTGACACGGTTAAAAAGATGCATATCAAAGTAGTAAAATTGACATCTGTCATTATCGTCTCTAGTTGTTGCAATATGCGATCTAAGCTGATATAACATAAAGAACTTACCTTTGTCAAATGGAGATTCGTTGATCAAAGACGGAGTTTCAGTTAATACATCGTTTGTTTCTAGTATTTTGGCATGTACCGGCATGTACAAATCACTGGCGGCTTTTACACTTTCAATGGTAGCAAAAATTTCTGTAAGCAATTTAAAATTAATAGCTTTTTACATCCTTAATTTAAAAATTAACAATGCCAATATCTGTTATCATTATCCTATCACGAGAAAGCGACGAATTCGCTATACGAGCTCGCTCGCTCAAGAGTTGCCGGCCATCTGTTTACCACACCAAGATGAGGGAATCCCGCTACGTACATTTCCCAACGGCGCAACAAGTAAATTTGCCGGCTTATTCTCCACACTGTCCCTTCAATGCTGAGCGCCAAGCAGGGAAGCTGTGAATACCAATTTTAAAGTCATTGGTTTGACCCGACTCGGAATCAAACCCAAATCTACAGCTCCCGAGCCTGGATCTAATGTTTGACTATGAGTTAAATGCCTTTCTAACTGAAATACAAAAATCGTTTTTTTTTTAAATTGTATTGGCAAAAAGATAATTGAAGGAGCATATTTATTATGATGCTCAGGAGTGCGCGACCCACTTGGCCTTGGGGCACCCAACCCGAGCTCTAAGTCAAGCTTGCAGCCTATCTCCTAACTTAACGCTTAGTCTCTCACGTTTAAAGTCCCGTTTCGATGCCCTGCATATGTGCATACCTTAAACATAGGGATCCATTGTATGCATAACTTTAGCAGTTTGAATTGCCGAGTGGGCGGAACGTTTGCCTCTGGAGCGTGGATTCGGAATTGGTTCCGAGTCGGATTCAACAATAACTTTAAAATCATTATTCACATCTTCCCTGCCTGACGCTCAGCTGTGTGAACAATGAACCGGCTAGTTTACTTGCTGTACCGTTCGAAAAGGCACTTAAAGAGATTCCCTCATTTTTCAGTGGTAGACCCATGGCTGGCACTCCAAAGCGAGCTCATTAAAACGCTCTGATCGCTTTCTCGTGAAAGAATAAATATGCGACAAAATAACAAAAAAAAAATACTGATGAACATAAAACTTTTTTTATCACACAGCCGGCAGTGCTTTTGTCATTAAAAAAGCTTTACAGATTCATATTTGTTTCCAAAGATCTTTACAAAACAGAGTGCCGTTACACAACCATTTACGCAAATAAAACATTGAGAAGCACATAACCCAGAGTTCGAAGCCACAGGAAGTCATCGAGCCAGAAACGGTAAATTCAGTCACAAGTCATGTCTTCTATCACGCCTTCTAACCTTTCGTTAAAAATCAACTTTGAAACTTCCCTGAACGGTGTTAGACCGTCTTGTATCGGATAATCAAAATAATGAAGTTTTTATGTGCGTGCACTTTTTTCACAAACGATTAGTATTTGAGCTACAACCCACAAAGAAATGCATCCTTTCAGCAAGTCCAAAAAAAATCCCTCAACCTGCTAACCGAGAACATTGTTACATCATAACATGTCTGTGCACGGTAAATTTCTGCGCGTGCGCAGTCTCTGAAGGCTGTGTGCGACAGCTCAGAGGAAGCTCTGAACCACAGCAATAATGATTCAACTTACCTCCTTTTTCATAAGAATTTCCTACATCAGGTAAATCACAGTAAGCAATATCACCAAGTTGTTCCTTTGAAGACAAGAGTAACATTATATCATTATGACATGTTAAATGCATGTACGTTGTAACAGCTCAGATGGCCGAGTGGTAAGAGCGTTCGCCTCTAGAGCTGTAGCCTCAGATATATTCCGAGTTGGGTCAAAGTAATGATTTTAAAATTGGTATTCGCAGCTTCCCTGCTTGACGCCCAGTATTAAAGGAACAGTGTGGCAAGCCGGCAAGTTTACTTGTTGTGCGGTTGAAAAAGGCATGTAACGGGGTTCCCCCGCTTAGAGTGGTAGCGGGTGGCCTGCAACTCCGCGAGCGAGCTCGTTATAGCGCTTTAATCGCTTTCTCGTAGGAGGATAAACACGGGACCGCGCTGGTGACGGGTCCGATTCGGCGCTGGAGTCGATCGCATTCCACATATATTGTGAGTGGCTGCTGACTCGAAGAGCGCAAGCTCACTTCGCAGTCTCCCTTACTTACTGTTGAATTTTCAGTTCAATATAATTTGAAAATAACCTCAGTTATAAGATACGCAACTGAATACTGAACTGATGATAACAACTTATTTTCAGTCGACTATATTATGTTAGCCACCGGCGCAGCCAGGGGAGGGATTAGGGGGACCAGTTTCCCCCTTTTCAAAGTACAGATTTTAAAAAATTATCAAACAATGGAATCGCCGTTTAAAATACTACTTAATTTGAACATTACCAATGATTAAATTGCCAGAGGAAATGATTTGTTGCCACAGGAAAAAGCGGAGGGAGAGGAAATGATTTGTTGAATGATCCATTGAATTTAATTTTAGTAAATAAACATGGGTTGTAATGCGAATAATGCCGCTGTGTCGACAACCTGCCATATTGTATTGCCATTGCGTTGAACTGACTCCCTTTACACTATACACAACCAAACGCAACAAATGATCAATCGCTGTCATACTTTCTGCTTAAAGTGCATATTAGCGCAGTAATAAACAGCCAGCAATCAACAAAAATTTTTATTAACCGAAAACAAAAGGATCCAAATCATTTGTTTTTCTATCCAAAAAAAGAAAGAGGTACCCAATAGAGACTTTTTCTCGAAAGAATTATTTTTTTGCAACTTGAGAAAACAAAGCTCAATTAGGCCTACCCCTCTTCAGCAGGTCCTTATACAAAAATTCTATTTAAACAAGGAACTGAGGGTGACATATTATCCCTATTTAAGCTAAGAGATCGCTTTGTTTTTTAAAAAAAAATTTTTAATGGATAGATGAAGCAAGCGATTATCGGCTACGCTAACTGCTTCAGTCTAGATCTTAACTAAAGACTTCAAAACTAAGCGAGAACTATTTCAAGGGGTGCAATTGATACTGCCCGAGTATGTTGACGCCAGACGATGAAAGCCATGTTTACATTAAACATTCCACCTGCAACTGACGGAAACGCAGCGTGGGGCAGTCAGTGGTATCAGCGCAGTTGCACACGAGCAAAAAAGCGGGTGATTTTTGGCTACTTCTCGGAGAAATCAGAGCGCAGTCATTAAAAAAAGTATACCTTAATTAACACTTAAGCATTTACAGTTCCATTGTTGCCCAGGCATAAAAAACTTTTGAATTACATTTATATCGCAACAATGAAATCAAATCGCTTATTCTTCAAGACAAACTATTAGGCCTGACTGAAACCTCAGCTACCAGTACTTAAATGGAAAAAAATCGTCCCCCTCCTTTTTTTATGTCTGGCTGCGCCGGTGACGTTAGCGGCTGGTTTGCGTAGTGGTCAAAGGCATCGCTATCAGTGCTAACAACCTGGGATTTGATTCCCAAACTGGTCAAACCGGACACAGCGTTGCGAACGGCTCGCCACCGCTGCGACGTTTCATCGAAGCTGCATTGCCCAGCCTCCAAGCAGGAGAGATAAAGCACACCACTTGTTACATACTTTACCGTTATACAGCGAGTGCAATGAAGATTAGACTTGGTATTCCATACATAGGTGGCGGAACCGGGGGGGGGGGCCTAATTTACGCGTTTATTTCTACAATATTGCCTCTGCATGAATGTATTTGAAAGTCAATAGGCCTACCATCGAAATTAAAACCCAGAAAAGAGCTTAAATCCAGAGATGCCTTTAAAATTTTGTTTGTGGAGTGGGGGGAACAGAAATTAGAAGCAAGAACCGTGGGTCCGAAGCCCACATAAATTGAATATACCACATGTGGACAGGCTAAATATGAATTGTAGGCATAGGGCCGGATTTACGTATACTACGCAGGCTGAAACCTAGAGCCTCGGAGAAAATGGGGGCCTCATCACGAAAATGAAGACCTTTTTTTTCTCTTCACCGATACTTTTAGTGGAAAACTGAACATTTGAGGACGTGTGAGCCTATCCCTATTTTTTTTTTTTTTTTTTGCTCTTCACTATAACGATATTTTCAGTGAAAACAGGACATCTGAGGACGTGAAGACCTTTTTCTGTTCTTCCAATCAGTGTGATCAAATAGCCTATGGCCTCTCATTGTCTAAATCCGGCCCTCAAGAGCGTATTTAGCGGCGGGGCCGTTGTGCCATGCCCCTCCCTTTTTAACACTGCTTTTCAGTAAACAAGAACAATACTAATGGTGCCAAGTGACTGAAATATGCCAGATTCTTTTGGTGATTTCTGTGGCTTATGGCCAGGGGCGGATTCAGAGGGGTAGGATGAGGGATATGCATGCTCCCACCAGCCATTTTCAAAAACGTTTTTGATGCATACAAATTTTCTATAATTTCGAATCTTTTCAATAGCTATTAGCCTTAAGCACGCATAATTAAAAATGTGTGAACAAAATGCATCATATTTGGCGAAGCACTCAGAATTAGCGTCAAAAAATTTAAACAAAATTTGCCCAAAAATTACTCAAAAAGCACTAAAATAGCCATAACAGCATGTAAATTTTCAAAAATTTTTCGGGGGAGCATGCCCCCAGACCCTCCTAGAACATTTCTTGTTTCTTAATCAGCTTCAAATTAGTTCTGCCGAAAAAATGCGCAGGAAAAAAATGTGGAAATTATGCCCTTCCCCCTTTTAAAATTTCTCGCTTCAGCACTGCCGGCTCTGGTTGTTCGGTGAAGAAAATCTGGTCATTGGTTTCGGGCCCCCACTTTAGAAATGCTTCCGCCGTCGCTGATTCTATACTAAGTTAAACTGATGATTTTTGAAACTAAGTGCTACGAAGTAACCTTAGCCAGAGTCAAAAAAAGATAAGCTGAACAGCTTGAAAAATTACACAGTTTAAGAAGCATAAAGAAAAATTTCATGAAAAAGCAAATGAAAATCTAAATCAAAAATAAAAAAATGAATGAACTATGTTGAGAAAAACTGGACCATAAAGTCATGAGATTGCACACCAAGATTCTTTGTTTTCAAATGGAATTTGTGTTGCTGAAAAAGTATAATTTTAACTAAAAAGACAATACTAACTCACATTATCACAGCAAAACCGGTTGGCTCACACAGTAGTTAAAGACAGCGCTAACGGTGAGTGAGGCCTGAAGTTTAATAGCAGGGCCAGTCAAATTGGATGCACTGTTGCCTACTGCTTTGACCTTTCTCGGGAGCTGTGTTCTCCACGCACTAAGTTGCGGATAGGCCCTACCACTCGTTATACGCTTGGGCATGGCACCGCAAGTGTAGTGAAAATTTGATTTTTTACCTGAGCAAAATCTGTTATACCAATTGTTCCAACTTTATCATCAACTCGAATCCACTCATGTGTTTCAGTGTAAAACGTTTCTAGAAAATCAAAACATAACTAAGTGTAACTAATTCAAAATGTAATAAAGAGGTTTATTTTTCCCGATGCTTGAAAAATTGCTTTCATTTTAGAAAAAAAAATTCCCATTATATATAACAGTTTTTCACACTTTCAGTTCATGTACCCAAAGTTTATTTATTTTTCTAGACCCGCTTATCCTTGGGTAGTTGCATGGGCAGCTGCTCAAGTTAAAGCCTACAAGTATCTCCTCTTTCACGACAAAGGGTAGATGCTCTGATGGAATGTCAAAGAGAGACCAACTTGGGCATTCTTGCCATTGCGTTCAAAGATGGCCTCTATGCTCTTAACCAACGAGTGTTGAACACAGCAGTTTCTTGGCTGTTCCTTTCTGGAACATTCGTGTCACATGTCCAATTGTCCATACCAGCACAGTTGCAAAAAAAAACATTTTGATTTGCTTGGCACTACTTAGTATTTTGTACCGGTACCTTTGGCATGAATATATTCACTCAAAGCAAAAATTTACCAGTTTGCTTGAATACAAATTTTCAACCTTAAGTAACCAACAATCACTGGTAAGCTTATACAAACAAGCAATGAAGGCTATCGCAAATTTGGTAGTTGGAAGTCAAATGTGTGATTCATCACCAGTTAAACTGCTATATCATCAGCACAAAAAAGTCCTGTTTCAGAAAATAAACATGCAGACTGGGCATAGACACAATGATTATAACGACTTACTTGAATAGTGTTGAGGAGAGGAGTGAAAACTTGGTGAAAGTGATAAACTAAAACTTCTTTTGGACCCATTGGTAACAGCAGATAACAAACTTTTATGAGTGCAAGAATTAACCAACTGAATATTTTTTTGCAGCACTCGTTGCAAAAACAAGGCAGCCATTGCAACAAAAATCTCAAAACAAAGAATTTTTAGCAATATATAGGTTTTAGAAACTTTAGTAAATTCTACAACTTTGCTCAATGCATATGATCAGCAAAACAAGTGAAGTTTATTTTACCACAATGCTAAATAAAGAGTGCAGATTGAAAACAATACATAAAAATACCCAACTGGTCAAACAACAAATATGCAACAAACTGGTCAGCTCTTATACTAGGCTAGTCTGTAGCAATGTAGTCTGAATAAATAACTGAAGTTATTTTCAAATCATATTCAACAGTAACTGAGGAAGACTGTGAAATGAGCTTGCGCTCTTCTAGTCAGCAGCCACGCAGGGTGTATGTCAAATGCAATCAGCTCCAGCAATAAATTGAACCCATCATGTAAGATAAGTCACCTGTACAATACATGGTACCGGTCCGTCAGGCATGTTGCTGAAATCTAATTCTTGTATCATTTATTGTGAACCTGACTAGGGTACTGGCCTAGCAAACTAGTAATGGTACAACTGCATCCAGGAAACAATCTGCAATCAGTATAGATTAGACGGTTGCAATTGTGACATCATACGATAAGATAGGCTAACAATGTCAATGGTGATAGGTATGTTACCAGTAATGCTGCTTCTGCAGCGATACCTTACCAACAATATCATAATAACATCTTTTCTGCACTCATTAGACTCTGGACCAGTGTTTCCCAATCTGAATTGACAAACTCAAATGAGTCCGCAGAAAGTTCTGAGTGAGTCTGCAAGCACATTAGCCAAGGCAATACATTTACGCAATTGGCAATGTATACTGGTACCAGTCAAGCGAAAAAAATCTTGTGCCCATTCCAAATAAACATACCTGTGAGGCTGGATTTTCAGTACTAGCAATTGCTAAAAAGCAAACGTCAAAACGAACTACATCTAGAAGATGACTTCAAATCATAGGTGGACGCAGGGGGGGGGCCACGGTGCCATGCTCCCCCCTTTTGCCCTGTAATAAGGTGCTAAAATCTAACTTTTAGTCTATAATTTCTCAAAAGTAGCTGTCTCGTTATTAATCAGACGATGTAATTTGAGTTGGTAATCTAGTGATAAAACCGTCTTACTTGCCTAATTTAAACTGGTTCTGTAGATATATTCATTTGGTATGTAAGTCAATAATTGCACATGACGAGAGACATGATAAAATCCAGAACTTTCGATATTTATCGCAGGTTTTGATTAGAATTATTGATACTACAATATGATGGAATCTTCTAGAAATTTCTTTCCTTTAAAAGTATTTTTTCATCTTGTCTATGACATCATAATTGACATTTTGCAATCTATGGTGTTGCTTACTACAGGTCTCATCTAGAACAAGCCATCCAAGCAAGCGGTCATTATATTACACGCTCGCTTTGCTCGCTCGACGATAAGCCGTTCGCTTTGATGGTTTATTTTAGCGACGGCTTATTCTAGATTTGACCTGTTTACTACTACATTTACTGCTGTGTCATGATTGCATAACAATATAGAACTATCTGGAATTTTCTGGAATTGTAAATTTTCTATAAATAGGAGCGAAAATTTGTTAATGTATTCAGATGAATATTAGATGTTTTAAAAGTAATTCCGTGTTGCTGCTTTCATATCTTGTGGGTTATTTTGAGTAAGTGTCCGCAGAGATTTTAGAGTGATCTGTATTGCTCTAGGAGGAATATTTTCTGAGTTACTTAATATATAATTTTGTTATATACTAAGGGTGGTTCTTTTGTTTTGAAAGTGGTAGACTGCAAGATTTTCGAATGGGCCTATAATACTGATACTCTCACACCGTTCTTTGGATAGATAATGTTCCAGTATCTGTTCTAAGAATGAAAGGTTGAATCTCTAGCCAAGTTTTAAGATTGCGACAGTAATAATGGTTTCAGCCTCCTTTCACATAAGTTATTATAGCCAAGCTTCTGCTTTTAGTCACAGATCGAGATGCTTGGAGGCTCCAACTTGAGCTGCTGCCCCCGCGACCCCCCAAGGATAAGCGGGTCCAGAAAATTGATTGATTGATAAGCTGCAAAACATTTTTTCTTTGTCCATAATGACTGCTCTCACTGCATGCCTTTTCCTGCTTTTTCGATAAAAAAGTGTGCCAAAATAAAGTGTTTTTTTACGTGAAAATCGTAAAAATTTGTGGGTGCTGGGGGTTATGCCCCCAGACCCCTTAGCCTCTGGTGACTGGGGCTTCCACCCCCAACCCCCCAGTTGTGGCACGTGCCCCTCCCTGCGCTTTTGCCAAATCCTGGGTGTGCCACTGTTTCAGATGTGCTTTGACAACCATAAACTGTAAAACTCAATTTCGACGAAGGGACAAGGTTACCACTGAAAACTTGAGAAAGTGGACAACAAACACATTTCGTAAAAATTAGTGCTTGTGTGATTGCTGTACAGTGTACCGATACCTACCTTAAGTCCACAAAGAATTAGGCTGTTGCAAAAACAGGCCTAGTCCGTAATGTGACAATATTGGGTACCGGTAACACTGCTCCAGACATTCGCAGAAGCAGCAAAAAATTAAATCATCCTTATACTCATAGTACCAGTATTACGTAAAAATGTGTAACAAATAGTGAGGCTAGTCTCCACAGTTTGGCACCTGAGCAACACACAATCTGCCTAGACTAGTCTATCTTTATTTCCCATTTCAAATTCTATTTTGTTTGAAACACCTTTAAGCTCCTGTGCAGAGTGACAGCCAGACTCAGTCTCATTGTCACTCTTGTAAGCTTCCAGTATAGTGTAGGCCTAACCTGCCCACAGTTTTTTGCTATACCACTACCAGCTGACTAGTAGTACCCACTGCAGGCATACCTGTATTAATCAGCAACCACAAATTTATGTACAAAAATCTGGCTGCAAGAATTACCTCAAATTTTCTGAAAAGACAGAAAGAACGGCGTCTCCTCAAACACCTCAACCTCAACTAAGAAAATTTCTTTAAAAGTGAGAGCGTGTACCTGCACGCGTAGTGAACACATTGTGGTGAGACTCGAGAGCCATGCCCATAAGCTTGCTTATTTGTTAGCGTGTCTATTTGAATGCGTCCGGATACGGTCAAAGTGGAATAATCGGATCGGACAAACATCGGACAAAAAAACAAAAAAAAATGCAGTGGTGCACACGCTCTGACTCCAAACAGATATATTGGCTCTATCGGTTTTATTACTATGCAGCAAACATCGTTACCAACATGCGGAGTACATAAAGATATAATATAGAGCCTAGATACCGAAGTTATCAATAAACACCGAAGTCATTTCACACCGAAGTTATCTATAAACAATGATTTTGTAGAGTTTGTATCGAAGGTGAAATACTTGGGATTTTTTCTGAATTGTAATCTGAAAGATGATGACGACATTTGTAGGCAGCTACGTTCTACTTATACTACTGCCAATATGTTACGTAGTAAATTCAGTTGTTGCTCTGTAGTGGTGAAAAACTGCTTATTTCGTACTTTTTGTTCTGCAATGTATGGAGTTGACTTGTGGTCTTCATATTAATCTTGTCACAATCGGATTAGAGTAGCTTACAACAATGCTTATAGAATACTTTTCAACCATCCCCGGAAAATTAGTATGTCAACTATAATGGTAGGCCTACAGAATCGCATCCCTTCTTTTCAGTCTATCAGAAGAAAAGGTATGGCTACGTTCTTTACAAGATGTCATCTATCCATAAATGAATATATATATAATACTGTGCGATGTGATGACTTTAAAAAAAGCAAATTCTATACCACATTTGCTGCCTTGCATTTTTAAACTGTGCGTCATTTATTTTGGGTGTTGTTTGTGCTGATTGTTTTTTATTACTTTGAATCAGGGAGTCGAACCGTTTAAAATATCGCTCCGGTTCCGGTTCAGGTTCAAGAAATTTTATTTTTAACGGTTCAGTACCGGTTTAGGTTCAAGACTTTTCAAACATTTGGGTTCAGGTTCGGTTCGGATTCAGTTGCACCAAAATTTAGAGGTTCGGGTTCGGTTTGGGTTTATCGAAACCAAATTTTTAAGATTCAGGTTCGGTTTAGGTTCACTAAATGCAACTTTTAAAGGTTCAGGTTCGGTTCGGGTTCACCGAACAAAAGCGGTTTTTACCGGTTCGCGGTTCAGGTTCACTTCAAAATCTTTAATTTGGCCAAAAACTAAAGTTGGGTCTTAAATCATTAAAATAACGAAATATAAATTGCATGCCCGAATCAATTAAGGTTATATAAAAATGTAATAATTCATTAAATTTTGAAAAGCAGAATGAATGTTGCAAAGGTTGGAATAGGTCACTGCTTTATCATTCTGATGATGTTGGTCGTCAGTACCAACGAAACGTCAACAAATAAAAAACCTGACTAGATTTAGTTGAGGTTATTGTAAAGTTACCGGAAGAACGAGAAAAACTCCAAGTAAGCAGAAAGAATGTTTCGCATCGCAGCACATGTCTAGAGATTTTTATTAATATTTTTTAAGAATCAGCTCAGGTTCAAACATTGTTACTAAACGATTTCTGTTCAGGTTTATGTCCACAAAATATTATAGGTTCGGGTTCGGTTCGGGTTCACAGATATGAAATATTAAAGGTTCGGGTTCGGTTCAGGTTCAATGATCTCAAATTTAAACGGTTCTGGTTCGGTTCGGGTTCACCGAAAGAAAGCGGATTTTACCGGTTCGCGGTTCAGGTTCGGGTTCGGTTCGACTCCCTGCTTTGAATGGATCTCCTGAAGGTCTGACGACAATAAATAAATAATCAAGTTAACACAGATCCATACATACAGTATATATTAGTTTATTTCCTGCTCAGCATGCAAGAGCGTTAAAAGAGATAGTAATCAAAGCAGTGGTATTAAATAATGCGAATAAATTAATGTACAGCCATCTAATGGAGTTATCATTATTGCGTAGCGAACGAATCATGTGATGACTAAGTTCCAAAGTCGAATGCAGTAGTTACTGAAAGGTAGGTCAACATCGGCAGTGAATAATTATGCGGTGAATAATTAGACATTACAATTAGGCAAAGTATTGCAGCTACGTAAAACATTGCGATTGGGCAAATAAAGTGTTTTTGCAAAGTCACATCGATATCACTACACACCCAAGGCGTCGAACCGAACCGGGGCGTATACCTAAAACCCGTACGAACCGCTTCCTTTCATTGAACCCAAACCGAACCGTAACCTTTATAATTTAATAGACGTAAACCGAACCTGAAAAACTGAACCCAAGGTCATCAAAATTCTTGAACCTTTACCGGATTTGAACCGTTAACATAATTTTTGTCTGAACGAAACAAACTGTCTAACCTAACGTCAGTGGAAGTTTTGTAGTGCCACTCTTTAAGTTTGGATTAAATAAGCATTTGTTACATTAAATCGTGTGTTTTTTTCGAACATTTTTTCCTAAGAATGATTGTTATGGTAGCTATAACAGCGGTTAAGGACAGGTGAAGTTAATCTAAGGTTATTTCTGCCGCTAAAGACATCCTTTATGACCTACAGTAGCATCTTGAAAAGTACTGTTGCACTTGAGTTGGCCCGCGTGGGGAGAACGAAGGACCAGCGTGTTCTTTTCTCCACTGCTCACCTCTAGACTGAGATTTACGGGTAGTGTTCGTATTTTCCTGTCGTAGTTTCCACAGCACTGCAGCGAGGTGTCGAGATTGAACGAATATATTGAAATAATAAACAAATGCAAACAGTAAATCCACAATTCAGCCACAATCAGTCGCTAACGTGCACTCCAGTCGGCTGATCGTAGAAAAGAACGTTGCAACTCAAACAAACGCATAAAGTCACGAGCAGACTTGGACAACTAGAAAAATTTCGGCTTTTCCAAATTAGATTAGAATTAGAGCTACACAGTTTTTCCAAATTAGATTAGAATTAGAATTACAGCTACACAGTTTTTCCAAATTAGATTAGAATTAGAGCTACACAGTTTTTCCAAATTAGATTAGAATTAGAATTAGTGAATTCGCAAAAACTTGGAAATGAAATCAACTTCTGAATTAAAATTAGAACGAATAAGAAATAGGCATACAGTAAACCCTCGTTTATCGCGGTTAATGCGGTCCAGACACCACTGCGATAAGTGAAAAACCGCGAAGTGGCGGTACTACACGAAAGAATTCTCGCCGCCTTTGGGCTGATAAAGGTTTACAGTACATGAACGCTTAGTTTTTGACACCTATTCGTACACATCAGTATTGATGAACGCTGCTTACGCCTACTCTTTCGAAAACTGAAGGATAAGAACACGCAAAACTAGAAATGTTTTCTGTTTTTTTAACGCCACCCAATACTGTACATTATTTATAGTAATTGAGTAGGTACAGTAATGAGGCCTTCACGTTTGTTCGAGAAGAGCCTCATCATCAGATATCTGTGCAGACAATCAGTGATGTGATATGCACTATGCAGCGATTGTCTCTACGGCTAAAAAGTAAAAGGACAGTAATTTTTTTAACTCTAGGTTATAAGTGATGTAGTTTAGTGCTGATATAGCAGCCTAGTATAGCATGTAAAACAACATACAAGTACTATCAGGCCTACTATTGTTTATTCCAACTTGTGGTGCTGAAACAATCTTCGAACAAAAATTTTTATTCTAGCACTATCGTTACTACAGCAATCTTGAACAGTTTCTTGTCATGATGCAATGATAATGAAGATTGTTGCTAATGCACGCCGCCAGGCTATGCAAAACATTTAGTTCTAAAACTAACTTCCAGAAACACTGTGTGTGTATCGAAAAGGCGTAGGCCTAGTAATTTTCCATGCATAGCCGCTTTGCCAGCCTACTCTACACTATTTAGATTCTATATCCTAACTTACTACACTACAAGTTACTACAGTATAAAATAGTTATTATGTCACTATGACTACTATTCGTCACAATTGCTATAACTAAGCAATGCGATGGCGGCTTGGCACTGGTTTTCCTTGCGCAAGGGATATTCTTGCATAACTTGTTGAAAAACGCCGTTGGACAAACTAGCATTTTCGGCAAAACCGGAAATTAGATTAGAATTAGAGCCACACAGTTTTTCCAAATTAGATTAGAATTAGAGCATAGAAACATTTCGCAAATTAGATTAGAATTAGATTAGCGGCATTTCGCTCTAATTAGTGTAATTAGAAAACTAGAATTATCTAGTTGTCCAAGTCTGGTCACGAGACTATGGGGCGCCGTTGTGAAAAAAACGATTTAGCAAAGTTCGTACGAATTTTCAGCAACATTTACACAGTTTCACAGCCAGTGGCGTACGCAGGATTTTTTAATGGAAGGGTTTTCGTGACGTCACATCATGATGACGTAAAAATTTTACGTCATCACGATGTGACGTCACTGGCAGTGTCACTTTAGATTTTTAACGTTTATAATAATTTTTCATCAAAACGGGCTGTTATTCATAGCGTAGTTTTAAAGGTGTCGCTATCCATGCGGGAGATTGAGGGTTCGATTCCCAGGCCGGTCAAATCGGACATAGTGTAGCCAACGGCTCGCCACCCCTGTGACGTTTCTTCGGACCTGTGTTGCCCAAGCGCTAAGACGCGGGGAAGGACCCCGCCACTTGCTACCTCGCTTCGGTACTATACAGCGAGTTTAATGAAACGAGTGCAGTGAAGATTTGATTTAATTTTAAAAAAATATTTGCCAGCCCTAGCTACTACAGAGACACCGTTTTTAAGAAAACTTCTACTCGACTACCAACTGCTTCACAGTGGCATTAATGATAAAAATGCAGTTCAAACAAAACACATCAGAAAAGCTGGACTACCGGTATTGCTGCATATCGCATCCGACGCATCGTAATGAAAGTTTCTCGCGGTTAAATTAGAAACTTGGACAGAACAGAAAAAACATGATAGCAATTTCGACCAGCTCCGCACGAAAAAAAGTCGGTTCGTTTCAAAATTAAGAAAGGTTTCATTTTTTCTGCAATTGTCAATGGGGGAAGAGTAACTCCCGGCCCCCTCCCTTGCTTACGCAACTGGGGCCCATCTCCGCGACTTAGCGCCTGAGGAACACAGAAACGTTGCTGCGATGACGAGCCGTTGGCGATACTGCGGGAATTTGACCAGCGCGGGAATCAAGCCCCACATCTTTTGCACCGATAGTCTGTGCGCTTGACCACTGAGCTAACGGCCGGTGTTCAGCACCGAACCTTTTTTTTTTATTTCCGACTTAAGGTTTCAAACCCGGTGATTAATATTTGCTGCTCACTGTAAATTTTTTTCTTGCTCTCAACGTTTGATTGAATCTACACAATATCATGCCTCTCTCAAACTCTATTGCGATTGGTTTACTCCATATTACGTCATTGTTCACGTGATTGTTGTTTGTTTGCCACATCTATTTTGCGAATTTCAAAATCAGTTTTACGTTTGGTTTTATGGTGGAAGGACGTGCTTTTAACTGAAAGATTTTATTGAAGTTTTAACCTGGTAAAGCAAAGTTAATTTTTGCCGCTTTGTGCGGAGTCAAGAATATCTACGCACTGTTTTACAACTAATCAATATAGAAGAAAGAGAATTCGAAAATTGTTTGGTATTGGAATACAGTTGGATACACAGTTTCGAAGTGGTGAAAGCCCAGGCGCTCCTCTTGGGCTAAATATTAACTAGTTATAGTCACAGGCGAGCTTCAGTCTGTAACAGCCGGTACCAGCCCAAAAATTGAATCCAAAACCTCCCGCGCCGATAGCGATGTCTTTGGTGAACTCCAACTGGTTGGTTTGGCTAACTCAAAATTATGACGTCGCAAGCGGACCATCTGCCTGCGTTGCATCCATTCTCTTCCAAGAATACCTTGGCTTTTGCGCTGGAACGTTGTGTTGTCCAGCCATGATAGCCCATGAGAACATTGGCTTTATGACATCGCAACACGACTCCAGCTTTAACAATACTCATTGGCTTTGTCCAGGCTTGCATTTTGCGTTAGTCGTTGGTTCAAGCGGAGACCACCAAAAAAGTTTGACCACCGGAATTATTACATCACGATGAAAGTTTCTCGAAATTGGATAGCACAGAAAAACAGGACAGCAATTTCAGAAATCTCTGTACAAAAAAGGCGGATTGTTCCAAAAAGAGTAGTTTTTATTTTTTTATTCAATCGTCAATGGGGGGGGGGTGACCCCCGAATCCCCCCCTCCTCCCCGTGCATACGCCACTGTTCACAGCTATTTAGCTAAAGTGAAGTGAACTGCAGCTAATACGCTTCGAAAAGTGCAATAACAGCCAAAGTGTAATAACATTTAATAAATAGCAGCGATATTTAATAAATAAATAGCAAATAGCAGCGATATTTAATAAATATCGCTGCTATTTATTAAATGTTATTACACTTTGGCTGTTGTTGTACATTTAATAAATAGCAGCGATATTTAATAAATATCGCTGCTATTTATTAAACGTCATTACACTTTGGCTGTTATTGCACTTTTCGCTGCTATTTATATTTATTAAATATCGCTGCTATTTATTAAATGTCGTTACACTTTGGCTGTTATTGTACTTTTCGAGGCGTTTTAGCTGCGATTCACTTCACTTTAGCTAAATAGCTGTGAAACTGTGTAAATGTTGTTGAAAATTCGTACAAACTTTGCTAAATCGTTTTTTTCACAACGGCGCCCCATACGAGACAGGGAATAATGGCAATCGCAAAACACGGCGACGCAGCGTCGCTGACGAAAACCTAAATGTAGCTGTTGCTACAGTACAATCAGCCTAAATACAATAAGTATTTTAATTTTGAAAAAAATGCGCCTGTAGCTGTGCACTAGAACGTCAGTCAAATTGACGATTTCAAACTTTAGAACCAAACCGAATTTGAACTTTTAAATTTTTGCTTCTGCGAACCTGAAACCGATAATTTAAAGCGTTTTTAATTTTAACCGGAACTGAACCTGCAAAATCAAACGACGAAAGTCCTGAACCGGAGGTAAACCGTGCTGGTCGGCAGCGTGGCGCAGTGGATTAGAGCGTCGTTTTTACGACGACCATGATCGCAAGGTTAATGGTTCAACTCCCAACCTAGTCTCGTTGTTGCGTCCTTATATAAGATGCTTTACGAGTCTGGATTCGTTCTACGCATAGCGCCTTCGTCGCTTTCTCGTAATAGGAGGATAAAGATGAAGAAATCAATTAAAAATAAATTTTGCGGAACCTGAACCTAAACCGGAGCGATATTTCAAGCGGTTCGACGTAGAGATGGCTCGGGTTAACTTTTTTGCAGGCCGGACCGTCCATGGCTCGGAACCTCTTGCCCAGTAGCGGTAACCGACCCAACAACTTATCCCAAAAACAATGCCCGGCCCGCCCAAAGCCCATTCTTTTATGAATCTTCAGCCACATTTAAAAGAAAACTGAAAGCTGAAAGGGGTTTTAAATTGGTAGCGGCTCGTTAGCGGCCCATATAGCAACAAAAGGTAAAACTGGGCCGCTAGCATACCACTAAAAAGTCCGGTTAAAGGCTCGTTTGATTTCTTCATTTTTATCCTCCTGTCACGAAAAAGCGGCGTAGGCGCTATGCGTAGGACAAATCCAGACTCGCTTAGGAGTTGCCTTTGTTTCCAAGTTTTCCGGTTGAATTTTCCTCTGACTTCTTCAATTTGCTGCTGGCCAGATTCTACCAAGCAGAGATAATCATCGTGAAGCATCTTATGTAAGGACACAACAACGAGACTAGGTTGGGAGTTGAACCATTAACCTTGCGATCATGGTCGTCGTAAAA
The DNA here is from genome assembly GCA_964006365.1 of Trididemnum miniatum. Classification (NCBI taxonomy): domain Eukaryota; kingdom Metazoa; phylum Chordata; class Ascidiacea; order Aplousobranchia; family Didemnidae; genus Trididemnum; species Trididemnum miniatum. The sequence continues at coordinate 16,344,117 of OZ023244.1, forward strand.
ACGACGCTCCGAACCACTGCGCCACGCTGCCGACGAGTCTCTTAGTGGCCCTAGCCCAGGGGTGCCGGAGCGTCAAAAAGGCAGGGGGCAGCTTTTGCCAAGGGCACTTTCAATACTGTACTTCCTGTCTTAGGCTGTCCTTACCACAAACATTGCTTTTTGGTTGTAGGATTATGCCTAGAGTTTGTACCATCTTTGTGTCGTACTTATGACATCACTACTAGAAGCCCCCATGGTAAACCACTCATTTGCAGCTGCAGACGCGTTTCGACCTTATTATGGTCTCATCAGTGCAGCATAGCAACCTCCCACCTTCCTAAAAAAAAAAAAAATTCTAACCTTCAAAAGAACTACACACTCCAAATCTAAGCCTCTCCTCGTTCTGCTCAAGGTAGAATAATCACTATCGCTACAAAATATTCCTTCTCAGATTACCGGGAAAATAATGTTTAAACCAACCGGACTTTTCTATTCTTACCGATTGTTTACAGTGAATCTGTGACATCATAATCCAGCCTGTATTATTTTCTTGAAGGTTTTATTTCAAATATTCTACCTTGAGCAGAACGAGGAGAGGCTTAGATTTGGGGTGTGTAGTTCTTTTGAAGGTTAAAATTTTTTTTTTTTTTTTTTTAGGAAGGTGGGAGGTTGCTATGCTGCACTGATGAGACCATAATAAGGTCGAAACGCGTCTGCAGCTGCAAATGAGTGGCTTACCATGGGGGCTTCTAGTGATGTGGGAACGGTAACTTGGTTGTGGGTTAGTGGTTATAGGTTCTTTTATTGGGTATCGTTGTTTGGGGCCAGTCGCCTGCCAAAAATAGGGCACAACCTAGAAAAGAGATGAAGTCGAGATGTCCAGGTAAAGCAATGCAAAAACAGAGTCTTTACAGTCTGGAATGAGTTTAGCCTGGATTGGCTGTGCGTAGCAAGGCTGACGAGACTTTGGTTATAGTCGAAACGTTATATTCTGTTATCGCACTGCGTGCTCAGTTGAGCTCAGCGGTTAAGAGTAACCTGCTTTATTAGTTATTGTGTGGCAGCGTAGTTTCGTTAGTTCAGTTATTTATTTATGTTCTTTATTGCAGAGTCGATTCAATTATTTTCGGGTATTATATTTAATCGATCAGATGGCCGAGTGGTATAGAGCGTCTGCTTCTGGATCGGTAGACTTGGGGTTCGATTCCGAGTCGGGTCGAACCAATGACTTTAAAATTGGTATTCACAGCTTTCCTGCTTGACGTTCAGCATTTAAGGGACAGTGTGGAGAGAGCCGGCTAGTTTACTTGTTGTGCCGTTATGAAAGACACTTAACGGGATTCCCCATCTTAGTGTGGTAGTCAGATGGCCGGCAACTCCTAAGCGAGCTCGTACAGCGCTTCGTCGCTTTCTCGTGATAGGAGGATAAATATGCCAATAACAAAAAAAAAAATTATTTTATGCTCCGAAAATTGGTGATATTTCTTCATGATTGAATCGACTAGGTTAGCCTAGATTAGTAATCACTAGTTAGGCCTAGTACAGTAAGATGGTTGTTATATCCTGCGCTTATCCGGAATGCGACTACCAGTCAGAAGATGTGACCGAACCCATCGCATGCGCCCTTCTGCAAAGTCATTCATTTAGTCACGCGACGGCGGCATCTGCTGTTCAAGCCGCCGTTCCTGCCCCTGTTACTGAGAACCGAGGACCTAGGCTGGAGAGACCCCACATCGGTATTGGGGTGTCCTTGGAAGAGTGGAACGTGTTTACGCGTCGATGGCACGTTTTTAAAGCAGGCTCTGGCATTAATGACACGTCAGCCCCCTCACAGCTGTTTCAATGTGCCAGCAAGGAATTAGGAGACAATCTACTAAAATCTGACGCCGACGTAGCCTCGCGACCTCTTACAGATTTACTCACCTCCATGAGGCGTTTAGCTGTCATCCCCATAGCCACTGGTGTTTTGAGGACAGACCTCATGCAGATGTGCCAAAGGCGCGACGAAGCCTTTCGATCTTTTGCCGCACGGGTGCGTGGAAAAGCTGACACCTGTGCATTCTCTGCAGATTGTCAGTGTGGTCAAAAAGTTGACTATACTGACCACATGATACGAGACACACTGCTGAAAGGCATCTGCGATGTAGAAATCCGTCGCGAGGTATTAGGTACCGCTAATATACTTACTACCGCTATCAATGATGTCATCGCCCTCGTCGAGAGCAAGGAGATGGCGCGGAATGCTGCACCCATTTCAGACGTCTCCGCTGTGTCCACTTCCAAGCGCCAGAAGACCGCCCCTGTAGCTCACGACGGATCAGAGAAGTCTCCATGCCCAGTCTGCAAACAACTATTTAGCTTGTACTCGAAAGGGCTCCGTGGATGGAACTCAACACCACACACCCTATGCATTGACTGTTTTCGTTCTCTCCGCCGCAAGAAGCACCACAACCAGGCCTCGCCAACATCAGCTGCCATTCAGAATGAAAGAAGTCATTTACCCATTAACAATGACAGCCACTTAGGAGCAATTCTTCCGACCAATTCATCTACTGAGAGTAACGATGCCGAGGATAACCACCAGGCCCTCGTGAATGATCAAGGGGTTAAAGCAAACATGCGAGAACATCCCACTATCTCCGTAAACATTTCTATGGACCAAGCCTGGTGCCGCAGTAAGCACCCTCCTCGCATAGCAAAGAATGTAGTGGCCATCGCAGACACCGGCGCTCAGACCAATGTTGGGTCGCTACGCGAGTTCCTAGCTGCTGGATTTGAACGCAGTATCCTCCTTCCTGCTCCTAACTTAGTGGCCGCCAACCACTCACGCATTTCCACTAATGGGGCTTTCTTCGGTGTCATACAGGGGAATAGCCGCGACGGTCAGCGTGTTCAATGCCAAGCCATGATTTATATCAGCAGCGACGTCAGCACGCTATACCTATCTCAAGAAACCTTAGCAGACTTGGGTGTGCTGTCCCCACGTTTTCCTTCAATCGGCGAACACCGGGTGTCCGATGAAGATAACAACACTCCCTGTCCTTCACAAAATCCTACTCGTTCGTTAACAGGCGGATGTGCCTCCGTTAGCTATCAAACTGAACCACGTACCTGTCCCCAGCGGACAGCTGTTCCACCCCTCCCTCAAGCACTCCAATTTCCATGTACTCCGGACAACAATCCAAAGATGCGAGAGTGGCTCCTTAAACGGTACGCAGCTTCCACCTTCAACACCTGTCCACATCGAGCTCTTCATTGCATGACAGGACCCCCTATCGAAATACATGTTGACCCGCACGCCAAACCAGTGGCTTGCCATACACCTGCTCCCATCCCACTTCACTGGCAAGAGAAAGTTCGTGAAGATCTACTCCGTGACGAGGCCCTGGGAATTCTGGAGAAAGTGCCTCATGGCGATCCTACTACATGGTGTCATCGTATGGTCATAACTAGGAAACACGATGGCGCCCCTCGTCGCACCGTAGATCTTTCACCTCTCAACAAGTTCTGCAAGCGTGAGGCGTTTGCTTCCGAGGCGCCATTCCACCTTGCTCGCCGCGTACCTACAAACACTTAAAAAACTGTTACAGACGCTTGGAATGGTTATCACAGTGTACCGCTGCGTGAGTCCGATCGCCACTTCACGACTTTCATCACACCCTTTGGGAAATGGAGATACACCAGAGCCCCTCAGGGTTTTCTGTCGTCGGGAGATGGTTACAACCGCCGCTTTAATTCCATCCTTGCTGATTTTGTTCGTAAAGAACGTTGTGTTGATGACACAGTCTTTTATGATGATGACCTTAGCCAGCACTGGTGGCGCACCATGGAATTCCTTACCCTGGTTGGCCAGTCAGGAATCGTTTTGAACCCAGAGAAGTTTCAATTTGCCGACCGATCTGTAGATTTTGCTGGCTTTCGCATTTCCGAGTCAACTGTGGAGCCACTACCTAAATACTTAAACGCCATTCGTGACTTTCCTGCCCCTAAAAACATCACTGACGTCCGCAATTGGTTTGGTTTGGTAAATCAAGTAGCAAGCTATGCTCAGCTCCGTGATCTCATTGCACCATTTAAACAATTTTTAAGCCCGAAACGCAAGTTTGAGTGGTCTGACGAACGTGATCGGGCTTTTGCTGCCTCTAAACTTGCCATTATAGACGCTATCCGACATGGTGTAGAAATCTTCGATCCCACTCGGCGAACATGCTTACGCCCAGATTGGTCCAATCGAGGTATCGGATATTTCCTCCTTCAGAAACACTGCTCCTGCGACTCCTGCATCCCAGACTGTTGTGAATTCGGATGGCGAGTGACCCTCGCCGGATCTCGTTCCTTATCATCGGCCGAACGGAGATATGCTCCAGTCGAAGGTGAAGCCCTGGCGGTCGCCTGGGGCCTAGAACAAACCAAATACTTCACGCAAGGCTGTGACAACCTTGTAGTCGTTACGGATCATAAACCGTTAATGAAAATTTTTGGTGACCGAACCTTAGACGAAATCACTAACACTCGACTGTTTAGGCTTAAACAACGCACCTTAATGTGGCGTTTTCAAATCTTTCATTTACCAGGGGCAACTAACTGCGCCGTCGATGCCACATCGCGTCACCCAGTGTTGTGTACTTTTATCGCTACTGTTTCATGTCACGAGCTTGACTCCCCCGACATTATCGAACAAGCTCTCGCAGCTGCTGTGCAGCACGATTCATCTAAGGCATTTAGCATACAATGGGAGGACATTGCACTGCACACTAAAAACGACCGTGCGTTAAATCATTTGTTGCATGCTATAGAGTGTGAGTTTGATTCTGATAGCCCCAAAACTCATTGTGTAGGCCTAGACCAATACCTTCCTTTTCGCGAAGGTTATTACATCTTAGACGGTGTCATTCTATATAATGATCGTGTTGTTGTACCTGCATCGCTGAGGCATATAGTACTCTCTGCATTGCATGCCGCCCATCAAGGTACGTCTGCTATGGAGCGACGGGCGCGGGCAACTGTGTTTTGGCCTGGTATGACTCGAGATATTCATGATGTACGTAATTCTTGTGCTCGTTGTAATCGTAACGCACCATCCCAGGCAGCTCCCCCTCCGATGCCCGCACACCCACCCGCCACTCCCTTTGAGCAAATTTTTGCTGATTACTTTAATTACGGGGTCGTAACTTTTTGGTAATCGGGGACAAGTTCTCTGGCTGGGCGGATGTCTTTGGTACATCCCCTGGGTCGAGCATCAGTGGCACAGCTGCTTTGGTTCGTTTATTGCGATCATACTTCGGCGTTTTTGGGGTTCCCGACGAAATATCCACAGATGGGGGGCCCGAATTTACAGCTTCGGCTACTGAGACGTTTTTGAAAACTTGGGGTGTAAACCACAGGGTGTCATCTGCATATTTTCCCCAGTCCAAAGGCCGAGCCGAGGTTGCCGTCAAATCTGCCAAAAGGATGTTGAGAGATAATGTCAGCCCTGACGGTGACTTAAATAACGACTCCTTCTTGCGAGCTTTGCTGCAATTGCGCAATACTCCCGATCCTGATTGTGGAATGTCCCCCGCGGAGGTCGTGTTTGGCCGGCCTCTGCGAGATGCTTTCTCATTCGTGAATCGCTTAGCCAAATATTCCAATCACTTCGTGCGGCGCACATGGCGTGTAACATGGAAGGCCAAGGAAGATGCACTCCGTTTACGCGCAGGACGGAACGCAGTTGCGTTAAAAAGAAACAGCCATCCCTTGCCCGCCCTGAACTGTGGCGACCGCGTGTTCATTCAAAACCAGGCGGGCAACTACCCACTTAAATGGGATAAGGTCGGCACCATTATGGAAGTCTTAACTTTTGATCGCTATGTTGTTGAAGTTTGCGTATCTGGACGCCTTACCACTCGCAATAGACGCTTTCTCCGTCTTATTCCGACAAACCAAGCTCGATCGTCATCCCCCAACGCATGTGAGAAACCTACCTCCAACATGTCACCCCTTTCACCCGATACCGCTCCAGGTCCCAGCCCGATCCCACCTGCTTCCAATTATCATCACAGCTCTGTGTTTAACGACCCTGTCCAAGGATCTTGCCCCGAGCCCTCTACGGAATTGGCATCAGACCACAGTCCTCCTGCGGACACCGATACACCTCCAATAGAACTTCCCGTAGAAAACCCTTCTTTAAGGCGATCTACTCGTGCTCGTCGCCCTGCTTTAGAACTAGATCCTGCAAGCGGGCGTTGGATCCCAAAAGGCTTAATATCCTCCATGGGGTGGGGTAACAAACTGGGGGGGGGTGTAGGATTATGCCTAGAGTTTGTACCATCTTTGTGTCGTACTTATGACATCACTATCGCTGCCCTACCGTTATATTCTGTTATCGCACTGCGTGTTCAGTTGAGCTCAGCGGTTAAGAGTAACCTGCTTTATTAGTTATTGTGTGGCAGCGTAGTTTCGTTAGTTCAGTTATTTATTTATGTTCTTTATTGCAGAGTCGATTCAATCATTTTCGGGTATTATATTTTATGCTCCGAAAATTGGTGATATTTCTTCACTGGTAGGCTACGGTCAAACAATTAAACCCTACTAATAAAGTCAAAGCACTGAGTATGGCACCTAGCATGAGCCGAAACCAAATTATCTATTATTACAGACAGGTTCAAAAATATGACAGATTTCAACTCGTAAACATGATGAAAAGAAGGTTTGAGCAATACAATATAGCAGCTGTGGGAGTAGCCTAGTACAAGTTTATTTTTATTAACGTAACAAAAACTGCGTTTTGCACAACTTTGGGACTGCAGAATAATTTCCATGATATTTTGCAATTGTTTCTGATGGCATATTTATCCTCCTATCACGAGAAAGCGATCAAAGCGCTTTAACTAGCTCGCTTAGGAGTTGCCGGCCGTCTGTCTACCACACTAAGATGGGGAAATCCCGCTACTTGCGGGCTTGTTCTTCACACTGTCCCTTAATTGCTGAACATCAAGCAGGGAAGCTTTGAATACCAATTTTAAAGTCGTTGGTTTGAACCGACTCGGAATCAAACCCGATCACCCGATCCTACAGCTCCAGAGGCGGACGCTCTAACGATTCGGCCATCTGAGCAATCATTGCGTAGATCATCAGATCAAACAAGTTTATTTTCATGCGAGCGCGAAAAGGCGCGTTTTTGGCCAACAAGTAAAACAAACAAAACGGAAAAACACAAGTTTAAACAAAGCATCATATAAGTATAAAAACTTTGACCGGTACTAAAGAAAAAGCTTAGTAGGCTTAAATAGTTGGTAAATACGCAAAGGAAAGTCGCGACTCGCGAAGGGACCGTTCAGGTCTTCTAGTCAAGTGACCACCTGTTAATGAATATAGTACGATATATAAATCAGAGTAGCTTCATTAAAAAAACAAAGAATGTGTATTTTTCCAAGGAGCGACATGCACGCTATGGTGCGTATTGTGTTAGGTATCTACATTTCACTTTGTGCTCTCTTCGTTAAGAAGAATTTTTTAATTTTACCAGTGGTTCGGTGAGCACCTGCATCAGGTTTGACAGCTTTAAAAGTTTAAAGAACCACTTCTGGGTGTCCGAAATACTGCAAGCGAGAATCATTAACTTGGACAAATTCGTTTGTGATTTTTTTTAAATCCACTTGGTCCAACAGCTTTGGATGAATCGAAGCAAACATAGCATTGTTTAAATGATCTGATCCCGAGGTGGAGCGCAAATAGTTCTTCACTCTTCGCATGGAGCTGAAACTACGCTCTGCCGTTGCAGATGTCAATGGGACACAGCAATAATATTGCAAGGCGATATGCACTGTAGGACAGAATTTTTTAACGCTTGCATTACGATTCATCACGTCGCAAATGGTATCCACACTGGTTACTTTTTTTATTGGTACGGTCGAATTCGCATAAAAGACCTTCAGAGCAAAAGGCGAGTCTTTTAATTCTTCAACCAGTGCTTGACAATCAATAAAATCCGATATCTGCGATTCCAAGCGTTGGCGCAATGTCTCATCAACTGTCATATCATTTGCTCCGTCAATAAGAAGCTTTTCCAGAGTTCCTATTTTGTTCAGATCACTTTGATCACATCGTTTATCCACGCTCGACAAAACTTGATCTAGTATGACGTAATATTTCTTTCGCAAACCCTTTTCGTCATAACCTGGTAGACTCGAACAGGCGTAGTATTCTCCGACATAATCTGCAGCATGTAAGGGAACCTTTGCGTTGGCGTTTTGCTGGGATCTCAACTTCATGGGGCAGCTTAAAACTTTTGGTTTTATCCATGAGAAGCTTGAATTCTTCGTCGCATCGCATTTCCCTGATTCGATGTTTTGTTTTTTTAAAAGCATATATAACGAAGTTGGCAGCAAACTTTACTGTTTGCAATTCTTTAGAAAGCTTTTCCAACACAGCTAACAAATGAAAAGTGCATACAAGAGAGAGCAATGTTGGAAACGACGAAAGTATTCGAGTCAGGCCTCTTGCATCTGCTTTTACTTCCCATGAACGGCTTGAATCAGCTTGGATAGCTTCGAGTGTTTCAATCAACGGCTGCTGCTTGCCTATAACTACCTTCGCAGCATCGGCGCGAGCTGTCCATCGAGTTTGGGATAAACTTTTGATACGAACAGCCACTGTTTTATGAGATTGGTTGCTTTCATCTTCATTCTCTTCAACAAAAGGGTTTGCCTCTTGCATCTCTTCAAACATTTTCACTCGCTATGGATAAACACCTAAAAACGCGTACAATTTTTTTAACCCGAATCTGCCCAGCGTGCCATATATGGCACGTTTTATAGTGAAACAAAATCCTTCAAAATTGCGCATTAATAAAAGCCCTGCCAAAACAGCAATTGTGTTAATCCAGTTAGCAAACAATGCCCTTTTCATCATTAATTAGGTCACAGAGTTTTGGTCAAGCTACAATGGTTGTAGAATTATTTAAAAGTTTGACTTCGTTTTGAAAGTGGAAAAAATGAAGGAAAATCAAAGGTATGTTTATGTTTGGTTATATTTTTCATATTCGCAGTCATTTTGGTTAGGAAGTTTTTCTAGAACATACAGGCAACACTCGCACCTATAATTTAATAACATTAAAATATGTGGGCTTAGTTGATTTTTGATGTAGCAACGTCCGGTTTCTTCCTTGCCATATATGTTACGCTGGGCATTATCAATGTCTTTTCCATAATATTAGCTCACTTCGAAAATTAGCTGGCATCAGCGATGGCAAACCATTCTCAAGCTGTTTTGGGGCTCAAAAGCAGTGTCCAGTAACCCATGGCCTATCCATCGCCAGAAATGGAGTAGGGGGGGAGGTGGGCATTAGGGGAAGGGGAAAATTTTCTAAACTATCTGCAGAAAAGAGCCAGTAAATACCGGTACAGCATAGGGCCCCAGCTGCGAAAAGGTGTGTTGATTGGGCCTCTCCGGTGTTGCCATTTATGACTTTCATTATATTTTGCAGAATCTTTACGACTCACGACATAAGTATCGATGCTTGAAGATGAGAATGTGGCTGCCAATATTTTTATTGAACCAAATGATGGTGGCGTAACGGATGAAGACTCTGGGGTTGAAGATGGAGGTGGATTTTTGAATAATTTGTCAGGAAATCAACTCAACGCTCCGGCTGAACTCGTCATTTCTGGCCAGAGATTTGGTTCATTGGAAGAAGCTGCTCGATCACTCGAAAATCCCAACTGTTCAGATTCACAACCAAACAACGCCAACAGCACCGCACATCCACAAGCTGCTCGATCACTCGAAAATCCTAACTATGCAGATTCACAACCAAACAGCACCGCACATCCACAAGAAAACGAAGAATTTGAAAAAAGTAGCTACCAACCTCCCAAATGGAGAAAAAATAAATCTTTGCCAGAGAGGAATGTACTGTTTCCGGAAGCAGTTTACTCAAAATACAGAGATTTTTCTCCCGCTGAACTGTTTGAATTATTTTTTACGATGAGTTATATGAGTTACTGGTTTAACAGTCCATTTTGTATGCACAAAGCAAGGGAGAAACGAACTTCATTGTTACCAAAAATGAAATGAAAGTTTTTTTAGGAATTTTGTTGGTGCCAGGATTAAGCCCTGTTCCGTCTCGGAGGTTTTATTGGAAAATAGATTCAGTTTGCCAGAATAGTTTTGTAAGCAATGCAATGCGCCGAAATAGATTTGAAAAAATTACGCAAAACATTCACTTTGCCAATAGCCTAATTCCACTGTGGATACAACAATTGATAAATACGCCAAAATTCGACCACTTGCCAGGCTACTACTTAAACGGTTTGGCCAACATTTTCAACCGGAAGAAAATTTATCTCACGACGAAGCAATGATAGAATATTTTGGAAGACATGGCTGCAAGCAGTGCATCCGGGGTAAACCAATTAGATTTGGCTATAAGGTTTGGTGTCTGAATACTTCAGATGGGTATTTGGTTAGTTTTGATTTGTACCAAGGGCGGACATATGAAGGAAATAAAGAAAATGAGGAATTATTTGGAAAATGCGGTGCAACTGTTTTAAAAAATTTGGACTTTCTCGCTGCAGATAAACAAAAACTTCCATATAAGCTGTATTTCGATAATTTATTTACCTCGGTGCATCTCTTGCAACATTTGAAAGCTTCTGGTTATGATGCAACTGATACACTGCGGGAAAACCGTTGTAGAAAATGCCCATTCACCCTGCTGCCAATATGAAGAAGTTGCCTAGAGGCTCTGCAGAATACGTGGCTGACACTGCGAATGAAACTGCTGTATGTAGGTGGATGGATAATTCTGTCGTTACCATTGCGTCTACTTGCCATACAAGCCAGAGTTCAAGTAAAGTTTTTCGTTACTCTCAAAAAGAAAAGAAACGAATACAAATTGACTGTCCAGATGTGATCAAACAGTACAACAAGCATATGGGGGGGACTGACCTTCAAGACCAAAACATTGCAAAGTATCGTGTATCGTTTCGGGGTAAAAAATGGTACTGGTGCATTTTTACGAGGTTTTTGGATATAGCCATTCAAAATGCATGGGTGCTTCACAAAAAATGCGGCGCATGCATGCCTCAGTTTGATTTCAAAGAACACATAGCTCTATCCTATTTACAACGGTATGGTTCGCCTCCACAACTACCAGGGCCTTCGTGTCAAAAGCGTAGACGGGTTACTGATGATGCTCGTTACGATGGTTATAAGCATTACCTCGTCGAAATTCCGAAACGAAGGCGATGTGCTGGAGAGTTTTGTTCCAAGCGACCTTTTACGCAATGCAGCAAATGTGACGTAGGTCTTTGTGTTGGCTGCAATTTGGATTACCACACAAAATGACAATTTTTGCACTGATTTGAAAAATACCACTATACCCTACAGAACAACTTCCAATTTACCGTCAAATTTTCAGTGATTAGTATACTGTTTGGTTTGTTCAGTTTGCTGTTTGTAATTTCGTTTAATAACACTTCATCCTGTTGCTGTATTTACAACGTGTGATTTCAAATATCGCCAGGTGATAGGTTTTTGATAAATAATCTTCGTTGTACGCTTACTTCTTGTGATTCGACACGGGCATATCACATGATAGCAAGTCTAATATGGCAGAAAATCCGCAAAAAATGATGTTCTTGCAGCGAATTGGAGTCCTAAATTGTACAAAAATAAAATCGGATTATGATGACGTCATAATAAATAAAAAATGTTGAATATAATGACATCATCCTCCCCATCACTCTCTTGGAAAAAATGGGGTAAAATATTGCAAATTAAAGTATTCAAATTGGGCTATAACAGTATCATATCGTATAAATGCATACATTGAACTAACGTACTGCGAATATGCCCAGCGTGCCATATATGGCACACCCAAAATGGGGAGTTACACAGATGGGGGTCATAAAAAATCGCATCAGGAGTTTAAAATGATACAAATCAACAAACATATCAGAAAAAAATAAATTTCTTTGATAAAAATAATTCTGGGCAGATAAGGGTTAAAGCGCTTATTGCCACTTGCAACAATTCTGAACTCGATATACTGTCTTATACAACCAGCTCCGTACAATGAGCCAGGCAATGAATGTACGAAACTTGTTGCCCATAACGGTTTTTCAATTTCTGTGCTAGTGATTTCATTGTTGAAGCGCCATCGAAACTCGTCGCGATGAATTTGTTATTATTGACTCCACACCTGAGAAAGACGTCGGTTATGTAAGAGAACAGCTCATCAGCAGTCAATCCTTCCTCACATGGCATGATACCAATAAATTCTTTTCTGACATCGCATGCTTCCGAAGCAGTTCGAAAAGATATAGAGATCTGTTTGATTTGGCATATATCTGCACTTTCATCAGCAATCAAGGCAAAAAATTGTTGATCATTAATAGAGCGAAGAATGTGTCGTCGCGCTGTCAGGACTATCATTTTTTCCATCTCAGCAATAACGTCATTAGACATTTTTTTTTCTTCCATCAGCAACTTGAGGCCTGGTTCATGTTCAGCTTTATCTTTGTTGAATTGGAAAAAGTGCGATTCCATAGAATCTCTACATCGGATCGCTAATCTTTGTCTAAGTAGGGTTTTTAGAGTGGAAAAACTTGCTTCCATACCAGCTCTACGAAGTTGCTGCCTCGTCTTGTTACTATCGTTAATAAAACAAAAAATTGACTCGTCTTTTTTTTCCAAAATAAGATTTTTCTTCATCAATTTGTTGTGAAGTTCAGAGGCATCGTGTTCTTTTAATCTCTCCATCCCCTTTCTCCAGTTACTAAAACCATGTGCTCTGTTTGCAAATGGGCTTCGCTTTTTATCTGCTTCTGCAGCTAAATCAGCACAAACTTTGCAAAAGGCTTTTTTGATTTCCCGATTATACGCCAACCATTGAAAATTATCCAACCAATCTTTTTGAAAGAATCTTCCTTCTTTGTTCCTACTGCTTTTTCGATCAGTTTCTGAGAAGTTTTTTGAATCAAAAATGCAATACAGATTAGGATCAAAATTATCGCTCCATTCGCTCGTATTTGGGGGTATCGAAATCGACTCGCCATCTGTTGACCTCACCAAATCCAATTCCGCGTCAATTTCTGTGTCTGCATTAGGCCTGCAATCATGCACTCCTTTGCCATTGGCAATGCTACTAGTAGCAAAGAAAGTATCTGTGATTTTTCTTTGCCCCGCTGAAGATCCTGATTTTGCCAGATCTTTCCCAACCTCATTTATCCGGCGTTCTTTGCGAGGCATTAAAATTAATTAACGCTAACGCTTTCACGCAATCAAGAGAACTTTCTAAGTTTTCTCAGTTACTCAGTACACTAATCAATTATCTTCAAAACTAATTACAGTAATACCACTTCAACAAGCAATACAAAATTAGGCTAAGTAATCGAATGTTTAAGTTTAGTTCGTTGGGCTTCAATTTATTTAGAAATTAGTGTTTGTAAGGCTACGCACATCCGCTGACTTCTCTTCGAGCTGCAATTAGGTTTGTTCGGATAATTTTGTCAAACCGGTTAACCGGAAAACCAATAGGCGTACCTAGGACGTAACCACTGAGTTTGGTAATCCATTTCACAAAATTTGGTCTAAAAAATTGATGGTGAGAAATACTAGCTCAGATAGATCTATCATCACGAGAAATCGCTTTTTCACAAGTTTCATTTAGCCCTCTCATCATATCTTGATGGTAGTCTACGCTACTCTGCGGAGTAGATGGCAGCACGACACTTCATTTTCACTTTTAAAACGTTTTCTATCCATCTCTTGCACTATGTCTTACTCTTTTTACTGCCTATCCTTTTCCCTTTTCTGATATAAATTTTAAAATTAGTCATTCATTCCCATGCGTTACCATCGTTGTAAAATTATAGGCTACTAGAAATATGAATCTAGGTTTAACTGCACATTTAAACTTACAAAACGGCGTAAAATGCGCTGGAAACGAACCTGTTAAATATTGTGTGATTACTTTCGAACGTTTTGATTTATGTGTGAAATCGTAATCAAGTTTAAAACCCAGGTCGTTGAATTATGCTTTTGAAGATCCACAAGGCTGTTTTATCACGTGATTTTAGAGTGCGTTGATTCGATTCAGTTGCCTGACACACCCGTTTTATCAGCTGATTTGAGTTGTGCTAGTGTTATACCGAATGTACAACTGTAAATCGCTCATTTGCACCAAGCAGTAAGCTGTGTTAGTAAGGTTGTGAGAAGCAGTAATTTTTTATGAATTGTTTACAGATAGCACTCCGCTAAGTTGCTGTATTTAACTTGCATATTTATACAGGAATGAGATGTTATTTCAAGTTTATGTTTATTTCTGCAACTTTTTGTTTAAGCGTTAAAGTTGAGCACTTTAAGTCGTTTTGTTTAGTTGCCTTGTTTGTCAATCAAGTTCCGCAAAGGTGGTTATAGTCCAAGGTATATACTATAAACGCTATTATTATTTATCGCACCTATAAGTTCGCACTCACGTACGCAAGTTTATGTTGGTTAATTTTGTTTAGAACACTTTTACCTATTTGGCGATGCTATCCGTGATTCGTTGCGACTGTTGGGCTCAAAAATAGCTGGTATGTTTCTTGAATATTGAGTGACGTTTGTTTACACCTCTAGAGCCCAGCTTACACATAGTTATTTTCTATAGAAACCATTTCCACATTCCTACGTCCTAATAATTTGTGCTTTACGTCTTTACGTCTGTTTGTGGTGTGCAACGTTTCTCTTCGACATATGTTTTCAGGTTCAACGTGTTGGTCTTTTACTTGCAAGGTGTCAAATTAGTCTTTTAACTGGCAAAATCTTCTTAAAACAATATAAGCAAAAATTTGGTTTCAAGTTTGTCAAGTTTGGAGACTAGTCTAGCTTATGTTCAGCAGTCGAACGGAATAGCGCTGTGGCAAAACCCAATTTTGCTACAGAACCGACGATGCTGTTTAAATCAGTTACCCTCTCCTGCAAAATTAATATTGTAATCGCCTAATCGGGATGTCGGATAAAAAAAAATTTATTCTTGCTATTGTGCAAAATCGGATCGTTTGTTAAACCTATTGTTCACAAACAAATAATTTATTCTGTAGTTGCCGGGACATTGAGATTTCGTAACTGCAAACAACGGCTGCAGTTACAATGAAAGTGAAACAACAGACATTTTGCTCCCTTGTTGTACTGCGGCACTAAATGCTAAGGGCATTATACTGCCCCCCCCCCTGGCAAAAGTGCAGCTGCCCCCCGTTCCGGCACCCCTGCTCGTACTTTCCTAAGCGAGCTCGTACAGCGCATTGATCGCTTTCTCGTGATAAGAGGATAAATATGCAATTAAATACAAAAAAATACGATGCATTTTGTTCACACATTTTCGATAATGCCTGCTTAAGGCTTAGGCCTATCGCTATATTGAAAAGATTCGAAACTACAGAAAATTGTATACATCAAAAACATTTTTTAAATGGCTGGTAGGAGGATACATACCTCTCATCCCAGTCCTACCCCCCTGGATCTGCTCCTTGACCATAAGCTACAGAAACCATCCAAAGAGTCAGGCATATTTCAGTCACCTGGCACCATTAGTTTTGTTCTTTTTTACTAAAAGGCAGAGTCAAAAGGGAAGGCATGGCACAATGGCTTTTCCCCCTACCTAAATACGCTCCTGCTTAGGAGCCTAAGACTAGGAGCTTATGAACGGATAATAAGTTCATTCAAAGGAGGTTAACACGTTTACAAACGTTGATCTGGCTACTGTATGTTATGCTAGCGAGAAGAAAGTATGAGTTCATCAAGCTCTCTCCAAGTGACTTTTACTGAAGGTAAGTGCACGGTGCGCAAGATGTATGTTACGATAACAAGAAGGGGGGTCTGGGGGCTTTGCCCCCCAGACGTTAGTGAGGTAACACAAATTTCAGCCCCCCCCCCTACTTAAAAGTACTTCAACGCTCCTGGGTTTGATTATGTGTCGGATGATACTGCTTGCTTGAAAAAGAAGTCGCATTCTGCACAATTATGCTGAACAAAGCTTGATATTTACAATCATTTGAGTGGGTTAGTGCAAACAGAAACGCATAAAGGTGCATACGTTACAAATAATTTGCTTTTTTATTTTCTAAGGAAATTATTGTGTTACATAAAATCAATGCTTGCGCACAGAACAGAATATGAGTTTACATGGATGCAAATAAGAAAATGATATAGCCTAATACCCTCTTGGACTTTTTTTTCGAAACTTGTTACAGCTGCAGCCAACCCTTTGCAGTGAGAATTAGTTTAGATACCAATACGGTGTTCTTCAACCAATTAAGAATTGCTGCCCTTCATCCTGCACGAATGCAACAAGCTGAGGAATGAGGATCCGTTCCAATTTGCTTTTAGTCTACGGTACCGGTATATAAAAATTTAATCGTCAGCTCAGTAAATGTCGGCCACTTCCTGCGCAGTACCTCCAATTATGCTCTGTACAGTCGTACAGAAGCTATATATTCGCTCTTTGTAAGCATCAAGGCACTGTATGCAGTAGTATTTGCATTGTACTCGAGAAGTTTTGATCACACAAAAATAGTTTTGCAAGAAATATACGTAATTTTGACAAAATTTGCACCTCAAGGTTCGGAAAATCTTTTCAAAGCATTCAGCATAAACCTTACCCGGGAAACTGATGAGAGATATGCCCCTAAAATTGGTCCATTTTCTCTTGTCTCCTTTCTTATGGATATTATCACACTGGTTTGCCATTGCTATGGTGCTTACCCAGTCGTGCACGCCACTTTACCACATTTTAGGCAGAGCAGTCGACTTAGGGGGGGCCAAGTGTTTACAAGAAGGGGGGTGGCAAAATTTGAAATTAAGCACAAAAACCACTGTCTCCAAAAAAAAAACTTCATAATTGGGGGGGCCATGCATGTCGATTGGGAGAACCAGACACCCCTGCCCTCCCTTAGCGCCGGCCCTGATTTCAGATCTGATATCATCTTCACCAGGTGCTTTTCCAGTTTTCAATGATTTGATAACCATTCACGTCTGCTTCGGTGATTTGAATAGCTTCCCCAACCTTGTTCCTCATGAATTTGTGTTGAGGTAGCATCAACTGGGTTTAAAAGATCACTAAAGTATTCTCTCCACCGATTCAAAATAGCATCTTGATCTTTCAGAGTGACGCCATTTGAACCTTCGATGAAGAAAGCGGCTCGAGATCTTTTTCCACGCCAACGGCAAATGGTCTGCCACAATACTTTGTTTGCCATTTTGAAATCATCGTCTAACCAAAGTCTAACCTTCCCCCGAATTCCTTCCTGGCCCTTTCCTTAGACAGTTTAACTTTTGTGGCTGCCGCCTTACGTGCTTCAGAGTACTGCGAACGAAGTTCAAGTGATGACTTATTCGCAAGCCAGGCCTTGTAGGCCTTTCTTTCACACGAATAGCTTCTTTAGCTTCTTGGTTCCACCAAAAAGTTCTTTTCTCGCTACTCTTCGTCCCTACAACACGCTTACGTCCACAACAGTCAGTTGCGGACGTAATGACCGCTGCTCGAAACAAACACCACTCAGTTTCAATGTCTTCAGTAGAGGCCGGAAGTTCTTTGAACTTAAATGCAATGTTGTCTGCAAATGCAGATCGTACCTTTTTGTCAGCCAATGATTCCCATTTGATTCGATAAGTTTTTCGTGGTCGAAAAGTCTTTCGTTTTCTCCAGGGTTTCAACACTTTCAAAGTGCAGACAACTAGGTGGTGATCAGTTGACAACTCCGCCCCTCTTTTAACACGAACATCAGACACGGTAGAAAACAAGTCCGCCGAAACGACGGGTAGGGCAGAGAGTTTTTTTGCAGGTTTTGGTAACTGGTATAGTTACAAACCGTAAACAAAAAATTCCTTCTCAGATTACCGGGAAAATAATGTTTAAACCAAACGGTCATTTCTATTCTTGTCGATTGTTTACAGGGAATCTGTGACATCATAATCCAGCATGTACTAATTCCTTGAAGGTTTTATTTCAAATGTTCTACCTTGAGCAGAACGAGTAGAGGCTTAGATTTGGGGTGTGTAGTTCTTTTGAAGGTTAGAATTTTTTTTTTTAGGAAGGTGTGAGGTTGCTATGCTGCACTGATGAGACCATAATAAGGTCGAAACTCGTCTGCAGCTGCAAATGAGTGGGTTGCCATGGGGGCTTCTAGTGATGTGGGCTAGTTAGGCTACCGGTAACTTAGTTGTGGGTTAGTAGTTATAGGCTCTTTCATTGGGTATCGTTGTTTGGGGCCAGTCGCCTGCCAAAAATAGGGCACAACCTAGAAAAGAGATGAAGTCGAGATGTCCAGGTAAAGCAATGCAAAAAAAGAGTCTTTACAGTCTGGAATGAGTTTAGCCTGGATTGGCTGTGCGTAGCAAGGCTGACGAGACTTTTGTTATAGTCGAAACATTAATTTGTCCCTTGCAAATTTTTTAATCAGGGAGCGTTGTCCCAAGAAGCCTCTGTACCAGGTGTAGGCCTACTCATCTTTTGTGCTGAAAAAACGTGTTCATTATGTACAGTCCATTGGTGGCACAGAACTACAATAAACACCTTCCGCTCTCGTTAATGTCAGGGTTACCACGTTGCCCAATAACACCTTTCCAGGTTGCATTGTCGATGCCCACATGTTCATTGAAATCGCCCAAAAGGACAAGAGATTCTGACGAAGTTGCTTTTCCCAATGCAACCTCAACTTCCTCCAGAAAGGCTTCGCACTGTGATTCTATGTTGGGTGCGTAGCCTACATCTGCAAGATACACAGAGATCGTTCGTGCTCCTTCTGCAAGATACACAGAGGTAGTGGCACAGTTAAATAAAATTTTTATTGTACTTGTAGTATATTGCCAGAGGTGGGCACAATTTCGTTAATCGTTAATAACGAAGCTAACTTTTTCATTAACTGTAGTTATTTTGTTAAATTTCTTTTTGAAATCAATCAATCAATTTTCTGGACCCGCTTATCCTTGGGGGGTCGCGGGGGCAGCAGCTCGCGTTGGAGCCTCCCAGCATCTCGATCCTCTGCAACAAAGGATAGATGCTCTGCTGGGATGCCAAGGCGAGACCAACTAAGATCTTCTACGTAATCTCGCCATCGAGTTCTGGGACGGCCTCTAGGCCTTCGACCATTCGGTGTTGAACAGAGCAGTTTTTTGGCTGTTCTTTCCTGGGACATTCGTGTCACATGTCCATACCAACGCAATTGCGATCTTTCTAGTCGGAGAAGCAGCGCTTCGATGTTTAGAGATTCACGAATATCTGCACTTTTAACCTTGTCCAACGAGGTCAAACCGCTAATTCTTCGCAAGAATCCAATTTCCGCTGCTTGAACTCGAGACCTCACTTTCTCATTCATGATCCAACACTCATGGCCATAAGTCAGAATAGGAACATAGACCGATCTGAAAATGGATAGCTTTATCTTGGTGCAAAGCTCCCTTTTCAGTATCACAGATCGGTGGAGCTGGCGCATTACTGCACTTGCTTTTCCGATGCGGATATCCAATTCGCTATTTTGTCTGCCGTCACGTGTGAATGAGACGCCGAGGTACTTGAATTTCTCTGACTGTTTTAGTGGTACTCCATCAATTTGGAGAGAGCACTGCTTTGGTTGTCTGGACAGGCACATGGTTTCTGTTTTTGTTGTACTGATTTTCATTGCGGCAACAGAGCATGCATCCGAAAACCTGTCAAGAGCTTGCTGGAGACCATTTTGAATAGAGTCGAGTAGCACAAGATCATCTGCAAATAACAGACGTTGTACAGCGCATTCACCGATCTTTAATCCGCCACAAGACTTACTTTTCTAAACTATTCTATCCATATAAATAAGGAACAGAATAGGTGAAAGAGAGCAGCCTTGCCGTAGTCCCACACTTACTCTGAAAGGTTTCGTCGTTGCACCGTTAACACGAACACAGACCTCGGAATGCATGTACAGCGACTTAATGGCATTTAGTAACTGGCCATGAATGCCGTACTGCAACAGCACCGCCCAAAGCTTGTCTCTAGGAATGCGATCATATGCTTTTTCAAGATCAACAAAACATGCATTGACCTCTTTTGCATATTCCCACGACTTCTCAAAGATTTGCAGCAAGGCAAAGATCTGATCCATTGTGCTTCCGCCAGGACGAAAGCCACACTGAGCATCCGTCAGTTTAGGCTCGACTATTTCACGGCATTTCTTTTCAAGGCATTTGGCATAGACCTTACCCGGGACACTAATGAGAGATATGTCCCTATAATTGGTGCATTTTCTCTTGTCTGCTTTCTTGCGGATAGGTATTATCACACTAGTTTGCCATTGCTTTGGTCCTTGCCCAACACATGCCACCTTACAAACACGAGTCAGCCAACAAACATTGCTTTTAACATTTCAGGTCTGATATCATCCTCACCAGGTGCTTTTCCAGTTTTCAATGATTTGATTACTGCATTCACATCTGCTTCGGTTATCTGAATATCTTCCCCAACCTGTTCCTCGTGAATTTGTATCGGTGTAGCATCAACTGGGTTTAAAAGATCACTAAAGTAGTCTCTCCACCGATTCAAAATAGCATCTTGATCTTTCAGAGTCACACCATTTGAATCTTCGATGAAGAAAGCGGCTCGAGATCTTTTTCCACGCAAACGGCGAATGGTCTGCCAGAACAGTTTGTTTACCGTTTTGAAATCATCGTCTAACCTTTCTCCAAATTCCTTCCAGGCCCTTTCCTTAGACAGTTTAACTTTTGTGGCTGCCGCCTTACGTGCTTCAGAGTACTGCGAACGAAGTTCAAGTGATGACTTATTCGCAAGCCAGGCCTTATAGGCCACTTTTTTCGCACGAATAGCTTCTTTAGCTTCTTGGTTCCACCCAAAAGTTCTTTTCTCGCTACTCTTCGTCCCTACAACACGCTTACGTCCACAACAGTTAGTTGCGGACATAATGACTGCTGCTCGAAACAAACACCACTCAGTTTCAATGTCTTCAGTAGAGGCCGGAAGTTCTTTGAACTTAAATGCAATGTTGTCTGCAAATGCAGATCGTACCTTTTTGTCAGCCAATGATTCCCATTTGATTCGATAAGTTTTTCGTGGTCGAAAAGTCTTTCGTTTTCTCCAGGGTTTCAACACTTTCAAAGTGCAGACAACTAGGTGGTGATCAGTTGACAACTCCGCCCCTCTTTTAACACGAACATCAGACACGGTAGAAAACAAGTCCGCCGAAACGATGCAAAAATCAATCAGGGAGCGTTGTCCCAGGAAGTCTCTGTACCAGGTGTACTTATGAATTCTTTTGTGCTGAAAAAACGTGTTCATTATGCACAGTCCATTGGTGGCACAGAACTGCAATAAACACCTTCCGTTCTTGTTAATGTCAGGGTCACCATGTTGCCCAATAACACCTTTCCAGGTTGCATTGTCGATGCCCACATGTGCATTGAAATCGCCCAAAAGGACAAGGGATTCTGATGAAGTTGCTTTTCCCAATGCAACCTCAACTTCCTCCAGAAAGGCTTCGCACTGTGATTCTATGTTAGGTGCGTACACCTGCACGATACACAGAGATCGCTTGTGCAGCCTTAGCTTTAGAAGACAAACCCTTCCTCCCAGTGGTACCCAGTCAACGACACATTCAGCTATGTTGGGGCTCACAAGTAAGCCAACAACAGCTGGAGCAGACATTGCTGCATAACACCTGAGTAGAAAATTTTCCACCCACCGTTCAACTCGACAGTTCCAGAACCCCGGCGCTTTGTTGATGAAATTCCCACAACATCAAGGCGATACTGTTGGGCTTGGCAAACAAGCTCCTGTTCTTTTCCTGTCAGTGACGAAACGTTCCAGTTCCCGATAGCTAGATCCCGGCAGTTTGGTCCAACTCGAGTACGTTTTCTGTGCGCTGCCCCCATTTGCCTCCCCAAACGCTTAGTGACTGCGTAGGTGGGTTTCTGGTGACGGTCAGCTTGTGGGGGAGACTGTAGCTTATTTTTCGCACGAGTCCCTCTGCCTAAAACTTGAACGCGGACCTTTTTATCCTGCGCGCCGTCCGATGCAGCATGAATATTGTTATTACAACTTTCCATTTGGCTACAGCATTGGATTGCTACTTGGTCTGTTTCTCTCCTTCGACCTTACTGCCATGGGTGACCCTGTTGGAAGTGATTAAACACTACCGACGGCATTGCTCTAAGGATCATTGAAAACTCAAACCTCCCCACCACGTTAAGGTGGCAATCCATAGGAGAGGTCTTTTTGAAATTAACGGACTAAATTGATTTCCGTTAGTGCTTGATAAATTTTGTTATATTTTTGTAAACGCTTATTTCTGTTATTGTTGGTTAAGTTTGACATCGATAAACTAGCAAAATACGACTAACGAGGTCAAAAAGGGAGATAAAAACAACAAAACATATTGCTTGTGAGCAGAAAAATTGCTTAAATGCTTACGCAAACACAGACATTAAAAAATTGCAAGCTTTTTTTTAAAAGAAATGCCTCTTTAAGTCAAAATTAACGATTTAACGAATTTACGTTAACGGAGGTACAGTGGCGCGGGAACGTTTTTTGGACGAGGGGGGCTCAACATAGTAAGATCGTGTCAACGTCTGGGGGGTAAAGAGTCCCCCCCAAACCCCCTTTTTTTTTAATGTGCGTTTTTAGGAGCAGGACACTCAGCAGACTTGTCTTGATAGACATTAAGTGCATGCCCGTTCAAGTGACCGGAATTTTTCAGGATAGTTTTTTTTTCATGGAAAACAAGATTGCTTACTACCATTAAGCTTTTTTAACTATGCACGAACTACGACTAAGCATTTTGTGAGTGCATGTATTTGCAAAATGCAGATACCTCAATGACAAAACCGAAAAGTATTGGCAAACAAAATTTGTACGATCTAACTTTTTCTTTACTGATCAGAGATATATGTAACAAACAATGCACCACTAAGGTTTAAAAATAACAAAAAACACACCATCAAAATAAAGCACTGAACCATTTTTTATAACATAATGAACTGTGTAGATATTATAGGTACTTAGGTAGGCGTACTAGCTTAATTTTAGTAACAATCATCGGTGCCAGTTCAGTAGTGATTTAGCCGCTTCATTAGGTAGGTAGAAAAAATTCAAAACCATTAAAAACTCAACCAGAAAAGAGAACCTGTACAAGTTCATAAAAGCTTGATCAGGGGTGCCCAACCACTCGATCGCGATCTACCGGTCGATCTTTGGATGCTTGGCTGTCGATCGCCGGCTGATTTGGTATGTACACACACCAGGTTGGCAACCAACATTTCCAGTTCATGTAACGCGTCCAGGCCGTGAAGCAGAGTTGCCTTGGTGGGGGGGTCCGGGGGAGCTCGGCCCCCCTAGTTCTAAAAAAACTGTTTGTAAGGGGGGCCCGGGGGGGTTCTTAAAATCGGCCAAGTCCTTATTTGTGAACGTTTAGACTTTCGAGCAGAGGTTCTTAAACTGGGAGGCGTAAAAGGTTTGCACGGGGGGCGTGAGCATAGCAATGACTTAATGATTGAACGTATATTTTCAGATCTTTTTTTCGTCAAACATCAAAACTTGTTTCCCCAAAACAGCTGCATCGTTCCCTTTAAGTCGATTAAGACATTGCAAATAAATTGTTATATTTTCTGCATGTTTTTTGTTGCGTGGTGGGTAGTGCCGTGTCAAGACATTTCTGAAATTCGATCCCCCCGGTCGGGGGGAAGGGGCATTTGTAAGGGCCCCACAATATTGCTGTATTAAACTGAAAATTAGAGGCAATAAATTTTAAAGAAAAATTTTCAAAAAGTTGTTGAAAAAGCACTAAATATCAATTACATGACGTAAATTACAATTATATTTTCCGCGGGAGCACGCCTCCGGACCCCCCTACAGTCATCATTAATTCTTATTCTGCTTCAGATTTGCTCTGATTTTGCCACACACCGAAAGAAACTGCGCGTACGAAAGTTTGGGGCGCCCATCCTGAGGAAATTTCTGGATATGTCCCTTGAAATAATGCAGCTAATGAGAAAAGTTAGTAACCCAGTCAAAAAAGCGCGAAACTGCCCTAATGATTGTAGATATCAAAAGGCCCCATCTGGAGATTTTTTTGGGGGGGGGGCAACAGTCTTCACACGGCACTGGTGGTGGGGCGTGGGCAAAAATAACCAACGCCAAAGGGGGCGTGACTGAAAAAGTTTAAGAACATTTGGTATAAAGTAAGAATTTTTTGCATTATACAGGGCCCCCTAGTTCGAATTTTACTAAGGCACCCCTGCCGTGAAGATCTTTTCTTGTAGCTCTTCACATAAATTTTGATGGAATTCGGAACATCTGAAGGATTGAGGACCGTTTTTTTGCACTTTACCACATTTTCGTTTACGATTTGCGCAATTCCCATGATCAGTAGCGACTTTCATCAGCATTCAGAGTAGTTTGGCCCAAAGTGTTTGGCAGCTACAAAAATTGGCAGCCATTATACTTTTACTGGTCCATGACTGCTATAAAGGTCTGCGAACGCTAATACAAAACACTGTTTAAAATGAACTTCATACATTGAAAATTTTACCAGATTTTACGTTGACCTAGTGAACAATAACTGAGTGATTTTTAAAAGACAAGTGATTCCTTGTTGGTTAAGAGCGTTAAAAAAATATTTGCTTCATTAAGTTGGCTATGTACGTTGCGAGCACTCAGTGCATTATTGGTTCAATTGTCAGGGTTGGCTCAAATGGTTCAGGGGAGCTAAAAAAGTCCAGGGGGGGCTTGAGCCCCTCTGGCACCCTACTTTCCGCGCCTATGCGGAGGCGCATGACTGTGTTAACGAAGTAGTAATTAACGAAGCTAACGTCTTGCATTAACTTGCCCATCTACGCATATTGTCAGTTTGGCCACTTTGTTCTCTGCTGGTGGAGGTGTATGTCACAGAAGTGCAGCCTACCCAAATGTAGCTGTAGCCTTTTCGTGATAAGTGAGTGGAGAAATGCAAGACATCGAAATAGAACGGGAAATAAGAATAGGTACAGTTAACTGGTCTTACTACACCCCAGCATTTCTCCCGGTTTACCAATCACAAAAACTAATAATGTAAATACGGTTGGCGACCACCTCCACTGCAATGACTGCATTGCAACTCAACTGATACTGTGTTGATACGCGAGAACTGTCTGCTGGTTCGATCACTTCCCTTTCCTCCTTTATGGGTGAGTAGTCTGGGGCTCATCATACAAAACTCACATAGACATACTTTACAAAATTCAGAAAAATGCAGTAAAAATCATATCGGGGGCAAACTTATTTCATAGTTCAACTAAGCATTTTAAAAAGCTAGGTATAAGATTTATACAAAGTAAAGTCGGATATCTTATTAAAAGATATTTCGGGTTGAAGATCGTAGAAGCTGCAGATCGAACAAGATGGAGGGAAGGAGTGAGAGCGAACGCGGAGGGGATGAGGTGTATTCGGCCACCTTCGGTGACGAGGAAAAAACCGAATTAAAACTGGATTAATGATGATGCCCAAGATCCTCCGGCAATTTTTGACTTCAAATAATGTACGATTGCATCTCCAAGATTAAAACTCATCGAGTCCATAACCCTATGCGATGGACTGTCTGCCTTCGGAGCTGTAAACTCCGGTTTAACTACAGACTCATAAATTGTTATTCACAGCTTCCCTGCATGACGTTTAACATTGAAATGACAAGGTGGAAAAGACGCCGGCAATTTTATTCGCTGTGCCGTAGGGAAACGAAACGCATTTAACGGCACGACCTATACTGTAAGAATGGCACACAAGTGGCCCGCAACCAATTCCTATACGAGAGCTCGGTAAAATAGCTCCTCTGTCGCTTTCTAACGACAGGAGGATATAATCAGAGGTGGGCACTTCCGCACCTCCGCTCCGAGCGGAACATCAGTTTCGGAGCGGAATGCAAAGAGCGGAACATGCTAAAAAAAATGGAGCGGAATGAAAGGTGCGGAACAGCAAAAAATAACTTCCGCTCCTCCGCACCACAAAACTGCGGCAGGTTATTTTGCATACAGCTATTCAACAAATACAACTTTGTGTTCGAAGCAATTCGAGAAAATGGCCATTTCGGTTTTCGAATCTTGCATTTCAATCTATAAAAGCTAATTGTTTATCTCTGTTGAAGGTGTGATCATAGAATAATCTATGGTGTGATGTTGTGTTCTATTGTTTCCAGACGTGCGAAATCTGCTGTCGCAAGGAATATCGCGATTTCGCTACGCTTTTCGACGTCGCCGACTCGCCAATTCACTGACACTGCGCAAAACTGCAGAGTGCAGATGGATTGCAAGATCGCTTGCTTGCGATAAAGCTTCGTTAGTTTAGTTTTAATTTTTAAGGTATAGAGAGTGGTGAACTGTTACTAAAAAGCGAGTTAGACAGTTAATTCCTAGTAAAATGTTTTAATTTTAACCACAGTTTAGTGCGCCGAAAGCAACACTAAGGAGTCAGGACTACGAATGGAAGATAGGTAGCATATTACTGTTTTTAAATTTCACTTTTTACGATAAATAGGACGCAATTTTATGAGACGCAAAAATTAAATAGGACGCAAACATTTTTTTAAGAAATCATTTATTTATTTAAATTATGGTGCGGAGGAGCGGAATTGAAGGAGCGGAACACCACATCCCAAAAATGGAGCGGAGTGCGGAACTCACCTCCAGATGGAGCGGAGGTGCGCTGTGCGGAACACCAAATTCGTGTGCGGTGCCCAGCTCTGGATATAATAATAGTAGGCCAACATATAAAATAGAAATTTATTTTCAATATATACTTATACAACCGTGAGATAATTTTGCCAGCACCGTCAGTATGAATACTGCTTCTAAAAAATGTATTCCGCACTACATCAACGAGCGACAATCGTCCAATTGATGTTTACTCGATGGGATGCCTACAACGCATTTTCACAATGAAATCAATATTCGCGGTCGGCGTCGGCGAAAATGTTACCAGATTATGCGTAAAAACAAGAAGGGTCATCACAAGTCAAAGATAGCCTACAATAGAGCTTCCACCTTCAAGTTTCTTAATCCTTGAATGGCAAATTACCCCACTTAGCTTTAGTCAAAGCCGTCTACAAAAAACACCCAACAGCCCCTTTCTAAAAAGATTTAAAAGCAACAACCATACTTAATGAAAATATTTTGAAACTGGTGAAAAGATATCTTCCAAGGCGCTGCATCAAAGATCGACAAGCCCGCAGTATTTTTGACCCTTTCGTATTGCTATTTCATCAGTCATAAATAAGCAGACCTACCGGTACGCAAAATCATGCTATAAACTTTCAATGGCAAGTTTTTTATAGCCGAAAAAACAAGATCAATGAATCCTGACGCGGCTGCAATTTAATCGCACTATGACCAAAATAAACAAACCCGAAAGTTTGCCAATTATCATCATCATCATCACCGTTTTGCTACGGAGTGGTAGGAGTTACAAGACATCTCTGCACGCAAAGGTCAGCCGGTTTTTGCAGCCAAGTTCCCAATTTTGGCGCATTGGCAATTTTGGCAAAAGTTTGTCAATTGTGGCAAACAATAAGCATTCAATGAGCAAAATGGTAAATTGAAGCAAAACTAATCAGCTCTTATGAAGATTGTCACTCACTGAATTAAGTTTTTTTTTCAAACAGTAGTTGTTCAGGTAGTCCCGAAAAATATTGCGTTCAAAATGTAATAACATCTCCAAAATATCCGCACCATTAGCACCAACAAGATTTTTTTTCTTCAATGATGCGATCACTGTTTTTAGAGAAGTGACTCGTGTTTTCAAGCTATGAGACTTCTGTTGCATCAGCCATAACTCTAGAGCCGAATGAGTTTTCTTCAATTCATTTTCGACTTTTGAAATGGAAGGAGAGTAATTGTGATCGAGTGAAACTACCTCATCCTCTGAGATAGAGAAAGGTTGGACTTGACAATAGGATACTTCGGAATTCAAAGCAGAAACCTTTCTCCGCGAGTCCTTTATCTAAAAATAATTTGTTTGCTAAGTTGCCATCTTACGCATTTTTTAAACCTAGGGTTGAAGAATCTGCAAAGCGTCGCATGAATTACATGGTATTTTCAAGCGGACCAAATTTTTTCATTTTTCCGCGTAAATTCATCAAATTATTTTTTAGCGCAAAATCAGAGACTACTGGGTGATTTTTATGAAACCAAAGAGTCAAATGCAAGGCGGTCTGTAAAATTTATGTTTCCTTATCATGTGGCAGTTGTGACACACTCAACACAGTTCTGACATAGGCCACACCAAAAAACATGCAGACCACTCCACCACAGGTTACCACCATTATTCAAACGATGATCACAACGTAAAAGTTATGTCTGTGCATGGCTTGAGCTTCACCAACTTTGAAAAAGGTGTTTCTTGAGTTTTTTTTTTTCCAAGAAAATAAGACTTTCTAAATTTTATTGTAAAGCTCAAATGCGCTCTACTTCAGAAAAGAACAAAACTCTTCCATAAAATCTCATTCTCGTAAGCAATGATTACTTGTGGTAAACACAATCAATGCGAAAGAAATTACACATACCGGTAATTAAACACTTACTGGTACTTATCGGACGGCCAGCGAGATAGGCAGACATTGAAATGAGCGTGGGATCTCAGGGATTCAATCCCTGGGCCGATGCAATCGGACACATTGCATGTTCCTTTGCAGCTGTGTAGACCAGTTGCTAAGATGTGAAAATAAACCACTCGTTACCCGCTTTGCGTACAATACAGTTACACGTTACGCTCCGCCACTTGTTACACGCTTTGCGTACAATACAGTGAGTAATACTTTTTCAATATATATGTATTGAAATTGGCAGTGTCTATGTTGCCGCTAACAGCTAGATACTGATTGGCTTGCGTCTTTACGCATGCCTGGTTTTGCCAATCAGGATCTACTGCCGGCAACATAAACACTACCATTGAAATTAGCTCACCTTTTTCAGACGTTGTGGGTCTTTAAACCTTGTTGGGATGGCATTAGGCTTAAGGCGCACTCTTTTTTCATGTGAGCGAACTATCATTTCTTCT
This sequence comes from Trididemnum miniatum, assembly GCA_964006365.1. NCBI lineage: Eukaryota > Metazoa > Chordata > Ascidiacea > Aplousobranchia > Didemnidae > Trididemnum > Trididemnum miniatum. Next base: position 16,373,125 of record OZ023244.1, read on the forward strand.
GAAAAATGATCAGAACAGAGTCGACTTGATGGAGTTGGCACCCAATTTTTGCGTTGTACATTGTTAATCCAGAGTTGAAGCAATCCAGGATTTGTTGGGAATCTAAAAGAATAAAAAATATTTGGAATTTCACAGAAGCGCAATTTAATAAGCCTTAATTTAATTGTTATTATTTTTTTCTTTTGCTGCAAATACAAAATAACAAGATAGCTTAAGGATGCTAAAGAATCTTAGACATACATGCTCCTGTATGTAAAAAGCGTGTTAAAGATAAGCATAGCATTTGGTGGAATCAAAAGTGTCAAAAAGCAAGACAGCAAAGAAGAAAAGCTGAGAGATATCATAAAAAACACCACAACCAAGATTCTAAGCGATCATACCTGGAAATAAATAGAAAAGCCACAAATATTATCAACGAAGAGAAATTTTCTTAGCAGAAAGACTTGATTCTGCAAAAGGTAACTCAAAAGCTACGTTTACAGTAGTAAACTCTTTGCTTGGTAGGCCTACTGAAAAAAGAGAATTTTGCCTGTGTCTGAGAATGAAAATGAAACAGCAAACAATTTGGCAACTTTTTTCCAAACTAAAATCAACAATATAACAGATGCATTAGTACAAAAAAACATGACGCTACAAGTTATCTAATGATTTTAAGCAGTTACAGAGGGAAAGCGTGAAGACACTATGCTCTTGGCACCTTCTTAGTCCATTGCAGATGTAAAGGATATAGTTATGGGTATGTCTACAAAATCGTTCTCCCTGGATGTTTTTTCAACATTTCCCTTGAAACAAGTCATAGACTTGCTACTTCCAATCTTGCAATATATTATAATTGAATCTTTGAGGATGAGCTATGTGCCACCTGCATTAAAAAGAGCTGATAGTAATCCCTACCATAAAAAAGGCATCTTGATCCCGATGTTTTTAGTAACTACACACCAGGGGTTCTCAACCTTTTGCTTTCTGCGTGCCACTTCTGGACCTTTTCTGTAGCTGCGTACCACCTACCTTTGATGAATACTTTTTGACCACAACAACATATAAGAGCTGGGCTGAAAAGTTTACTTGACATACAAAAATGAATACGTAATTAAATTCAACGTTTATAGTACTCGCGGTATTACGCTCAGGCACACAGAAAGTTACACTGCGGCTTATCATCTGGGCAACACAGCTTCGAACTTCGAAGAAATCTCATTATTTTTTGTTGAGTCATTAATCTCATTATGTGCGAGTTAATATTGTGAATCAAGCTTTTGGATGAAGGTAGTCTAAGAGTGGGCAAAATTTTCATTGAAAGAGCCACTTGCAGGAAAGTAGAACCAAAGAGTTGCCTCCGGTGAGTCAACGAGCAAAAAAGAAGTCTTCGACCACACAAGAGCTGAAAATGGGGAGTGTAAGTACAATTGCAAAACAAAAAAGGTCTTCGCTATTCCTCGCAGAGAACTGAAGAGCCACGTCTCAAGGGTCAAAAAGTCGCATATGGCTTGCAAGCCGCACTTTGCCCACCCCTGATGTATTCAATTTGATTGCAAAATCAACGATGTTGCTCCCAGGCCCTTGAAGATAACAATATTACAGTGATTCCTTACTCCCAAAATATCAGACAAATAGGAAAGGTAAAGAATTAAGTTTATGTCTTCCAAAATCTTCTGAATTTTGTAATCTTTCGTTTGGAAGAACTGAACCAGCTTCTTTTGCAACACAAAAAGATGCATCCATAAGGGTATTCCTTTGAGACCTCACTTCCGTAAAAAAGCAGCAATGACGTGTGTTCTGATCTAGGCTATATGGTGCGGCTTCGTATAAATCTCTGCGAGATCGTTGCTTCTGAGATATCCAAGGGTGGAAAGTTTAAAAAAGTAGGGTGGCAACTGGCAACGCACAATTGTAAAGTGAAAGCCTCCCCGAAATGGGCGCTTTTAACTGCAAAATTTTGGGGAGGTTTTGGCTTTAGCCTGAATGATAAATTATTAGGTGCATAAATGCACAAGTTTACACAAAATTTTCACATCCGATCTACGTTTGTTGCTACCTTTGTTTGAAATGCACAGAACGTTTCGCAAAACTAGTGCGAAACGCAGTTTGTATGCGTTCCTACTTCACTATACCCCGAGATGTTAGCTAGAACTGTGAAACTCAAGCAAGGAGTATTTGAATACTGAGTTTCACTATTTCCAGGAAGATGAAATAAGCACAGAATCATGTAGGTCAAAAGTTTTTTACCGGTAAGGTTGATCTGTAGATTCACCTTACCATTTCAATTATGCCAGCACAATATTCGATGGTGGTGCAGCTTGCTGTTGCAGAAAGAAGAAAAAGGCCCCCAAACAGGCAAGCTATTGGCAATGGCCAAATAAAAGTATGCTACGCCATACCATAGTCTCCGCACATGACTATACACATATCTCTAGCTAACCTTTTTTTATGTAACTTATTTGAGTTGTAAAGCAAAAAAGTTTTCGTATCCTAAGGATTCCGTGAAAACGAATTCTTTTTGCATTTTTGGAAAATATCTCGCATACCACCTGAAAAGCTTCCGCATACCACCAGTGGTACGCAAACCACAGGTTGAAAACCCCTGCAATAGACTAATTAGCAGATTAGTTATCTTTCATTCATTTCAAAAGTGATAGAAAAATGTGTATATTACCAACTCTTGCAACATTTAACTGATAATGACCTGTTGTTCAAAAATCAATCTGGATATCGCAAACACAATAGTTGTGAAACTGCAATCACTAAAATGTACAATGATCTAATTGCTGAACCTAGAAAAAGCTGTCATGGATTGTTAATTTTTTTGGATATGTCTGCTGTTTTTGATACGTTGAAACATGCACAGCTAATCAAAGAACTGGTTGAAGAATATGCAATAGAATTAGAATTTGCAGTTAGAATGCTGAGTGACGCATTGTTGGTGCATTAGAATGGTTTTACATCTTATCTGAATGACAGAACTTGTTCAGTTCTAATCAATAACTCTTTCTCAGAAAATTACTGCCTTGATGTTGGTGTACCCATGGTTCAATATTGGGCCCACTACCTTTTATTCTTTTCACAAAAAAACTGGAAAAAGTTATGAAAAAGTACAGTTTGCAACTTTGCAATATCAGTCTTATGCAGATGACATCCAGCTATATGTAAGGTTTATTCCAAGCGACACCACCGCAAAAGTTATCACCAACAACATTCAAGAATGCCTAGAAGAGATCAACGATTGGATGACTAATCATTTTTTAAAATTAAACATAGAAATTCTTGAAATTTGCTTATTTTAGCATCAAAGATATTCCATGAAAATTTCATCTGTTAAAGTTAACTCAGTAACTATTCTTCCAAAAAAATGTGCAAAAAGCTGGGGATTTTATTATGATGATAAACTTTTCTGAACAAATAATTAAACGAAGTTGTAAAATTTTGTAATTATCGCCGTAAAAACCTGAACAGAATTGCATCTAAACTGACCAAGCCTTTAAAACATTAACTTATCCAATCATAACGTTCTCAGTAACTTGGATTATTGCAATGCTACATACTGTGGTTCAAATTCTTCCCTAATGTCAAAATTGCAAACAGTTCAAAATAAGTGTGCAAGATTCGTTTTTGGATGAAAATATCTGTATGTTTGCATATTTCTACTTCAGTCATGAAGAAAGATCTGCATAATTATGCTCCCAGTTGCCTACAGAAGTCAATATAAAATTGCTTTACCTGTTTTTAAATGTCTGAGCAACGAAGCTCCTGATTATCTGCAAGATTTAACTTCATAGAAGCAAAAGAATTCTGAATATAATTTGAGACCAGACAGCCAGCTCTATCTATTCCTACGTTATTTCCAAAGTTCAAAAAGTCCAAATTTGGTTGTACATACATTGCATCGACCATTTGGAATAAATTGCCAATGAGTATTCACTGTACAAAAATTTTTAATGCTTTTAAGAAGATGCTAAAAACACATTACTTTACATCGGCATTTGAAAGTGATTGATGAGCTTTGAATTACGTTGTGTTACTGTGATATTATTACAACGGTGCTACTAATTGATAGACCTGTGAAAATTTGCATGTTGCATTATCATTTTCCTTTGTCATATGCTTTTTGAAATACACCGTAACACAAGTTGCTAATTTACTTCACAGTCTTGATATTAAATATTAGTACACATTTTTGTTTTCATGCATTATTTTACGTTTTTATCCTCCTGTTTTCATCCATGTTTTGATCACAGTAAATTATCGTTATCTGCCTAAATAACCTTGCTAGTGTGCTTGCACCAACGCAAGTGTTAAGACAGGATATAAACATGTCTTTATTATTATTATAATCACTGCTGCAACCAAGTGGTTTTCAGCAGCAGCAACGAGATCTATCAGAGATTGTAAGCTATTATGTGGCATACTTGGCCTTTCAAAAGTCTTCTCATTTACCAGTCCATAATTATAAACTAGACATTTCCCCAAGCGACAAGAAAGAAAAATATTATAAATATACAATTTGCTTATGATCTATTAAATTTTTTGCAGTTGTCAAACTATATGTACACTTAATGGGCTAGAATACTTGCCTATGAAACGTCCTGGGATACAGCCTTTTTAGATGGCTTTCATCGTCATCACTTCCTTCGCTGTCACTTCTTGCTTTCTTGCGATTGTACCAACGCTTGCAACATCCATAAGCCACACATTGAAATCCACGCTTACGTTTAGCTACCACCTCAGTATTACAACCAGACATTTTGAATGAAGAATTGCAACTTATTATTCACCTTAAAAACTTAAAGAAAAATTTGTTTTAGAAGTCATTAACAATCGAACTTCTTTTCAGTTTTATTACTGCCAGACTCCTTATTGAAAAACAACTGAGAAGCAATTGTGCTAATAACTGCACTGCATCTCCCAGACAAACATCAAATACAACATATAGACTAGTGCAGATATAACACCAAGCACACTTAAACTGTTATATGTGAGGAAAAACGCAACTCAGAGAGTAAATATACTTGTTAGCCTTGAAATACTACTCTACTGTACCACCTGATTTCCGTAACAGCGTAAGAGTTACTGAGAAAGCAATATAGAAGTAAACTGGTAACTAGCAAAATATCGGTAGCTTGTCTAGTCTAATTAGAGGTAAAAGGTAGAAGGGTGATGTTTCAAATTAAGGAGGCTACCTTTTTTTTTTGTTGACATGTGATGCAAATAACATGGTTTGCACAATTTTTTTGATTATATGCGTTTTTCAAAAACTGCTCGCCAAACAACTAAAAAATGGCAATTTTTGACAAAAAATGCAATTACCTTTTACTTATGCATATTTGGTATCATTTTTCATAATTTTTTGAGTGGAATTCAATTTTCAAAAAAAATCTTACCAATTAATGTGCTACATGTCTGTGAGTCGTTATTTCTTTATTAGTTTTTGCAGAATTTTCAGTGTTTTACCAAATTTTCTGTTTTAGAGTAATAAAGTAGTACATGGGCTAGCCGCTAGAGTATTGCATTTCCAGAAATGTCTTCCAAAAATATTGACTTTGTTTTGGGTGACAAATTACCAACAGTATAGGACGCAGCTATCGCAATTTACAACATTTTACACACACCTAGATCACACCAAAATCACACACACCTAGCCACACAGCTGCATACTCTTTCAGATGAAAAGCTGTCTGGTCTACCAACAAATAACCTAGTTGCAGAACGAACTTCTCCATATACAAAGGCCTAGCTGAAACAGCAAAATTCAGGAAGGTTTTAATACTGAAGGCAATGACGCTGGAAGTGAATAGGCAGCGAAAGCAAGGACAGCCAAAAATGACATGAAGGAGGCGGATGGAAGAGAGTTTGAAGAAAGTCTGGTTGAGGATCGAACGAGATGGAAGGAAGGTGTGAGAGCAATCGCGAAAGGGATGAGGTGTATCTGGCTACCTTTGATGACGAGGAAAGAAACGGATTGTAACTGGATGGATGATGAATGATAAACTTTTTTGCTAAATAAATAAATAACTCAGGTTATTTTCAAATTATATTGAACCGAAAATTCAACAGTAATTGAGGAAGACTGCTCTTCACTATATCAATATTTTCAGTGAAAACAGGACATCTGAAGACGTGAAGACCTCTTTTTGCTCTTCTAATCAGTGTGATCAAATAGCCTAGGGCCTCTCATTGTCTAAATCCGGTCCTCAGGGGCATATTTAGGGGCGGGACTAGTGTGCCATGCCCCCCCTCTCTTTTTACTCTGCCTTTCAGTAAACAAGAATAATTACTAATGGTGCAATTACTAATTACTAAGTGACTAAAATACGCCAGGTTCTTTTGATGGTTGCTGTAGCTTTTATGGCCAGGGGCGAATCCAAAGGGGTAGGATAAGGGATATGCATGCTCCCACCAGCCATTTTCACAAATGTTTTTGATGCATACAATTTTTCTAGAATTTTGAACCTCTCTGATAGCTACTGGTACGGGTCGCACTAAACACCGTATGGGACCGTGTGGCTCTTATGGGATTGTATGGGACCGTATGAGACCGTATGGGCACTTATGGGACCGTATGGGCTCTTATTGAACCGTATGGGCACTTATGGGAATGTCGAACTAAACACCGTATGGGACAGTATGACCGTATGGGCACCCTAACCCTAACCCTTACCCAAACCCTAACCCTAACCCAAACCCTAACCCTAACCCATACGGTTTCATAAGTGCCCATACGGTTCAATAAGAGCCCATACGGTGCCCATACAGTCCCATAATAGCCCACACGGTCCCATACGGTGCCCATACGGTCCCATAAGTGCCCATACGGTTTCATAAGTGCCCATACGGTCCCATAAGGCCATACGGTTCCATAAGTGCCCATACGGTTCCATGCGATCCCATACGGTGCCCATAAGGTCCCATACGGTGTTTAGTTCTACCGCTACTGGTACCGTATAAGCCTTATGCCTTAAGCAAGCATAATTAAAAATATGCGAACAAAATGTATCATATTTGGCGAAGCACTCGGAATTACATAATAATAATAATAATAACAGTGTTATAAGCACAACTAATGCCACATTATGTGAAAAATTGTTGAATGTATACATGCAAGATTTTGAAATACACTGTTGGTAAAATACGGGTAATTACTGAATAGGCTATTGCGGTAAGTACATCATACTACACTACTACAGTAGTAAGTAAATTAATTGACACAGTAACAATCCACTTGGCAGTGAGCACAAAAAACTTACAGTGTGATAATAATCATGAATAGAAGCACAAAAAACACTCTGCTATCAAAGACAATCAGGATCAAACTTTAATGGATTATTGCTCCAAAAGTTGTCTAGTTGATTTTTAAAGTTATTAAGCGAAGGTGCAAAAACCACATCTTCTGAAAGAGAATTCCAATTATTGATAACTCTGACAGCAAAAAACTTTTCTCGAGGTATTGTTTTATGGGAGGTTTTACGCAATTTAAAATTTTGACCTCTTGTATCATATTGATATGCGACACTGTTATCTAAATACATTAAGTTAGACCAGTTTACATCATAATGACCATGCAAATATTTATACACTTGGAATGCAGTCACCATTTAATCTACGATAAATTGGGGTGGGTAACTGAAGTGCTCTTAAACGATCAGGATACGACATTTCTCAGACCAGATAACATTTTTTTTTTATTTATTTTATTATTGGCATATTTATCCTCCTATCACGAAAAAGCGACGAAGCGCTGTACGAGCTCACTTAGGAGTTGCCGGCTATCTGTCTTCCACACTAAGATGGGGGAATCCCGCTAAGTGCTGTTCCCAATGGCACAACAAGTAAACTTGCCGGCTTTCTCCACACTGTCCCTTAAATGCTGAACGTCAAGCAGGGAAGCTGTGAATACCAATTTTAAAGTCATTGGTTTGACCCAACTCGGAATCGAACCCCAAGTCTACCGATCCAGAAGCAGACGCTCTATACCACTCGGCCATCTGATCGGTTCATTTTAGTGGCTCTTCTTTGAACTGCTTCAATTTTTAATACCGGTATATCATTTTTGGTATAGGCCTATATAGATGCACCAAGCAGCGTTATTGTACTCCAATTTTGTTAAAAATTAAAACACAATTTGCCTGAAAATTATTCAAAAAGCCTTAAAATAGCCATTGCAGGCTGGGGTTAAGAATCGGATTCGTGAAGACAGTAGAATAGAATAAGATGTAATATTTATGTGATCAAGCATGTTTATTTCGTTGCTGCAATTCTCCATTTTACATCTACAGAAAAACAAAAAATAATCAGAAAACAGCAACAGGAAGGCTGCGAAGGGACCGTAAGGTCTTCGTGACATGGGGCTATGCAGCTGACAGGCTGAGGCAAAATACAACCTAGAAGCTATTATGCCGCTAATGGCAAAATAGGCACTGCCATTAAAATTTCTTGCTATGCCACTGCCTGTCCTGGTTGTAGATGAAAAAAATCTGGTCATTGCTTTTGGGCCCCCCACTTTAGAAATGCTTCCGCCATCACTGCTGTAGCCTAGCATATTTCCTAAACATCTAGTGTAAACTTCCTGAAACTGTACTGTTCTTTTTGAAAACCTCAAAACACATTCTGTGATTTTTACCTAAGCCAGTGCGAGCACAAACATCTTTCTAAAATAAAGTTCTCACGAATTTCGCAAAATACGAGCCCAATCTCCCACAGATGCTGATTGCCGCACTCGATGCAATGCACTAGCAAGTCGCAATGCTCGCATCATGCTCGAGAGGCTCGCAGCTACCAGGTCCAAAAGCTAAATACGCGAAAAATCATTTTTACCAAAACCGCTACAGCGATTTTGTGTTTACTGCAGCGTTTTTGTGCTTGCTGGTGGCAGTTTTTGTGTTTACTGGTGGGCTATTAGAAAATTTTTTGTTTATTTTATTGCTCTCACCTCTCACTCTACCCCATCCCGAATAATAAAAAAAACTTTCTGTTAGCTCACAGAAAATAAACAAGATACGCTGAAAAAAAATCAAAACCTAGAGCAGCGTCAAACCTATGACCTACAAGTGGCAGTCGATCGTACTATTCCCTATACCACGTTGCTGTTGCCAGTTCTCCGCAAAATTTTTGTACTTATACTACAGTGTATCCATTACTACTAACAGTGGAACCACTCTCTGTGCTCAGTGTCCGGAACGAAAATCAGAGTTAAGAGTTCATCTGTTCAAATCGTGATACACATTCCTATACCAAGAAATGAAAAAAATAATGGCGAGCAGTTTCATTGCATTTATTAGACTATGAACTGCTTGTCCCTTTTTTTCATTTCTTCTACGTACTTAAGCAATCTGCAATATCGTCTTGAAAATTTTAATAACAGAAAAAAAAAAACAGCAAATTTTAGAAACGGCAACAATACAGATGAACTTCTTCAAAAAGCAATTGTTACATCACAGGATTTTTGTGGACGTACGTGACTATGTTTTTTTGTTGAGTGGGCCCACTGTAATAACTATAAGTAGGCTACTCTGTGCTTATACCCACCTCGCTATCACGCGCAATTTTCTTAGGTATCACGTGACTATCAAAAAAGGCTGTAGCGGTTTTGTTGAAAATGCTTTAATGATTTTTGGCGTATTTATCTTCTCGTCTAGTTGTCTCGCAGCTTTAGAGCAGAGGTGTCCGGAGTCTAAAAATTTCAATCCGAGTCCTAATCTGAAGCGTTAAAATCCGATTCCGAATCCAAATCCTGTATTGGCATTATATACAAATTACATATATACCCAAAAGGCCACTAGTAGCTCATTAAAATCATTGGTTATCATCCAAAATTGAATCCGCATCCTGATCCGGAAAAAGCAAAAAATCACAATCCCGATCCGGATCCAAATACGAAGCAACAGCCGGATTATCCGGTTTTTAAAATCCGGATCCGGCTCCGTTGTACACCTCTGCGTTAGAACGAGAAGCTAAAAACGCGAAAAATCATTTTCAACAAAACCGCTACAGCGTTTTTGCGAGTCACGTGATGCGTAAAAAAAAGTTTAAGTAGGCTACAAAAATTTTATGATCACTGGCAACGGTGAAGTGGTGTAGGGGTTAGTGAGATGGATTCCCACTCGCTGGGCAGAGGTTCAATGACCTCCTAGGTTTTGCTTTTTTGTCAGCGCATTGTACTGAAGTCGCTGTAGCGATTCTGTTGAAAATGATTTTTCGCGTATTTAGCTTCTCGTTGCTTTAGAGACCAGAGTTGTCCGCACTTGCGGCAAACAAGATACTTTAAAACTCTAATCCGTTTCCTATAAATCAGCGGTTCCCAACCTTTTTAAATCTGCATTACCCTCTTTCGATGTGACTGATTCTCAATTACCCAAGAGCTGAAAAAGGTCTTCTCTTCACGAGTTCAGATGTCCTGTATTCCAGTGAAAACATCGGTGGAGAGCAAGAGAAGGTCTTCACGTTTTCACATTGTTACAGCACTCATATAATTTAATTTTATTCTTATGTTTCAGTTTAATAGGTAAGGACGGCCCTGAGAATCGAACGCAGTATTATTTTTCTAGTTGGATCGACGTTTTATAAACGATTCTCCTCACCTCACCAAGCTGCTGCCTATAATTGTCCTTCAAGTAACTTTGAACCTGCCTTTGGCAAGTTTGATACCAACACGACGTGTTCGTGCACCTTTTTTTTTCGCGTTGGCACTGATAAGTCACAACTGGACTGAAGATTCAGTTATCGTTTTGCAAAGAGAGTATATTGATTTTAATTTGGATGTCTGATTTGAGAACTGAGAAAGAAGATTAGACACCGAGCAAGTGAAGGCCTCTGAGCTCCTCAAGGCCACCTGCATATGAGTTAAAGTTGTTCTTTAACACACATGTCCTGTATTTCAGAGCTGGCAGTGAAAATCCGGGTGAGAACAGAACAGAGTTTATTTTGTTGCCAATTAGCGCAATATTCAGCAAAAATCTCGGACGTTATTCGCAGCAACAGGCAGTCACAAAGGGACCAGAGGTCTTCGAGTCAAGTGCAAGGGATTACCACGGTACGGAACGGAATTATATTCCGTATTGTATTTCTCAAAAAATATACCCTACCGAAATTTCGTACCTCGCAAAAATACCGTACGTAACAGTATACGGAATTTTTTCCGTACCGTAATACCGTACCTTTCCATAACACATTTTTTCAATCAATTTACGTCAAGAAAAACTCAGCAGGAAACTTTTGCCATTGCATTTTTCTATTTAGTTGCATATTTGCCCTCCTATCACGAAAAAGCGATCAATGCGCTATACGAGCTCGCTTAGGAGTTGCCAGCCATCCGTCTGCCACACCAAGATGGGGGAATCCCGCTAAGTGCCTTTCCCAACGGCACAACAAGTAAACTTACCGGCTTGTTCTCCACACTGTCTCTTTAATGCTGAGCGTCAAGCAGGGAAGCGGTGAATACCAATTTTAAAGTCATTGGTTTGACCCGACTCGGAATCAAACCGGAGTCTACAGCTCCCGAGACGGACGCTCTATACCACTCGGTCATCTGAGCTGAAAAGGCACGTCCAAGTTCAGATTTATCGTCCTTCTTTCTTAGCTGTTAAAGTCTAGATCAATGGTTAACAAACTTTTTTGTGCCATTGCACCTTTACGGTACTCTTCTTATCATCATCGCCCCCCTGCCCTAATAAGCTTGTGTTCTAATAAACCTCGCAAGGGCGAGAGCTACTGATGAATGAGAATTACCCAATTGGCAAAGGAAAATGCGGTGAAGAGCAAAAAAAGGTCTTACACGGTTTATGAGCTATCGCCCCCCTTCGCCGCTTTTGCCCCCTGTTGCTTTTCGCCCCCTGGTGCTTCTCTTTCGCCCCCAAGGGGGCGATATTGCCCACTTTGGGAAACACTGCTCTAGATACTTCGACAAGTAGTGACATCGACAACGACCGTGATGCAAGCTCAGCTTGCTTAAGTGACAGTTTTTTTGGCTGTTTGTTCGCACAATCAAAGCGACGAAGATCTAGCAATGTCGATAAAGCACAGAGGGGACGTATTCTCCAGAGGTTCAAGGTGTTCAGCGCACACCCTGCGATATCACAGGCACACATGTTAATTACATTTAACTAAAATATCTGGATTTTCTCGTCTTTAATCTTTGTAATATCACCGCAATCTGCGATCTTTTTGCTTTGATGAACGACAAATTGCTTTTTTTTCAACGCTGACCGATGACGCAACATCTCTTGTATTTTAGGTTCAAGAGATATTGTTGAACACAAGCGAGCCAGATCTTCTTCAAGGCTGGTTTACACGACCAGCTGAGCTGAGCTTAACGTTAGTTTGTTTTATTAAAGCTGACTCACAACAGTTGAATTCAGCTGAAGTCAGCTTTAATAAAACAAACTAACGTTAAGCTCAACTCAGCTGGTCGTGTAAACCAGCCTTCATCGTATTCTGAATCATATTTTTTCTCTTTCCACACGAGTCAAATGCAAAAAATGTTCTATTTGAAAGTTGAACCCAGCGCGTCACAATGCATGCTCAATCACGCCTCAGCAAATTGCTTTTTTCATCGCAAAAGAATGATGCAATGGCTTTCTCTTAGGGCAGGTTCAACACAGAGCTGGAACGAGGACCGAACCTACCGAGACCGAGACGAGACGTCATAGCTTCGAGACCGAGACGAGACATCATAGCTTCGAGACGAGACATGAGACTTCATAAGCCAAAAATTAGAAAATACAGTATAAAAACAATAGTGATACTCTGGAGTATGGGCTCTACTAAGCCAAGTTATTGAAATAACTTTATAGCAAAATGGCATTAGCAAAAACAAATGCAGCAATGAAGCCGTCGCGGTTATGAACTGATGTAGCCTATTATAAATGTGCTATTGGCAGGGTTACCATTTCGTGCTTATTTCTAAGATTTGTGCTTATTTTCAAGATCAATCAATCAATCAATTTTCTGGACCCGCTTATCCTTGGGGGGTCGCGGGGGCAGCAGCTCAAGTTGGAGCCTCCAAGCATCTCGATCCTCTGCAACAAAGGATAGATGCTCTGCTGGGATGCCAAGGCGAGACCAACTAAGATCTTCTACGTAATCTCGCCATCGAGTTCTGGGACGGCCTCTAGGCCTTCGACCAATCGGTGTTGAACAGAGCAGTTTTTTGGCTGTTCTTTCCTGGGACATTCGTGTCACATGTCCATACCAACGCAGTTGCGATCTTTCTAGTCGGAGAAGCAGCGATTCGATGTTTAGAGATTCACGAATATCTGCACTTTTAACCTTGTCCAACAAGGTCAAACCGCTAATTCTTCGCAAGAATCCCATTTCGGCTGCTTGAACTCGAGACCTCACTTTCTCATTCATGATCCAACACTCATGGCCATAAGTCAAAATAGGAACATAGACCGATCTGAAAATGGATAGCTTTGCCTTGGTGCAAAGCTCCCGTTTCAGTACCACAGATCGGTGGAGCTGGCGCATTACTGCACTTGCTTTTCCGATGCGGATATCCAATTCGCTATTTTGTCTGCCGTCACTTGTGAATGAGACGCCGAGGTACTTGAATTTCTCTGACTGTTTTAGTGGTACTCCATCAATTTGGAGAGAGCACTGCTTTGGTTGTCTGGACAGGCACATGGTTTCTGTTTTTGTTGAACTGATTTTCATTCCGGCAACAGAGCATGCATCCGAAAACCTGTCAAGAGCTTTCTGGAGACCATTTTGGGTAGAGTCGAGTAGCACGAGATCATCTGCAAATAACAGACGTTGTACAGTGCATTCACCGATCTTTATTCCGCCACAAGACTCACTGTTCTTAACTATTCTATCCATATAAATAAGGAACAGAATAGGTGAAAGAGAGCAGCCTTGCCGTAGTCCCACACTTACTCTGAAAGGTTTCGTCGTTGCGCTGTTAACACGAACACAGATCTCGGAATGCATGTACAGCGACTTAATGGCAGTTAGTAACTGGCCATCAATGCCATACTGCAACAGCACCGCCCAAAGCTTGTCTCTAGGAATGCGATCATATGCTTTTTCAAGATCAACAAAACATGCATTGACCTCTTTTGCATATTCCCACGACTTCTCAAAGATTTGCTGCAAGGCAAAGATCTGATCCATTGTGCTTCGGCCAGGACGAAATCCACACTGAGCATCTGTTAGTTTAGGCTCGACTATTTTACGGCATTTCTTTTCATTCAAGATCAATGTCTTACAAAACGTGAATGTGCTTTTTTTCTAAGAAACGTGCTTATTTTTGATTCCCAACCTGTAAGCCATGGGCTACGGTACTGTTTTCACTTTTCAGAGGACCACAGAGCTTGACTACAAAACATCATCATTCCTTAATATAGTTGTCAATGAGCCAAAGATGTTGGGCCCGACCCGAACCCGATTTTTCAAGCCCGAACCCGAATTTAGATTCATCAGCCAGCCTTTGCCCGATTTAAGCCCGAAATCAAAAACACCACAACAAATGTCGATGAACTTGTACTTATCTAGTTGAAGAGCATAAACACTGCTATCCGTAACTTGTACGTAATAGAAAAAAAAAGAGTTTTACTCGTCGTCGTTTGGCGGGGCATCTTTTCCAAGACATATGGAAGGACCAAGGCCGAGGGTTTATCCTTTTACCACCCTGGCCACCAAACTGCTTGGGTCAGATGCTGACTGTAAGGGACTTCAGCCAGCATCTTGTTTCGTCATCCAAAACCATTAGACCAAACATACCTTGGGGTGCCCGATGTATGGGACACTGTGAGATGATGTGATCTGTGGTTTGTTGACTGGCACCACACTCACAATTCGCTACAGGAGCGAGACCCCATTTGTACATGGACGAACAGAAACGTCCAACACCAGAACGCAGACGGTTGAGCTTGACCCAGGCTGCCCTCGGCCCGTCGGCCGACCCATACCCAAGGGTCTGGAGCTAGCCTTGGGAATGAAAGCGTGGAGTGACAATGCGTTGGCAGAGTACTCCATGTCCCATCTCGTGTTCGTCCACTGGGCTGCATGGACGTCCATCTCAGAACGACTGTCTGGTAATTTCCGAGCAGCAGGTACAAATAAGCGTCTAGATTTCAATCTCTCCCTACATACGTCCTGTGACTTATGAAACTGGCCATGTAAAATGTGGTTAGGGTCCAGGGAGCTGCGGTTGGCTAGGGAGAGTGTCTCTCCTTGGCGGCGAAGCTCAGCTGGCTGGATGCCTGAAAGAACCGAAAGGTAGACCGATGGAGTGGGACGCAGGCACCCAGTGACAATGCGCAAGGCGTCATTTAATACACTGTCGATAAGCCGTGTGTGCACGCTGCGGCACCAGACTGGTGCGCAGTACTCGGCAGTCGAGTAGACCAAAGACAGGGTAGCTGTGCGTAATGTTTTAGCGCTAGCACCCCAACCTGTTCCCACAAGTCGCCTCAACAGTGAGACGCGAGCACATAACTTCTTGCGCAATGCTTCCAGGTGAGGACGATATGTGAGCGATCTGTCCAGTTTGACCCCAAGATAAGTGGGAATTGGACAGAAAGGTAAGGTCTTACCGATGTTACAGACCTTAAGCTCACGCTTAGCCTCTCGATTGTGGAGGTGAAAGACCGCCGTCACCGTTTTAGTGTGGCTAAGCTTCAGTCGCCAGGTCTGGAGATATTCCGAGAGTGTAGTCATATCCTGGCTTAGAGTCCTTTCCAACTCCTTCCATTCTCCAGATGTACGAAGTATCGCCAGGTCGTCGGCATAGGCGAACTTCTTGGAGGTTATGGAGGGGATATCATATGCATAGATGTTGAAAAGGAGGGGGCCAGGACCGATCCCTGGGTAACCTGCTAGGCTTGCTGGCCCCTAACTGGCGACAGCAAGCCTAGCAGGTTACGACGCCATTTCTCAGGCGTCGTAACCTGCTAGGCTTGCTGTCGCCAGTTATAAGGGTGAAGCTTCTGTTGCGGATAAGCTCCATAATCATACGAACCATGTGCTTGTCCGGCAGAAGCCGCAACAGCTTGCAGGTGAGGCCACGGTGCCAGACAGTGTCATAGGCAGCTGTCAGGTCGATAAAGACGTTTATTCATTTACAGTTTCACCAGCAGTTACGGAAAGCAGTGTTTATGCAGTCAAGAACACGGTCCAATTAGGAAGTAAGCTCTGAATAATACCTTTTCGCCTCCACTGATGTCCCATTTTCGGCGCAAATTCAAGTGAAGAGCAAAAAAAGCATTTCCCACAGACGTAAAGGATGGTCATTATTTATAGGGGGATGGTTTACGCCAAAATTTTTTATGGGGGGATGGTGTTGTTTTTCGGGGAGATGTAGAGATGGCATGGGCTGCCGTTAACCGGACTTCTTGCTGGTTTGCTAACGGCCCGCTTCTATCTTTGTTTATTACTGGGCCGCTAACGAGCCGCTGACTCTTTTTGAAATCCCTTTAAGTTTGATTAATGTGATTAAAGGTTCATAAAAAGAATGGGCTTTGGGTAGGCTGGGCTTTATTTTTGGTATGAGTTGCTGGGTCGGTTACGGTTACTGGGCTAGAGGTTCCGGGCCGTGGGCGGTCCGGGCCTCAAAAAAGTCAGCCCGAGCCATCTCTAGGGGGATGGCATCCCCCATCAATTCGAGCACTGCCTTTTACTATTTTTGCTTATCAGTACTTAAGATAAATAAACGAAATAAGTGAATAAACGTAAAATATTAAACGAAACAATAAATAAATTAGCATCAATTCAGCAGACTAGAAGCGATCATAATCATTCTGCTGAAATGATGATTTCTATCGCTTTAAGTCTGTCCAGTTGCTCCGGCGTCCGGTCTGATTGAAACCCGACAATGTTTCAAAATCCAAACCCGAACCCGACCCGAAAAGCCCGAGCCCGATAGACAACTATGTGTCATGATGTTGATTGTTCACTTTAAAAGTTGTTGGACCACCGGAAAAAATAGGAATCTGCGGACTTAAAAACCTTTTTTTTTGTTTCACCTAATTGTAGCGGAAAAAATAGGAATCTGCGGACGTGAAGACCTATTATTGCTTTTCTAATCAGTGCCTTATTCTTGGCATATATGGAGGACCATTAGCAAAAAAAGGTTGCAAAAATCTTTTGGTAACCTGCTACTCCGTCGTCGCAACAGCGGTGTGCTTATTTTTTGGTGTGGACCGTTGGTAACCCTGGCTATTGGTCATATTTTTAGCGATTACAATTAATGATTTAACGAGTTCACCATAATAACGACGAAACAGCTTATTATCACAGAAGATTTAAGTCCTTGTAGCTCGCAAGGCAAGCAATACCTCTCGCAGACGATTACACGGCCCAATATTCTTTTTTAATCTAACGAAAAAGATGTCAAGAAAACTTTAAACAAAAAGTCATTGGTAGGCTATTTTGGTCTAGACCAGGGATGTCGGCATTGCAGCCCACTATCCTCCGTTAAAACAATTTTTTAGCAAGTTTATCAAGTATTGAGCACGAGAGTGTTCATGAAATTTAATCAAAATACTTTATATTTAATAAATAATAAAGTAATTAAACATTTTAAAGTCATTGTGACACCATGCAGTTTTGAAAATCTATCTGGTTAATAACTTTCTCGTAAAAAGAGCTAGCTCAAATCTGGAAGCACTTCCCATGTCAGTAACCAAATTTCCCGCAACTGTAATCCCTGCACTTTTTTCGATTTGAAGCGTTTTTTGGGCCTGGACTACTATGAATAATCTTTTGATAGCTGTTGTAAACCAGACGAGAATAGCATCTTTCATAGGGAACAAATTTGTAGAAATCTTAATTTTATGACATGTGACACGTTACTCTCTTGAAAATGTTTTGATTTGACACACCGTTTGTCCCTAAAAAATATATTAATTTTTTAGACGTGGCTAGCGGTCGTTATGTCTTTGAGTGAAGGCCATATTGTTAAAAGTTAAAACTAAATTAACATTATTGGATTAATTATTACATTAATTAATTATATTAATGGATTTTTAAATTTTCTTTGTTAAAAAAGATGCAATTTCAGCAAAATGCGGCTCAGTACAAGGCCTACCTATCAATGGTTAATTTTTTTTTCTTAGAACTATAATATGAAATATTGGAATTCTGGTCGCTTTGCGGCCCAGTTAAATACAGGGGTGATCCGAAAGTAACTCCCTATTCTAAAATAACTATGACTTATTCAAATTTACTGACAACTTTCTCAGTTTTTGCGTGTAAGTTACTCAGTCTGCGGCAATTACATCTATGCTCTTGTTTCTATATTTTGATAATCTTAACTTAAATTTGAAATAAAGTTAAATCATGTTTTGCAAACATACTAATTGTGATGAATAATAATTTTTAAAAAATTCAACCAAATTTAAATAAACAAATAAAAAGATATTGAATTTTAAATGGAAGTCCATGCAATGTACTTTTTTCTCATGTTTAATAAATGAAGAAATTACACTTCAAAAACAAACCATTTTTATTTTAGAATAGGGAGTTACTTTCGGATCACCCCTGTACAGTATATAATTTTGCAATGGGTGCCTAATAAATTAAAAGGTTAGACATCCCTGGTCTAGAGTAGATTACCATCGAATGCATGTGCTTAGTGGTTGAAATAGACCAGTTTTCATATATGCTGCTCACAAAAAGAAAGCAAAAGCCTGCAATTCTGCAGGCCTGAACAACAAAGCAAAATGGTCTAAACAAAATGTGGCCAAATGTTTTTGCAAAGTGCGAAATCACGCACAATGTTTTGCTTTGAATACATCGGGTAAGTACCATTGTTGCTTCCGTATCAAAGACCTGAATGCTGTTTCAAATCCAAAATTTTTTCATGTCTCGATCGAGACATGACCATTTTCCGAGACTTTCAAGGTCCGAGATCGAGACGAGACATTGGCATAGCGAGACCGAGACACTCAAAAACGTGTCTCGAGACATCCAGCTCTGGTTCAACAGGTATCGTTGAACACAAGCAAGCCAGACCTTTTCCATTGCATTCTACATCGTATTAGGATGCGGTTGCGAGTAATTGCTTGTGATTTTTGAAAGTGTGGCGGTCAATATATACATTTTAAAGTTGTTGGTCAAATTCAAGTTGTAGGTTAAATTAGTGGAATGGAAGTAAGTGTTGACAGTATGACTGAAAAGCCGTTTTGTAGCGGAAATTACGGCGAAAAATTGGAAATAGCAAAAGCTAAAAAGCCGACACCAAAATTAAATATATTAACTAGCAAATTAGGCTGCTTGAAAAGGCGCTTGATGTTGGTTCGCGCATTTGCATTTAACTTTCGAGCACTTTCACACATTTGTTTAATAAATGGTTGCATGCGGCAGCAAATATTGTAGAGGAGCACACCTCTAAAAAATGCTCACCGTACGCCACTGATTGTAAAGCTGAAGCGCTATGGGCTTAGTGATATATAATCACTTTGAAATGTTATCGTTTTTGAAAGGCAATCAGTTGTTATTACTGTAGCGTTTATCGTATTAGGATCGTAGCCTACTTCCGTTTGGTTTCAATGTAAAGATGAATGATTTTGTTTGGAATACACACCATTGAGCTCTAGGCCTACATGTTAAGAATTGATTTTTTTTGGTTTTGCGGCATGCAAAAAAGTAACTGTAACGTGTAACTGTAGGCCTAACTAGTTACTTTTTTAAATTTGTAACTGTAACTAAGATCCTTTTTTTGCGAAGTAACTTGTAACTGTAACTAGTTCCTTTTTAAAAGTAACTTGCCCATCACTGAGAAAATGCACGATACGGTACGGAAAATATAATACCGTATTTCCGTACCGTACCGTATTTTTTCTAAAAATTCCGTACCGTACTATTTGCCAAAATCTAACCGTACCGTACCGTAATTCCGTACCATAGTAACCCCTTGGTCAAGTGACAGCCTACGAAGGGCGACAATTATCCCGTCCACACGTCCAGCATCCGCAGATCAAGAGAACCCCGCATCGCAATCAGATTTTCGATGACTGAACTGAAAAAAATGATTATGCCGTAGCAACCACTACACTCAACATTATTACGTCACAATCCTCAATTTGTGTTCCACGCTCGTATCATGCGAGAGCCACACTCTCAGAACATTATGACGTCACAATGCTCAATTTGTGTTCTGGTTGTTGTTTTCGTATGAGCATCATTTTAAGTTTTGATTAGAGCAGTTAAGTTATAAATAAATCCGAAGTTATTTTCTGCGGGATAATTGCAACCTTAGCATTTTAAGCAGCAAGCAAGTCAGAAGTTTAGCTTAACAACAATGACACCAAAAACCCAACCGTGACGCACATAGAGATCACGCGGCCCACAGCCACTATACACGTAGAAGGGTAAATGCAATCATTTATCATGAAATTAAAAGAAAGCAAAAAAACACTCAACAGTAAATAATTGTTGTTTTTCAGGGGGTGTTTAATTCCCCACCGGAAAACCCTAAATTCCCCATCGGTTGGAAACCAGGGCTATAAATCAAAACCCTAGCAAAAATCTGAAGTTTTCTTGGAACAGAATCCAAATCTACGTTTGAATTTTTAATTTTGGATGTATGACCACCATTCGAATTTCGAAACAAAAAATGCAAGTCTTAGGCTACCTCATTATTTAGAATTTTTTTTACACCTTGTTTGTTTTATATTCCCATTCACTGACCACGTAAAGCTATGCTTCATTTACTGGCACATCTATGTCGATACGCGCTCCTTGCTCTAATTAGAAACGTACTAGAGCAGGGGTGGGCAATTATTTCACACGAAGGGCCAGATTTGGAAAAACCGTTAAAGTCGCGATCCGCACGCTGAGTGGAAAACAAGATTTGAAGATCACGGTCCACGTACAAATGTGATCTCGAAAATAAGAGGTTTTCACCTCGTTTTTTATTCCAATTTTGCACCGTCGAGGCTTATTTTTTGAAAATCACTGCCATCCATGATCTCTAAAGTAAAAAAAAGATCTTCCGCTAAATTCACGGTGAGAATTTAAGTTTGTGTAAGTACCGGCGGGCCGGACTTGGCCCTCGGGCCGTAGTTTGCCCATGTCCGCATAAGAGAGTCTTTTAACGAATCGTAAATCATTTTAATGGTGAAGTGAATTGCTTGCAAATTTATGGGATACTGTTATACACCTGACGATTTTGCATAGGCCAAGCATCAAAATATTATAAAATTTTGTAAAATACAAAATCAGTCAATATTCTTGCTTACGTTAATTTATTTTAAATCGATTTCGGTTGAAAGGCTATCCTCGATTCTTATTTAAATGACTTGAAGTTTATTTTAGCGTAAACCTACCGATAACTGAAATAACAGCCTACTGACGCAAAGATTCCATGAAAATTTACTCTAATTCTACCATAAAATTGTGTGTAAAAAACTGAGGTTATTTTCAAATTATATTGAACTGATAATTCAGCAGTAATTGAGGGAGACAGAGAAGTGTGAAATGAAACTTGCGCTCTTTGGGTCAGCAGCCACCCGGTATATATGTCAAATGCGTTCGGTTCCAGCGGCGAATCGAACCC
The DNA here is from genome assembly GCA_964006365.1 of Trididemnum miniatum. Taxonomy (NCBI): domain Eukaryota; kingdom Metazoa; phylum Chordata; class Ascidiacea; order Aplousobranchia; family Didemnidae; genus Trididemnum; species Trididemnum miniatum. The sequence goes on from OZ023244.1 coordinate 16,394,612, forward strand.
AGCACGAAGGATCTGCAACCTGCGCGCGGTACGCTTACAGACCTTGTCGTTGACAATACGTAGTTTTTATTGGTTTTTATATTTTGTCCAATAAATGTAACATTTGGTTCATTATTGCGATATGTTTTTCGATGTGTTGTGGAATAAATTTTTTTTGGCGTGCTTATAACACATTCTGTTAAATTTAAACTATTTTTTTCGTTTATTTTGCTCTGAATTATCGTCCACGTTCACACAATTTGTTTGCTTTTATAAATCAAACATGGTACGGTTTATAACCCAAAAAATTTGCAAAAACATGTTGAAAAAAATGAAAAAATTTTGAAACTTTTTACGCTTACAACAACTGAGCCGATGCACTTTATTTTTGGTCAAAGCCGAAGTAGAATTTCATACGCATCATTCATGTGGAGTCATGCAGCCTATCACAGATCGATTCTAAATGGTTTACAAGCTGGTACGCTTGTAATTCTGTCGTCATTCCAATCGTTTGATTAGTTTTCAATTTTTTGGCTGAGATTACATATTTTTGATTTTTTAATAAATCTTATTTAGCCTCATGCACTCAACTGGCCTCGAACAACCCATCCAACAAGATTTCGACTAGAAATAGATAAACGTGCCAGAAATTTTGGCTTTAGGTTATTGATTTTGTCAAGGGAAGTCACCCAAAAAATGTAAGACAAAAAGAAGACTATTGAACATTAAAACACAAAAGATCTTACGCAGCTGACATAATTTACGCAATTTTCCGCCTGCCTTATGCTTTTTTAATTTCGATAAGGTGAAAAGATTTATGATTGCACAAAAAAACTTGCAAATTATAATGCTGCGCTTCAGTGGTTCGCTTTATAATTCAACAATATTGATGGCTTCGAGTTACGAGCAACAGCAGTCGAAGCGCTCAGAAAAAAATTGACGGTTGTGTTTGGCAAAATGATTTCAGCAGAAACCATTCGCAAAGATAAGTCGCCGGCGTAATTGCGTTTCTATTTTATTAGGTTATCAATATTCAAAGCCTTGATGCTGCGCAACTAAAATGATCTAGTGAGTTAGAGTTACAGTTAAACGGTCTGTTCACATTTCACGCCTGTGAAAACATTTCCTGTAAAAATGTTTTAATTGTTTTAATTGCTAATGCTTGTAAATTTTTGAGTCAACTTCAGTTACACGGTGTTGAAGGTGCAGGTGTTAAATGTGTTACAAGGTGTTGAAGGTGCTTTGCTATGCAGGAAAGTTTACGCAGCGATAACTACTGCAGCTTTATAGTTTTTGACCAGTTTTACAGTATATTTGCTCTTGGGATTTTCAAAAATTATTCAAGGCTCCTGAGTTTCAAGTTTGCTGACGACGTAATTCTTAATTTTTATTCAGTTAAGTTTTTATTGAGATCTGCAAGGGGTATCTAAGATGAGTGAAATTTAGTTGAGTTGGGTTGTTATTGAAAATACCTTTATAAGTTATCATGTTTTGTCAATTACATGACTAAGAAATATTTTTTTCAAGAATGGACACAGGATTTTTAAGGGGATGACTAAGAATTGAAAAATTGCTGATCTTGCAATTTTGTACATTAAAAACATTGAAGTATTAATATTTTAACTATAAATTTAGGGGGTTATTGAGCCCTTTAGCCCCCCAGGTTACGCCAATTGTTCACCTTGAACGCAGCGTGAAATGTCCACTAAAAAAGTTCGTAAGCTTGTTTCAACTGGTGATAAAAACAAGCTAAACAAAGAAAACTTGTAAAAAGAGTGCGAGTATTTGTAGCTTCGATTAATTTTTATATTGATGCATTTCATGCTACAATCATGATGAATTATTACCGGGTGCAGGAGAGCCAAGAGGCTTTATAGCCCCCAAAATTTACAGTTTAAACATATCAAAATATTGGTACTGCGATACTTCTGAAGTATAGAATTGTAAGATAAGCAATTTTTCAATTGTTAGCTTTCCTCCTGAAAAATTCTGGATTTGCTTTTAATAAAAACATTTTCATTTCAGTGCAAGTAGGTAGGCTTTACTTTTCTACGCCCTCTCAGTGTTTTTATACACCTTTTTCTGTCATCTTGTAGCCTACTGCTGCTTCCTGTTTTATCTTACACATAATATTATTTGAAATACTGTTATTCGCTATTTCAGGGCTAAAAGTTGGCGCAGTACTGGCAGCGCTATCGATACGGGAGGTGTGGGGTTCGATTACCTTGCCGGTCAAATCGGACACAGTGTTGCCGCGCTGCCAAAGGCTCTGCGATGTTTCTTAGGAGCACCTGTGTTGCCCAGGCGCTGAGCAGCGGTGATGGGCCTCGCCACTCGTTACACGCTTCGGCGTAATATTGCGAGTACAATGCGCTGAAGATTTGATTTTAATTTAATTACTGTCTGCTGCAAGATGTAAATTTTGCACTTTCGTAATAATGCACTTTTGCAAATGCTGACTCACTGGTGGCTAGCACATGTGTTCAGCTTTGCTCCTTGGTATGTTCCGCAGCTTTGAAATAGATAGTAGCCAGTTGAAGCACGCAGTACGTACGTAAGCTGGAGATAAGAAACGACATTGCAGATGCCTTTCTTGCTGTAATCTTGAGTAAATGGTAAAGGTCATTTTGAAATCAACGAAAAATTGCAGTATCACCAATCCTGAGCCAACCTTTTTCATTTCCAAATGCAGTTTCAGCAGAAATGCAGCGTGATTCCAATTGATGTGATATCATTTCAAAACATTTGAAGCAAGTGTGAATAGCTCCCCACTTTTAAATTGTTCTCGAGAGTTCTCAGACAATGTTTTCGAAGACGTGAGAAGTAATTTGGAATTCAACTTAGTTCTTAACAAGTTGTTCAGTTTTTGTCAATTTTCTGAAAACGATTAAGCTAAGCAGATTTTCTTAAATAGATCCAACCTGCTGCAAGTACTTGCTTATAGCAAGCAGCGGCCGAATTATTACCAATGGCGTGTTTTGATTTAGTTAAATAATTGCTTTCAATCAAAGTCAGATGTAAAATGCATTCAGCAGCTAAAAAATCATTGTTTTATTTCAAGACAACAATTGAAAAGGTATAGAATGAAAAATGCTGTAAGAAATTCATTTTAGATTGTAGATCTGGAGATTGAAATGGTCATTTTTTAACTTAGGGACTAAAGTAGATTCTATGGATGGAAAAGATGGTTCTTATTCAAAAACTCTTAAAATGTTGATTATTACAAAATATGAAAACCCTAAAGAATTTGGTTTAATCTGTTTATTTAGCATTGCGCCTGAAATAATACGCTATAATACGTTCATATTAACATTTTACGTAAGCTGTATAATAACGTAAGCTGTATTGTGTTTTTACGACGCAGGCTTATCAATCTTAGTCATTCCTTTTCGTGGTGTAGGCTCTGCTAAAACGCTTCTGAAAATGAGAAAAGCAATTCATTCATTCTGATCGTGTTTATTATGCTAATGTATATTTAGACGCGTTGATTTAAAATGCTTATGAAGTTTACTTACTTCGTTGTAAAATATTGGGAGAACAATAGCGCTAATTTATGTTTTTGCATTCATTTCATTTTGATTTATTTATAGTCAGCTTTGTAGAGTGTAGAAAAGTCAAGGTGTTTTGAAAAAGCTTTTGCGAAGAAAAAAAAAATTTTGAGAAAACGATTTTACGACAATGTATATGAAAAGTAGTTTGTTTTTTTAAGGAACGTTGTCCTCGTAGACTTTCTCTGCTTACGAGCTTGAGCAAAGCAGCTCTGCAAATTATATCTATTAACGGTGCACAGGTCTTAACGGGTGGCTCTTGATTATAGGGTATATTTCTGACCCCATTGTTCTGTATTTATTTTGCACCGCTAATCACAGCGTAAACGATTTTTGTCATTTTTTTAAGTTAACCGTCGAGTTTTTGAAAAGCTTAAAAAATTAAATTATTTTTCAGCTGAACAAAAAGTTTGGAAAAATTGCTTGCGTCTACGATCTTAAATTTACCACAAACTTGATAAGGAGAAAATTTGCCTATAAGAATTCGTTTAGCCTTGATCAAACAGATTATTATTGTTATTAAACGTCGGGCAAAATCCTTAAAAATTAATTCAATGTGACTTAAATTATTAAAGTATTTAATTTCAAGTTAACCTTCCGTGCCGTAATTAAGATCACAAACAGCTACCTTAAATTAAAAGTCACCATTAAACTGCTTTTTTGCTAGTGGGATATGCTGCTTATTTTGACGCTGTGTTGGTTCGTTTCTTGTGTGCAGTTGTTTTTGTTCGGTTTTTGATGTAGGACTAATTGTATTTTGATGCAGGTACATGACAATTTGACGAGGACGATTTGACGCGAACAAACTTGACGCGAGCGACTTGACGTGAAGACGATTTGACGCGCAGTGGCGTCGTGCCATTGGGGCCCCACCCCCCCAAAATTTTTGTGTTTTTTTAGTAAGTTTTTTTTTAATTGAAAACAAAAAAGAATAATAAATGTTATGTGACCTTTCATCTTTATTAGTTACCAACCTTCCTCCCCCCCTGGTATTCCTGTTCCAACAAAAATGCTTGTTTGCGATTTTGCTTTGTTTGTTCGCTTTGACTCAACTCGATCGTCACCGCATAAAGCCTACTACAATTTGCATGATTTTGGTACCGTACTACCGGAACCAGTAGTGTTAGTTACGCATTGGATTTTCGTTTGTAATCTGTTACTATGCTAAAACAATGTTTTTTTATTACATTACACAAACATAATTGTTACGACAACTCACCTCAATTCGCTATTAGTTGGCTATTATGTAGTTAAAACTCACTGTTCCGTCCCAAACTGCCGACCAGTGCCGAAACTAGCGCCCCCGAACCCCCCAACCGGGGGGGGGCGCACAAAAAGGGGGCCTCGTAAATAGTCAGTACGTAGTACTATTTATTCAACGTATGATAAAGGTGCCTTAAATAAGCCTATTATAAGATTCAATATATTTTTGTCTTAACTCGCGCGATATGGGGCCCCCATGCCATATTTATGCTTTTGGCCATGGGGGGCCTCTGCAAATTTTTTGAAAAATAGTAGTCGCAAAACTAGCAAACAAACGTTTAGTAGCATACCAAGGGCCAGGGGCGGATCCAGGGGGGGATGTTGGGGATGAACCCCCCACCAGCCATTTTCAACAATGCTTTGGATAAAGAAAGTTTTTCTATAATTTCGAACCTCCTCATAACCATGGGTACAAATCCATGAAGGGATGTATCCCCCCCAATAATCTGGCAGCATCCCCCCCAATATTTTCATGTCCCAAAAATGGGCATCAGCGAAGGTGATGGCTTTTTTTTGGTCTTCACTTCATTTTGGGCAAAAAATTGGGCATCTGGGAACGTTATGACCTTTTTTTTTGGTCTTCACTTCATTGTGGGCAAAAAATTGGACATCTGCAAACGTGTCAATTTTGCTAAATCATCCCCCCCAATATCAAAAAATGGTCGATTTTGCTAAATCATCTCCCCCAATGCTCAACATAGATTTGCACCCCTGTTCATAACAATAAACCTTAGTCGCCGTAAGCACGCATAATCGAAACTGTGCGAACAAAATGCATCATATTTGATGAAGCACTCAAAGTTAGGGGCCAAAAATATGAACAAACTTTGCCTGAAAATTGTTCGAAAAGCGCTAAAATGACCATTACAGTATGCAAATTTTCAAAAATGTTTCGGGGAGTATGCCCCCGGATCCCCTAAAGTCGTTTTTATGACTTAAGTTGCTTAAAATTAACTTTGCCGGAAAAAAATTGCGCTTGAAAAAGTGACGAAATTTGGTGCCCTTTCCCTGAAAAAAATTCTGAATACGCCCCTGACATGAAACATTTTGAAAGGGCTTATTTACACCCGTTTCCGGGTCTGCACGTCTTTGTATTTGGTTAACATTGAACCTAATATAAAATCACATCCCCCCCCACCAAAACTTTCTGGATCCGCTCCTGCCAAGAGCCCCTCATCCTCAAGTGAAAGGCGCAAAAATAAGCCTTAAAAACGTTTTTTCTTCGCATAGGTAGCGAAATGTTAGAGTAGAGTTTGCTTGCAGCATTATTTTAGTGGGTTTGGAAGGGACCTAGTTAAACAGACTACTAAACCTTGTTAAAACTGAGGAATTTTAAAGGCTCAAAACGCGCAAAAAGCCTCCAAAATAAGGTCAAATTTCGCAAAATTTTCTGGGGGGGCATGCTCCCAGATCCCCCTAGCTTGGCATCGCCCCTTCGGGGCTCGCTTTTATGCATCATCATCCAAGAAAAAAATTTTGGGGGGTCCCGAAAGATGATTTCAAGGGGGGGGCCGCATTGCCTAGTTTCGGCCCTGCTGCCGACAGACAGGATATAGTTGAGAGTCTGAGGGATGAAAATTCGTCAATGTAGACAGTGAGGCTACTAAATAATAATGAGTAGAAAAGGAAGCGGCATGAGATGTAAAGAGAGAAACAGAAACCTTTACTGCAAAGTCTAGCAGACCAGTGCCAAAGTGGTGCTCGGTTTATGGTTTAGCCGATAGCCGTGTGCGATGCAACCAGCAAATAACTTAAATGAAGAAAAAGTGTATTACTTACATAAGTAAGGACTTAAGGCCGTGATTTTTTAAACTTTGCTAAGCGGCCAAAACCCATCGCTGTTAAGCCTGTTGTGGAAGTTCTGAATTCTGATCGAAGTTCCATTAAACCCCATATTCTAGCAGACACGTCGAAGATTTTTATTTTAGAATTAGATCAAATGCGCTCAAATTAAGTTTAAGCGGGTCTCGGAGCAATTCGTTGGAATTCGACTGAAGTGTTTTGTGGTGGGTTGGCTGACAAAATAAGGGGTTTAATTTTTTTCATGTGATACTAATTGTTCTACGCTACAGTGTTAAAATACTGAGGGACTTTCACCGAACCCTAAAAACAATTCCGTTGCGCCCTAGGGGTTCGATCGAACCCAAATTTAAGAACGACTGAGAGATGGTCTGGTGTACAGCCTATACTCTAGCTTTGGTTTTGCTTCTAAATGCTTTACCCGATGACGATCAACTGCATCTGCCACAAAAGCTTTTTGTTGTTGGTCCAGTACGAAAAGCTGCCGAAATCATTTACAAACGCACCACTGCTATGCTGACATTCGCCAGAGGGAGGGAGTAACTTACCGCACATTCGGTTAATGCAACTTAGGATAAAAGTCAAATGAAAAACTAATGCTTGTACCTTCGCTGAAAATTGTTTATTGGATAGGATTACTGACATTGCGATATTTTCTTGAAAATGCCAAGAAAATAAAATGAAGTGGAAGTTTTGAAGCTGGCTAGCTGTTTATGATTTTGTTGGTATTACTGCTCAGTGCTCAATTTACTTGTGTCATCTTCGTTGTGTGAGCGAGCTTTTTCGACTCTTGAAATTGTCAAAATTAAGCTCTTTGGGAAAAACAACGGGACAAACGTGTTTGAATGATTTGGCGGAAATGTCGGTAGCAAGTGAAGAGCTCAAAGCTATAAAATTCGACGAAATTTGCGATTTATTTTGGCAGCAGGCATCAAGGTGTTGGTCTATTTGTCGGTAGACAATTTTATACCAATGTGGGTTATATTTATTTGTAGGAAGTCAATATTATACCAATGCAAATGGCAAAACTCCAGGCATTTTTTTATCGAGTTGGAGTTCATTAACAATTTACAAGTTTCAGTTTAACTTTGTCATTTTCAGTTTTTGCAAGTGTAAGTTCGAGTTCTGTAAATTTTAACGCGATTTCATGCTACATTTAAGTAGTTTTCACAGAGTTTTAAGCCATTTTTATTAAGTTAAGGCCAAGTTGAATGCTTAATCCGCGATGTGCTATTTCAGATCGAGTTCCCATTTGAATTCTGATTTCGAGTTCGGAAAAAAACGCTTAGTTCACGCTCGAGTTAGCAGAGCTGTTGGACAGGAGTTGCTTGGGCCTACTGTATAACAGCACTTGCTATGAGCTTGCAATTTTTGGAATATGCATGATTCGTTCCTGCCAATATTCTTCCATGGCTCTGGCAAGGGCTTTATTACAAGTTAGTCCTAGTTTCAACTTGCCCCCCCCCCCAGTTTTTTGGTTGCACTCCGCCACTGTTGACGCGAGGACCATTTGACGCACAGACGCTTTGATGCGAAACGTGTGAAGTGGAGTAGGGGTCGGCAGCTTGGAAAACGGTGGGAACCGGGGGGGTGGGTTGGTGTCACGATCCGGAACCCCATCCCCCCAATCCCAACTGCCGCGACCTCAACCCCCCCCGACCCCATTACACACGTTTCGTGTCAAATCGTCTTCGCGTCAAGCTGTCCTCGCGTCAAGTTTCTTCGCATCAAATCGTCCGCGTCAAATTGTCTTGCTCCGTTTTGATGCTACCGGTCATGCATTCATGCCATGTCTTAACCGACTGGCATGTCTCTACGTTAACCCGTTTTGCTGCATGTTCCGTTTCCCGTAATTCATACTTTTGTGCTAATACCGTATGAACTGTTTTTTAGCGTGCGGAAATAAAAATTAAATTAATTGATTGATTATTATGCAGCAAATCAAGCCTTCTCTTACCTACTTTTGTAATAAAATTCAACGTCAACATGCTTTTGTAATGACTGTATGATGTTGATGGGTATTGCTTGCAATGGAGCCAATATCTCAATAATTCTTGTGTTGTAGCTGCTATGCTACTACTGTATACCGAGTGAAAAAACCTATTTTTTAAGTTTTTTTTGTAGAATGTTGTTTATCGGCACCATACAGTCGAACAGATAAAGAAAAAATGCTCATGCGGATAATTATGAAAAACGATAAAAAATCAATTCATGCACATTACTACTAAAAAAGTTTTTACTGTTCTTCAGCATTAGTTTAAGTTTTTGTCATGCGGATCTTTTTGCATTTATTTATTTTTTATTGGCCTAGTAATTTCTCGTAGTTTCTCGTTTGTATTTTGCATTAAAAAATTATAGCCTGGCTTGGAGAACTTCGGCAATTTAATACTTTTGTTTAGTTGTTTGTGACGTAATAAAATATTATTTTAGGTCTTACTAAAATTTTTAGGATTTTTTTACCTAACGGATAACTAACCGAGAGGCTGCAGCAGGTTATTGGTTTCTGAGGTTATTGCTGAAAATGCCCATCAGAAGAGGTCATGTTGCTTCAAGAAATATTGGACTTGATGCTATTATCAGAAAGCTGGAAGATAAGCGTAAGTTGGATTTTTTTTCAGAACGAATTGCCATATTAATGTATTGGGTCTTGCTTGAAATGAGTTGAAATACCAGTAAAACCAGGCCTGCAGTTGCTGCAGGGGCTTGGGTTCTGCAGTTAAAATTGCATAATGTGACGCTATAAGCCCGGTGGCCTAGTGGCAAGAGAGCTTGGCTTTTAGTCCAAGCCTCTCAAGGTCCTGGGGATTCAATCAGGTTCTGGGGTTAAAACTGAGTGTACCTGATGAGTACAGTAGTTAAACCGCGAAACTAGTCGTAGAATTGTTTTTTACGGCGTTCAATTATAGCAAGTCTTTTAAGCCTACCGTAATATCTCTTTATATTGAAATAATAAGTTGCTTTTGGAGGATATGTGAGGGGAAGGGGATAAAACAAAAGTCAGTTTCAGAACTAGCAGAGTTAAAACACTACCGGGTTACTTGTAATGTATCTCAATTCAAATCGTTTGAGGTGGTTGACTACATTACGTATCTCAATCAGGTCATGCTATGGAATGGAATAGAAGACGATTTTTCCATATACCAAACTGCAAATTTTTTTCCATTCCGTACTAAAAATTTTCCATTCCATATTCCATTCCATACTAAAATTTTTTCCATATTCCATTCCATTCTTCCATACTAATGTAAGTTAACGTGATGGTAAAAATACACTCATAATAAATTATGCGACATGCGCGTTATCTGCAGGATAAGCTTTCCAGTTTAAAACTAGTCATGCTCATTCGTTGAACAATCTTGCATTGCAAAAAAACTCAATAAATAAACACATGAATGTAAACATAAACGCAGTCACGTAGCAAAAAATATGAAAGGGTGGGAGGGGGAGAAAAGGCATAATTTCCACATTTTTTCAAGCGCATTTTTTTTGACAGAACAAATTTGAAGCTGATTGAGAAACAGGAAAAGCTCTAGGGGGGTCCACGGGCATTTCCCCCGAAAAAATTTTGAAAATTTACATGTTGTGATGGCTATTTTAGTGCTTTTTGAATAATTTTCACCAAACCTTGTTTGAATTTTTTGATCCTAATTTTGAGTACTTCGCCAAATATGATGCATTTTGTTGGCACATTTTCGATTATGCGTGCTTAAGGCGTAAGGCTTATTGCTATCGAAGAGGTTCGAAGTTGTAGAAAAATTGTATAGGTACATCACAAACAGTTTTGAAAATGGCTGGTGGGAGGATGTATACCCCTGGCTCTCATTCTACACCACTGGCCATGAGCTACAGAAACCATCCAAAGAGTCTGGCGTATTTCTGATACTTGGCACCATTGGTTTTGTTCTTTTTTGCTAAAAGGCGGAGTCAAAAAGGGGGGGTTATGGCACAATGTCCCCCGAAATACGCTCCTTCATAGACGTAAACAATGTATTGATGCTTAACGCAAAAAAACAATTCAGCCACAATATGCTAAAAACTTACACAGCAAAACCGAAAAGTGACTACCGGTAATTATCCACCTTCTAGTTTGGTTGTACTTTGTAATTTGTTGTAAGTTTTGACATATAGGACTGTCTGTGTAGTTAGTATGGAAGTATGGAAGACCATCTACCGGCTACCGGCTCTTTTGAGTGCATGACTTACTAAGGAAAAATCGTGGTTGCTCCACTACGAAAGTGCTTCTGGCGAGTGGCTCAATCTCCCCTCTACATATTTGGTTATAGCTTACACCTGAATGCATCCGCATTTGAATAGATCTACGCGCCAAAATTGCATGAGCACCATTTTTTCGACTCCTTGCTTCCACCCAAAAAATTTTCCGCTCCGACCTGGGTTTCTTCTCGCTATTTTTAACGATACTTCAATTGAAATCCGCACAATGAAAAGCTAATCCATCATTTTGCAATTTCGAAATCAAACAAGCGTAAATTTTGTTGGAATAGAATCACCTCAAAATAAAATTAAGCATTGATTTTTATTTCAGGAATAACACAGACAAAATGTACAGGATAATATTGATCTGACAATCTTCGAAACGTACATGTTGTCTTTTCACGTACGATCTTGTTCGCTAACACAGCTAACCACTTTCACGTTTAGGTTTAAATTCGAAATACTTTTGAGTGTCCTCCTCCGATAAGTTTTAAACACCCTACTTCGCCTCTCGTTCACATATTTTCCAAGCATTGAAAGTGATCTGGCTTAGTGTTGCATGCTGACGTGATTAGTATCTCTTTGTAGGCCAAGATGGCAGTGTTGGCATATCCTTCGTCTCTTGATTGTTTTTTTCTCGATAAATTTTCCTCTTTTTGTGAAAAGAAAAAGTTCTCGCTTAAAGTGACAAATTAGCTTGAAGTCCGTCTAACTAACAGTGGCCTGACTTGTAGATCTCATCACACTGACTTTGAATTGAAACAGTAGGAAGTGTGACTGAATGTGATGACACCCTGACCCAATGACCCTGATGATAATGTGCAAGTTACTTGTTTCGCCTCATTTATTCAAGGCGAAGTCCGCAGCTGGTCGCATCTTACACCGCATAAATTGCCTACAAAATTTGACGGTTTGCTAAACAATCTACATATTGGGTTAATATGGATTTTTTGTGATAATTTTAACGAACACTCATGTAGGCGTGTTGTCGTCATGTATTGTCGTTAAGAGTTATGGCATTTTAGACTAATTGTCAAGACAAGCAGTAGGCCATTCATAACACATAGCCTACATAGTACATATCTACTGTAGGTGTTAGTGCGCGTGGTGGAGAGTAAATGGGTTTATCGTTGCTCTTTTTTGAAGTAAACGTAGATAGTTTTAATGTTACACCCAGAAATGAAATCCCCGCTCGTTTTTGCACCAAACGTTTTGTTTCAAAAACGATTTTTTCGGAAATATCCTAAAATTTTCCGTTAAATTTTACTTTGGAGTGCAAATGGCTCACCGCCTCTGCTCATAAAATCGTGATAGAATTTTATGTCACGCAACGACATTCGTGATCACTTGCAAGTGGTTTATCTAATCTGATTTTGTTACTATTTATTGGACACCTGACGTACAGCATGCCGGGGGTCTTCGCCAACATCTGACAATAATGCGATTTTGACACGTTTTAAAGAGTTTTGCAATAGCTTTTGCTTTGAAAGCAGACGCGTTTGACAAACGCTATTTGCACAAACCATTTTAAGGTTTTACTCCAGATTGAGGAGACCGACTGAATAAATACGTTTTCGGTCCATGATCTGTTCAAAAACAGTTTTGTAAATGGCAAAAAGGAAAATTACTAAACTCATTTGAACTGCAGCTGTATTTTCCGAAAAGCGGCTATGTGCGCTTTTTTAAGATAGGCGCTCATATGCTGCGCATATTTTAATGATTGTAGTGACTCTGAATGTCCTCTTGAAAAGTTGTGTGTGGGTTTGTGTACACTATGCAGTTTTTTAGACGTAGTCAATACGCAGCTGTAGCATAACAGTTTTTCGTTCATGTCTTGTTTTACCACTTGGTCGCTTTTCCAATTAATGGCCCTATAGCGGCTAAAACTCCGTACTGCAAAAGTAAGCTACCAATTGCACCTCCCATTGGGCTCAATTATATCAAAGAAAAGTTTAAGGCTTGTTTATGCGGGCTAACGAATGTCGATGTTCCCAGGGGTGCGTGATTTAGTCTCTGGGCTCTGTTGTTTTAAATCGGTTTTAGCAATTTACTGCTTCTCAATTCAAGTACGCCTTATATTCACCTTGTAAAATATTGATGAGGTTGGCTTTGCCTAATTAACTAAATCGACTACCTTCTAAACGTCACCAGTTAAAACGTGACGTAAAGAAGGAAGTAGTTAAAGTTACGACGCTTCTTGTCACTTTTTGGAACTCATTCATCGCCAAATCATGTCAAAAGTTTATCCCGTCAAAAACTCTTTTTTTAGATATCCTGCCCGATTTAGAATTCATTATTGCAACTGCCAATTGCTTTTGGCAATTTCAGCAGCAATTTTACAAGCTTGAGTGCACTAATACGACCTACTGGAATTTCATATGGACAACATATTCCAGAATAAAAAATCGCAATAGTCGTTTGGAGTGGACGTCAAAAGGTTTAGCCTAATAGCGATCACGAAATACGTCAAGATTGCTTCAATGTACATCAATATGCTAAAAATTCGGTATTTTTTGTCGACAGGTGAATTTTAAAAGCATCATCTAACAACACGTTTAATGTTTTCAAAGAATTAGTCGAAGGTCTCTGCATTTATATGTGACTAAAGTCATACAGCTATCAGCTTATACCGGCAATTAAGTCTGTAAATGTTTGCATTAGCAAGCAAACATTTTAGAAATGAAGTTGAAATCCTCACATTTGATGGGCTGCTTATATATTTTTTGCGATTATGCTGAACGGAATAGGTCTTCTCAAACCGTGGTGGCGGCCTCACTTGGGGTAACGAAACATCGCTTTTGCGAAGTGTGTTGCTTTGTCGAGGTTGTTTACTTGGACATGATAGTGCAGATGATCAGTCGCATAATTTTTTTTTTGAAATTGGAGATTGCGAAACGAAAAACATAGAGAAGCCAAGATGTGTTTATTTTTTATCATCGGACTGGTCGACTTTGATTCTTAGTTATATGACTCCATTGCGAAACGACATGGATTAAGTTTGTGTTTTTGTCAGCAACACCACGTTTTTGGGGGGTCGTTTAGCCTCACAGACAACCAGGCTATAAGCAGAGCTAAGAATGTGGAACATTATTGAACCAGTGAATAATTGTTCGTCGAATAAAGTTGGGCCTTTGGTACTTTTTCAAACTCAAAAAAGAGGAAGTTGGATTTAATCCATATCAAAATTTCAAGCTACATTTGAAAGTGAAAGTTCGGTTTCAAAAAACGTGCTTGTTTGATGAGGGAGCGTTTTTAAATGCGTCTTTTCAAGTTATAGCCCTTCAGCTGTCTGTGCCGTTCATTGGAATATCACGTAGCGTACATTTATAGGTTGTTTGGGCGCATTAGCACTGGAAAGTTCAATTTTGTCAATAGCGACGAATTATCATAAGATATTATGAAACAATTACAGTGCTTTGCTTTTACTATGTTCATCCAATATTGTTACTAAAATTTAATGACTACAACAAAATTCAATCGGCTCTCATCAAACTTGCAACCATTGCCTTCATACAAAGTACTTGGTGTAACTACTTTTATGAAGCGGTACTAGCATTCGCCAAACACCTTGTTGTGGCCTCAAACACTGCCAAATAAATGCTCTTTGTAACTCCTGTTTTTTTGACATATTCAGGCTCTACTTTAGCGATCAGTAAGCCTGCTCATCTGCGTATGAACCTGAGACGTTTTTGACTGTGATACAGTCGCAGTAACCCCCTATGTGGTAGTCGAATCTCTCTCAATCGTCAACTACTTTTTTCGTCATAGATCTGGCACTCAGCGGAAAAATCTACTTCGATAAATAATAAAGGACTTAACGTACCGGTAATATTAATTTTTGAGCAAATTTGCGCCTCTGCAATTGATATAAACCTACAGTAGGGCAAACGCTATTTGAGCATTGAAAGCTTAGATTAGATTTCATTCCATTGTAATTTTGGGCAAACTTTATTGAATGAAAAAAGAGGGAATGAACGAAGAATGAGGGAATAATGAAAAAAGAATGAAAAATAGGGGGTTACAGTAAAGTGTTCAGAACGTTTAGGAATGAAGGCTACCATGTTACATTCTCTTTGTTCAAATGAGGTGCCGCTCCACCTTTTTCGTGATTCTATTCAAATCTTACGGGATAGAAAGATGTAAAGGAAAACTGTGTTGCTCCAGTTGATTGACTGTAATTTTTGGAATTGTGAAGCTTGAATCAATTAGGTTATAGCTTGTGCGGTAGCGTCATTATTATTAAACAAAATTGCATTTGAAGATTTTGTAATTTAATTCACATGTGTAGTTTAGAATTAGATGAAAGTTTAAATCGAAATAACTCTTATCTCAGCTGTTTTAAGTATGAAGGTGTGTTTACACAGAATGCTGCACGATTTTTCGTACCTAAGTGACGTTGGCTACGAAGCAGTTAGAGGTTATGACGTAAAGCTATGTCACTTTGCGCGGCATTTTAAAAAACAATTCTAAGGTGCTTTGCAAAACAACCGATAGAAAGCAAAATTGTTTGGGTTCGACATGTGTGGGAGATATTTCCGTCAACTGCTTTCGTCAAAAATTAAATGAAATTTCGTACGACAACAAATCGGGCTAAAACTGCATTTTGTGTAAACATACTTTCAGGCGAATAATTACCGGTTTAAATTATCAGATCGTCAATTTATCATCGGAAGCATCCAGCCTGGACGTAGTGCGGTCATTTATTGCAATGAATTCTTCTGCAAAATGTGTGGCTTCAATAGAAATGAACTTATGCAGGTAAATGTATGCGACTTGCGTATAAGCTGCAAGCTCTGTTTGCTTGCATTTCCTTGGACTAGCCCTACAGCCACCACAGCGGTGGACTGCATGGCTCTTCTGAAAATTTGTTTTCTTTTTTTTTTGTGGGAGCTACATATTTATTACAAGCTCGCCTAGGAGTTTTCGGCCATCTGTATACCATTCTAAAAAGAAACTGGAATACCAATTTTAATCCTAGGATCGAACATTGACTGAATTCTGTGGGAAAATTACGCAATGATTTTTGATGATAGAGACGGAGAGTTAATCAAGTTAATGCTTGGATGTGGTTTTTGCCTTGACAATACATTTCATAGCAGCTACACAAAACCAAATATTTTTGTTTGGCCGACTATTATCTCAACCGTTGATCGCAAGTTTATAAATAATTAATTTGCAGTTATTTAATGCTCATGAAAACTGAGCAGTTATGGTTTGAATCTATTTGGACATTTCATAGACATAGGCTTAAGTATTTGCAGATAATGCGACTAGTGTTGTGTTTTACGGCTAGCTTTAAAGCATATTAACTTTGCCACACTCAACAGGTTTTACATTACGAGCAGCGTTCAATTTTGTGGTTACCACTCGTATCTGATCGGCTGTTTCAGTTTCAACAATCATTGCACCAATAATAAGATATTTCAAATTGTACTGGCTTATAAAAACTTAGCTTCGCTTGCTGGTATAATTTTGAAGCGAAACCTTGCTTGTCGAAAGTAACCAAAGCCGCTTCTTACTACGCGCGACAGGCGACAACGCGATTCGCGCCAAACAATATATTTTTCTCCTCATTTGTATTTTATCCATGATCAAGGACGCCAAACTCTCGCAGGGCCACCTAAGCGCGTGTCGTAGCATGTACCAACCCGAGGATGCGTTCACTTGCAGTGGTTTTAGCAGCAAGCAAACTTTTTTATTGTAAGCGGTTTTTAGATTTTAAAATTCATTTCAACAATTTTAAAGGTACATCACCTCGGAATAAAACCTATTCAAATAAATTCACCGAAAAAACTAAAGTGAAGCAATTGGAAATGAATATTACAGTGTACGAGTGACCATAATTTCTTCTTTTAACAACAATACACTGACTATAAAACGCTAAAAAAAAGTGAAATATAATGGCTGAAAGAAGGAAACTTGGTAAAACGAAAAACAAGTTAAAGTAGGCAACTCCAGATTTCTGAGATTTAGTTGCTGTGGCAAAAACCTTGTTAGTAGCTGTATGCTGTAGTAATCGAATTTTTAAAGATATTGGTTTGTGTTTTTGTTACTTTAATTTCATCTGGAATATTATCAATTACAAACAAAAACAAACATCTTTATTTCATGAATTTTGTGTAAATGCTCATCAACGGTAGACGGGTGTTGGCACAGAAAAAGGCGATATCTGTTCCTCTTGTAACAGATTCGCATAAGCGAGATCACGAATTACTTAAATAAACTTGTAAACTCAAAATGTTTAAACTCTTTATCATGTTTTACGGAACAAATTATAAGCGGATTGAAGGCAGTTTAAAATATGAGAAGGTATTAGTATTTTGGGGTGAAGGTCTGCCGTTTTCAGGAAGAACACAACGTGAGCTGTTTTATAGTTTTGAGTAAATGAACATTTTGGGTTTGATTGTTTTGCCAATATTACGTAAAAAGTACGATTACTGGATTATTACGCATGCCGAAGTTTTTCCTGACATTATTTTGACAATGTTATGCAATAACTGCGATTATTACGCTAGCTCTAGCACGTTGTGTTTTTGCTGAAAAATTGGGAATAACAAACACGACGTTGTGTTTTTCGATTTCATTTTGCTAATATGTCAAAAACTACTTGCGATAGAAATTTGATTTTTACGCATAAAGAAGAATGGAGGCTAAACATCAAATTTATGCAATAAAAAAAATATCAAAAATTTGGCCACGTTGTGTTTTTCCTGAAAGTGGTTCGCTGCGCGCGACAACGCTTGTAATGTATGAACTTGTAGCAGGTCGTCGCGTGTTCGGTTAAACATTAGGTGCAATAAAAAATTGTCGCGTTGTCGCCTACTGCGTGTCGGTAAACTACTTAAAATGTATAGCCTACAGTAGAATTGTAACAAACTTTTTCGCAACTGCTGTTTCGATGACCGATATTTCCGTTCATAAATTACATTATATCCTCATGCACACGGGCTTTAATTGGTGTTCCATTGCGACTAGGACGTGTGTCGCTGTAATCCTTGTCGTTAAAAGGCATGAGCATATATGAGCCATGGCAGCATTTATTACCTTACATGTAATGAACTGAATTTTTGAAACTAGATTGGTTTTGATTTCGTGCCGAAATGTTACATTTTTCTGAGGTAATTGACGAACAGAGGAAGTGCCGTGTGGGTAGGGTAATTCCGGGAGAGATGGCCATCGAGGAGAGATGGCTATCAAGCGCTATTTTCTTAGTTTTACATGCTCTGCAAAAATAACTTCGTCAGTTTCAAATCAGCACATGGTGCAGCAACGTGTCTGAAATTGCTGTCAAAATTTGCTAAATTTGTGAGGTATAGTCAAAATAATTTTTAAGATTTAAACCTCACACAAAATAAATATTACACATTTTAAGAATGAATTCATTGGCCATCTCACCTGAGAAGTGTAGGTGATATGGCCAATATGGTTGCTTCACGAAATGAGAAAGATTTATCGTAAAACAAACGAAAATGGGCATGTATGTAACGCTCAGTCTGTCATAACGCTGTTTTATTTTTGTGCAGCTGCAAATGGAACCTAAATTGAGCAGAAGTTTTGATTATCTCAAAACGCTTGTATTAGTCAGTCATGCTAGTCCTATAGACTTGCTAACGCTTTACTGTTACATCGAACTTGTTTACTTCTTGCCGTGATGTCATGTGTGAAGTTTGTACAGGGAAGCATATGCTCGAAGGTATAGCCATCTAACCTTCAGCAGTGGTTGTCCATCTGTCCCACAGCTTAAGGAGAGATGGCCACCCACGTGATTATACGGTATCTAGCTTTCAGGAAGCACCTGCTTTGTGATTGCATTCTTGGAACAATAAATTCTCAAATCCGAAGACTGTTGAGTGAAAACACGCCCACAGAAAATATTACTGCTAGCTATCTATGTCCTGCTGAAAATTTTCACCCTCAGCCGGATCGCAATTAATCAAACGCGATTCCATTAAAGCCAATTTTGCTTCTAGCGATAACCTTTGTTGAGTAAGTTTCTTCTTCTTTTAAGCACAATATTCAATAGTTTCTCCTCTAACTACACATTTTAAGGATTCCCATAACGTATGAGATGGCACGTGACCTTCTGAATTAGTAAGGAAAGCATCATTTATGAATTTTTTAAATATTTGCTGTGTAATGATTACTTAATAAGATGTCGCTGTTTAATTTCCAGTATCCTCGACCCCATTCTTCCGAATCTAAATTTAAGTTATTGTAACTATTTTGTGATCGGATTTAATGCTATGGTCAACATTAACCGTTTTGACATGATGGCGTAAATTTATTTCAGTTAAAAAAAATCCAATCTAGTTGCGGTGTACGGTTGGGATTGGGTTCGGGCATAAGTTTTTCGTGATCAATTTGATTCACGGTATATGTCAATCAAATTAAATTCATCGATGTGTAATTTTAAACATTCTTTTGATGCGCTGTTTGCATGTTACTGAACCCCCATTTTTATCTAGTTGATCATTCAGTAATAAAATTCCAGTCCCCAGCCAAAATCACATTATGTTTGGAAAAATTTGAAAGGATGGAAAAAAATTTGTCGAAAAATTTTGGTTCGTTTTTTGTTGGTGCATAAATTGAAGCTATTGGAATTTTTTTATCCTCAATTTAAATATTACAAAGGAGGAGTTTGCCATCAGAATTCTGTCCTGCGACAAATTTAAACTCTTGATACGCTGGAATGCAACTCTGGTCCTTAACCGTATCAACCCCCCTTTTAAGTCCGTTTTAAGCAAGTAGGAAGCAAACCACGGAGATTTATAAAAAGCATGGTCATCTCACCCGCAATTACCCTATTTAATAAAACTAACTGATTAGTAAAACTTTTATTAAGAATTTTATAACGCATCATATTTGAACAAATAAACAACATGCAGCTTTTCTTTTAGTAAAATCATAACTTCAATTTACACGGATTGTGACTACTTGAACAACAAACTATATTTCGTAGTGATCTTTTATTTCTTTTCAATAATTTAAATATCTCTCGAATGAACTCGAACAGTTTATGCGAGTTCGAATTTCAGAAAAAATATTTTTTCGAGTTCAAGTTTAAGTTTGAGTTCGGCAAAATGATCGAGTTGTTTTGAGTTCGAGTTCAAGTTCGAGTTGGCAGCCCTGCCACAAACCAGCGTTTTCGATCAGTATGTTGCTTAGGTGAACTCGACTTTGAGCAGGTTAAAATTTAGCGCAAAACCGTGCCAACCTGCCACCAATAAGTTAATAATATTCCAATATAGCAAGTATTATTTCAGCGTATGTCATACTCGAGTATTTTATAGTAGTGTTATGGCAATTACCGTATTTGGGCAAGTGTATTACAAGTGTCTAATCATTTTTTTGTCTAGAAATTCTGCGCATGCGTTTTTTTTTTAACCTCATGTAAGCAATAAAACGAAACATTAGCAACAAACCACTCAAACAACTTGATGGTTTAATCATGAAGTTTTCCAAAAGTAACTATTTTTCTAGCTTGTGACTCGAATTTGACATCTCTTTGTGCTACAAGACATGCAAATATGCTCTGAAACAATTAGGCATGTTAAAATATTGCATCATGTTGGGCTTTGTTTTCAAATGCTTACAGCGGTAGATTAAAAATCGCACACAAAAAAGTAAGTCACTCTTAACCTAAAATTCATTTCCATTTTCCGACATCCAAACAGTTTATGTCTGTTATAAAAAAAAAACAAATCTATATTATACTCGAGGTGTTACATCGAAGCGTATCACGAGGGGCGGAACCATCTCCGCGGCTTAGCGCCTGGACTACACTGCTCCGAAGAAACATATCGCAGCGGTGGCGAGCCGTTGCCGACACTGAGTGACCGGTCCGGTAATCGAACCTTAGACCTCCCGCACCGATAACGATGTCGTTAACGACTGCGCTAGCGGGCCGGCTTATGTTTGTTATTACAAACTAAACCGAAACCAGTTTTCTGCCCATGTATAATCACTTCTATTTTGTCTAGAAATCCTGCACGTGCGATTTCTTGCATGGTCAACAAACAACCGAGAACGACATCAAGTGTCTGCACGAGGCGGTTTTTAAATCCACGAAAACGGAAATTTCAAATGTTTGCCTGTATAGAAAAAACGGTAAGCAGTAAAATAAGACTTGGACTTAGTATTCAATATCACAAGTTCGATCATTGCCCTGCTAACTATTTTTACGATAAGCAATTGCTATTGTTGCAAAGCATTGACTAATATACTAACTCAAAAATAAAACATCCCTGGTATTCAATGTCACAAGTTCGATCATTGCGCTGCTAACTATTTTTACGATAAGCAATTGCTATTGTTGCAAAGCATTGACTAATATACTAACTCAAAAATAAAACATCCCTGGCAACATGCGGAGAGCTTTGAGATGAGCGTTTTTTTATTTATTTGTTTGAAAAGAGTAAATGCAGATAATATAGAGAGTACACGATAGTATAGTACCTATTTTTGCCTGCGAGATGCTGCGAAATACCATAGGTCCTAGCCGAAAAAGTAAGACGTGGGCCCTGAGTCTGCAGCTCTCACTAACGAAAAAACATCTTTGTTGCCTCACTCAAACTGAAATATTGTTTGAAGAAGAAGGTTTACCCTTTTTTTTTCAAGCCTCATTATTGCAGCTTCAGTTTTTATGTTAGTGAAGTATATACATCATGGAATATGACTTGATTGAGCATCAAACTAGAGAAGTCAGTTTCGTAGCTCAATGCGCTTGCCACTCCAAGTCCATGTGCTCCCTTTTTATTTTTGAATTTTTTTATTGCAATAAAACTGAAAAACAACTATAACACAAAGCAATATTAAACTATCATTCTAGCGTATGAACTCCCATTTGCGATCACGTGTATATAAGTCATGTTAGTTTTTCGCAATGAAATATTCAGATTTTCGAATGGAGCTACGGCGGTCGAGTGGTTACTAAAGTTTTTATATTAGTGTGTGAAGTATGTGCATCATGGAAGGTGACCTTGAGGGGCAACGACCCACGAAACCACTTTTGCAGCTCAATGCACCAACCACTCGGTCAACTTCATGCGCGCTCTTTTTTTTATTATTATCATTTTTTTTGCGCACTCCTTTTTTAATTTCTGGTTGCTGAACGTTCGTGAGTAAGTGGGACATCTAACGATCAGCTCAAATCAAAAACAGTGACCACTTTTTCGCGTGGTGAACAAGAACCTCTTTTTTGACCACGTTCCAATGGTTTTGCTGCGTTTGCATAATATTTTTGAATGAAAATCCAACAGCAGTATTTTAATCAAACTTAGGTTGACGTTAACTTGTCATTGACCTGAAAATATATTTTGAAAAAGTTTATATATACAAAAACTAATTGCAATAAGTTTACTGCAGATATCAAGATAATTGATGTTTCATCTTCTTAAGAGTCAATTCTTACGGCTTAGCAGGCGCTTGTATAGAACAAGCCATAGCTATAGTAAGGATGAAAACAATCACATTTTCATTATGGTCGCCGTATCACGCCGAAACTGTAACGAGTGGCGAGGTCCATTTCCGCGCTTTAGCACCTGGGCTGCACAGGGCACAACTCCGAAAAAACGTCGCAGGGGTGGTGAGCCGTAGGCAACACTGCGTCTGATTTCACCGGCCCGAGAATCGAGCCTTAAACCTCCCGCACCGATAGCGATGTTCTTAACACCTGAGCTGACAGGCCGGGTATACAGTAGTAAGGATGAAATACTGAACATTTCCTGCTCGACTAGTTTGCTGCTAGACTAACCACAAGTCCCACAAATGCAACCTACCCAGTAGCCTACAGCTGCAGACTCGTTTCGAGTTTAATTGGTCTCATCCGTGCAGCAATGGGTTCGTTGCTTATTTCCCCCTTCCCCCAAGATCAGTGCATTGTGCGGATGTAGAATTTAGATTTGGCGTTGATCTTGAACTTTGTGTTGTTGCTGTCTTGCAATCTAATGGATTTTACGAATTCACTGAATTGGAGGGTTAATGCTGAATTTAATTTTGTTCAATGCAAGTGCTTCACTGTATATTGCAATAATTTTTTGATCATTTATAGAAGCTTGAACACGATTTAAGGCAAAATATCGGCTTAATGCTTTCGTGCACACCGATTATTTTCCCTTTCATCGATTATATTTTATGTTTTTTAAATTTGATGTGTTTTTCAAAAGGATTCAATGACATTTGCAAAAGGGGCGTTCGTTTTTAAAAGGAACATTTTTGTGTTTTCATAAAATCCAATTGGACGAGCTGTAGGCTTAAAGTTGAAAATAAAAAATGACGGATTGCTAGAATCGAAAAGTGCTATTTTAGCTATGCTATCGATTGAAGTCTTTTGATTTTCAAATTTTTATCTACCCAAAGGGTTATGCTGAGCTGTAAAAATCTCCATGCAAGTCGCTGGGAAAAGCCAGTCGGTTTGCATCATCGTAGAAAGCAGGAAATAGCAAAGTAAAGCAGCCTAATGTTACAGTAAAATTATTAACCGGTAGGTTACTATTTTTTTGCTTAATCAAACAGTGCTGATTTACTTTTGGCCCTTATTCGTGAGCTGAGCAGGGCGGATTTAAGAATCTTGAAATAAAATAAATGTGTTATATCAGATCAGTGACAGTATTTATTTCACGACAAAATTTTAGTTGCAATATATCATAACTAGGGCGATTGACGGTCAATAAAGTCAAATTTTTTTTGGATGAAGAAAACAACTCCAAAAATGTGGAAACAAAATTTTCCGGTTGTAGGATCAGTATTGATAAAGTTAAAATTAGCAAAATTGGATTATGATGAAATAAGCTTTTGATCGTGTTTTCATTTGTTACATAAATTTTGTCGCTACGTACCGGTAGTCAAAAACATTACAATTGAAAAAAAGAATGCATTAGTTATTCAAACATACTTTGATGTTACAAAGATTGCAATACAGCAAACAGCAAAACACCTGAATACGACTCTGGATCTGCGCAATTATGCAGAGCAGTTCAGCTTTTCGATGCTAAAGAAGCTGCTGGCCAAGGACCAAAATTTTCTTCCAAAAAACGTGCGGCATTATATGTGCGTACATTTATAGTCTAAGCACTAACTGATGTGACTTGAATGTTTTTTTTTTTTTCTTATGGACTGGTTTTTTCGTATCATTGTTTCGTTAGGTCAATAAAGTCAATTTTTTGATAAAATATGGTCAATTTTTTGAGATTTTTAGGTCAATAAAAAATCGCCCTAATCATAACTGAAACCGGTTTGATAAAAAAAGTTTTTATTTAAAAGTGACTTGGTGACGAAATGATAAACTTAGTTAACTTCCGATAACGAGAGTTCGAGTTTGTAAATAACTTTAACGGAACGAAAGAGTTGATTTAGGGTGTTGCGTTGAAATATTACCGTTATCATCAACTTTACCCATATGAATACAGGTCTGATCTGGAAAAGTTTATTTCAAAATATTTGCGTCGCCCGTTATTGGCAAAATAGAGAAAAACGGGTCAAGATTTCCTGTCAGAAGAAATGTTTTGTGTGGTTTTATGGCGCTTTATAACTGCTAAGGTCCTTTTGCGCCAGGAATAAATTTTGTCAAGAATTCACTGACGTATTTTTATTTTCTGTTTATTTCATCCTCCACGCTATACTTAATTGCTGAGCGTTTAGCAAGTGTGACAGCAGATACCAGTTTTTTAAAGTCTTTGGTTTGACCCGACTGAGAATGGAACCCAGTCTACCAGCTTCCAAGGCGAACACTCTTAACCACTACGCCATGGCACTGGTTCCTGTCAGAAGAAATTAGAAATGTTACTTCATTAGCTGACTACACACTTATACTGTTCCTCTGAGAGTCATATTATTACGCAGCGCGTAAGATGACTTGATTAATTTTGACGGCAACAGCTTGACGTTTAATTATATTGAGCTTGAGAGACGCAAAGTACACATCCGTTATTTTGTGCTGCTGAGCAGATGCTCCTTTAAGACATGATTGCTTGAGAGAGGCCGGATTGAGAGTTTTGCAAATTATGTAAATTTACTTTGATCAAACTGCTTTTTAATGCATGGGATTCAAATGGTATAATTTCAGAATATTGTTTTTGGTAAATGCGCTCATTTTATTCAAATTCTGCTTTGAAACATTTGATTTTGTTCAAATTTTTGTACGCGATTTTGGTTTATTTTGCACGATTTCGATAAAATTGACAGCAGCGATTATGATGCGCATTAGTGATGTTGTGAAGCAGAAAAAGTATTTTTAGAATTCAATGCTGTTGCTATGGTGCTTTCATGTGTGATCAGAACTATTGATTTTGACCGACGCTGAAAGTCACCTCACCAACGACATTATTTCTGGTTACTTTAAATTTTTTTACAAATCACAGTCGATGGGCTGACATTTCATTAATCTCAGTTCTTATATATTCTTTGCGACGAAGGACAAGCATGCTTTGCAAAAGTAGACAAAAAGAAACCAAAAGATTGGAGTCAAAACGTGTTCAGAAGATTGCTCAACAACATTTCTTTCCTAGTTTAGTGATTCTTGATGCTTTTTCCATCAAACCAAATCCAGTAGAAAGAATTTGAATCTGAAAAAAGGCGTAGAGACATTTGGGTTAAGTAAGCTTGCGCAGAAAGCTATAAATATCCTCTTAAAGCTATGAAAGCAAAAACTTTGGAACTGTGAAGCATCGAGGATCTCTTGAAAGATTAGGGAAAGAAAAATGTTACGTGTAGGATCAGCCGCCTATATAGACAGTTGCAATGGTGACATCATGGCGTAGCAATTTCAGCTGCCGATATAAAACGTTACCTAAAGAAACTTTTCTGTGAAAAAGTGGTTATTTCTTCGAAAATTTACTCTCAGGCGTTATTTTTGAAGAATAAAACTAAATTTTGGATAAGGGATAGAAAAGTAACAAGTTTGGTTTTGTCAAAAATCAAATCTTCATTGTAGGCTACCCGCGGTATTACGCTGAAGCTTGCAGCTGGTGGCGGACCATCTCCGCGACTTAGCGCCTGGGCAAGAGAGCTTCGAAGAAACATCGACAGAGAGCTTCGAAGCCGTTGGCGACACTGTGATGATGTGACCGGCCTGGTAATCAAACCCCAGACCTCCCGCACCGATAGCGTGTGCTTCATCATTGAGCAAACCGGCCTGATTTTTTTGATTTTGGTTTTATGTCTAATAAAAAAAAAGAGACCCACGCCTTAACGCTTCTAGTATCAAGTTTAGAGCTTGTTGAGTGTTATTCTAGCCTAATCAAAACTGTTGTAATTGTTCTGCGTTTCATTGCTTTTTTTATTTGTAAAAATTATTCTCGGAAAAACACTTCTGCGTAATGCGTAGCATAACCGTTCTACTTTTCCTGAGCCTTCAAAGATCTTTGTCATTTTCTCTGCTGCGTCCTTGCTTGGAATATGTGCGTGATGTCATGCTGAAGCTGAATAAATTTATCATTTTGCACATTGCATACAAGAGAGAACTCAATTGTTAATCGACGAATCGTTTCCATGATCCAAAAATTTCAATTTAGTCGAAAAAACGATTACCTAATGAGAATAAGCATTTCAAATCGCAATGAACAAAAAACACTCCTGTGCACTTAATGTGCAATGTCTAAATCTGTTGCAGCTCATGCTTTTAGATTTTGTTATGTGCTTGTGCGAAATTTTGCAGCTTCTTTGTAGAAAATAGTGGCTAATATGGCATAACTTTATGAATTGGGTTGTTAAAATGCTATGAGGTTTTAAGTTACATGATACTAGTTTTTGTTACTATTAAATTTGTTTTCTGATTGTTATGATTTGTTTATTTTTTGTGTTTCAGGTAGTCCATTTACTTGCAACATAGTAGTTGCACCAGTAAAAAATAGTGATGGTGATGTAACAATGGTTGTGTTGAATTTTGAATCGAAAAGAGAAAACTCAGAAAAGCACAAAAGACGCGGTAAGAAGTTTGTGATATTAATTGCATTGTTTGTGCCGGCCTGTTGTAATAGTAACGACATCGCTGTCGGTGCTAAAAGCGTGCGGTTCGATTCTCGCGCCGTACTAATCGGACACTGCTGCCTAGGCGATAATTCAATCGCCAAGTAGAGCCCCCTCTGACTACACGCTTGGGCGTAATATCGCGCGTATAATGAAGATTTATGTGATTTTTTTGCGTTTATCGTCAATCTCGGAAGATGTCGAACGGGAAGACTTCGGTGGAGAAATTCTTGATAATTTTTTGTTTTTTTTTGCGAGATTTTTAATCGGAAATTTTTTATGTAAACATGAAGCGCGATTTCCTATTTCATTTCACAGTGCAAACACAACTAGACTGGAGAATCAGGCTCAATATTGTAACAAGGGTGTTTCATTTTCGTATCAATGTGACTTGACTTTGCATGTTGTTGTTTTTTCTGTTAAAGGTACTCAGCACAAACTAACAAGCCGGTTCCCTTCTGTTTTCCGCACTCCTCAACTTTCTAGTGAATCGGACGAAAAAAGGTATTTGTGCATGCAAGTTGTAACAGATATTTTGGATTTTGCTTTGGACAAGTGTTTAACTGTTTGAAAGTCAAACTTCCTTCGTCTCTGTATTGCTCCAACAAATTTCAAAACCTAAAAGATTACGTTCGTGTTAACAACGTAAAGTTTCCTGCCTGGTCACGAGAATGGCTGAGTGTCTATATTGCCTGTAAGCAGAAATCTCAGGACGCGTGGAAACGATGGTTTTATTATGTGTTCGAGCGAGCAAAGCACTGTGACAAGCTCGCTTAGACATCGCGGACCACCCGTGTTCCAGTCTAAAATGGGAAAGTTCCACTTTGCCTTTCCCATCGGCACAACCAGCGAGCTTGTCCGTTGTTTTCCACATTGTCCTTGTAATGCTAAACGTGAAGCTGGGTACCTGTGAATACTATTTTTATGTCATTGCTTTGACCCGATTCGGAATCGAACCTTGAACGTACTGCTCCAGAGGCAGACGCTCCAAGCCAGATAGAGATTCTCAACCGGGGGCCATTAGCTCTCTTAGGGGGCCATGAGCAGAGATGGGCATTTATCGCGATAATTTATCGGCGATAACTTTTTATCGATTATCGTTATCGCTCAAAATAGTTTGGATTTATCGATTACCGTTATCGTTTTTGTTATATATTTTGTTATCGCCGATAAATTATCGCGATAAACGATTTTTTATGCACGCAGTGCTTAAACTTCAAAGTTAGTGAGTTGGCGCTATGGAAAAAACACGGTGTACATTTAGGTTTGCTGTAATTTTTATAAATTATTTCTTTGTTTGGCTTAATTTCACGGCAGAGTCCGTGAACTGCTCTCTTTTCTTGAAAAATCTAGAAAAAACATTTTTGCAATTCGATTTACAAAATAAAAACTTCGTCAAACACATCGAAAATTTACCGCAACATTTATCGGAAAAATTTATCGGCGATAATTTATCGATTATCGATATCGCTTTAAGAAATTGAGATTTATCGATTATCGGTATCGCCCAGCGCTTTTTTGAAGTTATCGATTATCGTTATCGCTTTAGTACAGAAAGGTTTATCGTGCCCATCACTGGCCATGAGACACTAACCACAGGAGCATGAGTGCAAGATTTATTAACGGCAATTAACCACGTACGACCAGCGGACAGTGGTAACCACTACGAATGAAATACCGCAAACAAATTTTATTGCTGAGCAGGGAACCACTGGTGTTGAGAGTCTTTAGAAAAGGACGCAAACCATAAAATGTGGAGAAGCACTGCTCTATGCATTTCGGTTTATGCTTGGCGTTTCGCTTTTTTAAATGTTCGTATCAGAGCCGCTTTTCATGTTTACTCTTTGCATTTCTGTGCTTGTACCAATGTCAAAACTAACAAGGCTTCATTAGTTCTTGGGCATTCGCAATTAATCGGAAATACAAGCGGTCAAATGGTATTGAAATGTTTTACAAATTAAATAATCTTGTCAAACAAATGAGTGCTTCTCTCGAGACTTGAGCTAGCTTCTAAAGCTCAACCTTGCTAATTTTTCATGCAAATTAAGCTTAAACAACCCATGTAAATGCACTATGCAGGAATTTATTATATGCTGTTTGATATTTATCGAACGTTCGTTAAGCGTTATATATCGCAAATTGGTATTCCAAGGTCGAAAAATAACGAATGACCTTGAGTAAACTTTCGAAAAGTTTGACGCAAAATCTGCCGCATATCGAACGTTCATTATTCGATATTTTGGTATTCCATGCTTCTTAAAATCTGAATTTGGTATTCCACGCTCAATTTTGGTGAATATCGAATAACAAATCTTCGGTAAACGCGTCAGTTTTTGGGAAAATGTAACGAATTCTAAAAACCATTCGATATACTTCTCAAACCACAATACAAACCGTAAATGTTAAATATTTCGATAGGTTTGCTCAAAAGAAAAGTGTAACAACCCCCTTCATTTGATGCGATGACTGGTCGATTTATACTTTTAACTGTACACAACACAGGTTTGAAGATATTGACGAAATTTCAAACCCTACCATGGTGACTTACACCGACGAGCAAATTTCAAAATTAATTAGAATGAATAAATATGAAATTGATATTAGATCAGTGGTTCTCAAACTTGTCGGAAGTATCGAAACCAACAGGTGTCATGCAAGCATACATCGAATTCTTAATTATAACCAGGAGCGGATCCAGAAAATTTTAGAGGGGGGGATGCAGTTTTGAATTAGGTTGAATGTTAAATGAGTGCAAAGACGTTAGACGTCTAAACCGGAAAAGGGCATAAGCTCTTTGAAAATGTTTCACGTCAGGAGCGTATTTAGAATATTCTTAAGGCGGATGGAGGGTGGTATAAAATTTTTACATTTTTTAAGCGTATTTTTTTTCCGGAAAGTTAATTTGAAGCAAATTGAGGAACAAAAATATGGCTCTAGGGGGGTCCGGGGGTATGCTTCCCCGGAAAGTTTTCAAAAATTTAGACACTGTAATGGCCATTTTAGCGCTTTTTGAACAATTTTTATGGCAAATTCTGTTTAATTGTTTTGCCTCTAACTCTAAGTCCTTCACCAAATATGATACATTTTGTTCGCACATTTTTGATTTATGCGTGCTTAAGGCGTAAAGATGATTGTTATCAAATAGGTTTGAAATTATGGAAAAATTGTATTCATCAAAAACAGCGTTTAAAGAGTATGGTGGGGGGATGCATCATTCCACGCAGAGTTAGTCATTTACTACAACTGTATGCCTTTTTGCAAAAACGTATTCTGATCTTAGCCGAACCCCTGCTACAGCCTCACCGAACCCCTGGGGTTCGGTCGAACCCAGTTTAAGAACCACTGTATTAGATTATATGCGACATCATAAAAGATAGTGTATTTTTGAAAGTCGTCGAGAAATTATTTGAATGTATAAGGAAACTTCATGATTTGTTTAAAAACTTTGGAAGTTTTCAAAATTGCTCAAAATACTTCTTGGAGCTTTGCAGCTTAATATGTAGGCTACGTAAAACTTCGCAAGTTTTCGCATATTGCATGGTTGAGAAAGCTAAAAAATATTGTTGCTTATTGCAAAAAAAATCATACCGAGGAAGAAAAATTAATTCTGAGTTTATCCTAGTTGGTCGATTTATGGGAAGGGATAGCATGCATTGATAGCATTTACATCCCAATTATAGCTTCTATCGATGAATATTCTATCTTTACCGAAAAAAGCTTTACTACACAGCTCTGGTCTGGCGATGTATTTTT